>CAMZMU010000085.1:91099172-91699172 GCA_947311845.1 Poa pratensis
TTCATTTCATGGTCGATTAGATCCCCAATCGATGCACTGTTCTGTCTTAGTAGATGACGCTCTAGTTGATCATGTTGTTGACTGTTGATGTATTACTGATCAGTGCATGCTCTAGTTCATTGATGCTTGCAATGGACAGTACATTTGATCCTTGCATGCCGTAGGCCATCATGTTCTTGCTGTTGATCCAGTATTGCGCTGATTCTTGCTAGCTTATCCTTGCAAGGATCAATAGCACTTATCCTTGCATGCTTGCACTGATTCTTGCAAGCTTCATAGTTGTGCGACGCTGACATTGGTCTTCTTTGATTGCAGAGCTGGGAGCCGTTGTGTGACATGACGCCTACTCCACCACCAGAACTCCAGGACCTGATCAACCACAACACTGCCCTTCGAAGGGCAGTTGTGCAAGGATTGGAGGCGGCTGTCTACGAGATGGGGCGCGTGAACCAGGAAGGCAAGAGTCCCAGAGGCCGTCATCCCCGCCTTGGAAATGAAGCTCAAGATGTCAGGCCCCGGCGCTTCTATGTCCAGCTCGAGTACTCCGACTTGAGGGCCATTGTCCTTCCCCCAGAGATGAAGAACCTCCTGATGAACAAGCTGAACATGAAGCCCACCAGGTCTGTGCCTCAGCCGAGGGGCTCCGTGCCAATAAGGTGGTCGAAGTGTTGTCAGTACTTCGTCCAGGTTCAGTGGTTCCAACAGGACATTGTCATCTTCGCCGGCTGGAGGGAGTTCGTGAGGGCTAGGGAGCTGGAGATGGGCGACGTCGTGGTGTTCAAGTACAACGATGGGGGCTTCGACATCAATGTCTTCAAGCACGGTACCTCCACGGAGAAGGTGTTCCAGTGTGAGTTTCATCCCATGGCTTGAACTCCAGTAGTTATGTTGAAGCTGAAGCTGAAGTAGAGTTTGTAGGGATGTTGTATGAACCCTATATTTTGGGCCAGTGGGTGTGTACCCCTGGCTGTTGGTAACTAATCAGGTGGCATGGGATGCACCTGTAACGAACCTATTTAGCCTAAGCCTGTGACTTTAGCTGGTACTCTATCTAAGTAGCTGTTAATTATGTGCCACTTGTCTGTCATTTTGTTGTGCTTCTATATCACTGTGTGTGCTGGTAAGCTCACCAAATTTGAATGTGGTGAGGGTATCTCACTTCTATCACACACATGGAAATGTTGCTGTCAACCAAACAGCAAGTGTCTGCATGTCCAGAGGCAGAAAAGAAAAAATCGAGCAACCAAACGGCCAGACCTCGAAATCACTAGAAATCACTAGAAAAAATCGAGGAAACTAGATCCCATGTCCTGTGTATTTTTGTACTACCTCTATTTTTAGTTTGTACACCGTACTCCGTGTATCATGTACTCCCAGTTCTGATAATTTGTACATTCTATTCTATGTAGAACTACCTCTTTTTTTATTTTGTACACCCTTTCCTCGCACGGTGCTGCACGTGGCGCGGTAGTACGATGGCCAAACTTCCCTTCGAAGCCTTCGCGTAGCGACACCCGACAGACCTGGCTCGCTGGAGGCTGGCCCGTCGAAGGGCCGAACGGCCGCATGTTGGCCCAGTTCATTCTGCGCACGGCACTTGGTTTGCCGTATCACGTAAGGGAACGTGTTACCCGCGTTGGTGGGTACTGCATCCTAGAAGTAGAACGTGTTATGTACTACGGACTATATGTGAGTCGCATGGATTTGTAGTAATTTGGTACCTATGAATCGAAGTATGTTGTTACTGATTGAGGGCCGATACCCTGGTTGGAGATGATCTTTCAGTCTTTGCGGCCCATTTGGAAACGGCCGGTCTATGTCAGAGGCTCCGGATGATGGAAAAGTCTCAATGGGTAGCGTAAGTGTTTCAGGCCTTCGAAAAAAAAATTGTTTTCGAAGCCCGCAGACGCTCCATCTCACCCAAACCCAACCCATCGCGGATGACAGCTAAACTGAAGTATGTGAGGGCCGATTCGCTGGGACCGGGGTGTAGAAGATATTTCAGTCCGTATGGCCCTGTTACAAAGGGACGGTCAATGTCAGAGGCTCCGGATAATGCAAAAGACCTAATGGGTGGCGTCGGCGTACAAAAAAAGGTTTGTGGAACCCATATCTCCCCCTGGAAGCACGTATTTTTTTTCCTTAATGGACCTTACACAGATTTTCAGGTTATAGTGGCCCTTCAATATAACTCATTTGTTTCCCACCTCCGACTTCAGATGCGTCAACTACAATCGCACCAGCAGTGACCGCCGCCGATCTAGGGTCCGTGCTTTCCAGACTCCGCTGCCGAGCCGAAATCGTCCCCCCGCCGCCGAGCCGAAATCGTTCCCCCCGCCGCCGCCCCACTCCGCGCCGCCCCCTCCGACTGCAATGGCAGCTAACAATTCGGATCCAGCCGGAGGAGCCAACCAGGTTTGTTCTTCTGGCCCTTGCTTTGCAGCTGTCGAATCTGCATTACTTTGGTTATGTTGGTTTAGCAGAATACGCACTCCGCTGTTCTAATAATCAGGACTAGACGTTTCTTCCTTGAGCAAGCGTAGCAGCAGTAATTGTTAGCTGTAATTGCTAACGGATTTTGTCATTATACGCAAAATTACCAAGTTGACATGTTTTAGTGCAAACTTCATGTGAAACACTTTACCCCATTTAGATTTGACTAGTTATCTAATATTTGAAAGCATAATTTGGCACTATTTCTTGAAATGTGATGATACTTAGACTAAATTATACTGTTTTTTAGTGCAATTTTCACAAAATTTCAACCCATGTATTGAAATTGTTATCTTAGTTCATGTAACCATGGCACCCCCAGTATGATGAACCTAGATCCGCCACTGACTGACGGTGTAATATAACGCCCTACATGTCGGCCATGAAGGCTGCATCTAATCTGAGACGAACACCATCGTTCAGTACGTAACGCGAATTACTTTACAGATTGAGGGGAGAACATACGACGCAACTAACGGGGACCCAGCCTCAGCTGAACAAGTTCCTGATATTGTGTCCGCTGATGCCCCACATGGGCGGACAGAAGCGGAAGCTAGTGCAATCCACTTCCTTGCTACCAATCCGCCCGCGGGGCTTACTGTTGAAGACAGTGACCAGGGTAATCTGTCGCGTCTCTCGCACTTGGCTGCTGGAGACGGTAAGAACGTTTCTGCCGACGACGACACAAGTTCAAGCGACGACGGTCTTGGTCTTTTCGACCATGCAAAGGTCGATCCTCCAACACCTAAGAAGAAACAACTGGTGAGTTCCGTGGGTACGTCAATTCATGAGGCCGTCGGGAGGAAACGGAACATAGCACTTCTACCAGATGTGCCATGTATCGCGGGGAGTGCGACGGTGATGCAGACTAGAAGGGCAAGTAGAGTGAACCGTGACGATGTCGACGAAGGTTCGAATGCAGTGGTCAGTAATGTCCTACCCGCCTCCGGCAGAACGGGAAACAATCACCGGTGCGAAAACCACCTCCGACGAGAGGAGCATCCGATTCGAAGGCCAAGGCGGCACAATCGAATGCTCGTGCGAGTACCGTTCACCAAAGACCTGCATTGCTCTCTGCTGGTAGGTCAGCTACCCCAACTTCTGTCAACAATGGTATCGGTAATTCGTTGGCCGTACAGAGTTGCCCCAGTTATGCAATCCCAGGTAGCAGTTCGTCGCCTATTTTACAACTCAGCAGTCACGCACCGTTGAAGGGCGCAGACATGAGGGTACCCATTAACTACAAGAAGGGCTACAGCCACAGCGATCTCATGGATATCAGATGGAACAGAGGCAACCCCTACATTACTTGCGTGAGGGACGCGACTGATCCTCGATTCCACACATTGATACAGCAGGACTACTATGAGACGGTGGTCACTTGTCTGGATACTCCTGTGGTTCCACAGAAGACAATTGACTGGGACTTCGTCAGAGCTCACGAGGAACACTTCCAGGGTGTGGAACAAGCCTGTATTGATCGCAATGTCTTCCACCTCACAGAACTACAGAAGGACTGGTGCCAAGAGGTGATTATGCAGTTCTACGCCACACTGTATGTCGACAAGGAGAAGAACATGTGGTGGATGACTAATGGCCGCAGGTACACATGCACATTCCTAGAATTTGCTGACAGTCTTGGTATTAAAGGATTTGACAAAGAGCAGGAGGAACTCAAATTTCGGATTCATGCATCAAAGGGCAACCATAGTCCATCTGAGCTTTCCGTTCTGTACCCCGCATCAGCTCTTCAGAAGCCTGACTTCGTGAAGGGCTCAAACAAGTACATGCTGCCACTGCCTTTAACACTAAGCCGCATCTTGAGGCGAACTATCACTCCCAAGTTGGGTGACTCCGGCAACATCCGCAGGTGGTCCTCTAAACTGTTATTGCAGTTCCAGAAACAAGAGGACTTCCAGGTCCTGGATTTCATATTGAACGAGGTGAAGAACGCAAGCGCGGACACCAACCGGTCTCTTCCCTATGCACCTTTCATCCAGCTTGTTGTTGAGAAGATCAGCAAACTAAAGTTCAAGTACGACAGGACTCACGAGTCTTACAAGCCACCTATCCCAGGGTACGAGTCGCCATCGCGTGAGAGCACCAGCGACGGTTCGGGCAATGCAGGTAATACATCGCCTGACGTTGTTGCCACCGAGAAGGTCGGCTGCTGCTCAGACTGTTGGTACAAGCGGCAGTTCGGGGAAGATTTTACCGCACTGGTGTCGGACGTGAAGAACATCAAGGTATACCTCCAAAAACTCAAGAGACCCCGGACGTAATTCTCCTGGTTAGTGTTCATCGCCCAGCACGGATGCTGGCTCATTTTTTTCTTGCTGAGTGTTGTTGTCCTGTTCATTGACGGCTAATGTATATTATGCTGTGAAAAACATTTGTTGGAAACTTTATTGCTCATCGCCTGTACTACACATTCCGTCAGACTTGATGGCTGTACTACCCCTGTTGTTTCGATTCCGTTTGAACATTGTAACAATAATCAGTGAAGCATTGTAACACTGGGTATATGTCCATACAGTGCATCTCATACATTGAAAAGTGCATACGATAGGCAGTTCCATACATTTGTGTAAGGTAAGATAAATAGCGTTTGCTTACATGACTTTCAGGCTTTCCACACTGAAAACAGATAGCCTACCACCACCGGTTCGGCACCATCCACACCGGGGTCTGCTGCCTCCCCCAGAGTCTGTCGTCGTACTCCAGGTCCGCCCCTATCGTTGCATCGTCCAACAGGCTTAAGCGACACCAGTCTGGACGATGGCCGGGCAGCGGAATGTTCCGTGCATGTGTCGTGTAAACGTAGTCTCCAGCCAGGATTGTCGGCCTAGCTTCCTGGCCGGCGGGAGGCTCAGGTGGCACGAACCATATGGGCTGGTTCGTCCCCAGGAAAAGTGACCTACCTCCAAAGCCAGTTTTCCGTTCCCAGCCGTGCTCGTGGTGCCTACTCCCGGTGGTCTCCCGGTGATAGACGAAGCAACGCAGACGAGGGTAGGTATGTACGGTGCGCCCTTGGAATGCAGTATTGTGGTTACAGCTTGCACGCGAACCCGTGGTGTGCACCCAGAGTAGAGAGCTCCTTGCCGGCGAATGGGAGAGGAACCAACACCGTGAATCCAGCTCGTCGTCGTCCACTTCGTCCTCATCTTGGTCGTCCTCCAGTATTGTTGGAGCCTTAATGGTGCTTGGTCCGCCGTCGCCTTTAGATTGTACAAAACACGATATTAAACATGGTGTCCGATCTGTGATATTGTACAAAACATGTATGGACTATCGCCTTTAGATTAAACATGATGACTTACTGTATAAACTCACCGTATACTTTTGGTTCCCAAACTAGGACGTTCCCACTATCCGCTGTCACTGCGTAGTACCTTCCACGGTGGTACAGAGCATCCACGTACCGCTCAGGCGCGAGGCCAGTATTGCTTAGAATCCTCCATTGCCCGTACCGCTCCTTGTTTAGCACGAGGATGAATGTGTCAAACACCGCTATGAGGTGGTACCACCAGTGGCCGCTCACCTTAACAGGTGTACCCGCTATCACCACCTTCACCAGACTTGTCTGTGCAGGCCACCGTTCGTAGCGGAAAGCAGAGCAGACGTAGAAACCTTGGGTGCTCACCGGCTTCACCTGGATGGTCTGCCCCGTGTAGAGGTTCATCAATTGCATACGTGTAAGCTGGCTATATGCTGTTACTATCCAATCCCCATTAGAGCCGGCCCAAAGGTTCTGCGGATTTATCGACGGAACATATGCTGGAACCGAAGGCGTATCTAGCCCTGTAAGCGCAGCCGTTGTGCCGGCGTGTTCCCAGTCGTCTGGCCAGGTCGACGGATCCGTGTGAAGCAAGCACGGCAAACCGAACGGAAGCCTTGTATCTCGGCCAAGAGCGGCTGACAGTTGAACCGAGCAACGAGCAGCACGGGCCAAGCTAATAATGTCCGAGACGCTGGATATTACCTGGATCACGTCGTCGGGTACATCTCCCCAACCTGAAGGTCGACTAGGGTTCAGCCGCAGCAGGTCCTGAGCTCCAGACTCCCCCGCCATTGACCCGCCGCTGTTCAGGCCGGAGAGCCCTACACTCGTAACTAGATCTACGGTATATGGATGCGCGGTGGACGGTGTTGTCTTGCCCCCTCGTCGCAGGATGTGACACTGGGGCTGCTGCTGGATGTGTTTTATTTCACGGTGATGCGCCACAAGAAGCGGCGTAGGGCTCCCCGCAGGTAGCGGCAAATTCGCTGGCGTTTTACAAGCGGAAAGGACTATTCTTGAACTGAGGGCCATCATCTCGAAAAAGAGATTTACAATGCCATATGTTAAAAACCGAACTGCATCTCGAAAAAGAGATTTCCTCTTGGCGCCATCATCATGTAAAACGATCTGATGGATACTTAAACGTTAAAACATCACTGTGACAGATTTACATTGACGATTCGTACGACAACTTACACAACGCGATTACTGGGGGTTCTATCCGGAAGGGGCATGTACACTTGATGTCACAAGCAGTACAACTTGGCCGCTTAGAAATCTAGCAAAATAGTTACGACGAAACAAGGTGGAGTAAACCCCGTCGGGGAGTTCGTTCGTAGGATCGTTAATTAGGATTATAGTTATGACTTATCCTTCATAGCGGAGCCTTGGAACGAACCATTGCGGTGTCTGCTGCATACCCCAGGGCTGGTCGTTCTGTTGCAGCCTACCTCCTATGGTAACCTCACCATTCATGGAGAAGCGGCACCAGTCAGGGTTTTCTTTCACCTTGAGGTGGCGTTCGTGCGTAACGTACACGCAGTCCGCCTCCAGCACTGGCAGTGCGAAGTGCTGATCGCCAGCTTGATTGGCCCAAAACCAAATGGGGTTGCTTGTGCCCAAAAAGAGAGAACGACCGCCAAGATCGAGCTTGCGGTTCCATTGCTGTCGATGTTGCCTTCTTCCGACTGAGATCCTCTCGTACACGTAGCAGCGAAGTAGCGGGTACGTACGGATGACTCGGTCCTGGTACCCGATCTCAACATCGCTGCTTCCGTTATGGCCCTTCGTGTGCACCCAGTACAGGCTGTTATCTATCGGCGACCCTGAAATGAACCAGCAACGAGACTGCAGTTCCTCCTCCTCGCTATCTACCTCGGCTTCTTCATCTTTACGTATACAGGGGGCCATAATCTTATAAGGGCCAGCGTCGAGACCTAGCCAAGATAAACATTCCACTATTTCAGAACAATTAGACAAAAAAACACTTATATTGCACAGAACAAACAGGGTAGTCAAATCTTACCGTACAATAGTGTGTTCCACACATAAACGTCTCCGCGGGTTGCCACAGCATAGTAGTGGGAACGGACGTACGCCGCGTCGACATACTTCTCAGGTGGTAGCAGGTGGTTTTTCAGTACCCGCCACCTACGATCCGGCCCCATATGTAATACAACAATCAACGTTTCGAACACCGCGATCAGATGGTACCACCAAGTAGTACCGATCTTCAGAGGTGTCGAGGCTATCAGCACCTTAACAAGCTTGCACTCAGCTTGCTCCCGCATATATCGAAAGTGCCCGTAGGCGGCGAATCCTGCACGCCTCAAAGGAGGCACCGGGATTGTAGTCCCAGTGTACAGATTCTTAAGCTCCCACATACAGCCCTCGTTAATCGTAAGCTGCCAGTCTCCACACGCCCCAGCCCAGTACGAGCTCATGATATATGGCATGTAAGCAGGAACAGTGAGATTGTCTAAACCCATGACAGCAGCCATGGTGTAGTCCTTATTCAAGTTATCCGGCCAGTTATCATCCTCTGCGTGCAGCAAGCACGGCAAATCGAATGGCAGACTTTCGTCTCTACCTAATGCGCCACAAACCCCTGGAAGCAACGGGCAAACCTGGCCAAGCTAATGATGTCCGATCGCCTGGATATTACCTCGAGCGGGTCGTCGGATAGGTCGTCCCATGATAGCCGCCGACGGCTTCTGGCCGGCCCTTCCTCCATCTCATGAACCATGCAGATCTGGAGAGCCGTAGTCTTGCAGATCTGGAGATCTCTAGTCTAGTTGGAATATGTTTCTAACTTTGGAGCTCCATGGATGCTCTGAGTTCGGCGGGCTCTGGGATTATCGTACGGGGAAGCCTGGCCTGCGGGATAAATAGGTGTTGATAGGGGAAAAAGAAACGTCTGAACATATGGCGTAAGCTACAACTCTGGCTCTTGCACGATCACTGTCTTGTTCCAACAGCGGGCGTAACTGCGTGCTTTTTGGTTTTGGCGGCAACCAACGCACAGATTTCCCGCCATCGCCTGGAGGCACGCAGTCCAATTAATCACAACATCCCGCCGGCCATCGTACTTTTATAACAAACCGAACTTCATCAAACTACACATATATTACACTTGCGAAAAAGAGATTTACACTTGAACCTGAAATAACTACACATACTACACTAGCTTGTGTAGTACAAGTCACTGGAAGTTTCCCAATTCACTGTTGTAATTCGCCACCGCGCGCACCTCCTGGGGCCCGTGGTGCGCGTCGCCACGACTTCCTGGGGAACGACTGCTGCCGGGGTCGGCGCAGGACCACTTCTCAGCGAACTCTCTTGACGCCGGTTGGACGGTGTCGTACGAGAGCTTGGCGGCCAGGGCTAACTCCCTCTGAAACTGCGCCTCAGCCTCCGCCTCCGTCAGTGTGTGCGGCGCCGGTTGCGCGCGCTTTTTGCCGACGGACGTCGCAGCAGTCCTCGCTCTGCCTGGTGTACCGATGTCGCAGATGGTAAAGCCGCCCCTACGCGAACCCTCCTTCTGGATCTTGGCCTTAGCGATGCGGCCCGCCAGCGACCCACGTGAGGAACTCGACTCCGGTAAATCCCACATGTCCCGCGAGTAGTCTTCCGCCGTGGTGTATCCGAACTCGCACATAACCTCCTCCAATCTGCGGCCCTCCCACTAGCGGTGGCGAGCCGCGGCGTTGTTGAACGGCGGTCGCACCCCGCCGCCGTGGTCGTCAAGCGCGTTCTGACGCAGCGCTGCGACGTGGGCTGCCCAGTTCGGGCTTTCCGCGTCATACGCTGGCTCGGCGAGCTGTGATACGTCTCAAACGTATCTATAATTTTTGATATTCCATGCTGTTATTATATCAATTGCTACATGTTTTGGTTACACTTTATATCATTTTTATGCATTTTCTGGGACTAACCTATTAACAAGATGCCACAGTGCCAGTTCCCTGTTTTCTGCTGTTTTTGGTTTCAGAAAATCTATTAAGGAAATATTCTCGGAATTGGACGAAACAAAAGACATCGTCAATAATATCACGAGGAGATCACGGAGTCCAAAGGGGAGTCGGAGCAGACCCACCAGGGGGCCACGCCACACTAGGGCGCGGCCCAGGGTGGGCCCGCGCCCCCCTATGGCGTGGTGGCCCCCTCGGCCACCGACGCCGCCTCTTCGCCTATATATTCTCCGCGACGCGAAAACCCTATTACGGTCGATCATATTCCACGAAAAGTTCCGTCGCGGCCGTCATCGTCAATCTCAGATCGGAGGAGTTCTGAAGCTCTTCCCGGCACCCTGCCGGAGGGGAGATCATCACCGGAGGGCTCTACATCACCATGCCTGCCTCCGGAGTGATGCGTGAGTAGTCCACCCCTGGACTACGGGTCCATAGCAGTAGCTAGATGGTTGTCTCTCTACCTTGTGCCTCCATGTTTAGATCTTGTGAGCTGCCTAACATGATCAAGATCATCTTATTGTAATGCTAGATGTTGTGTTTGCTGGGATCCGATGAATATTGATACCATGTTTATTCAAGTTGTTTATCTATGTGCTCTTGATCTTGCATGCTCTCCGTTGCTAGTAGATGCTTTGGCCAAGTAGATGCTTGTGACTCCAAGAGGGGGTATTTATGCTCGATAGTGGGTTCAGTCTCTAGATATCTGGATCAGTGACAGAAAGGTCTAAGATGGTAGATGTGCTGTTGCTACTAGGGATAAAACATTGGTGCAGTGTCCAAGGGCACTTGTATTGATTACATTACACACTTTACTTCATGCAATAATCTGTTGTTAGCAACTTAATACTGAACAGGATGCGGATGCTGCCTTGAAGGTGGATTATTTAGGCATAGATGCGGTTGGAATAACGGTCTATGTACTTTGTTGTAATGCCCAACTAGATTTCATAGTAGACATCTTGGCATGTATTGCATTGTTATGCCCTCTCTATTTGTCAATTGCCCAGCTGTAATTTGTTTACCCAACATGCTAGTTATCTGTTCTGAGAGAGACACCACTAGTGAACTGTGGACCCTGGTCCAATTTCCTCATACTGTTTACACAACCTGCTGCAATCATCTGTTTCCTGTTACTTGCTGTTTTTCCTGCTGTTTTCCACACCATACGTTTAACTCTTTGTTTCTGCAAGACCGGAGAGATTGACAACCTCTCTGTTTCGTGTTGGGCAAAGTTCTGGTTTGTGTCTGTGCAGATTCCACGTTGGTGCAAGCTCCCTAGCGCCAGGGGGAGTCAACATCAACAACCTTCCGATAGATCGTCAAGTCCTACTGGTGATTAAACCTTGGGTAGATTATTCAAGGGAAAACTTCTGCTGTCTACATCATAACCTTCCTCTTGGGGTTCACCAACACGTAGCCATCAAGCTGTTTTCTGGCGCCGTTGCCGGGGAAGTACTCATCATCACCATCATCATCATCCTCAAATACTCTCCCGTCAACCAGGCACCAGCTGTTTTCTGGCGCCGTTGCCGGGGACTTGGAGGCTATTGGAAAGGGGAGTCTCTCAGTTCCAATCTCTTTACTTTGTTTTTTGTCTTGTTTTAGTTTTGTTTTGCTTGCTGTTAAAAATCAAAAACCCAAAAAAAAATTAGTTTCTTGCATCTAGTTTATTTCGGTTTGTTATTATGTCTAGTTGTTTATTGCTATCAATGGCTTCTCTCTTTGATACTAAATATTATTGGCACGTGGGTTCACGGAGGAACATCAAACTTATTATGAGGAATACCGCTTGTCTCAAAAAGGGAAATCTATGGGAACAAATAAGTAGATTGAATTATTTTGCTAAGAACTTGTGTTCTACATTTGATGAATCCTACTGCTTTAATGAATCTTTTTGTTGTAGAAGGCATAAACACCTCCCTTTCCAATGTGATTATAATGATAATGAAACCTTGGCTGCTTATGCTAAAGGAAACTATGACTTTGGTAATCTTGAACAAACTGAAGAATTTGTTGTTTTTAAGGGTGCTTATGAAATTGCTGGTTATATTCAAATGATGATTCTCCTTATAAATCTGAGAATTTTTCTATACTTGGTTACTGCCTTGAATATTACAATGACAATCCTTATATCACTAAATTTCTTGAGAAAACTTATTCTCCAGAACAACTTGCTTCTTTTCAGGGACCTATGGAAGAAGAAATTGCTGAAACTGTGATCTCATTGGATGAAAAAGAGGAGGAGAGTGAAGAACAAAAGGAGGATCTACCTTCTAATGATAGTAACTCTTTAACTCTTACATTATATGATTACCCTCCATGCCCACATAAGGAGGAAAAATGCTATATTGTTGAATGTCATGATTCTATTGAAATATCTCCTTTTGATAAATTTGAAGTAACAAGCTCCTTGACTCAAGAAAAGGAAATTGCAGAAAGTAAAAATGTGCTCCCTAATGTTATATATGATAATGCTCTTGATGATGGTCCTATATTGGCTAATGATATTTATTATACTATTATTGTCAAAAGTGGGTTTGATAACCCCACTGTTTTAGAGCTTAATAAAAATTATGTGTTTGTAGATCATGAAAAGCATGCTTTATGTGATAGTTATATTGTTGAGTTTGTTCATGATGCTACTGAAAGTTATTATGAGAGAGGAAAATATGGTTGTAAAAGTTTTCAAGTCACTAAAACACCTCTCTTTATGTTGAAAGTTTTGAAGCTATATTTGTTTCATCTTTCTATGCTAGTTGCTTTATGCTTCAATAATTTATTTTGTTACAAGATTCCTTTGCATAGGAAGTGGGTTAGACTTAAATGTGTTTGATATTTGCCTCTTGATGCTCTCTTTTGTTTTTCAACTCTTATTCTTATGAGAGCATCATTAAAATCTTCTAGCCTAGCTAAAAGGCATTAAAAGAAAGCGCTTTTGGGAGGCAACCCATTATCTTTTATTTTCAGTATTAGTCAAGGATGCTTGTTTACCTCTGTAGCAACTCCTTTGTATCTTTTATTTGCTGTTTTGTTGTGCCAAGGAGAGTTACTAATGCAAAGTTGGTTTTTATTTTCGGGACTGCATTGGGACAGATTGCTGTTCGTCACCGTTTAATTCAGTAGAAAATCAGAAAAAATCGAAAAATGCTGAAACTTTTTGTGCATGTTCCTGATGATGTTACGCAACTTTCATTATTTCAAAAGTTTTCATCTGAGCATCGTAAGTGCCTCGAAAAAATTCGTCATTACAGACTGTTCTGGTTTGACAGATTCTGTCTTTTATTTTGCATTCTCTCTTTTACAAGTTTTTAAGTGGTTTCTTTTCGTGTAAAAGTGCCCACTTGAGCCTAGTAACAGTGGCTAATGTTTAAAATAGTTGGCTTGTGAGTTTTGTCTTTGCTAGAACTTTGAAGTATTATCTTTTAGTGCACTAACCTGCTAATGAGAAAAGCTGTTAAGTTTTGGTGTGAAGGAAGTTTTCAAGTGTTGATAGAGGAGAATGATATTACATGATCAAGAAGAGTGAAGAGCTTAAGCTTGGGGAGGCTTACCTCCCCAGCATATTTCAAGAAGACTCAAGCATCTAAGCTTGGGGATGCCCAAGGCATCCCCTTCTTCATCTACAAATTATCAGGTCATCTCTAATGGTGCTATATTTTTATTGCTTCATGCTAGTGTACTCTTCCTTGGAGCGTCAGTGTGTTTTTGTTTTCAGTTTGTTTTGTTTTGTTTGCTGTGCTATACTTGTTGGATCCTAGTATTCATGTTTGGGAGAGAGACACGCTCCACTTTTTCATTAGAATACTCTTGTGCTTCACTTATACTTGTTGAGTATTCCTGTCTAGTTGCTGTTATTGCTGTTAGCTCTCAGTTTTTCATATCTCTTGTTAGAGCTTTCAGTTTCTTTTGAAGAAAGTACTCTCTTGCTTCACTTATATCTGTTTGGAGAGTTGTCAAATAAGTTGATTGGTGTTTGGTTGGACCAGAAAAATGCTATGCATGTGGTAGTGGTATAAAATGCTTACATGAATCTTTTTAGATCGTTGTCTTGAGTAATTTGATGCTTGCCAATTGTTTTGAGCTGTCAAGTAATTAATGTTTAAGCTTGTGCATCATGTAAGTAATGGCTATTAATGAAGAACTACTATAAGGATTTTCTGCTATAATAATCTGTTGCATAATTGGAAGTCCATAGTAGTCTAGATAATTTTTGGATGAAGGCTATGTGTTAACAAGGAAGACAGTGGGAGTCTATGGTTCGTCAAACCTTGTGTTTTATGTACACTCTTGCTATTCCAGTTGATAATGATGTTTGCTTATAATAACCTTGCTAGCCTAAACTCTGTACTAAGAGGGAATGCTTCTTGTACATCCAAAACCTTGAGCCAAATCCATGCCACCTGTGTCCACCATACCTACCTATTATGTGGTGTTTTCACCATTCCAAGTAAATTTCTTCATGTGCTATCTACTAACTACTCAAAACTGTTACATTTCCTTTTTGTGTCACTACTTGAAAAGCTCATAAGGACGTAGTAGTGAGATTTGTCATCTTCCATGCTAATTAATTTACAAGGATTGGCAGCTTCATCTGCTTCTCCACCTTTTATTTTGCATTAAAGAGCTGGTTAGTCCACCCTATAAATAAATAAATAGACACTCCTCCATGGTGAATGTTGGTGGGCACCCGAGGATTCGGTTAGCCATGGTTTGTGGAAAGTAAATGGTTGGGAGGAGTGTCACCAATAAGTGCTTGTTACAAGTGCAGTCCTAAAAACTCTCGGAACCGCTCTAAAAGTTAGTTAGCCATGGAAGATGACAAGTACCTGCTATTTGATTTGTTGACACCTGTATACACCATTACCTTACAAAACAATATTTTATGCTCTCTATATGCCTTCGGGAACTACAGCTCTAGCACATGATGTTAATCCCTGCTTCCCTCTGCGAAGGGCCATTCTTTTACTTTTATGTTGAGTCAGTTTTCCCACTTCTTTCTGTCTACTTAAGCAAACATCATTGTCAACTCCAGTATAACAGTTTTTACATAACTTTGTGTTTGGTTGATCATATTCTTTGCATTGACATTATCTATATGATATACATGTTGAAAGTTGAAGCAAATGCTGAAGCTATTATCTTCCTTTGTGTTGATACAAACACTTTCATGTTGAGAATTATTGCTGCTGTGAGCTAACTATTATGTTAGACTATTATATCTCTAAATGTTTTATAGTGTTATTCATGAAAGTTTGCACTTGTGTGATCACTTATGTTTACTCTTTATTTACTTGCTTGCAAACTATAGACCATTGGCTTGGATCACTTCATTCAGATCATGTGCATTACATTGTTATTTGATCAAAGATTGTGTTGGTAGCATGTCACTTCAAAAATTATCTGTTTTTATCGTTTACCTACTCGAGGACGAGCAGGAACTAAGCTTGGGGATGCTTGATACGTCTCAAACGTATCTATAATTTTTGATGTTCCATGCTGTTATTATATCAATTGCTACATGTTTTGGTTACACTTTATATCATTTTTATGCATTTTCTGGGACTAACCTATTAACAAGATGCCACAGTGCCAGTTCCCTGTTTTCTGCTGTTTTTGGTTTCAGAAAATCTATTAAGGAAATATTCTCGGAATTGGACGAAACAAAAGACATCGTCAATAATATCACGAGGAGATCACGGAGTCCAAAGGGGAGTCGGAGCAGACCCACCAGGGGGCCACGCCACACTAGGGCGCGGCCCAGGGTGGGCCCGCGCCCCCCTATGGCGTGGTGGCCCCCTCGGCCACCGACGCCGCCTCTTCGCCTATATATTCTCCGCGACGCGAAAACCCTATTACGGTCGATCATATTCCACGAAAAGTTCCGTCGCGGCCGTCATCGTCAATCTCAGATCGGAGGAGTTCTGAAGCTCTTCCCGGCACCCTGCCGGAGGGGAGATCATCACCGGAGGGCTCTACATCACCATGCCTGCCTCCGGAGTGATGCGTGAGTAGTCCACCCCTGGACTACGGGTCCATAGCAGTAGCTAGATGGTTGTCTCTCTACCTTGTGCCTCCATGTTTAGATCTTGTGAGCTGCCTAACATGATCAAGATCATCTTATTGTAATGCTAGATGTTGTGTTTGCTGGGATCCGATGAATATTGATACCATGTTTATTCAAGTTGTTTATCTATGTGCTCTTGATCTTGCATGCTCTCCGTTGCTAGTAGATGCTTTGGCCAAGTAGATGCTTGTGACTCCAAGAGGGGGTATTTATGCTCGATAGTGGGTTCAGTCTCTAGATATCTGGATCAGTGACAGAAAGGTCTAAGATGGTAGATGTGCTGTTGCTACTAGGGATAAAACATTGGTGCAGTGTCCAAGGGCACTTGTATTGATTACATTACACACTTTACTTCATGCAATAATCTGTTGTTAGCAACTTAATACTGAACAGGATGCTTCACAGTGAAAGTAGCTCAAGCGGAAAGCAAGCAACTACACGGGATGCTGCCTTGAAGGTGGATTATTTAGGCATAGATGCTGTTGGAATAACGGTCTATGTACTTTGTTGTAATGCCCAACTAGATTTCATAGTAGACATCTTGGCATGTATTGCTTTGTTATGCCCTCTCTATTTGTCAATTACCCAGCTGTAATTTGTTTACCCAACATGCTAGTTATCTGTTCTGAGAGAGACACCACTAGTGAACTGTGGACCCTGGTCCAATTTCCTCATACTGTTTACACAACCTGCTGCAATCATCTGTTTCCTGTTACTTGCTGTTTTTCCTGCTGTTTTCCACACCATACGTTTAACTCTTTGTTTCTGCAAGACCGGAGAGATTGACAACCTCTCTGTTTCGTGTTGGGCAAAGTTCTGGTTTGTGTCTGTGCAGATTCCACGTTGGTGCAAGCTCCCTAGCGCCAGGGGGAGTCAACATCAACAACCTTCCGATAGATCGTCAAGTCCTACTGGTCCGATTAAACCTTGGGTAGATTATTCAAGGGAAAACTTCTGCTGTCTACATCATAACCTTCCTCTTGGGGTTCACCAACATGTAGCCATCAAGCTGTTTTCTGGCGCCGTTGCCGGGGAAGTACTCATCATCACCATCATCATCATCCTCAAATGCTCTCCCGTCAACCAGGCACCTAGCTGCTCCGGCGTCAGCTGAAGGCGGCGCAGCCGGATTAGCTCCTGGAGACGGTCCCCTTGTGGAAAGGGAGGGACGGCGTACCCCATCGCAGACATCGCCCAGCCGCTCCCGCTGGGGAGGCGTAGCCCCGGCGGCACGGGGATGCGGTGGCGGTAGAAAAAGGCCGCTTCGGCCATCCGTAGGCACGTCTTCCGCGCGCCCGCCCACTGCGTCTGCCATCTTCGTTCCGCGCCATTGACTATCGCCGACGGTCTAGTGTGCAGGAAAGTGAAAGGGGATTAGGGTTGGATGTGACGCCCAGACGCGCGGCGCCGCCTTTATAATTACGGAGGTCGCGCGTGTGGATGTGAAAGTTAATGGGAGGGGATGGAAGGGGTTGCTCCAAATTGAATGCCGTTGCCAGTCAGACCCTCTGGAAATGTTAACCTCGCACAACTACAAGCCAAATGCGGTGGCGCTTCGCTGTTTCGACATCAACGTCTGTACTTGAACAGACAGGGAATCAGGGTTATGGCCCACTCTCTTCCTCCCCAACAGTCGCCCCTAGCAGGCTCTCTCCCATCTTCCGCCCCTAAAAAGTTCCAATCCACCGAAAACTTGTGGATTTCTTCAAATTTGACAATGGCAACTCTTCTTGGAGGTATCCTCTCTCAGATCTGCTTCTTTGCAGCATCTTCCATCCGTTCTATAATACATGTAATGTCAGTTCTTTTTGTACTACTGTGCGACTAATCTACATGGGGCTTAGCTTCAAATGAAAGTGAATGGTTGTAGAACATATGTATTTGTATATGTTAAGTTCCATATGTATAGGCTGTACCATATTTGTTCTTAAGTTTCATATTTTGATTGCTAGATTCGATTGACTATTTCAAAGATGTTGGACGTAAGATGAAGATAGTAGCAAAAACGAAAGGAAAGTATCCCGATGTATCATGCAAAGATGCTCCGGTGCCACCAAGATATCCAGTTCCGAGTTGTCCTTGCGGCAAGCCTTGTGCAATATCACAATCTATGCACCCCGCTACGGCAGGTCGTGCGTTTTACATGTGCAGCGATTCTCGCGTGAGCATTCTTGCATATTTTACTTGTAGCTAGTCTATTCGAAATTTATTTGACGTCCATTTTGCTTACTAAACTGACAGCAATACTGTACATGCTACTTTTTCCAATGGATTGATGGGCCTGAGGTGTATGATGACTATCTTCTTACACCATATGTCCGGATTCTATCGGGGCCGTGGCCGGCTGCGACTTGGAACGCCTTGTGCGTCCACCTCCACCTCCACCGGCGCTATGGAAACTTGATGAGACCACACCCAAGGCTCCTCCATTGGTTTGGTGTGAGCATTGCCAAGACATGACAAGGTGGTGCCCCCTTTACGGGGCCGACACTTTGGATGAGTCATGGAAGGTTTTTGATGAAGAACAAAGGCAAAAAGATGAAATAGCCATAGGGAGCGCAAGAGGAAGAAAGCTGAAGAAGCTGTGAAGAGGCAACTCTTGAAGGAGGAATTAGAGAAGGACCGAAAGGAGAGGGAGGTGCTAGCCAAGAGAATGAAGGAAGAACGGGCAAAGGAGCAGATGATGAATGAGCTGAATAGAAGCAAGGAATTGTTGATAAAATTCAACGCGGCCTATTTCAAGAGGTTGCCTTGATTAGCATTCGTGGTTGAAGGAAAGGCAAAGTTGTATGTACTCCACGCTGTGGCTTTTTATGGAGTTCGATTTTATGTGCTGATGAAACTTGATAATTATTGTGTTGTTAAGTAATCTATTCGCTAAGTCGATGTGGAAACAGTTTCCGGCATCCGCCACATTTGGAAACTATTTCGACAACTTAGTACTCGTTGAAAACCAGCCATGGGACGACGCGTCGGCCGCACCTTCCGGGGTCCAAATGGCACGCCAACTGAGTTGCCATGTTGCCGGGTAACGCCACATGTGAAGAAATCGTTGGCAATGAGGATATGCCATTTCAGAGGGCGTTTCTTAGTAGCGCTAAAACTCCTTAGATAAGTAGTCATATGGCGTTCTGCTCTCGAAGGCTTAATTAGAGTTCACTCTCCATAGCTGTGATGGCTCCGGTGACGAGATCTAAGGGGAAGAAGGCAAAGCAAGCCGGGAGAGCAAAGCGCTCTTCCATCCTGGCTAATAGCATGGAAGCGCCACCGCTGGCAGAAAAATCTGTAGCTCGCGCGGCGCCGCTCATCCCTGCGAAGGACCTTCTTCTGGTCGAAGAAAAATACGAGTATGTTATCCTACCTCCGTGCCTTCTACATTATTCTTCATGTGAAGCTTCCTATAGTTTGCCCGCGTACAGTTCCGAAACAAGTCAGGAGGCTGTTCAGACGCCTAGTTCAACGTTCGCACTGAATGACATGTCCTCGCTTCTCCATGCTATACCCAGATCTGTTGAGGTACGCACCAAGGATTGGCAGGACAGTATATGTTATCTTTTTACAGATGCGAACTAGCGTCTTGAACTGGCTACGAATTATAAGATTTCCGCGTCATAACCATTTCACAGGAGGCAGAGAAGCATGTTCGTACGGACGCGTGTGGTGTTACAGACGATCGTGTGGAGCTTAACGAGCAGATAGCAGTACTGACGAAAATGCTCGAGACTGTCATGGAGGAAAGGGTGAATATCCAGATCAAGTATACCGTCTTGCACGAAGAATTAGTGAAAGACCTGAAGGAGCGTGTCGACGAATTGAAGGGAGCCATGAAAGCGTACGAGGATCGTAACCGATGGATGGACGCAATGCAAGCAAAGTTGGAGGAGAACAAGATCCTCCGTGCACAGCTTGCCGCATACCACGGCTACCGTTAGAGCTGTGCCGTCGTTCAGTGTCGTGCTGGTTGTGCTGTAAGGCTAGGTTCTATGAAGAACTTGCGTTTGCATTTTGATTACTGTTAATCCATTGCGGGTACATGTTTACCAATCATTGTGCCCCCTTGCCGTGGCGTATCCTCCCTAGTAACTCATGGGAAAGGAACTGTCCGAGGAAAAAAAAAGTACGCGTTGCTAAATTCGTACTGTATATTAATCTTGTGCACCTTCTGCTAATTCTCTCCTAGGAGCTACGTAAGCAGCTTTGTAAATAGCACAGTTGATTGCACTCATGTCTTGCTCACTTATCTTATGTAGTGCTGTTGTAAATTCAGGTAGCACATCATTGAGCAGTGATGACGCACCAGATGGACAACCAAGTGCCGGTTTGTTTATGCTTGAATGTCTTCCTCTGGTAACAGAAACAGCGAAGGAGACATTACCCTTAAAGTTGAGAAACCAAATCTATGTAGTACAAGAAGGTGAAAAAACCAAATTAGATAAACAATTGCACTGACGTAGGTGAATAATATGTACTTCTAATATATAAGGAGATAGATTTAATCGACATTAAATCTATAAATAAGGGAAGGACAGGGAGATCAAGAAGAATCAGGAGAAACCGAGGAAGAACAAGGACAGAGACGAAAGACGAACACTAGTAGCACTTACCAACAACCCATGATACAGTTCTTGGTAGCGATGGAACAGAACAAGGACCGTGCCGTGGTTCAGTACAGTAATATTTTAACTTCTTTGGTCACAAAAAACATCACAAAATAGTATATGATTTTACCGTGTCAATAACTTTCTCAAACTGGTACTAATATTTCTAACAAATCCAACCAAATAACTTTCCTTATGCAGATCCAAACTTACTACCTATAGCGTGTGACTATTTGCTGAATAAATGAGAGCAATTCTATACCGGCCAAGTTACGACGTTTCCCCGGCCAGAGCCTCCGAGGGTTTGAGTTACGCCCGTATTTTGGCGTAAGGAGACAAGGAACACGCATACAAGGAACACGCATACACCGAGCCGGAGCCTCTGAGGGTTTGAGTCTACGCCGCCATTTTGTCGTAAGGAGACAGGGATCACACATATACCCAGCCGAGCACCCAAACGCCATCTCCAGCGCGTCAAATGGAGCCAGCTGGGTATCGAACAGGCGGCGTAGGCGTCCTCGGGGTCGAAGATCTAGTGGTCGAAATCCTCATTCGACTGGGATGCAGTAGATCTGTGCTGCGGAGCAGCATCCTCAGCACGACGTGGTTGCGGGCGGCAAGAAGCACTGATTTCGGCCGTCGGTACAGCGAAAGGTACAAGCCTACCTTCCTTGCATTTCTAGTAGAAGTGAGAGTCGCAACCAGAGAACCTAACGTACGACGACGAAGGACGCTACTAGTTCGTCAAGAATCATCCACATGCGGCGGAACCGCGGATGCCATGTTATCGGGCATAGATTCGCGGATTCTTGGCAGCGACGAAATTCTTGGCTGTAGGAACGGAGTTATGCTATATTACGCCTCCGACGTTGGGTACTACACCAGGTTCCCATGGGACAGGCCAAACAAAATCGACCGAGTAGGACCGCGCATCGCGGCTATACCTGGACTAGAGATTGGAAGCGCTGCTAATGTTTACGGCCAGTACGGCATAATTCCAGCTGCAGGCGGCTGCGGGATGGCATTTTTCAGCAAGGAGCCAGCCGATCAGTGGGAGCGTTCGTACCAAGGTGTAACATTTAACTCCACGACCAGCGTGAGCCTCCACGTTTGCATCTTGGAAGATAGAAAATGGCAAAGGCACATTTCGTTTCCCTTCCCCTCCGTACGCACTGTCGTCTTTCACAGAAATCCATACTGCGTACTCGTCGGAGAACATCTATATATGATGTATGTGTTAAGGTTCATAGTTTGCTTCGACATCAAGGGACGCTCCTTCTCTGTTATTGACCTTCCGGGAAACTTGACAATGACCGTAGAATCATGGTACGAATACACTGTGGGGGAGGACAGGTCAGGAAGCATTGTTCTGGTACATTCTGCCCGGGGCACAATCCAATCATGGGTGCTCTGTAGGGATGGTGACGATATCAGGTGGAATACTAGAGCAAGACTGAATTTGCTGGAGGCTTTTGGTCGCCGGTTACATAATGAAGTCTGGGATAGGGTTGTCGGCATTTTAAAGAGAGGATTTATGGACTGGTATAACGTTCAGGTCAGATCTGCTTCTGCTGATGGCCGGTTCGTCCTACTAACAGTGGGATTTGATAGTGCACTGTATGTGGCTGATATGCAGAGCGGTACGGTGCAGGAGATTAGGAACGTCGATCGTCGAGGAATGCTCGGTCGTGTTTTCGCACTGACAGAGGCTTGGCCACCTAAGCCGTGACTTCAGTATGTTGGCCCCCATGTCTGTTCAACTACATGTATCTTATGTTCAAGTTGAGTTCATTGAGCTATGACTCGGTGTCTCCGTCTTGGTTTATGTAAGCCTATGTTTGCCATATTTTCTTATGGGGAACTATGTCATTGAGCCTATGTTTGTGTGAGCGGCTTCATGTGTAATAGCTATGATATTCTAACGTCATGTTAAGTACGTGTGTAAGCTGACAAGTCTGATTATAACTTGATAAAGATGGCAGCAACCTCCATATACATCAATGCTGATGCTGACTCCCGGTTAAGTTGTACTGGAGTGAGCTCATTAGTTGTATTGGTCTTGTTTGTTTTCCATAGTGAGCTCATTAGTTGTACTGACCTAATTGAACTAACATTCAACACATCACTGAATAGCACTAATCACAATCAGATACAACAGTTCGGAAAAGTAGGTAATAGTTCAAATAACAGTTCACTAAAAAAGACCATGGTACAACGATGTAGAAAATAAACTATGGAAATTCAAATAACAGTTCGATAGAGCTCGATTCCGGTCGACAATGAGTTGTTTAAAAGCCAGCTTCACACCAATTACACCATCACTTGTCCTGCAGAGTAGGCAAGAACCACATCGGGGACTCATAGTACTGACCCCATCCAAGCTGAGGATAAAAGAAAGATGACCCAATGGCAGCGTCATGAGTTAGGGGCATACGACACCAATCAGCACCTGGAAGTGGATACTGTATGCAGCGCCAGTGCGAAGCAAAAACGCAGTTTGCCTTGGACACGGGCACTGTCTCTGCAGCACTACCACCATCTGACTGCGGAACATCAACGAAAAAGGGGTAGTTCATACCAACAAAAAGAGACCTGCCCATGAGATCACCTAGCCTCACCCAGTCTCCTTCCACAGGGTCAATAGAATGCACGTTCCTGCCGTAAACATAGCACCTCAGGGAGGGATAAGTGTGCACCTCTCTACCCATATGCATTATTGGAGGTCCTTCCTGAATTGCCTGTCCTATGGTACGGACCCATACGATATTGTAGCCACCAAGGCCACAAGCAAGAAACCACCGACTTGATGAAAAAGGGCCTTCATTCCAATCTGCGTGAGGCTGTGGCAAATCCACAATCACTGGTGCCCTTATAACTCGAGGAGCTGAACTGCAACCTGGTATAGGACCAAAAGAGAAGTACAACTTTTAGTATAGCTTGCCTAATTTGGAGACTCAGAATTAGTATGGATCTAACTATACAAGTATGCAGCCACAAAGTACTAAGTATGTAAGTGAAGAACTAATTTATGTAGTAGTAACGAACCCCATTCCGTCGGTTCCCAGAGGAAAACATCACCGTGCGGTTCTGTAACCGCGTAGATTCTGTCCTGCAAATCCTGAATTGCATCCACGTATCTTGACGGTGCAAGACGAGCAGCGTTGAGGATTTTCCAATGACTGTCAACCCCACCACGCATGATAGCAATCATCTTATCGAACACTGCTATGAGGAAATAGTTCCAGACGCCACCTGCATCCTTGTATGGCTTTCGGACAATCTGGATCTTGAGAAGTTCCACGCTCATCATGTTGCGGTGATACCTGAACGGATCCTCAGGATGAATCCCAACATCACGAACTCTTGGTACTTGAATTTCATCGTTCGTGTAGACGTTGAACAGATACCAGCGCGAACGTTCCCGGACAAATGCTATCCATTCATCATTACACCCAACCCAGTGCTTGTTTGAGCGGCCTATAGATCTGACAGCAATAAAAGCTCTTGCTTCCGGTCCGTCCAGTGGCATTAGTTTAGCATCAATACCCTGCGCAAGTTCATGTTAGACTGTAAGAACAATGAGCGACAAAACACGCGTATTGATCAAACTGTGTTTGTAAACCCTCCTGTGAGGGAGACCGGTGACAGTGAAATACAAGTGAAGACAACTATTGATACAAGTAAGTTCTAATAAGACAATGAAATACCAGTTCATTGCGCAGATCAGACCACTCCTGTGGGGAATCGGCTCGCAACAAACATGGAGACCCGAAGGAGAGAGTTCTCTCTTCGTCAATGGAACGACGCAATTCCGGCAAACCACGCGCAATTCGACCAGTGGTGAGAATGTCCGTTCGAGAAGTAATGTTTCCGAACGGACCAGACGCAGCACACCATAGATGGAGCTCTGCTTGGGCCGCTTGCTGCTTTCACCTTTCTCCATTGACACAGAGCAATTGACGATAATGGTGGAGAAGCGATGTGCGGAGGGAAGCGAGGCGATAATAAGAGACTGGAGACCGAGGCGATCATGGAGGAATTGCGGTTGCCTGCGGTAGAGGGTTTTTGGAACTGCCCGGCCACGATCTCTGTTATGGAGGAATTGCGGTTGCCTTCACCCATCCTTATATTTAAGACAGCAATTACCGTCAGTTATCCATTCTTGCGATTAGAGGCTTGGCTGGGAGCACGCACTTATTTGTAAACATAGACGGTACATGCCCTAATAAGGGCATTGAGCAGTGGTTCAGACGGTACATGCCCTATAATATAGTAAGGGTATGAGCAATGGTTCAGACGAATGATGTCTGAAGACAGCCTCCACATCGTTCAGATTCGTATGCTACAGAAAGCTTATTAGGCACTGTTGTACATGCCCTAAAGCATAAGAGGCTGCTCCTCTATATTGCGTTCGAGCCACGAACTGTCATACAGAGCCACAAACTGCAGAATAAATATGCAGTGGATTACAGTACTTGTTATAAACTGTTGTACAGAGCCACGAACGTTTGGGAAAACAAATTTAATCAGGCTACGTTTAGTGATAGCCGAACTATTACAATCCACTTGAAGAATGAACAGAACTAGATGAAGAATGAACAGAACTAAATATAAGATGAAAACTGGAAATTATCCACTTAACGATGCAATTTAATATCCGTTATTACAACAATGACAACAACGACAACTTGTAATGAAACTTCGAAACACAACAATATTCAGCTTAGGGCTGAGTTCGAGATGATAATACTGAAAGGGAAAACACACTGAAATAAACTAGCCAGAGACGCTACCGATGCTGCTAAAAACTGATCAAACTACCCAGTCATCCAGCCTTGGGGAAGAACAGGAACAAACCACATGGGTGTCTCAACAACCTCACCCCAATCTGGTTCAACATATTTGAAGGATGATCCAATGGTAGGTCCAGCGTCGAGAGCCAGGCGGTACCAATCGGGATTTGGTTTAGGATACTGGTTACACCGCGTGTGAGTAGCAAACACGCAGTTCTTCTTCAACACCGGCAGTGAATGGGCAGCATCGACACCGACTCCATCAGGAACGTGTACCATGAATGGATAGTTCATGCCAACAAACAAAGAGTTTCCCTGCAGTTCCTCCTGCCTGGCCCAGCCTCCGTGGAGAGGATTAAATGCAAGCCCTTGCCTTGCAAAAACATAACAGCGGAGGGAAGGATAGGTCAGCAGATCCCTTGTCTTATGATATAGTGGGTCACCTCTGGGGACTCGTTCACCCCTTATATGAATCCACAGAATATCTCCATGCTGCCCCACAGCTAGGAACCAGCAACGAGAATAATCCTCAGCACCGCCTAGCACATCGTCTGGTAGCTCCGGAATCACAGGAGATGGAATCAAGCGTGGAGCTGCATCTACACCTGTTACAGTGAAAACATATAAGATACATCTGACCATTTGTACTATGTAACACATAAATACTGACAGCTTAGGATACTACGATACTACGATACTACAGCACATCTAACTATAACGTACTCCATCTTGACCTTAGAAACTGTATATATGACAGTGGTACTAAACTGGACCATCAGCAGTACAACAAAGTTTGTGCCCCTTGGACACTGTTTTGTCACCATCAGAACTGAACTATTTAACACATATGCACCATCAGCATTTGACAACTGTAATGACAAACGAAATGTTCTCAACACGAATAAACTCACCCCATATAGTTGGTTCCCAAACAAGTACGTCGCCTTTGGGTTCAGTAACAGCGTAGATCCTTGTGAAGTCCATTATGGCATCAACATACCGTGCTGGAGCAAGAAACTCATTACGAAGTATCCTCCAGTCCACGTCAGTCCCACCACGCATGATAGCGATGCACTTATCAAACACGGCTATAAGATCGTATTTCCACTTGTTTCCTACGAACTGAGGCAGAGAAGCGATCTGAATCTTGTTCAACCTGATGCGCGCCATGTCGTGGTGGTACAGAAACGGACTGTTGTGATAATTAATCCCTACATTCTGAACAGAAGGTACTTCGATTTGAACATTAGTGTATACATTCAAAAGATACCAACGAGCCAGGTCTTGAACAACTGCAACCCATTCACCATTCCCACCAACCCAATGCTTCTGCCCAGGGCCAGTTTGGCCCCAGGGCACAGAAGCGGGTGAGGACGGCTCGTCCAGCGGCATCACCATCGAGTTAATACCCTAGATGATTTTAGATGGTAATAAGACTTCAATATACCTGTTCATTGCGGTCATCAGGCCATACGAAAGGATCAGAGTGCAGGAGGCAAGGAGACCCGAAAGGAAACCTTGGGTCATCCGCGAGAGCATGCCTCATACCAGGAATACCACGCGAAAGCCTGGCGATTGTCAGGATGTCGGAGTTCTCCGTGAATCGATCGTAGAGACCAGGAGAAGCCTCGTACACAGAGTTCTCCAAGTTGCTACTACCACCGTGCTCCATGGAAAGGAAGAGGCGAGGGATGCGGTTCTGCAAGAGGGGAAATGGAAACTGCGCAGGGAAAGTGGAGATAACTAGTTTTTCAGCGCACGAGTGAGAGCGGTTAGAGGAAGTGGAGATCAACCACGAAGTTTCCCTTTCTTTGTTTGCACGGTTCAGAACTTAAGTTAGCTTCTTCGTTAAAACATGAACACCTTAGATTTCAACCATGTGCCTGGTTCAGAATATAAGCGGAGATAAGTTTGTTTGCACTGCTTCGTTTGCACGGTTCAGGAGACAATACAAGTTTGTTTGCACTTTATAACATCAACACCTCACATTTCTGACAAACCAGTTGATAGAATTATAAATGGTCATTTAATGGATTGCCCCTACCAGCCTTGTTGGACTCATTTTTGCCCCTTGTTGCGAATCGTCCTCAGTTTTGCCCCTAGTTCATTCGCAGCTACAATGGTTTGCCCTAAACGGCAAGTTTCTAGTCTATTCCGTGTGATGGCGTTACTGACAGGTGGACCGCCTGGGTGCAGGGCTTAGACGTGGGACCGCCCAACGGCCTGATGCCCCAATCTGTCTATGCGCGCCTGCTCCCGACCGGCCGTTGTGCGCCGCCGCCACCACCACCTGCGCCGCCACGGCCGTCCCGCGTCACCACCAGATCCACCACCACCAGCAGATCCGCCCCACCGTCCTGCGACGACACGGGTGGGGCGCTCGTTCCGCCACTGCGGCCGCCACCTGCTCGACCCGCGGCGGGGCTCCTTCCGTGCGCCCGGCCGGAGCGCTGATAGGTGAGGGGCTGGTGCACCCCACCAGGTCGTTGGCGGCGAAATGGCGAGCGGCAGCGACCCCGGAGTAGCTGGCAAGGCAGGCGTCGGGCCGGAGACCCGTCGCGTCCACGACTGGGTTCCCCAGGGGTAGGGCTTCCTCCAATTTAGCTTGTTTGTGCATTTCAACAGTCGATCGACATAGGACGCTATTTATTTCTGCAATTGGACATAGCTTGGTTGTGCATTTGAGGTTAATTCTGCAATTGCGTCTCTATTTTTCTGCAATTGGAAAATGGGTTCCCGAGCTTGCTTGTGCTGATTGCGTCTCTGTTTTTCGTGGGTTAGGATGGAGTTGCGGTTTGCTTTCTTGGTGAGCATTAGAAGGGAACGGTACATCCTGGATGAAGACACCCAGAAGAAGAAATTCCAGGGAGGTTTCGATTATTCAGTGCCAATGGATTGCAATTGGAGTTTCAGGCAATTTGGGGAGGTCCTTTGCAGCCCATATCCTTGGGGTTTGCATGACGAAGTGGAATTCAAATACTACGATGGGGGGAAAAATTGGGTGAAAGTTAGCAATGATGCAGAACTCGCTACCATGTTTGCTAAGCAGAAGGAGAAAGATAAATTCAATGTGAGGCTGCAAATTGATGTGGTTGTGCCGGAAGTTGGACCTAGGGTGACGGGTTCATCTTCTCGGACAGAACCATCTCGTCGTAAAGCCAATTCTAGCCAGAATAGTTCAGTTCATCCAAAGCGACGTGGTGGCTCGACAAGCGTGGGCACCGGCAGAAGGGTACCTGTTGAAGTGGAGTCTGATGCTGACATATCTGGGATGATGAAGAGAGGCTATATTCTGATGTTGTTCAGAATTTACGACGGACATCTCGTGCTGCTGAATCTCGTGCTGCTGAAATCCCAGATGAGGCTGACAGTGAGCAAGAAGATGAGGAGGAAGACCTTCCAGCTGTTGAATGGGACCCTGAGAACCCTCATATGGCAGAAGGTACCATTTTTTCATCCATGAGTGAGTGTAGAAATGCACTTGTGACGTACTGCATCAAGGCAGAACGTGCATTCGTTGTTGACAAGAGCGATAAACAACGTTACACAGTGCATTGTGTGACTGAGGGTTGTCCATGGAGGATGCACGCATCTAAAATGCGAAAAAGCACGAATATTCAGGTCAAAGTGAACCCTTTTAGCCACACATGCCAAGAATCAACTCTCAGGAAGGAAACAATCAGTAGAGCCAAGTCAAAATGGGTGGCAGATGAAGTAAAGAAGTGGGTGGCAGAAAACCATCAAGTGGGTACAAAGGAATTGCAGAAAAACATCAAAGACAAGTTCAAGATAGATTTACCATACATGAGGGTCTTCAATGGTAAACAAAAAGCTATGGAATCTATCTATGGTAACTGGCATGAAAGTTTTGAATTGTTGTATTCATTCAAAGCTGAAGTGGAGAGGACAAGCCCAGGTAGTATTGTTGAAATTGATCACCACTCAGTGGAGTACAGACTGAAGGGAGTGACAAGGACCAAGGAATGCTTTAGAAGGGTTTTTGTGTGCTTTGAGGCTTGTCGCCTGGGTTTTTTGGCAGGCTGCAGGCCATATTTGGCTATTGATGCTACTTTTCTCACAGGCAGGTTTAAAGGACAGTTAGTAGCAGCTTGTGCAGTAGATGCACACAATTTTGTATTTCCAGTTGCATACGGTGTGCTGGAGACAGAGTCTGAGGAGAGCTGGACTTGGTTTTTGCAGAATCTGCGCCGGGCTATTGAACATCCCAATGGGTTGGTAATTCATACAGATGCCTGCAAGGGTTTAGAAGTGGCTGTGGACAATGTGTTCCCTGGAGTAGAGCATAGAGAATGCATGCGTCACCTTGCTGCAAATTTTGTGAAGAAATTCAAAGGAAAGATATATACTGACAATTTATGGCCAGCATCTTTGACTTGCAGTGTGAGGAAGCATAACTACCACATGAGGCAGTTATACATGAATGCCAAAGTGAAGGAATACTTGGAAACACACCACTCCAAGTTATGGGCCAGAAGCCAATTCAGTGAACTGAGCAAAGTTGAGTATGTGCACAATAATCTTGCAGAGTCTTTCAACTCAACGATCCGGAAACTAAAGGATCTTTATTTGGTGGATTTGCTTGACAAGATAAGGATAGAATACGCGCAGAAGTTTCATTTTCGTGATGGAATAGCTGAGGCAAAATTCATGGGCCACATTATCATCCCTTCCGTGATGACTGAACTGAAGAAGAAAACAGAAGGCTTGGAAATGAACATGATTTTATTGTCGGATACCACTGCAGAGGTATCAGTATTGGATAAAGAGCAGAGAGCCTGGAGATATCCAGTGGATTTAGAAGCTAGAACTTGCAGTTGTAGGAAATGGCAGATAACTGGGTTGCCATGCATTCATGCTTTGTTTTTCATCACTTCTCTCTCAGGTCCAGCAGGGAACATACAACAGTATGTTCATGAGTACTACTCTGTTGCAAAGTTCAAAGCCACATATGCACATGCCTTGCCTGCTTTGGAGGGAAAACAACAATGGGACAGAGTGGACCCTGGATTCAAGCTTTGCGCTCCAGTTCTGAAGAGAGCAGCAGGTAGACCGAGGAAGAGTCGGTTCAGGCGTCGCAGCGAAGGAGCTGGACTTGGAGCAAGGAAGCGTAAGTGCACAAGGTGTGGTGGGTCTGGTCATTTCGGTAAGTATTGTGATAATGCAGTAGATCCAGCGTTCGGAGAGAGTTCCGATGAAAATCCTGGTCAGCAGCCGGATGCAACAGATGATGATGCTCGAAATGATGATTCAGATGATGATGCTCCAAATGATGATTCAGATGATGATGCTCCAAATGATTAAATAATTATTTTGATGATGATGCTCCAAATAATTATTTTGACGATCATGATGCAAATGTTGAGCCAAAAGATGCTCCAGATGTTGAACCAATATTGGTGTTTCCAGATGCTGAAAATGATTTCACTCCCCTTGCTGTGGTTCTGCCTTCTGCTAGGTATGTAAATCTTGCCAATATTGGTGTTTTCGAATTTGTTGTACATTTATCACTTTATGTTCTGCTCCAAATGATGCTTCGAATTTATCACTTTGTACAGCTCTGTGGTCTGTTCGAAGAAGACAGTTAAGGTACCGACACCCAAGAGGAGAAGAAGCAATGAGCACAGTGATCACAAGGAGCACAAGGAGCAAAATGATGGCAAGTAGCACAAGGATCACAAGGAGCAAAGTGGTGCCAAAAAGCACCAAGATTCTATGAAACATTATGAATGATGTTGTATTTCTATGAAACAACCCTTATGAATGCTGTTGTATTTCTGTTGAATGATGTGGGATGTATGTTAGAACTATTTTTGTTGTATTTCTGTTGAGTAATGTCAAAATCCGAGACCTTTTGGGAAGTAAACTCACATTCATGAAAAATGTGCTAGAAAAGAGCTCCGAAGGTAGGGTAAACGGCCTCATTTGTAAGCAAGATTTTTTTCGACCTTGTCTAAATCAGCCAAATAACTTACCTAGACATCTATTCTATATATGAAGACTATGTGCGCAGGTTTTTCTGTTTTTTGATTTTTTTTGAATTTATTATGATTATTTTAAAATTGGTCAAACCTAAGGTTTGACCAACATTTAAACAAGTTCAAAACATGAAAATGAAAAATTAAGCCTGCATTCTTCTTATTCACTCCAAAATGAGCTTTGGTGAGTTTAAAAAAAAATTATGTTGCAAATGCAAAGCCACTTCTCTTCAACTTTAGATTTCGTAGTTTGAGATTTGAGATATGACACCACATCCATGCATGGATCGTTTGAATGTACCTACACCTTGTTTATCAACTAGAGTCGTCAGTATATGACATATGAAGACTATGTGCGCAGGTTTTTCTATTTTTTGATTTTTTTAATTTATTATGAATATTTTAAAATTGGTCAAACCTAAGTTTGACCAACATTTAAACAAGTTTAAAACATGAAAATGAAAAAATAAGCCCGGATCCTTCTTAGTTACTCTAAAATGAAGCTTTGGTGAGTTTTTTCAAAATTTCATGTTACACATCCAAAACCACTTCTACTCAACATTGGACTTCATAGTTTGAGTTTCGATATATCATGCATTCATTTCGTTGAAATGTATGTACACAATGTTTATTGATTTGAGACGTTAGTATATGTCATAAGGAGACAATGTGCGCGAGTTTTTTCATTTTTTGGATTTTTTTTGTATTTTTTATGCTCAAGTCAAATCTTGGTCAAACCTTCTAGAAGGCACCGTCGATCCAACCCAAGCCTACTGCACCCGTCCGATCCAACCCAAGCCTACTGCACCCGTCCGATCCAACCGCGATCCGCGAGATGCCTCCTTCTGCAACCTGATTGGCTGGAGGAATGTTTTTTTAAAACGGAGAGGGCACGCACGATGAACCGTTGGGCCGGGCCGTGCTGCACCGCGCTCGTCTCAGCCTTTCCAAGGCGGCGCTCGTCTCAGCGTTTGCAGGCCGTCGGTCGTCTCAGCAGTGCATGCCGTCGGTCGTCTCAGCAGTGCATGCGCCGTCGGTCGTCTCAGCGTCTGCATGCACGCGCGGGAGACCACGCCATTTGCATGCATGCGCGCCGCGCCTCGTTCACTCGCCACGCAGAAGCTGATGCACCGCTTGATACAGAGCCATTAAACACCACGCGTGATACAGATGCGGCAGTGTTTCAGTTACGACGCATATGGATCGACACGCCTCGTTTGAACGCATACAGATGCGGTGCTCTATCCCTACTTAAACCACCCAACCCTCCGTCTATTCTCCACACCTTCCATCTGCGCCGCCCTTCTCTCTTCTTCACCCAACTCCAAAGCACTCTCGAAGCGAAGCGAGGATGCAGTTCAACGCCCCCACCTTCCGCTTGCCAACCACCGTGCCGGAGGGGCGGTACCCACCCGGAGTCATCGTCGAGAACGAACTCCGCGTGTGGGCGATCTCACCCTGGAGGGGTGCTCGTGACCTTGCCGAGGGGTTCCTCCGTGCGGGCTTTCACCACCTCCCGGCGGGCTCTCCGAGGATGTTCCGCCTCGAGGAACTGCGTCCCCACGCCGGCGCGACGACGACAGGCTACCGCGCCATCTTCACCAACCGCTTCGATGCCTACTACCTGCTCGGCCAGGTGTTTTTTGGTGGGCAGGAGTTCATCGCTTTCACCACGTACAACTTCTTCACCGACGTGGCGAGCATCTTCCCCAACTGCAACATCCACAGCCTCCCGTACTATCTCGGAGAGAACGGCCAGGAGGAGGAGCAGGAGTGAAGACGGTGCTAAAGGCATGCATCAAGCCGGTTGTCGTGAAGATGGAGTTGCCCTAGTGTGTTAGGGCTTTTAATTTCTACTACTATGTTGATGTTGTGTCGTTTGTTAACTTTTTATCTATCTAGGGCTTTTATGTTTGTCGTGTTATATGTAAGAGCTTTTATTTATATATCTATGTTATGGTCGTGTATATGTGTTTTCCTATGTACTCGTTTGCATCTATCAAGTCATTATATGTGTCAAAAAAGTTCGTGCCCTAAGGTTTTCATAGAGCAAGTGGTTACGCAAAAAAAAGAGTTGTTTCAAAAAACACATGCCCAAATATCAAATTAATAAAGAAAGACTTGTTTCAAAAAACTATGTGTGTTCAAAGATTGAAGTACACATGTGGTCAACCAACCTGCCCAAATATCAAACTAAACATACCCAAATATCAAACTAAACGTGCCCAAATATCAAATTAATAAAGAAAGAGTTGTTTCAAAAAACAATGTGTGTTGAAAGATTAAACTACACATGTGGTCAAGCAACCTGCCCAAATATCAAACTAAACGTGCCCAAATCTCAAATTTATGTGTGCCCAAAGATAGAACTACACAAGTGGTTAAGCAACGTGACAAAAAAATCAGTACAAAAATGCGTAGTCAAATCCAAAACCAAGTCATATACTAACTATACATAGCTTCGTTCCCTCTACTTTTCAATATCTCTTCATCTCTCCCACCGGTTACCAGCGCAGCCCTTCAGGCAACCAACCCAAGCGGTCGTGGGTTCGAGTCCCAGCCACACCATTTTTGTTCATTTTCTACCCTTCTCACCTTTTTTTTCCAGAGAATCCCATTTGCCCACTACGAATGGGCCTAATTGGATGCAGTTGGCCCATTAGTCTGTTCTCACTTTTTTTTGACAGAATCCTATTTTGTCTTTTAAGGATTATCAGTATTCAGAGCTGCATTTCATTGATAAATGTTCTGAATTTCAAACATTTCATACAATTTCAAACTTACAAATTGCTCCCAACATCATGTCGTGGGTTCGAGTCCCAGCCACACCATTTTTGTTCATTTTCTACCCTTCTCACCTTTTTTTTCCAGAGAATCCCATTTGCCCACTACGAATGGGCCTAATTGGATGCAGTTGGCCCATTAGTCTGTTCTCACTTTTTTTTGACAGAATCCTATTTTGTCTTTTAAGGATTATCAGTATTCAGAGCTGCATTTCATTGATAAATGTTTGAATTTCAAACATTTCATACAATTTCAAACTTACAAATTGCTCCCAACATCATGCCTTTCCATACAATTTCAACATTTCACCTAGTGCGATTACCACACCTACAAATGCCCAAATGTAATTGCAAAGGGGAATTTGTGCTTGATCTTCGAGCTTCTTAATCTTCTGGTTCAACCTCCTAAGCTCAACAGCATCAATCCGTGCTCCACCCTCCGTCTCTTCTTCCGGAGCTCGCGCTACGGCCGCTGCCTTTTGTGGCACGATGGGCAACCATTCTTCGTGCTCGTCTAGCAGTTCAATCATCAGCGTCTTGGCCAGAACATCGACCCAGAGAAAGAAACATTTTATCTGCAATAACGCCAAACACATCAATTTAGTGAAATTGCTCTGATTCTTACCCCATTCTCGCAGCACTAAAATAGTGAAATTGCTCCGATTCTTACCCCATTCTGCCCGCACACATAGAACGGACGATTAGTGTTGTTCGCTGTGCGCGAAATCCTCCGAACACGTCCGCCCGGCACCGTGGACAGAGGAAGATCGGCATCTCCATGCGCGCCGGAATCTCGATCCGCGAGGTGGCGCGGGAGCTAGAAGAAGACATCGAGCTCGATTCGCGACCGCCCGGAGCCGAAGGGGATCTCAAAGCCTACGCGCACGGCCCCTGTAGCTGTACCAGACGGCCGCGCCCTCCACGGCAATCTTCGCACCGTCGGCGGTGCTACCCGTGGACGCCGCCTTCTCCGTCGCCCGCGCCCGGCTCCTTCCTACCAACACGGGTCGCCGCCCACCTCTGCGCGTGGCCGCTCTCCCGCTCGGCTGATTTTTGTGCTCACCGCTGCGAGCTCCGGGGTCGCGCTCCGCCGCTTTTACAGCACACGCCGCCGCCAGTAAACGGTCAACAAATGGGTCCCACAAGCCACGCCAACGGTTCTATTCTGGGTCCCACAAACCGCGGCCAACGGTTGTCTTCTGGGTCCCACATGTCAGCAAGCCTAACGGAGACGGCAAGAGTCACGGAATGAGTCCTTGTGCACAGACTAGGGGCAAAACTGAGCACGATTTGAGACTGAGGGCAAAACTGAAGTCATAGACACAACTGAGGACAGCCTGATAATTAGCCCAATTATAAAAGGTTCCATATATTAGCATAATGACAGAACAGCAGGTCGACTATCTGGTTGCCATTAACATTAACATATTAGCATCATGACAGAACAGCAGGTCGACTATTAGGGTTGTCAATACAGTACACACAGCACCAGTACACACAAATCCAGTACACAGAATTATAGAATGTTTACATCATCTAGTTACACAGAAACAGGCTTCAGAGCAACAACAGTACACTTCAATCCAGGGCTTGCAGTACGCACGAAAGTAAAGACACATATGTCACCCTCCCCGATTCCAGCTTCCTTAACTATTTTCGGCCAATTGCGATACATCTGGGCATCTTGCTTGTTGCCGATGAGCAACGTCACAGGAGTAGCATTGCTGGCACTACTGCAACATACAGGAAGCTCCATTGGCGCATAACGGTTGAGGTGTGCAATGCTGAACTTGGAAGAGAAGTACTGGAGGAGAATTTTCTAGTTAGTTGGAAGCCTACGATGGTTCTACAAAATAACAGTATGAGAGTGTATTATTTACCATCTTAGCCTTCCCATGGATGACAGTGGACTTTGTCATCCTGCAAACGTACAACGGTATCAACGGCTTCAAGTCTGCAACTTGGCCGTTGAGATGTGCAACATGTAATTCATTAAGGTTGACGTCGTTCGCAAAAAAGCAGTACTTGTCAAACTCTTCAGTTCCACCCATGTTAGGACCTACAATGCCAACACATGAATTATTAGAAAGTAATCTGTAGGTCCATCCAATAGTGTACTACAACATTAGGTTTAGGCGTTGTCACCTCTGCGAGTAATCTTTTCCTCCCTAGCTCTCTTGACACTATTGTGCGTGACATCCTCAGGAGACCGTACAACACCTTTCTTACCTTTCTTATCTGTAGTTTCCTGCTCATCATCGTCATGTAGGATAACTATGTCTGTGTTAAGTTGGTTGCCCTTCTTCAACTTCTCTAGCTCAGCCTCGGCATTATTCTTCTCATCCCACATTTTCATAAAGATTGTATGGAATCGCCTAAAGCTCCTCATCTGTGCCACAACTTCATGCTGGAGTGTGAGGCACTCCATCACAAGAGACTCCCGGCTAGAGGTTTCAGGACGGAAAGCGGTCACTTCCTGAGCGGTACATGCATGGCAGAAAAAATTATGCAGTTCACAATGATAGCAATAACAGCGATAACAATAGTCCTGACAGATACTAATTCGTTTGTTATTTACCTCTGCTGAGCGAACACACTTGGCTGCTATGCGTACTTTAGCATCGGCAATAGTCTGATCTTGACCTGGGGAAGTGATCGCTGATGGACCTGTCCTACTTGGACCATTTTCCTGACGACGACGCATGCAGGACGTTCGTTGCTCCTCTAAGAAACGAGCGTACGCGCGATCAATGTCGGGGCAAACTATCTCCCGCACTTGGTTGCACATGACACAATCATCACTACCACATTTTGACTCCATTTGGTATGTTGGAGAGGTTCTAAAATCAACAATTAGAAGTAAGTCCGAACAACCAATGAGTAGGGGGGTTACCAAAATCAACGGCCGGTGTCATAGATCCATGGATTTATATCGATTTAGACGCATGGATTTACCTAGATTTCGCCCGCGTAAACTTAGTCTATCAGCAGCCGTCCTACTCACCAGTCAGTCTAGTAACCTAAATTCGCCCAAATTGTCTGCGGATTTACCTAGATTTACCTAGATTTAGAGGCATCAGAAGGGATTGGACAGGAAGGAAGCAGCCATCCTACTCACCAGTCAGTGCTTGAGGACGAAAATGGTGTCGCTGATGACAAGGAGGTCGTCGGTGAAGAAGTCGCCATGCTCCGCCGCCGTACGGGGTAGGAGTAGCCGGGATTTTTTTGGGGGGTGGGGATGGGGGGGAGAGCAGACGATTTGGGCGTGCTCGTTTATAGCCACGGAGGCAAGAAAAAAGAGAGTACTGCCCCGGGGAGAGGAGTCGATTTCGCGACCAATTTGGCCCATCTGAAGCCCATTTTGCAACGCGGTTATGGTTCTCAACGTTATGTTCAATGACTAATACGAACATGGAGACGCCTCGTAAACTCCCTCCCACTACCACAAGCAAACGCCAAATTATTTGGCTTCATATTTCGATAAACATACGCAAGGAGAGGCGGTACTACACATGACATTTGTATGATAAGGAGGAAACGCCACTCAGAACGACTAAATCGGAGCTGCATCGCAAACGCTTTATAATAAGGCGTTCCCTGCCAGAATCTCTTACTAACTGGACCTTCCAGCATCTGTAAATACACATAGGCCTCCAAAGAAATCGGACGCTCTGAACATCTTGGACGCCGGAACGCCAAATACAGCGGCGTTGCCGCGCTTGTCTCTGGTTTTTGAGAAAACGGCTAAGTGTTGAAGGAACCGCCGCACGCTATGGCGTTTCGTTGCGTGGTGAGACGTCGTCTGACGGGGCGTTTCGGAGGGTCCAGAACGCCACGGCGGGTGGCGTATGATGCCGAGGGCCATATCCGTGCGAAAGTTTTGCGGAGGGCCAGATTTTTCTTAATGTCCGATTAAGGGCCATTTAGTAAAAAAGATACACGGAGATGGTACACGCGGGAGGAGGAAGAGCGTGAGGGCTGCTCAACTCGCTTTGTATTAGCCGAAGATACTGACCGAGCCTGCGCAGTTGGATGATTGGTGTCCGCTGCCGTGAGCCGTGTGAGACTGGCTCCAACGCACGTTCTGAACCCACGAGGTCATCCAATGCAAAGAATGGAATGTACGGGTTCGGTTGTCTGACGGTCAAGTTCGGCAGCTTGGCTCGCAGGCCGCAGCAACCTCAAGCTCATACCACCACCAACAACAAAAATGCGCTCGAAATTGGGAATAAATTTGTCAATTAGCCATTTTCATGTTTTTCTACCTCCCACTTGATCATTAAAGGTCCCATTTGGCATTGGATTGGACACGTGGAAGCACATTTTTTGTTTAAGATGAAATGTCCTGTCAATACTTACTGCTGCTCCCTCCGTTCAACATTACAAGATGTCTTACGAATTTCCAAGTTTGATTTTGTGCCCGACCTTTTAGAGCATCTCCGTCGGGGCCTCCAAACGACACCCAAAGGTCCATTGGGGGGGCCGGACACAAAAAACCAGCGGCACCCCCCAAAGGCTCGCCCCGAGCAATTTTATGTCCGGCACCTCCAATCGGGCCTCCAAATTTGGAGGCCCTCCTGGGGTGCCGGACATTGACCGGACATGGCCTCCGACAGGTGCGCCCCACCCATCATAGACATAGAGCGCGAGGAGGTGCTGTAAATTGTGCAGTGCAGGAGGTCGTTCCGCCCGCGTTAATGGCGACGCGTTTCTGCAGGCGACGAAGCGACGGGACGGCGAGGCGTCTGCGGCACGCCTCGCAATTACGCCGACGCCCAGGCTTTCCCGGCTTCCCAAGCGTCGGCGTGGCCGAATCGCGTCGCCGCCACATAACTCCGACGCGACGCGTGCTCACCCACCCGCCGCTTCCCGCCCAGCGCCACCGCTTCCTCCCGCCTATATAAACACTCCTTCGCCGTGCCGTGCAGCCTCACCGTAGTCCATCGCCACCGTAGTAGTCCAACGCCACCGTAGTCCACACCATGCCTCGCCGCCTCCAGACCACTTGGTCTACCCTCACCCATGCAGCGCGCCGCGCTTACCCTCTGGGGCAGCAGGAGCAGGAGCCAGAGCAGGCGCCGAAGCAGGCGCTGCAGCCTGTCGTCGACGAGCAGCCCTTCGATTGGGCGGATGTCGACGACGTCGACGTGGAGGAGTAGGAGCCGGAGAAGGAGGTTCCTTACCCTGGGAAGGAGCCGGAGCAGGAGGTTCCTTACCCTGGGAAGGAGCCGCCTCCGGAGCAGGCGCCGCCGCCGAAGCAAGAGGTGTCGCCGCCGCTGTGGCCCGACCGGGTGGTCGCCGTGAACTCGTTCGACACTTGGCGCAACGAGCAGGCGGCCCAGCAGCTCAGGCAGGGCTACGAGGCGGCTGGCGACATTCGCTGCCGCGCCTTCATGGCCGCCGAGCGCGCGGCGTACGCGGACCTCAACGTCGTGGTCGCGCAGCGGGAGGATGCGGCCACGATGGAGGCCGCACAGCAGGCGGCTCACGAGGAGCTGAACCGGATGCGCGAGGCATGGCAGGCAGCAGCGAGGGAGGCAACTGCGAGGGACGCCTAGTGCGAGAGGGCTTCCAGGGATGGCATGCGCCGGGCGGCGAGCGCGCTCCGGCAGGAGAGGCGTGTCCGCTCGCGCTTAGCCCTGGCAGCCCTGGCAGGAGAGGCGCCCAGGCACGACGACGAGGCAGGCCAAGGCGGAGTTTATATTAGGATTTAGAGTAGGGTTTATAGTTTAATCGTTTAGTTTAAATTTGTATCGTTTAGTTTAAATTTATATCGTTTAGCTTAAATATGAACGAATATCGAAGTTTTAAATACGCTGCCTCGATCGATACTAGTACTGCTAATGTCTTTACATATACATATATCTCGATCGATACTCGATCGTCTACGCATCCTTCTTCTTCATCTTCTTGGAGGCCGAAGCTTCCGCGTGATCGCCGTCTTGGCGAGGACCCTTGGCGAGGGCCTTCGGCTTCTCGATGTCGCCGTCGTAGCCGTCCTCGTCCTTGGCATCGACGGCCGCGTCCTTGGCGGCGGGCGTGACCTCGCTCTCCTCCCCGCCGGCTGGTGGGGTTGCCTCCTCCTCGGAGGGGGTTCCATACGGGTTGAACACCTCGTATGGAGATGCGGGGGCTGCCTCGTTCCCCTCGTTGGGAGCGACGGTATTGGGGCCGCTGTCGTCGTCATCCTCCTCCTCGTCGTCGTCTTCATCTTCATCGTCCTCCTCCTCTGAGGGGATCTCCCTGTCCGACGAGGAACGCGGTGAAGGGGTGTCGTTGAGCCCGTAGAAGAGCTCGAGTTGCTCGACTTCTGACGGCGATGGCTCGGATTCTGTTGCAGAGAGGGAAGAAACAGAATCCGAGCCATTGCCGCTCGAGGAAGATGACACCAGTGCTTCCCCTTCGCCGCCGGACTCCTCGCTGGTGGCACCCTCCTTCTACCACATCTTCGGCTTACCCCACTCGGCCATGGCGTACCAAGCGAAGAGAATGAGATCGACGTGCGGCCCGCGAGGATGGTTATATTGCTGCCAAGCGGCGGTGGTTGCACGTCCACACGAACCGGCGGCGGTTGCCGTAATGCGGAGCGACGCGGCGGCGAACTGGCGGCGGTTCGTGCGCCCGCAAGGTGTTCCACAGTTCGCTGAAAAATTGGGCCGTTTGGGGGTGGGCCTTTGGGGGGTGCCGCTGTGGGCGGCCTCCAAATGTTGCCCGGACACATGTCCGGCACCCCCCAAAGGAGGCCCAATTGGGGGGTGCCGGACAACGAAATAGAGGTCCCGGTGGAGATGCTCTTATTTTGAGAAATATATATGATTTCTTGCATGGAGGAGATGATACCAAGTGTTTTGCACACAAGCATATCATATTGAAATCATATGGAAAACAGGCTTTGCGATCGATGATATTTCAGTAGTAAATTTATCTTGCAAGACTATTGGTGATATTTCTATTTATATTGTACAAGTCTATGTAAATGTTATTACCTACTCATGCACGAGAAACTAGTATTCATAAATTTCTTTACTAGACCGTACACTTTAGAGGTCTCTATCATGATATTAATGATATTAAAATACAGGTGAACACACATTCTTGCATATACACATAAAATTAAACACCCTACAAGTTATATGAATATGAATTTAATCCATGGATAAATTTTCTATGATTTTTTTAACTATTTGACACAATTTTTACCATAGATATTAGAATAGTATTATAAAAATCAATATTAGCATAATTCAGATATGGCTTAATATGACAAACAGTTGATAGAAAACAATATGAGTTAAGATTATAGTTTAGTAAGAAATAATTCACAACTAAGTATAAAATGTTAGTATAAATATATTTATTTTAGTATGTGCTTGTATAAATCGGTTTTAGTCAACTAGGTTTTATGAGTAGCTCGGTGTCCCAGGGCGAACTTTGTCGGCCGTCTTAGTGCAACTTGCCAACATGGAACACATCGAATTTGACATAACCACTGGAGATGGATGAAATGATAAGGCAATACAATTTTGTTCTCTTTAAAGTACATGGTCGAGAAGGAGAAACAAGACAAGGGAAAAGCTCGTTTGTAGAAAACTATTTAGACCTGATTTTCCCAAAACGGGAATTATGGGTTTTAAAAACAAAGTTTAGTGTGTTAGATTCATGTTCTATAAAACCTGCTTATTCAAAAAACACACTAATAGAGTAATACAAGTACGCCACTGAAAGGACATTTCCCAAACCCTTCTGTTTTGTGTGTTAGGCAACAACACTAGTGATATTTTAATATGTGAATTAAGTGGTGCAGGTTTTAGGTGATTAAAACATCTTTGCATCAAATCCAAAAAATGAGTTGAAAAGAGCAAATCTTCCCTGTACTCAGTCGGATTATCCGATTCCTAATGAATCGGATTATCCGATCCTCAAGCAAACCTCAAATACGGCTAAGGAAATCAAGTGATCCATCCCTGCATTTTATCGGAATATCCGACGCCGGCTGGGTCGGAATATCCGATCTATCGAAGGGAGCTCAAATTTCGGCTAAGGACTTCGAGCAAAATCGTCCTGCATTTTATCGGAATATCCGATGCAAGCTGGGTCGGATTATCCGGTGTATCGGATAATCCGACACTCACTTTGCTCGGAATATCCGACTGCCCTGTCTCCAACGGGCAGATTTGGTGGGGTACTATATAAGGGCCTTCTCCTACCTTGAGAAGGGTACCACGACCAGAAATATCTCTCCCACCATTGTTGCAAGCTCAAAACTAGTAGATCTCTCTCCCTACCCACTCAAACACCTTGTCCTTCTAGGATTTGGGAGAGTTGACCTAGATCTACACTTTCACCAAAGCGATTTGATTTCCATATCCATTCCTTAGAGGAACTTATGAATCTTGGGTTCATTGGAACCCTAGACGGTCGTTGGTCGTTCTTGTGGCTTTGGAAGCCGCGTGGACTTGCCGGGAGCCTCCAATTGAGTTGTGGAGACGTGCCCCGGCCTTGTGATTCTTGAGGCTTTGGGAGCCGTGGGAATTTGGTGAGAGCCTCCAATTCGGTTGTGGAATGTGCCTCATCCTTGTAAAGGTTTGTTGCCGACCTCGAGGGCATCATATAGTGGCTCGTGGAACTCCTCATCGGAGGATAACACGAGGGAGATACGGTGTGCCATATCACGGCTATTCGGGGATCACTTGTGACCCCGCACCGCTCCAACGAATACGTAGCTTCCATTGGGAAGTGAACTTCGTGGATCATCTCCGTGTCACCTTGTGCTTGTCTTTTTATATACCTTTACTTGTATTGCTAGCTTGTCTTGTTTAGTATATCTTGTTAGCTTGTTTATTGCTCATCATATAGCATTGTTCACCTAGTTGCATATCTAGAGAACTTATATTTGAGCAATTCCCTAACTTGTTGAAAAGAAAATTAAAATTGGTAGTTGCCTACCCCCTCTAGTCAACCTACTCGATCCTTTCAGACATCATGTAACGTTTGGGCCGAAGCCATCAACACCGCTTGCCACTATTCAAACCGGCTCTTCTTTCGTCCTCTCATGGAAAAGACACCATATGAACTCCTTATCGGTAAAAAGCCAATTGTCTCTTACTTTCGAGTATTTGGTTGCAAATGCCATGTTTACATTAAAGGTTGCAAACTTGCTAAATTTGAGTCTAGATCTTTTGATGGTATTCTTGTTGGATATGCCGCAAACTCTCATACTTATAGGATCTACAACATATCCACTGGGTGTGTTGAAGAATCTATGAATGTGGAGTTTGACGAGGATAATGGTTCCCAAGCGGAGCATATTGATCATGATGAGGTAGGTGATGAAGAGCCATCTCATGCCATAAAAACTATGGGCATCGGTGAACTCATTCGTAGTGAAGAACCCATTATTGATACTCAAGAAGAAGGGACAAGTTCCACCCAAGTTGAGCCATCTACCTCAACAAGTGATCAACAAGCTATCCATGATCAAGAACAAGAACAAGAAGATCAACAAAATGGTCAAGACCCACCCAACTCTAGTGGTGAACAAGAAAATGAACCCATGACTCCAAGAACTCCACTTAGGGGTGACCATGATCAAGATGAAGGCAACGATGAAGATATTTGTGTTGGTGAATCTATTGGTCAAGCCATGGAACGTGATGTCATCCGGCGTGCATCAAAATTGGATTATCAACAACACTTCAAAGAGAATATCCTTGGGAGTATCCGTAGAGGTGTGTCCACCCGCAAACAATTAGCTAACTTTTGTGGTCATGTCTCTTGTTTGTCTAGCTTAGAACCTCTCAAGGTATACGATGGTCTTGAAGACATGGATTGGGTTGCGGCTATGCATGAAGAATTGAACAACTTCGAGCGCAACAAAGTGTGGTAATTAGTGGAAAGACCCAATGACACCTCCCATAATGTCATTGGAACCAAGTGGATATTCAAGAACATGCAAGACTCACATGGTCAAGTCATCCGCAACAAAGCAAGATTGGTTGCACAAGGCTACACCCAAATCAAAGGAGTCGACTACGGTGAAACCTATGCCCCCGTTGCTAGACTTGAATCCATTCGCTTACTTATTGCCTATGCATCCTCTCATAAAATTATATTATATCAAATGGATGTTAAAAGTGCTTTTCTAAATGGTCCACTAAATGAACAAGTATATGTGAAACAACCTCCAGGCTTCGAAGACCCTAAATTTCCTAACCATGTCTACTTACTCCATAAGGCCCTTTATGGGCTCAAGCAAGCTCCACGTGCTTGGTATGATCATCTCAAGGAGTTCTTAGTAGACCGTGGCTTTGCAATTGTGGTAATAGATCCCACCCTTTTCACAAAAAGAATAAATGGAGAATTTTTCGTATGCCAAATATATGTTGATGATATTATCTTTGGTTCTACTAACCATGAATTTAGTGATCAATTCTCCAAGCTAATGACCAAGGAATTTGAGATGTCTATGATGGGAAAATTGAATTATTTTCTTGGCTTTGAAATCTTTCAATTTCGAGAAGGAACATTCTTATATCAAGCCAAGTATATTAAGGACATGCTCAAGAAATTTGATATGAACAATGACAAGCCACATAAGTTTCCTATGGACTCCAAAGCGGATCTTCACTTAGATCCGGATGGTAAGGAAGTTGATCAAAAGCTTTATCGTTCTATGATTGGATCTTTGCTTTACCTTTGTGCATATAGACCGGATATTATGTTTAGTGTGGGTATGTGTGCAAGATTCCAATCAAGTCCTAGGGAAAGTCATGAAACCGCGGTTAAAAGGATTCTAAGATACTTGATGGATACTCCTAACTATGGTCTTTGGTATCCCCATGGAACGAGCTTTGATCTTGTAGGGTATTTGGATGCGGATTGGGCCGGTTGCAAAATGGATAGAAAATCAACTTCGGGGACTTGCCAATTCCTTGGTAGGTCTCTTGTGAGTTGGTCTTCCAAGAAGCAAAATTGTGTGGTCTCGTCCTCGACCGAAGCCGAATACATTGCCGCCGGGAGTTGTTGTGCACAATTATTATGGATGAGGCAAACTTTAAAGGATTATGGTGTCATTTGTGACAAAGTGCCTCTTTTATGTGATAATGAAAGTGCTATCAAAATTGCTCACAACCCTGTTCTTCATGGCGACTAAGCACATTGAGATTCGGTATCATTTTATTCGAGATCATGTTGAGAAGGGTGATATTGCAATCAACTATGTCAACACCAAGCATCAACTCGCCGATATGTTCACAAAGCCTCTTGGTGAAGCAAGATTCAAGGAGTTGAGAGGAGAACTCAATGTGGTGGACATATCCAATTGGATTTAGTGGACTTCTTGCATACCTACCCATATTAGACGATACTTATTTGGTTTGGATGTAGGCATGGACATAGGGGGAGTGCGGTCATAATACATTGGACTATCCCTCCCCCCATTATGCTGACAGTAAGAACTCATTTTGTCTCTATATTTTCATTTTGATGAACTTTGAGCTTAAATGACGAGTAGTGGCCGTGAACCCAAGATACATCTTCGCGGTGTCACACCACAAACTCATACATGGTGGCATTGGCCACCGCCTTCTTCTTTACAAAGAATTGGTTCTTTTGGATCTTAATTGAAAATCCTTTTGAAGTCTTTGATCTTTCTATTGGTTTTATGGAAAACACACTCAACTTGGCTTTTTCCTTGCTCGATTCTTGCAAGCTTGAGTGTGAAGTACCAATATCAGTTTGACAATCTTATCCCAAGCCTATCTTACCTAAAAACATTCTATCTTATGCACACAAGTCTTGCTCTAAAATCTGGGGAGAAAGGGTTCAGCTGGCCAAAACTTCTGTGTTTTCTCGGAATATCCGATCCCTGACAGAACCGGATTATCCGGTCCGTCGGATAATCCGACTCTGACAGGATCAGAATATCCGATCGTGCGGTCAATCGTTTTTAAAAATAAGAGAGGTCGGGGTGAAGTGCTCAATCGACCCCTTCATCCACCCCCGAGCCCTCTCTCTCTCTCCTGCGCCGCCAGCCGCTGTACCCACGCCGCCCCGGCGACTCCGGCCGTCCCCAACTCCGGCATTTGGCCGGATTTGGTGCTCCTCCTCCTCGGGAACCTCTCCCTCCAAGCATTTTCCTCAATGTAAGAGGGTAACTTCTTATTTCTCAAACCCTAGGTGTTCCTCATCTAGTTCTTATAAAAGAAGTTATATTTGATGTTTCCTTCGAGGGTAGTGGTTCCCATTGATGCATAGTACACTAGGCTAGCCTCCCTTTTAGTCGATCTACTGCTAGACCTTGGATTTGAATCGATTTGCTGCTGCAGTCGTCGTATCGGATATTCCGATTCACCATGAACCGGATATTCCGACCAGTTGGATTATCCGGTTCATATCTGAATCGGATTATCCGAGTTTTTACAGCACAATATGAGTTATCCAGGTCTGAGTAGTTTCAACTTAGGTATGCTCTCCTATTGTACCTTGTATCATTCCTTGCTCTGAGACTTGTGTGTGCTTATCTATGCTGCCTATCTATTGCTTTATCTCACAGGTGGTTCGAGCAGTCCTCCGAAGAAGTATGCTAGAAAAGGGAAGTTGGCTGCCAAGACAACATCTGGGAAGAAAGTGTCTGTTAAACCTGCAAAGAAGGGCAAGGAAACTCGCCCCAACTACTTGACCATGCTAGGCCCTGAGTATGCCCAAGTTCGTCAGCTTGACTGGTATCGGAATATGCCCAGAGATGACAATATTGAAGATACAAACTTCTGGTGCATGGAGCAGATCTATATACACAAGGACATCTATCTACATTATTAGAACCCCATTCGCCCGATGCAGCCCTACCGGTTTCAAGATATCAAGGCCAAACCCAGCTATGCTCAAGCCGCAGAGGTGATTCAATAGATGGGACTTGTCACTCTCATGGAGAAGCAATGTCCTTACAATGATGAACTTATTCTGCAGTTTTTCTCCACCTTGGTGATCGAGAGTAACCACTCCAAGGTCATGAAATGGATGACGGGGACCACTCAGTGTTCTTCTTCCTTTTCTCGGATGGCTACTCTTCTTGGGTATTCTTTCTCCAACAACCATGCTCCTAATGGTTACCGCATGCATTTCGATGGAAGTGGTTATCCCAATAAAGATGAGATGGTGGACTTGTATGGGGCTAATGCAGTTATTGGCGGAAAAGATGGCCTCCTTCCTCTCTATGATCAACTTGTGCGCATCTTTCGCTCAACTATTATTCCCAGTGGAGGTAACAATGACAACATTGTCGCTCCCCTTGCCAACTTACTTATACTTGCTAAAAAGATTGTTGAGAATGAAGATCCTGCAGTTGTGTTCACTGTGGATGTGGGGCATTTCATCTTTAGTGAGTTATGGGACTGCATGATCAATGGGTACTCTATTCCTTATGCTCCTTACATCATGATGCTCATCAAGGACACTCTGAAGAACCACAACTTCCGCAAGTACTCTATGCACCCCCATGCTTACAAGAAGGTTTATCAGAAAAAGAAAGAGGTAGTTCCACCGTCTACTGCTGCAGCTCCTGCTCGAGGCTCTTTCATGGGTGATGCACGTCGTGGAGCCACAAGTCAGACTCCGGCTCCTTCTCTTGCTCCACAGATTAAGAAGCTGAACTGGTTCCAGCGGAACATCCTGTGTATGAATGCAGACATCCGGAGGGGACAATATGAGACTTATCTTAGGCATGAGAACATTCTCAAGCGACTTCCTCGCCTTGTTGATGATCCCGAAGTGATTAATCCTCCTCTTTCTTATGCTCAGTGGAATGAGCACTCTCAGTTTCCTTGGGCTCAGCTTGACACTCATCTCCTAGAGACAGCTTCTGCAGGCCCTTCCTACACCCGTGTCCCTAACTATGAGTCTGAGGAGGATGATGACAATGATGGTGATGATGGGGATGATGACTACTCGGAGTAATCCATTAGGGTCGTAGCATTGCTATTTTCCCTTTTGGTGTTTCGATGCCAAAGGGGGAGAAGTAGTTCTACTAGGTCTCCGTGTGGGATTTTGCATGGGTTCGGGCACAAGCTTATGCTTTTATCATTCTTATTGCGCTTGTGTCCATTTATGTCAAACTTAGTTGTATTATGTTTTATGTGGAACTTATGTGTGTGAACCTTTGTGCTATGGTTTATCTATTTGTGAGACATATGAACCTTCGTGATATGATTTATCTATTTGTGAGATATATGGATTTCTTATATGGTTATGAGGTGATTCCTTGTGCTATGGTTTATCTCTTTTCTATGTTACACAAGGTATATCTCTCTCTATTTTGATATGTCTCTCATATATCTAGTTCCCTTATCTTTTGGAGGTTCTCTCTACTTATCTGTATTGCATTATATTCCAATGCAATATGATGATATGCACACATTAAGGGGAGCCTCTCATGAGCTCAAGTTTCTAGACAATATGATTATGTTTTTCTTGCAAATCCTAGTGTTGTCATCTAACACCAAAAAGGGGAGATTGAAAGGACATTTCCCAAACCCTTGTGTTTTGTGTGTTAGGCAACAACACTAGTGATATTTTAATATGTGAATTAAGTGGTGTAGGTTTTAGGTGATTAAAACATCTTTGCATCAAATCCAAAAAGTGAGTTGAAAAGAGCAAATCTTCCCTGTACTCAGTCGGATTATCCGATTCCTGATGAATCGGATTATTCGATCCTCAAGCAAAGCTCAAATACGGCTAAGGAAATCAAGTGATCCATCCCTACATTTTATCGAAATATTGATAACCCACAAGTATAGGGGGTGTATCGTAGTACTTTCGATAAATAAGAGTGTCGAACCCAACGAGGAGCAGAAGGTGTTGACAAGCGGTTTTGATGAAGGATTCACTGTAAATGCTCACAGACAAGTTTTTAGGAGTTTTTGATATGACAGATAAATAAAGTACAAGTAAATAAAATGCAGTATAATAGTTGCAGCGAGTGGCCCAATCCTTTCTACAGCAAAGGACAAGCCGGTTGTTGTACTTATAATGACCAAACGTTCTTGAGGACACACGGGATATTGTCAAGTGCTTTCGCTTCATATAGTTGATTAATCTTCATTGTTTTGATAAGTGTTGTGTGGGTGAACCTATGCTAATGCACCGCCCTTCCTAGGACTAATACATACTTGTGATTATACCCCTTGCAAGCATCCGCAAATACAAGAAAGTAATTAAGTTAAACTAACCACAGCCTTAAACTTTGAGATCCTGCTATCCCTCATGCATCGATATACCAACGGGTGTTCAGGTTTCTGTCACTCCGGCAACCCCACAATTGGCAAACGAATACACAATGCATTCCCCTAGGCCCATAAAGGTGAAGTATCATGTAGTCGACGTTCACATGACACCACTAGAAGAATAACACCACAACTTAAGCATCAAACCATTAAATATTACTCAACATAGTTCACTACTAACATCAAGACTTCTCCCATGTCCTCAAGAACTAAACGAACTACTCACAAGACATCATACGGAACATGATCAGAGGTGATATGATGATGAATAACAATCTGAACATAAACCTTAGTCCAATGGTTTCACCCAATAGCATCAATAACAAGAGTAATCAACACCGGGAGAGTTTCCCCTATGAAATAGACAAGATTCAGCCCTAGATGTTATAGCGGAGACGGGTGCAGCGGCGGTGATGATGGTGTTGGTGGAGATGATGATGATGATGATCCCGATGAAGTCCAGCTCGATGACGGTGATGATGGCGACGATTTCCCCCTCCGGGAGGGAATTTCCCCCGGCAGATTTCTTCCTGCAGGGGAGCTTTTCGCTCTCTGGTGTTTTCCGCCTCGTGGAGGCGGCGGAATATTTCGATGGCCTCCTCCTGTGTTAGGGTTCCGAGGGGGTCAAGTACGCGAAGGGGGAACGGCTGAGGTGGGCCAGGGCCCCCAAACCACCTCTCGGCGCGGCAGGGGGCCCACCGCGCCAAGGGTGAGGAGGGCCCACCATGGCCCATCTCAGCTCCCCTTTTGGCCTCCTCCATCTTCTGGTAAAATAGGAACTTCCATATGTCTCCTTCGATTTATTGATCTTCAGAAATAGTGCATCTCGACGGTGCTTTTTCCAGCAGAATCCTGACTCCGGTGTCCAATTCTCCATTATTCATCAAACATGCAAAATAGGTAAAATAACATAAGTAACACTTCTAAATATGAAATATATCGATGAATAGCAGTAAATTATGATATAAAATAGTGATGCAAAATGGACGTATCAACCCCCCCAAGCTTAGACCTCGCTTGTCCCCAAGCGAAAACTGAGCTCAGTAAACATGACCACAAGTTTATGGAGCAAAGTGTCGATAAATAAAATACGGACAAGAAGCATCACATTCATTGATACACAAGTCATTCTAGACAGCAACTTCCCTTCATATAATCTAACTTGAAATAAGTAAAGGGAACCACGATGAAGTGCATAAAGAGAACCATGATTGGTGAAGGCAAACTTAAACTCTTGGTCAGAGAACAATTAACAGATCATACTTATCTTTCGAGAAGAGTCTTTATATCAGAGCTTATATAGCAGAACTTACATGCCTTAATCATAACAGTCTCCTTACAGTCATTGATAACTTTCAAAGTTATATTCATTCGGATAAAAGCTATTGTGCGAAACAAGGAAATGAGAGATATGATTAGAAGTATCAACACATATAACTAATTGGATCTCAACAACTCAAATGCTTGCTTGAGATAGAGAGGAATGGGTTTACTGACTCAACAATAATGTAAAAGATAGGCCCTTCGCAGAGGGAAGCAGGGATTAAATCATGTGCTAGAGCTTTTAAGTTTTGCAAAGCATATAGAGAGTATGAAAATAGTTGTTTGAGCTATGTATGTCGTTGTCAACGAATCGTAGTAAAGTGAACACTAACCCCTTGTCAACCAGACTTTCAAGAGCGGCTCCCATGAAGGACGTTATCTCTACCAGCAAGGTAGATCATCCCTCTTCTCTTTTGTTTACACATGTATTTTAGTTTCTTTATAGTTGACACTCCTCCCAACCTTTTGCTTACACAAGCCATGGCTAACCGAATCCTCGGGTGCCTTCCAACATTCACATACCATGGAGGAGTGTCTATTTGCAAATTAAGTTGCTTACTGATAAATCAGGGCAAAACATGTGAAGAGAATTATTAATGAAAGTTGTAGTTAATTGGGACTGGGCACCCCATTTGCCAGCTCTTTTTGCAAATTGTTGGATAAGCGGTGTATATGCCACTAGTCCATTGGTGAAAGTCTGTTTGACAAAAGTGCTAGAGAAACTCTACAGAACCCTCATGAGCTAATAAACAGTGACACAAAACTAGGAGTAATAAGTTTTGAATAATTTAAAGGTAGCACATGAAGTATTTACTTGGAATGGCGCAAAATACCATATAGTAGGAAGTTATGGTGGACTCGAATGGCAATGGTTTGGCTCAAGGTTTGGATGTATGAGAAGCATTCCCTCTCGATACAGGTCTTTGGCTAGCAAGGTTATGTAGCAAGCATAAGAGTTGAGGGATACAAACAATTATACAAGTGATAAGAATAATCATGCAATCTTCCTTAGAAGCACAAATAGTTTAACTTAAGAATACTAAGCTTATGAGCACAAAGAAAGAAAGATCATGGAATAATATATTTGCATGCACTCCCTCTTCTACTTAAGTCTCAAAGTATTGTCTACTACTGACCAATGCTAAGTTTGCCAAAACCAAAAAGATTAACTTGGTGCTCTAAAAAGTGATCCCTATACTAACAACAAGGTTATCAATATGAAAGAGAATTGCAAGCTAAAATAAAGTATGCAGAAAGTAAATGATAAAACTTCTCATTAATATTTCATAACGGCAACTCACACCAAGGGATACATAGATAACCAACTAAAAGAGAGATACTTCCACATTGCAAACCATCATATAAGATAACTTCCCTACTCACGATATGACTTTATGGAAAAGTAAAAGGTAAAGATAATGTGTGATACCGCGGCACTCCCCCAAGCTTGGAACAAACCAAGGGGATGCCAATACTTATGATGAATTACTCCTTCGGTGGTGGTGGCGGTATGACTTGGATTGGAGTAAGAAACCGTTCCAGCATTCGGCGGAGTCTGATATTCTCTTCCTGGAGTATTTCCACCTCCCTCCGCAGGGCTCGGTATTGATCACAGAACTCATCTGTAACTCGAAGTACTTCCGTCACTGCCGGAAAAGAGCTGTAGTCCGGAATAGGTGGTATTGCTCCCTGCAGGTTATGAGAAAAAGCACGTTGAGCGTTAACCGATCCCACAAAGGTGGGCTTCCTGACTGCAGGCTGTTCTCCCTTTGTTGACGGCATCCCCTTTACTTCCTTCATGCGCTTTCATCTTTGCTCTTGACTTCCTCCTTCAGCTTGGGGTCTTGAGTCTCGTCTTCCAAAGGCTCCTTGCCCTTGTTGTTGTTGTTGGAGACCATGGCGCTTCTAAATCTGAAAACAATATCTGGACAGAAACAGCTCGAAACGAAACACGATGAAAAGGCGAGATACGAACCTCGGGGGTTCGGGTGAGTTATATAGCAAAAAGTTTTACAACATAAGGAAGGTACAGGAGGAAACCTGATCGGAGACGAGCTCCGGGGTGCTCAAACCACCAGGCGGCGCGGCTGGGGGCCCACCGCGCCGACCTATGGTTTGGGCACCACGGGTGCCGTCTCCCATCCGGTTCGGTCTCTTATTTTTCCATATTTAATAAAAACGACGAAAATATCTTCTAGAAAGTTATTCGCGAAACTTTTCTTACCGAAACTGTTACCTATTCGAATCGAATTCTGCAGTCCCAGAAAAATGTTCTTCAATGAAAGTTTCCGGAGTCACCACTTTAATTGTATCAACCTCTTCATTAATAGAATCTCCAGAAATATAATGCTTGAGTCTTTGACCATTTACCACTTGTGTAGAGTTATCTTTCAATGAAGCAATTTTTATTGCACCTGAACGATACACCTCCACAATAACAAATGGTCCTTCCCATTTTGAGAGTAACTTTCCTGCAAAAAATCTGAGACGAGACCTATACAATAGAACTTTCTCACCAACATTAAATTCTCTTTTAAGAATTCTCCTATCATGCCATCTCTTAACTTTTTCTTTAAAGAGTCTAGCATTTTCATAAGCCTCACTTCTCCATTCATCTAAAGAACTTAAGTGCAACAACCTTTTCTCACCGGCAAGTTTAAAATCTCTATTAAGTTCTCTCACTGCCCAATAAGCTTTGTGTTCTAATTCTAAAGGCAAGTGACAAGCTTTACCATAAACCATTTTATAAGGAGACATGCCCATGGGGTTCTTATAAGCAGTTCTATAAGCCCATAAAGCATCATTTAACTTACTAGCCCAATTTTTTCTAGATTTATTAACAGTCTTTTGCAAGATAGATTTAATCTCCCTATTTGACAATTCTACTTGTCCACTAGTTTGAGGATGATAGGCTGAAGCAATTCTATGATTAACACCATATTTAGCAAGAGTTTTCTAAAACCACCATGGATAAAATGAGAACCTCCATCAGTCATAAGATATCTAGGTACACCAAACCTAGGAAAAATGACATCTTGAAGCATTTTTAAAGAGGTCTCACCATCAGCACTTTTAGTAGGTATAGCTTCTACCCATTTAGTGACATAATCAACAGCAACAAGTATATGAGTATTACCTTGTGAAGAAGGAAAAGGACCCATGAAGTCGAATCCCCAACAATCAAATGGTTCAATAACAAGAGAATAACTCATAGGCATTTCATTGCGTCTAGAGATATTACCAACCCTTTGACATTCATCACAAGATAAAATAAACTTTCTTGCATCCTTAAAGAGGGTAGGCCAATAAAAACCTGATTGTAGAACTTTCTGCGCAGTTCTATCTCCAGCGTGATGCCCTCCATAAGCACTTCCATGGCATTTCCTCAGTATTTCCTGTTGTTCATATTCAGGAACACATCTTCGCATAATACCATCGACTCCTTCTTTATATAAGTGTGGGTCATCCCAAAAGTAATGCCGCAAGTCATAAAAGAATTTCCTTCTTTGCTGAGCTGAAAAGGTTGGAGGCAAGTACTTGGAAACAATAAAGTTAGCATAATCAGCATACCAAGGACTATCTCGCGAACTTACACTTATTGCAGCCAATTGTTCATTTGGAAAGCTATCATTAACAGGAATAGGATCATAAGGAATGCTTTCCAATCTAGACAAATTATCAGCAACAGGATTTTCAGCACCTTTTCTATCTATGATATGCAAATCAAATTCTTGCAAAAGAAGTACCCATCTAATAAGCCTTGGCTTAGCATCTTTCTTTTCCATAAGGTATCTAATTGCAGCATGATCAGTATGAATAGTGACTTTCGAATCAACTATGTAGGGTCGAAATTTGTCACAAGCAAAAACTACAGCTAGAAATTCTTTTTCAGTAGTGGCATAATTCTTTTGAGCAGAATCAAGAGTTTTACTAGCATAATGAATAACATTTAACTTTTTATCTACTCGCTGCCCAAGAACAGCGCCTACAGCATAATCACTAGCATCACACATAATTTCAAAAGGTAAATTCCAATCAGGTGGTTCAACTACAGGAGCGGTGATTAAAGCCTTTTTCAAAGTTTCAAAAGCTTCCTTACAATCATCATCAAAAACAAAGGGTACATCTTTTTGAAGAAGATTAGTAAGAGGCTTGGAAATTTTAGAGAAATCTTTAATAAACCTCCTATAAAAACCAGCATGACCAAGAATACTACGAATACCTTTAACATCTTTGGGACAAGGCATCTTTTCAATTGCCTCCACTTTAGCTCGATCAACTTCAATACCTCTTTCAGAAATTTTGTGTCCAAGAACAATTCCTTCATTAACCATAAAGTGGCATTTCTCCCAATTAAGAACAAGGCTAGTTTCTTCACATCTCTGCAAAACTTTGTCAAGGTTGTGCAAACAATTATCAAAGGAAGTTCCATAGACGGAGAAATCGTCCATGAAGACTTCCACAATTTCCTCACAAAAGCCATGAAAAATAGCAGACATGCATCTTTGAAAAGTAGCAGGAGCATTACATAAACCAAAAGGCATACGTCTATAAGCATAAGTTCCATAAGGACAAGTAAAAGTAGTTTTCTCTTGATCTTGCGCTCTCACAGCAATTTGAGAAAACCCAGAATACCCATCAAGGAAACAAAAGTGAGTTTTCTTGGACAACCTCTCAAGCATTTGATCAATAAAAGGCAAAGGATAATGATCTTTCTTAGTTACTTTGTTAACCTTTCTAAAATCAATGCACATCTATAACCAACTACTACTCTTTGAGGAATTAGTTCATCATTTTCATTAGGAACAACGGTAATTCCTCCTTTCTTAGGAACACATGCACAGGACTTACCCATCTACTATCAGCAATAGGATAAATAATACCAGCTTCAAGAAGTTTTAATACCTCATTTCTTACCACTTCTTTCATCTTGGGTATTAAACGACGCTGATGCTCAACAACAGGCTTTGCATCAGGTTCCATGTTGATGGCGTGCTGACATATAGTAGGAGAAATTCCCTTCAGGTCATCAAGAGTATATCCCATAGCTCCGCGGTGTTTCCTCAACACTCCCAATAACCTTTCCTCCTCTGTACCTGAAAGTTTAGAGCTGATAATAACAGGATATATTTTCTTATCATCAATATAAGCATATTTAAGATTATCAGGCAGAGGTTTCAAATCAAAAACAGGATCCTCCTTGGGTGGCATTGTGGTACCCAAATCTTCCACAGGTAAATTGTGTTTGAGCATAGGTTGACGAAGGAATACTTCATCAAGCTCATTCCTTTCTTCCCTGAAGTTCTCACTTTCATGATTCTCCATATGTTGCTGCAAAGCATTGTTAGGAGCAAGAACAATAGATGCAAGTTGAGCAATTTCAAAATCCTCACTAGGCAATTCAGTTTCATAAGGTGCTTTAGCAAATTTAGAGAAATTGAATTCATAAGATTCACCAGCAAATTTAGTAAAGATTTTCTCTTTCTTACATCTATAACAGCACCACAAGTATTCAGAAAAGGTCTACCAAAAATAATAGGACAACTATCATTGGCAGCCGACCCAAGTACAAGAAAATCAGCAGGGTATTTAGTCTTACCACAAAGGACTTCGACATCTCTAATGATACCAATTGGAGAGATAGTTTCCCTATTAGCAAGCTGAATAACCACATCAATCTCTTCAAGTTTACAAGGAGCAATTTCGTGCATAATTTCCCTGTAAAGCTCATAAGGAATAGCACTAGAACTTGCACCAATATCACATAAACCATAATAGCAATGATCACCTATCCCAACAGAAAGCACAGGAACACTAGACTTCCTAGAACTTTTAGGATGTGAGACAATATTAGAAGCATCCTCACAAAAGATAATGTGTCTATCTTCTAAATTTTCAGTGACAAGATCTTTAACCAATGCTACAACAGGTTCAACAGTTATTTGCTCATCAGGTTTGGTAGTTTTCTTATTACTTTTACTAACAACACCAGTTATGATAGTATGTTCCTTAATCTTATTAGGAAAAGGAACTTTTTCAATATAAGGTTCTGGAATAATGCGATCAGCAACATTAACCTCAACACCTTTAGATATATGAGAAACAGATTCATCTTTATATGGTTCATGATAATTTTTAAAACCCTCCTTCGGCAAACCGAAATAGGAAGCAAAGGCTTTATAAAAGTTTGCAACAATTTGAGAGTCAAGACCATAAGTAGTGCTAATTTTGCGATAATCATCAGTATCCATAAAATTTTTAACACACTCAAAGTCATAGTTTATACCTGACTCCCTACCTTTGTCATTCTCCCATCCTTCAGTGTTCTCCTGAATCCGATCAAGAAGGTCCCACTTAAACTCTTCTTTATTACGAGTGAACGATCCAGCACAAGTGGTATCCAATAGAGTTTTATCTTGAAAGGAGAGTCTTGCATAAAAGTTATCAATAACAATATTACCAGGAAGCTCATGAATGGGACATTTGAGCATTAATGCCTTCAATCTCCCCCACGCTTGAGCGATACTCTCTCCATCATAGGGCCAGAAGTTATATATGAGGTTCCGATCCTTATGAATCTCACTTGGAGGATAGAATTTGGAGTAAAAGAGAGGTACAATTTCCTCCCATCCAAGAGAATACCCATTCTTCAGCAGTTTATACCAATGTGCAGCTTTACCAGACAGTGATAGAGAGAATAATTTCTTCTTAACTTCTCCCATCGAGATACCTGCACACTTAAATAACTCGCACAATTCATGCAGAAATAACAAATGATCTCCAGGATGGACAGTTCCATCTCCTGCATAGCGGTTATTTGTGACACGTTCAACAATTTTCATAGGAATTTTGAACGGTATTACCTGCTCATCTGGCGCCTCCTCTACTACCTTAGCAGTGGTAGTTGTTTTCCCAAATAGGAATTCAAGAGAAGACCCCTCCATAATGAGATATAGCAGCAGGCAAAAATAAAAACAGCACGTACAATAAATGTTTCCCTTACCAATTCCACTTACCAATAGCGCTACACTCCCCGGCAACGGCGCCAGAAAATAGTCTTGATAACCCACAAGTATAGGGGGTGTATCGTAGTACTTTCGATAAATAAGAGTGTCGAACCCAACGAGGAGCAGAAGGTGTTGACAAGCGGTTTTGATGAAGGATTCACTGTAAATGCTCACAGACAAGTTTTTAGGAGTTTTTGATATGACAGATAAATAAAGTACAAGTAAATAAAATGCAGTAGTAATAGTTGCAGCGAGTGGCCCAATCCTTTCTACAGCAAAGGACAAGCCGGTTGTTGTACTTATAATGACCAAACGTTCTTGAGGACACACGGGATATTGTCAAGTGCTTTCGCTTCATATAGTTGATTAATCTTCATTGTTTTGATAAGTGTTGTGTGGGTGAACCTATGCTAATGCACCGCCCTTCCTAGGACTAATACATACTTGTGATTATACCCCTTGCAAGCATCCGCAAATACAAGAAAGTAATTAAGTTAAACTAACCACAGCCTTAAACTTTGAGATCCTGCTATCCCTCATGCATCGATATACCAACGGGTGTTCAGGTTTCTGTCACTCCGGCAACCCCACAATTGGCAAACGAATACACAATGCATTCCCCTAGGCCCATAAAGGTGAAGTATCATGTAGTCGACGTTCACATGACACCACTAGAAGAATAACACCACAACTTAAGCATCAAACCATTAAATATTACTCAACATAGTTCACTACTAACATCAAGACTTCTCCCATGTCCTCAAGAACTAAACGAACTACTCACAAGACATCATACGGAACATGATCAGAGGTGATATGATGATGAATAACAATCTGAACATAAACCTTAGTCCAATGGTTTCACCCAATAGCATCAATAACAAGAGTAATCAACACCGGGAGAGTTTCCCCTATGAAATAGACAAGATTCAGCCCTAGATGTTATAGCGGAGACGGGTGCAGCGGCGGTGATGATGGTGTTGGCGGTGGAGATGATGATGATGATGATCCCGATGAAGTCCAGCTCGATGACGGTGATGATGGCGACGATTTCCCCCTCCGGGAGGGAATTTCCCCCGGCAGATTTCTTCCTGCAGGGGAGCTTTTCGCTCTCTGGTGTTTTCCGCCTCGTGGAGGCGGCGGAATATTTCGATGGCCTCTCCTGTGTTAGGGTTCCGAGGGGGTCAAGTACGCGAAGGGGGAACGGCTGAGGTGGGCCAGGGCCCCCAAACCACCTCTCGGCGCGGCAGGGGGCCCCACCGCGCCAAGGGTGAGGAGGGCCCACCATGGCCCATCTCAGCTCCCCTTTTGGCCTCCTCCATCTTCTGGTAAAATAGGAACTTCCATATGTCTCCTTCGATTTATTGATCTTCAGAAATAGTGCATCTCGACGGTGCTTTTTCCAGCAGAATCCTGACTCCGGTGTCCAATTCTCCATTATTCATCAAACATGCAAAATAGGTAAAATAACATAAGTAACACTTCTAAATATGAAATATATCGATGAATAGCAGTAAATTATGATATAAAATAGTGATGCAAAATGGACGTATCAAATATCCAACGCCGGCTGGGTCGGAATATCCGATCTATCGAAGGGAGCTCAACTTCGGCTAAGGACTTCGAGCAAAATCGTCCTGCATTTTATCGGAATATCCGATGCAAGCTGGGTCAGATTATCCGGTGTATCGGATAATCCGACACTCACTTTGCTCGGAATATCCGACTGCCCTGTCTCCAACGGGCAGATTTGGTGGGGTACTATATAAGGGCCTTCTCCTACCTTGAGAAGGGTACCACGACCAGAAATATCTCTCCCACCATTGTTGCAAGCTCAAAACTAGTAGATCTCTCTCCCTACCCACTCAAACACCTTGTCCTTCTAGGATTTGGGAGAGTTGACCTAGATCTACACTTTCACCAAAGCGATTTGATTTCCATATCCATTCCTCAGAGGAACTTATGAATCTTGGGTTCATTGGAACCCTAGACGGTCGTTGGTCGTTCTTGTGGCTTTGGAAGCCGCGTGGACTTGCCGGGAGCCTCCAATTGAGTTGTGGAGACGTGCCCCGGCCTTGTGATTCTTGCGGCTTTGGGAGCCGTGGGAATTTGGTGAGAGCCTCCAATTCGGTTGTGGAGTGTGCCTCATCCTTGTAAAGGTTTGTTGCCGACCTCGAGGGCATCATATAGTGGCTCGTGGAACTCCTCATCGGAGGATAACACGGGGGAGATACGATGTGCCATATCACGGCTATTCGGGGATCACTTGTGACCCCGCACCGCTCCAACGAAGACGTAGCTTCCATTGGGAAGTGAACTTCGGGAATCATCTCCGTGTCACCTTGTGCTTGTCTTTTTATATACCTTTACTTGTATTGCTAGCTTGTCTTGTTTAGTATATCTTGTTAGCTTGTTTATTGCTCATCATATAGCATTGTTCACCTAGTTGCATATCTAGAGAACTTATATTTGAGCAATTCCCTAACTTGTTGAAAAGAAAATTAAAATTGATAGTTGCCTACCCCCTCTAGTCAACCTACTCGATCCTTTCAGACATCATGTAATATTCTCCCGGTTCTCAAACATTTTTTCCCTTTTTAACTGCGAACCTAATCGACGTTATGTTTCCACCATTTGAGTAGTCACGGCGTGATTTTTGAACCCATCACATGTTGATATGCATGTGCTCTTCTAAAGGATTCTCAATTGAAAACAATCGTACAAGAGGATGCCCTAAGCGGTGCCTATATGTTGCTACTGGCGTCGGTTGGGCTCTTCTCGCTAGAAAAGGACCATATCCCGAAATTATGAGGGTCTTCCACGGGTCCTTTTATTCGTAGAGACTCTAAAAACGAGAGAATAAAGTATCGCAGGATTTACAATGACAAGCCCACTGTAATTTTAGGGTATTTCATATGCACCAATTTTTTTCTTAACTTCATAAGAAAATTAAAGAATTCTTAAAAAATCTACTGCAAATGATTTAGTTCAGAAACGTTTTTTTATTAGATTCAATCCTACAAATCAATCAATCATCGTAGGCGAAATAGTTCTAGAATCAAGTCCTCAAAAAATAGTATGTAAATTGTAATCCTCCAAAATTTGACAGCAAGAAAGGATTGCAACGGAAAGGAAGAAAGGATGTTAGAAAAGGAAACTGATGGATTTGCCCGGTCTCGTGAGCCAACAGTGCACTGATGGCAGGTGTCACGATGAACAACAGATTGACAGGCACAAGAGTTTTGGTGCGTGATATGGCTGTCCACAAATTATTTTGTTATATCCAAGTGACAACGTCCAAAAGGGCAGGGAGCAATGTGGAATTCGGTGGATATATCGGTAGGGACAGCTCATGCGTGTGTACTCGCAGATACCTGGCTAGCTAGTACACTAGACAATTATTATGTACAGTGATGGAATGGTTGGTGCTATCCATTTGCTGGGCTGGATGGTCTTGTCGAGCTGGGGTCGTCGTGTCGTGTGTGTGAACTCACCTTTGTCATGTCATGGGAGAATGAATGGAACGTTCGGCAGCTCGCCTCGTGCATCAGCGGGCGGAGCCAGGATTGCTTATTTTTTTCATGTTAGGGGGGGCCGATTAGAGCAAACAATTCAAAAACTGCACTGTTCATACAAAGATTAGCAGCAAAACAATGTTGTTAGGGGGTGCTGGTCCCCCCCCCCCCCCCCCCCCGCCTCCGCCACTGGTGCATTATTTGGCAATGGAGACTTGAAACATGCAACTAATGTGTTAAAAAAAACCCTGCAACTAAGGAAGAAACTGCTTCCTCTGCTCATATTGATAGAACACACAGCAAAAATACTTTTTTTTAGAGAGTACGCGAATGCGTACCGTAATTTTAAAGAAGGCAGAGAAAATTTACAAGACAGGCTCCCAGACAGAAACGTCGGGTCCAGGGACTCCACACACACACACCACACCACAGCTCGTAAGCCTACTCTCGCGCTATGTTTGTAACACCTACTCCCGCTCTCCTCACCGCTAGGCAAGCGCTAAACTCTTCCAAGATCAGCCTAACCAGCTGCTCCGACGTGCGTTGCTGCTGTCTGTTCTGAAAACACCAGCCATTCCTGTTCTTCCAGAGCGCATGGCAAGCTGTGCAGACCAGCGCATCGAAAAGTCTCTTCTCCTTCTTGTCTCTGAACTTTTGCCGCTCCGACAGCCACCACCCCTGCAGGGTACAGAGCTACGTAGGCGGCTGGGACTGCACACCTAGCTGTCTCAGGCAACGATCCCATACCTCTCTCGCGAAGACACACTGTATTAGGATGTGCTCCGCTGTGTCTTCCTCCTGTAGACAGACAAAGCACGACGAGGTACCCGTCTGCAAGCCATGTCTCGCCCTCCGGTCAGACGTCCAAATCCGATGTTGTGCAGCCAACCAGACGAACAGCTTGCTTTTGGGGGTTGCTACATTTTTCCAGATAGGGGTAGCCAGCGCTGATCTTTCCCTTCCCTGCGTCAACATGGCGTATGTCGACCTTGCTGAGTACATACCCCCTCTGTCCCAAGGCCATCTGAACACATTTGTTTCCTCCGGGTCCCTCCTCACCTCCGAGATCACAATCCACAATGCGAGACACTCTCTTGCCCCCTGTAAGCCAAGGTTTCCTGAATGTCAGCCACCCAAGCATTGTCCTGCAGGCCTTGTGCGACTGTCCTGGAATTTCGAATCCTAGTGCATACCAGGCGACTGATTCCTGGTGCAATCTCCTCGACTGCCTTGTTGTTAATCCAGCGATCCCTCCAAAACAACGTTTTGTGTCCATTCCCTACTTGGATTCTAACTAGAGAGTCGAATACTGCTCTGGCATCAGCATCTTTCAGCATGCCCAAGCCCTGCCATGGCCTTCTGTCGTCAGTTCGCAGCAACCATTGCCACCGAACTCGCAGAGCAAGGCCCTGCAAACGCAGGTCCTTGATGCCAAGACCGCCGTACTCCTGCGGCACACAAATTCGCTCCCAGGCAACCCATGCACTGCCCTCCATTGGCTCTCTCCTTGCCTGCCCAGAAGAAACCCCGTAGACTCTTCTCGAATTCCTCCAAAAGCCAGATGGGCCTCCGAAACGATGAGATGATGAATCGGCCGTGCGGACATCACTGCTTTGACCATCACAAGTCTCCCAGGCCTCGCCATCATCCCTCTCTGCCATGCGGGCACAATCCTAGTGGCCTCATCAAGCATGGGCTGCCATTGATTCTTGGTCAGCGGTTTCAAGGCCAGTTGCAGCCCAAGATATCGAATTGGGAACTCTGTGATGGGGCAACGCAAGATATTCTCCACCAAAACCCTCTCCAGCTCCCCTGCTCTTATCAGAGTCGCCGAAGTCTTGCGGCAATTCACTCGTAGGCCAGACGCTTGCCCGAAAAACCGATAGAATTTCTCTGATTGTGACTAGGTCCTGCTCCACCGGCTTGACGAATACCACCACATCATCGGCATAGATGGATAACCTCTGCACCGGCGTCGCATTTTCGATCGGGGACAGCAAATCCGCCTCTGTAGCTCGCTGGATCAGCAGCGTAACCACCTCCATCGCCAACACGAACAGCTGCGGCGACAGGGGGTCGCCCTGCCGCAGACCCCGCGCATGGACGATCTTGTTGCCCAGGATACCGTTGACCAGCACCGAGTGCTGGCCGTGCGCAGACAGATCGAGATCCAACTCAGGAAGATCTCCGGCAGCCCCAATTTCCGCAGCACCTCAAAAAGAAACGCCCAGGAGACCGTATCGAAGGCGCGCGAGATATCCAGCTTTATCAACACTCCGGCCTCCTCCTCTTGTTGATTTTCCTTGCCAGCTGCCTCACCAAGATGAAATTATCATGTAGATTTCGTCCCCGGATGAACGCTGATTGGTTCGAGCTGACGAGAGTATCCAGCTTGGGCCGAATTCGTGCAGAGAGCACTTTGGTAAAGAGTTTAGCAAAACTGTGCACAAGACTGATGGGCCAAAAATCGCCCACCTCTTCCGCCTCGGCTCGCTTAGGTATCAAAGTGATAATGGCCCGATTCAGTCTGCCAAAGTTCCGCCCATCGCCAACATAAAGCTTAAAAATCGCCGCCATCACTTCATTCTTGATGATGGGCCAGGCCCGCTGGTAAAAGGCCCCTATGAACCCGTCTGGACCAGGCGCACGGTCCGGCGGCAGCTCCTTGATGACGGCCCATATCTCCTCCTGGGTGAAGATTGAGCCCAACTCCTCCAGATCATGCGTTTGCATCCCCAGCGCCTCCAAGTCCAGCGCTGCTTCTCTGTTGTGGATATCTCCCAGCAGCGCCTTATAAGTTTGAAAGAAAATCTCCTCCTTGCCCCTCTAGTCCGTGATTATCTCTCCGTTGTTCTTGATGGCAGGGATGAAGAATAGCTATAAGACATTTTAGTAGGCTAATTTAGCATACCACAACGCTTTATAATTCGAGACAGAGGGTATTGGTTTAGCTCAATATGAAAGCAGCTATTGTCTTTTGTGTATCTTGATTCTCGTAAACATGCTTACACATATCTGAGGTTATGTTCTTGTGTCCTTTATTCTGCTTATGACTTACTCCAGTACATGTTGTATTTTTTATTTTACTTCCTCACTGGGGAAGGCCTGTGTAAAAGCCCATCAAGAGAAGCCTCAAACAGTTTCTTCAGCGTCTTACTTTTGGGTCTTTAGGGCCTCTTCCACTTATATAGGACTACCCATCTCGTTCTTTATGTATTCGTGGCCCAAACTAGCCCAGCATCCGGAAATGCTATGATCACCTTTTCTTCTGCTGCTGCAATTTGTTTTTCTATTTAAGTACGAAACCTAAAGTGAGTCTGTGTAAATGGATCCACGGCCAAAGTTTAGTGTCATATAGAAATTGACTTTGTGTCGTAGTTCTGATTTTTTGGTTGACAGTGATATTATAAAGTGGAATTCAATCAATATCAAGTCCAAATCATTCCCACCTTTATTTAAGAGAGCTCAGTCCAAATAATGTGTTTATGATGTTTCTGCGCAAATTATTTGTCTCTTGGTTTGGAAAAGAATATCATTTGTTTACTTTGCACGGTGTTTATAGTGCACCAACTTTGACAACTAATCTTGTATGTATATGTATGTGGAAATTTATAAATCTCTCATGAAATCGTTGTTGGAGTCACGACACATATTATATCTTTCTTCGGTATCTAAGAAAGGTAAGACATGGGACAATGTAACTAGGAATGATCGTGCAATGCACAATTGGCATGGTAATGGTGGGCATGCACTTAGTATCTCGAAATTTTAGAAATCAGGACCAAAGTGACCCTCTTCTCTGACCATAACATTAACAAATTTATTTTGCTCTATCTTAAGTGACCATCGACCATTAAAAATCCTGACCATTGACCAATTCGGAGAACATGAGCGAAGAACTTTTTAAAATATAAATGATTGTTTATCCATAATGCATGTTCAAATTTTATTTTGATAAGCTATCACCATATCATATACTGTGAGGAGGGGTCAGAGCATCTCCAAGAGATGTCTTAAAACAGAAAAGTCGCCCAAAACAATGTTTTAAAAATTTAGGTAAAAGATCGCTGCTTCAACAGATGCCCCCTACCTGTATCCCTCACCAAAAAATTTGGACACCTATTTTTTGTCCCAAGTTTTGCATACTTAGGGCAAGCGCGCAATAATCGTAAAACAAATTCCAAGTGCGCATGACCCAACTGTTAGCTAAAGTTTCACTCCCGCAGCTTTCACCTTGCTAGGGTCTGCTTGAATCTGCCGCGCCCGGGCCACCCACAAGCCGACACCGTCTCCTATGTATCGTACCAGTCTCCGCCCATCACCGTCGCCTCTACACACCCGCCTACTCCGGTGGTTGTGTTGTAGATCCCGTCGCCACAGACGAAGCCTTCCGTCCATGTCATCACCATGCTCAACCAGCTCCCCCAGGTAGTCGTCTTCGGCCGCGGCGCATTCATGATCCCGCCATCTTTCGTGCTCTTCGTCACCACGTCCAAGGACATCTGTGAGTACTTCCATCACCACTGCTTAGACCACATGTACACCAATCGCCTCGCCGCCGCCCTCGCACCGCACCATGCCGCCCAAGAAAAAGAAGCACATAGACTTGTATGACGGCCCCCCTCCCCCACCCCGACAGCGGAAATTCGACGACGTCGTCACATGCGCCTCCCTCCCCACCTTTGGATATCGTATTGAGTACCCTTCCTAAGGGCATATGCTACTGCAAAAATCATCTGGTGTCAAGAAAAATTTCAGGTGTACAAAAATAAAAATAAACTTTTTGCTGCCTAAAAATGCCCTATTCATCCAACGGCGGACGCAGCCCGGTCTCGAAAACCAGATTGGACGACCCCCACCCAGTCCGCTGCCACCGGCATACCATCCCTTGACCCCGCTCGCCAATGGTCGTCGCACACTCGCTGTAGCAGCCTCTCTCCTCTCCCTCCAAACCCTAGACGCCGCCCGCCGCTCCACCACGTCCAGCGAGATGCGGCCGCGCGGCAGGGGAGACGACCTGGACGACGACGAGGACTACGAGCCCTCCCCGCAGCGGACCGCCGCCCACGACGACCAGGACCCCGAGCCTGCGCCGGCGCCGGCGCCGCAGCCCGCGCGCGCGCCCCTCAGCAGCCTCGTCGTCAGGCCGTCCCCGCCGCCGCCGTCGTCGCCGCAGTTCGAGGACGTCTCCTCCCCGTCCCCGTCCCCGTCCCCCGTCCGCTCGTTGCCCCCCTCCCCGTCCCGGCCCGCCGCGGGTCCTCGCTCCCGCGCCGCCGTCGCGACTTCTCGCCGCCGCCGGACCTCCGGATCAGGGAGAGGCGCCGGTCCCCGTCGCCCCCCGCCAGGCGCCCGCCCCCGCAGCGCCGCCGCTTCAGTCCGCCAGGGTTCCAGCCTCGGCCCCAACCGCGCTTCTACGACGAGCCGCAAGGTCTGGCTCTTAATCCTCGAATCCTCACGGTTTCTCTAGATCTGTTACTCTTGGGTTCATTCATTTTGACATCTTGAGTTGCTATTACTGTCGTCGTATATGAATATGTAAAACTGCTGAATTTGCGCCGCCCTAGGGTTTAGTTGCGTTTGGTTGTCAGACGAGCACTCTGTTGACACCACACGATGAATCGATGGTTACTCATCATTCCTAATTTGATGGACTGTAATTCGTCCATTCTATGTATGGTGATATTCTGTGAAATCTCTGACTTCTTCATCTGTTTAGGGGTCTGAGCAGCGTTATTTTATATTTGGGTTGCTTTGTTTGAAGGGTGGTTTATTAGATATGCTTTTGCCTTTTGTTTGTAGTCAAATTTGCTGTCTATTGTAACTTTTCCTGTTCACAGTTTTGCATTTGCAAATTAAAATTAAGGTGATTATTGTTGGGCTAAACAAACAAGATATTTCATTTTTAATGTTAAGTGAGATCTTTGATTGGTCTGCAATTTCTGACTTGTATGCTACTTCTGCGGTCCCTTTCCTACTCAGAATTGATCTAGCAGAAGATCTCCAGCTAGATTTTTTTAAATATGATGTATGTCTATTTACAAAAAATTCATTTGAGCGAAACAGCTAACGTGGTGGCTAGGATTTCATTCTCCAAAAAAGTTCCCACATTGAGCTAGATGCAAGCATTGTTGCGTCGTAGATTGTGTTCTTTTGTATCACTTATGATGAGTGGACTGGGTGCCATGGGTACCTTAAGAACATCTCTAAACACTGTTTGATATGCCTGCCTCTCATCTCTCGTAAACGTAGAATTGCATTACTTGATTTCTCTGCGTGCATGAATTCTTAGAGCACTTTAGTTACTGTTTTATCTACCTTTCTTTGTTCAACATTTGATCACTGTAGAATTAATTGTTATGTTCGAGGCTTGAACACTTGATCTTGGTTTTATAAAATGCTCATCCTTCTAAGAGAGTAATATTAAGAAGTGTGATCATGGTTTTTGAGTCGCCGAGTCGAGTCGCCGAGGCTGAGACTCGTGACTTACTGACTTGACTCGGTGACTTGCCCTGATTAGTCGCTCCGAGTCGCCAGGTGAACAGTAGCCTTTTTAGTTTATATTGCACAGCAGCACCGTAACTATAGCAGGATATATTGTCCACTTAGAGTAAAAAAAAGGCCATACCTGCCTGGCTAGGGGTTTTTGGGCCGAAGCCCATCCAAACTGGCCCATCAGAGTCTGCAGATTAGGGTTACAAACTCCTCTCCCTCTCCCAGCCGCCACCACTCAATCTCTTTCTCTCCCCCCCCACCTCTCTCCTCTCCCCGGACCTCTCTCCCTCCTCCAGCGCCGCCGCTCCTCTCTCCCTCTCCCAGCACCGCAGCTGCCGCTCCTCCCCTCCTGGCGTCACCTCCAGCGCTGCCTCGTCCCCACGCGCCGCAGCTCCTCCCTTCCCTGGCCCAGCAACCACTCCCAGCCTCCGCGAGGAGCGGCGGCGGCTCGGGCCTCTCCTCTGAGCTCTGCCCTTTCTCTCCCTTTCATCAAGTCGCTGAAATCCTGAGGCATCAAGTCGCTGTATAGTCGCAGGAAATCGCCGTCGAGCCAGTGACGTGGCGCGACTTGCTCCGTGAGTCAAGTCGCTAGTGCGGCTCATCCACGCCAGAACGACTCGCTGTATAGTCGGCGACTGTACAGCGACTCAAATACCATGAGTGTGATTAAATACATGAAGAGGTTTTGTTGCAAGCATTTGCTCTGGCTTTCTTAGTTCTTATTCATGGTCATGTACAAAATTTCTATGACCATGTCCATATTTTTTAATGTCCTTGTTTCTGTTTTTCCTTTAGCAAGTCAGGTGTTATATGGTAAGATACTAAGATCTATTTCCGTATCCCTACTTCAACTCTGCCTTCTCTTTTGATGTAACTACTATATAGTTCAAATACCTATACACTCATCATGCAGGAATAGTTAGTTTCACCATTAACAACCACTATATCTAGGAATATAATGCACAGAACCCCAAAGTTCAAGATCTCCTGATTTGTTTTGACTGGTTGTAGTTTATAGATATTATCTAATTCTTTACTGGCTTGGATATTCAGTGTTATGGCCAAGCACTGCAAGCCCCTCTAAGTATCAAATGAAGTATGGAATTGGCTGTTCTACTGTAACAGTTACCAACGTGTCTGCCTAGGAGACAGGATCTTAGTATTGATGCTTATTTGCTGGCATATAACGTTGAAGTATTCTGCCTGTGTCTCGATGCAATTATATGGGAAAACAACTCAGTTGCCGTGCAACTGGTGAACCCTGACAAAGTTGGAGTTGATAATGAAAACAAGGAGGGCAGAGAACTTGAGTTGTACTGACGCTGCTATGGTTACATATGTGCTTTTGTTTTGTCTGAGAGCTACAAGTCTTACCTTGTGGAAATTATCTTGGCGCATGGATACCTAGGAATGCCATTGATATGAATATGAGGAGCCGCTTCTCGCTACGTGAACTTGACCAACTGCTTAATTGAGCTTTTGTGATAAACAAGTTGAGATAAACCTGAAGTAGTATCGAGGAAGCTGTGGTCAGTGTTTCGGCATTGCCTGAGTTTGGAGTTAATATGAATCTGAGTTATGTCTTGTTGCATCTATTGTGAAACCTGACCAACTCCATTTTCAGTTTTTGTAATCCTGATAACTTCAAAATGCATGAAGCCGTGGGTTACATTTTGGAAGTAGCGTCATGAGGTTCTTTTGACCATCTTTCCAACAAGTCGTGGGCTACATTGCATATAATGTAATCCTGATAACTTCACAATGAATTTAGTCGTGGGCTACACTTTGGAAGTAGCATCATGAGGTTCTTTTGACCATCTTTCCAACAAGTTGTTGGAGGTTTGGGCAATATTGTTGAGAGAAGTGCGTGGCGGATACCAGCATAAAGGACATCAGCGAGTGCAACTGTTGGTTTCGTGAAATGGTACATGGACTTCGGCATTAGGGATATGCTTGTTGTTGTACTGAGCTCTCTAAGATTGCAAGTCTGTTTGGTGGTGAGGAGAGAAGCAGGCAGACAACTTGGTAGCCTTTGTGGGATGATGGCATGGTAAAAAGTAACATAGGATGCCTGCCGGTCTATCTCATCCTTCTTCATGTAGTAACTTCTCTTTAGCTTTCAGTGGAGGATTAGCTAAGTAATGTCCGATAAGATGACCGGTCTTACATGGAGTGAGTTGGAACAGAGAGACCCGAGTTTTATGTTGGCAGCATGATTTACTCTTGAAGATACCATTGACAAACTGCTGCAATGGGCCACCTGGCGCACATAGGCATTCGCATTACAAATGGTTGAGTTGCTGACTTTATGGGAAATGATGGGGCCGTTACTGGGTCACAAGGAAATAAGATTTTCTTAGCAGCATCTGATTCCAGTATCTAGATGCGTAGCTATAAACAGATAGCTCGGTTTTGGGTTGAACTGCAATTTCAACGGTATTTCCTTCTCAGAGCTTATCTTAAGAAATGCTGGCCTTTGCAATTACTACCTCGTTCGGTATGTGGAGAGTAACTTTGTTGAAAGTGATTCTCCTGATGGGGTTTGCCTATTTCGACCCCATGTGGCTGGAGTAAGCACTTCTTTGCTGAATATTTATGTTCCGTGTCTTCTAATGTTTATTTGGAATTGCTGGTACTCTCTTTGCAGGATATGGCATGCATGCTGGACCTTCACCTCCGCGCCAACGCAGATTAGAACGCAGTAACTTTGATGACACTATTGGTCCACGCTACACTCATGGATATGAAGGGACTGGTAGAGGATATGAAGGGGGCGGTAGAGGAGGTGCAAGGTTCCGAGATGATTCTCCACCATATGGAAGAGGGGGCAGATCACATGGACGGGGCTATAATGGTCCTGTAAAGGAGTTCATTCTAATTGATGGAGAATATGTTCACAGGAATGACCCAAATCTGTCACCAAGAGAAGGTGATTGGATATGCCAGAATCCGAGGTAAGCTCATTTTTGAATTTTCCGTAATTACTACACTTCCATCTCGCTTTCTGAACTTCATTTCTTGTTGCTTTCCATTTCAGTTGTGGAAATCTCAACTTTGCTCGACGAAGTCGCTGTAACAACTGCAACAAGCACCGGTATGAGCCTAGCCGCAGTCCTCACAGGGGTTACTTTGACTCTCCTCCACGAGTACCTGCAAGGGCGCTTGGTCCACCAAGTGACCGTGTCCCACCAAGAGAAATGGCCAGGTACAGATCACCACCCCGTGATTGGGGTGTGGGTGATCCTAGAGGTTATCCAGCTAGATCACCTCCAGATCGTGCAGGACGGTTTGCAGATCCGTTGCAGAGGGAAAGAATGGGCTTCCGTGGTGACCGTGAGTTGAGGGACCCTGTGAAGTTTGAGTGGTCTCCTGCTGAGTACAAGCAGAGGGAGCGCCCACATGGCGGGTTGTATCCTGACAGGGGCCGTCGGCACTCTGGATCTCCTCGGGGGAACTGGGGGAACGATATGCGGGACAGAAGCCGTTCTCCTGCAGGTAACAGACCTATGAAGAGTGCTTTCACGGGCAGAGGTCGACCAGACCTGGAGTATGGTGGCTCTTATGTAGGCCGAGGGGATGCTGGCCGTGGGCGTGGGCGTGGTCGTGTTCCTGGGTACAGACCAGGAGGTGATCCATACCCTGGTGAGGGTCGAGGTGATCGGCGTGCTGCTCCATATGGTAGGAATGAAGGACGCTACTAGCTATTTAACTGACCAGGCTCAATCTTGGAGCTGCCCTGGAAAGTTAATCTAGCTATGAGTGCTTGAGAACAGGTGCAAGCTTGTAATATTAAACTTGCCGTACTACATGTCTTGAACTGTGATGGCATTTCAACTGTTCCCAGATGTTCAAGTTTAGTATGCCTTGGATGGTGGTAGTATTTGGTTCAGTAAGCTGCTGAGGTTGCTTGGTTATTTCAAGCTGATTATTTGATTCTTTTGGTTGGTTTATGCCCCCAAGGTTAGGCTGGTGAAGGTAGGGTTGCAAACACTTCCAGGTCTCTGGCTTCCCTCTGGTTACAGAGGCCTTGTGGAGGCACGACAATGTTTTACCGAGTTGTTGCCTCTGTAATGTGTTAATACCTCGTGTTTCAGTAGTGTGTATTATGGCCGTTGTATGAAAATGGGGTACACAGGCTAGAGTAACCTTGGCTTGATGGTGTCATGTGCTATGATGATCGTACTAGTCTGTCAAAACTTGCGCATATTCATTTTGCTCATTATATAGGACCAATTGTAGGTAAAGTTTTCACATATATCATCTCTTGTAGAAGGTAGTCCCATTGTTCGGTATTCGTACTGAAGGCAAAAACTGTCGCTGTGGGTTTATATGCACCTATAAAAGCAACTGTGAGTATTTGAAAGTGACTGTATTAAGGAAATTGGCAATCAGCACACATGAATTCGAAAAGTTGACTTATTATTGACTAATCATGCTTACATCTCTCCTGAAAAGGGAAACCCACTTAGGTATTCAAAAAATACATTTTGAAATGTTGAAAAACTAACTTCACATGTTATGTGTCCAGCGGATTGATAGTTTTTGTGGCTTATAAAAAAGGGCCAAAAAGTCTTGTGAAAAGCCTTATTTTATACTAAGCTTTGACATTTTTACACAAGTAACAAAAAATATAGATTTTTTTATGGAACAACTTCGTAAACACATGGATGTTAAGATCTATGTGTTTTTTTTTTTTTGTGTGTTTTTCTGATTATTTGAAGTGCATTTAAGAGTGCATACGAGCGAAACAAATTTTTGTGTAGTGTTTCCGATAAAAATATATTGATATGACAAGTCTAACTTGCAATCATACTCTTTTTGTTGGGAATATTGAATACAACTCACACCACCACACACACAATGCATGCCGAAGAGTAAAGACCGAAGTCGTGGTATTTGAAAATTGATGAAGCCGCTATAGTCAGCTCAATATCGTGGGAAGATCTCTTCACCCCGAAAGAATATTTAGCTCTAAAAACACCTAATACATTAAAGTTTAATCCAGGATATAACCGCTTTCCTAACCGTTCAATTACACGTTGCCTTTCAACTTGTAAATGCCAGTAAGAGTGGGTGACAAATATCTCCTCCTCCTTGCCTTGCGTTTGGGCCCTTCATATAAAGCTCCACTTCTTCAAAGTGCGCATCAGCAACCATCCGTTTGCTCCTGCGTTTCCCTTATCGCGGTGGATTGGCCTCTCGTTGGCCGCCCATCTCTCACTCCAAACCCCCAGCTCACTCGCTCCCACCCTCGCTGCTCTCGATCGAATGGCAGCCACCTCCGGCCTCACGGCCACCGTCTCCTCCGCTCCGGCCGCCCTCAGAACCTCGCCTCCCGCCGCTCTCTCCCACCGGCCCATCTCTCGCTGCTCTGGGTTCCATTCCGTCAAGGCCAAGGTCCGTCTGAAGCACTGCCTTACCTTGCATGCGTGTCTCTGCTCCCCTCCCTATGTTTGCGTGTGTTCTTTGAGTTCGTTCTCTTCCATGGGAAAATGAACCGTAAGGGATGGATAGACTTACTTTCGCTGCATGTGCTAGTGTTCTTGAATTGCTTTTGTGTCTGTCGAACTGTTTATGGCCAGCAGAAGTTACACACTTAAACCTAGAGTTGTAGTTTGAATTCAGGGACGGCTACTCGGCCTCGTGAGCCATAACGCGTTTCCTTTTTTCGAGGAATCATGTCCCAGAACTTTGCCTTTAATGCCTATGATAGCCCGTGAGGTTTTAGGACAACCAATGGAGTTGGTGTGGAAGAATAATGTATCTGCTGTTAGATTTATCTTATAATTTTCTTGTGGGGTTCCTGGAGAAGTCTCTGTGCAAAAGCTTTGAGAAATGGATGTATAAACTATAAAGTACTTCCATCCATTAGTTCTTAGAGAGTAAGCCAACTATATCTGATAATGAACCAGATTTGGTATTTTATATGTGAATATAATATATGCATTGCAAAGAAAAATCACCTGAAAATGCCACAACATTTTTTTCTGAAAATAGAAAAAATATGAGAGCATGAGTTAGATGAAAAGTTGAGTAATGCCTTTCTTTCAAAAATAGAAAATGATGGAACTTAACTTATATTGAATGACATAACTGTTTTTTTGTTTGGAAACTAGTCAGTACTACTCCGTAGAACTTAACAAATGATAACATGCATACTCTGTAGAACTATGTTACATCTTTTGTTTCTTCTGATAAGGAAAAAGAAGTACAAAATATCTTTGCCTTTTGTTGTCTTTCTTGTAAAGTTTGAAATTGTCCCATCTATACAGGCAACAAAAAATGACCAGGGGAAAAGAAGCCCGTGAAGTCATCGAGTCTTGTTTGCTCTGCATGTGAAGGGAATGGTAAGCCTTGTTTTGTTTCAACTAGAAGGAACCCAATGCATAACTACAATATAAAGCAATCTGGAACAACCAATATATATATGCAGCTCGAAATATTTGACAAAATGTTGCATCAGAGATAAGATTAGTGGTACTAAATTACTAATTTCATCAATAAGTGGGATAACTTGTGTAGACACATAGGATAAGCATCTGTAGCGTTAAATATTTATCCAAATAGCTCTATGTAGCTCATTGTCGGAACAAGTGAACACAGAGACCATAAAAGGGGGGGAGCAAAATTTTGTTAGACTCCCGTGATTGGGTTGGGTCCCCTTCACTGTGGGGTTCGTGGGTGTTGGATACTTGCCTTCTTTGATTTGTAGGAAAGGAAATTCAAAGGAATAGGAAAGGGATAGGGATGGGAAAGGATGGCATGTGGAAACCTGTCCTCGTTCCTTGTGCATAGGAAATGAAAAATGAGGTATGAGTGGATTTTCGTTTCCTGTACATTTTGCCTTGAAACTGAGAGTGAAAGGAAAAATTCCTGTAGTTTTCCTTTCCACACTTCCTATGAATCAAACGCATGAACAGTGGCAACTTTGGAAAACTTCCTAATCCTTTAGGATTCCTCTACATTTCCTCTATATGTATGTGCACTTTTAGTGTGTTGCAAAAACCTGTCTGGTGTTAAACAAAGGGTGATTATGTGTTTCATATGTCGTTTCCTCACAAAACAGGGAAATTTAAGATCAGCACTCTTTAAACTGTTTCATTACAAAGAATTAACTCTTATCAATTTATATGTGAATATGGTTAGCATAGCATCATGCCATGTGTGTTACTATATTTTTCCTGAGCACTAATTATTATGGTTTATTATATTTTACAAAAAAGAACATAGAGCATACTTGTGAGTTGTTTGAGCGTCCTCTGAGCTGACTTTGTTGAAACCTTGGAAGTGAATAATGTGGATTTTACTTCAGTACACCACTTCTCCGGAAACTGTATCTATCGTGAAGTAACTTATATGTATGTGCACTTTTAGTGTGTTGCAAAAGCTTAGCTATGTCAAGGATAATCCGGTGGTGGCACAAATTATATGCCGTGTCAATCATGTTGCAATGTTTCAAGTGGACTGGAGAGCCTCAATTGCATTTTGCTGGAGCCCTTCTGCATCAAGATGTTCACATTTTTTGTGCATAGATACAGATCATTCCATTGGTTGTAACAATCTTATGGCTACTGACAGGCGCAATCGCATGCACCCAGTGCAAGGGAGGCGGGGAGAATTTGGAAGACCATTTCGGTGGCCGATTCAAAGCTGGAGGATTATGCTGGCTTTGCAGGTAAAATAAGTCTTGGTCTAATTAACAATTGTCCTGTAGGCATACATTTCACTTACAAGTAATTTAACTAACTGTCCGATCTCTTTTTCTGTCTATTCATTAAACTTCGACAGGGGAAAGCGTGAAATTCTATGCGGGAGCTGCAATGGCGCTGGTTTCTTGGGTGGATTCATGAGCACTGCCGATGACACTTCTGAATGAATGGCCTATGCTCTTATTCCTGTTTATTCCAGATCAATTTTGGGGAATCTATAACATTTTTACTTGCATCCCTTCCAAGCAATTTGTCCCTTAAAAGTCAGAAATTTATCGTATTTTTTCTGAGATTGAGATTTATCGTATTTAATGAGTGTATAAATTTTGTATTTGCGAACAAGGTATGTCCCTTAGGTCCTCGTACAAAGTATATGTTATTGATATATGGCGTCAAATCCACCTTGGGAACCCACGTTTTTACGACTTAATCGAACCTGCATCCCTTCTGAATGTAATGTGGCTCTAGATGTCGAATGTTCAAATTCTTGCAGCTGTTGATCTTTAAATTATTACACCATCCCTCTTTTTACGAGGAAGATCTCGCAACATTGTCGCTGTTTATCGACTTGACCTACCGTATGTAAGATGATCGAAAGAATTGTCTATTGGGAAAGATTGAATTGTTTCAATATCATAGCAGTTACATGTTATTACAGTGATATTTCACTATCTTAGCCATTACATGTTGACTACAATTATCTCATCTTGAATTGGGCTCGAGATCTTGTTATAGATTCTTGCTAACAATGGCATTTTAATGAAAAATTTCATGCCTTTTTCGAATGTGTTAATCTAGTAAGACGATACGCAGTCGTGTCAATTAATAATTCAGATCGTGGTTAATTTTAGTGATTTCCTACTTTTTTATTATTTTGATAAACATGGTGATGTGTGATCTATTCATTGTTTTCTCAATGAAAAATTCTCTATTTTCTTATCACCACTCCACGTTTTGTAACTCACATTTGATTACCAATAGATGAAAAATTATCGACCGAGATTAACAAAATGAATTTTGAAAGATTTGAGAAAAAAATCTTTAATAATAAGTGAAGAAAAAGGAAAATAGCGAATTCCAGATCTTGTAGGCTCGTACTTTTCGACACAAATTACCTCATATAGCACCTTTTCATCCGAATTGCCCCATTTAGTGAAAACTTTGACATTCAGGTACACATGGCATTGCCACCTCGAGGTTTCTCCACTAGCTTTATATTTGACCCAGTTCGCCTCCACCGTGCCAAACTGGTAGGAGATACGATTAGTTTGGACGAAAAAGAGTATAAGACTCACTGATTCATCTTGTCCGATACGATCTAAGAAAGGTGGACCGGTTCTAGCACAAGAAAAATATGATAAAACCGCAATATGACATGTCACGTGAACAACCACGTGGTAGATTGTTTCCAGTATCCTATAAGAGGTAAAACGTGGTAAATCTTTTACTAGATGCGGTAATCCAGATAAGAATCTAGACCATTAAATGAGATAATTCATGTAGGAAATGTTAAATAGGGTATCTGGAATTGACTTCGAATTTTTTTGCCGCCGATCTCTCTCCGGTGAACGTACCCAACAAAACGACGAGAAAAAAAGCATTATCACAAAGAAGAGAAAAAAGGATAGAGCTGCGGAAGAAAAAGGAAAGCAAGTCGGAATATAACACATGAGATTCAAAAACTTGGGGAGAGACCAAACAAGCCTCGGCTGCTCTTTCTCCCCCCCCACATCACCACCTCCTCCTCCTAAATCCGCCCGCGCGCGCCACCAATTCCTCCGAATTTCCTCTCCTCCAGATCCTCCCGGATTCAGCTCCCTCGATTGACCCCTGCTACCGGCTCCCTCCATTTCCCTCCTCCTCCTTTGTTCTTGCTTCTGCTGGCTTCTTGTTGAGTCGCGCAAGAACCCGGGTTCTTGGCTCCCTTGATCCAAACTCCCCCAATTCCGCGAACTAGCGCGAAAAGCTTCGATTTTGAGGCCTCTGGAGTGCCTTTGGCGCCTCAATCGGAGAACCCGCCCAGGGAATTTGCCTCCCTGACCTAGACAGGTGGGAATTTTTGGTTTCGTGATGGAGCCGGAGAAGCAGCACCAGGTGCTGCCTCCGGCGCCGGCGACCGCCCCTGCAGCTGAGCTCAAGGCTCCACCGCATCCGCCGCAGCCGAGGCCAGCGGTCTCGACGCAGCCTATGACGCCCATGCCGTGGCCAGTGGCCTTCGTACCTGCGTAAGCGATTCCTCTTGAGAATTTGAAATCTACTGCTGCTGTTTGCTCACGTGTTGCCAGGAAGAACGTAGTTCGATTGAGGCGTTTCGAATTTGTTTGGTCTGTGTAGTTTTCAACGAAAAATAGGTTGTGTTATAGACCCAGGAGGGAAAAAAGGTTGAGGTTAATTTAGTCCGATAAATATTAATGTTATGGAAATTTTGGTGTGTGGGGTTTGATATGCTTGTGGAAGAGATACTTGTGGAGTGTGGGGTTTGATATGCTTGTGGAGTAATAATTTGTACTGAAATATGGTATGTTGGTCGCAGTAGTTATTGACAAGGCCGCGGATACTGTATTTGCTATGGGATTCTTAGGGTTTGAATGAACTTTTGCTTTGGACGTTTGATACTTCAGCACTCCAAATATGCAGTACTAGAAATGGTACCTGGAGTGGCGTCCATCGAGAAGACATGCTGGCTATATATCATTCACCATCCTCCCATTCCTTGCGTGCTAATATATATTCTCCGTATTTTTCCCCCTTAAATGGGTATTGTGCCTCAAAGCGTTGATGAAAAGAGAGTCGCTGAAAATCTCACTATTATGATAGAGCCATCTCTGTTCGCCATTTTTAAGGAAAAAAGTTCTACAAGGTTATTTGTTATTTGAGCTTCACTCTGTTGCTGGTAACATGAGCGGCGTATTACTTTTTTGGTAAAAAATAACAAACGCAACACAGTTCTGCATTTGTAAAAACTTCCTTTCTAATGATCTATTTTTTCCTTTTTTTTTTCCAGGAAGCCAGTGGTCGAAATTAAGACTGTTACTCTACCAAGGAGAAAGAAGCAGTGTAATTGCAAAAACTCACATTGTCTAAAGCTGTGAGTTCTCTAGCACACGAGCATTTGTTTTGACCATGTCCTTGTAGTAACAGAAATATTCATTTTAGAATAATGATCTTTGCAAATGTTCTATTGGCATGCAAAGAAATTTAGCTTTGTGTTAGTCATCAACTAAACTGAGTGGCGCCGTTTGAATGAGAACCTCGTGTACCTTGTAAGGTATCATCTACATAGGAATAAGATGACCTATTTTAGTAACTGAGTTTTGTCCATTCGCCTTTTCCCCATTGGTAACATATCAAATGATGATGTGTCTAGAAGCTTTCTGTTGCCCTTTGGTCCAAAATGATGTCTGTAGTCATTGGGAAAAGTATGAAACATAAATACATCAAGCTTGACTAGTAAGATTGGTTAATTTGGAAACGAAATCGCAAGCTCAGCTTTCATGCTCTTGCTTATTTTTCATTGGTCCATGATATGTCATATTCTCAACTTTCCCAAATTACCGCTTTGGTGGTTTCAACATTCATATTATGTTTAAGTTTTCTTATTCAATATGGTTAGTTGACCATTAGTGTCCAGTTTATATGTATGTACACATTTATTATCAAGTGTAATACTGTAACATCTTTTTAATAGAAGGTGCAGTCACTAACTCGATATTTATTCATTAGGTATTGTGAGTGTTTTGCAGCAGGACTTTATTGTGACGGCTGCAATTGCAAACAATGTGGAAACACAGTTGAGAATGAAGACGCTAGGCAGGAGGCTATAAACAGTACTAAGCAACGGAATCCAAAGGCATTTCAGCCTAAGATCGAAAGTGTTTCGACTACTGTTAGTGTTCGAAAGGTACATTCTTTCCTCTGATAGACTTGTTTAGATGCATAAGTATCTCTGCCACAGCCAGTAGCTTAGACACAACACTCTTCAAGTTATATAGAGTGGATGATGAAAGTTTGACACATGAACGTAAGTTCTGCACTTCTACTGTCGTTTTTCTGATATCCCTACATGATGTAATAATTATATGTTACAACTTACAAGATATGGTTGTTGATACGCCTATTAAGCATGTTGCAAGCATGTAAGTTCCAAGCAGTCCTAGAAGAGATGCTAAGGACAGTTTATATAAGACTATTTTGTACGATCAGTAACTATTTGCATCAAATCTGCGAACATAAGTTCTGAATTACGCAGTATTCATGTAGAAACTCCAGTGGATTGTTTTTACATACCAGATATTTCCAACTCAGTGTGCACTGTTTCTGGATATACAAACAGAATATCCATTCTCTACCAACTATCAACCATGTATAGGAACTAAATTCTCAAGTTTTATGTAAAAATGTATTCAGTTGGTTTTAGTTGCCGCACATTATTTATTTGTACAAATAGACTGGAGGCCAGTAGAAGGAATACTATTCTTGGGTTATAATTCACCTCAAGACTTATCTAACTGTTTTATCACTCAACTCAATACATCATTATCATTCGAAAACTGGTGCCACTTCCCTACTTGTTTTGCCTCATCTCTATACCCGACGCTTTATACTTGGGTGTGACGCAACAGTCTAGTTGATCATTTCTACCCAAGGGACCAGTAGATAAATTTCATCGCAACAAGTAATAGGGACATCCGGACATGGTATTCATTCATTGACTACCCTTTCGGCTTAGGCATGGCTCACTCTTCAAAGACGAACCTTGCGGAAAAACCTTGGTTATGGGGCATTATATTCCACTATATTTTCATTGCGCAGTCCAACTTTCTCACTTCCGCTTCATTGGCTCATGCTTTCACATTGCTTCCTCTAAGTCTAGGGTGGAAATGGCCAATAGCTTACATTATTTCTTGCATTATATGTTAGTGTCTGAACTAAATCCCTTTTTCCTGCCCATGTAGTTAAATTGGCTATACTATGCTTCATATTTTAATTCTACACCTGTTTCTCTTTTTGTACGAGTATCTAATTCATAATTAAAATAGCTGGATTTAAATAAAATATATTTCACGTGATCCTTTTTTGTGCATTGAACTAATCTCAGCTGCCATCAGGATGCTAGAGCACCTTCACTTCCAAAACATAATAAAGGTTGTCACTGCAAAAAGTCAGAATGTCTCAAGAAGTACTGTGAATGCTTCCAAGCAAATATCCTTTGTTCCAAGAATTGTAAATGTTTTGATTGCAAGAACTTCGAAGGAAGCGAAGAGCTACAGGCTATAACTCAAGGGGAAAATGCATCTGATCGAAATAATATTCAGCAAGCAGCTAATGCCACTCTGAATGGTGCCGTCGGATCCTCTGGATATAAATATCCACCAGTACATAGAAAACGACACCCAGAAGATCCCTTTGGTCCAGAGGTAATTTTAAAATGAGCTGGTTCTGCAATGTTCAAATAATCTGCCATATTAAACTCTGATCTCGTGTTGCACATCTATTTTATTGGTAGTATCTTTTACTTCTGGACGGTTGTGTCAAAATCCAGTTGGGTGTTTATCCACTTGACATAAAATGATTTTATTTAACTTAAGCTAGAAATTTCCTGGGTTCATAATTGTTTCTTGTGTTCTAGGCTAACCACATGGATACTTCACAAGTTTCTTCTTCTACTGGACTTGAAGGTGCTGTTGGTTATCAGAGTAAATCTAAAATGGTCTATAGGTAAGTAAAAACGATTGGAATGGTTAATTTGCATACTGGATAACCTCCCTGCAAAGGAAAAGACATTGGATAACTATATAACAAAAATGATCCAACTGAACTCCATAGCCAAATTAACATCAACGATGGATATACATCTATCACTTATATTATTTCATAAGACCAAGCAAGATAGTTATACTTATGTCAGCAATTTAAGTACAATTTTTACTGCTCACTCTACAGCTTATGAAAGGAGCTAATGCCTACTAAAACCATTGTTAAGTAAGAAATATCATCATGTTAAAAAGGAATAAATATCAATGCAGATGCACCTTGATGCCTCATTTCGTGCATTGTTATTCTGTTGATGAAATATGCACTTTCGCAGGTCTCCGCTAGCAAACACTATCCATCCTACCGATGTGAATGATCTTGCCAATCATTTGGTGATTGTATGCAGAAAGGCAACGGATGAATTCGTGACAATAACTGGTACAGAAAGTTTATCCTTTTCATTTGACTGGACTATTGTCATGATTCGTATTAATGAACAAGGGAACCAGAAAAACTATTCAATTATTCACGCGGAAATGATGGGACTATCTTGGTGTCCAGGAACAAAACACTATTGTGTTTGTTAAGTTGCAAGTTTCGAAAATTCTACTTTAACCTGGTTGCTTAACTAATATGCTAACTGGACATGGATATAGGATTTCAGTAATTTTTTAGCTGTCAACATTTGATAAAATAAGAGAATGTAAATATTATATCAAAACTCTTTAAATATTATTTGTATGAATTTAACTATCTGTTCTCTCTTCTCTTATAAAACGGTATATTCACATATCAAAGAATATATTTGCTTCACTGAAGACTCTAGTTCGAGTTTGAACTATCGTTTTGTCACGAAATTGAAGTAGCATATTTATTTGAGCACCAAATCCAGGCAGCAGTGCTGTCGCTCCAGATCTATTTTCAGCTAAAGTATTTTCGCATTTTGCAGATAACAAAGTCGAGACGGAAGCAGAGAAGGGAATTAACACCAATGCTGACCTAAACAATGATAAGATCAGGAGTCGGGAAGTTCAGAAAGCTGTACTTAGTCAACCTGATGTTGCAGCCTATATAGATCAGCGGAATGGTGGTGATTTCGAATCACCTTGCGCTAACACACAAGAGGATTCTAGACCTGCCTCTCCAGGAACACAGGCTCTGATGTGTTATGAGCAGGGCACCACATTTGGAACAGATTATATAAGTTCATTTCCAGTGGCATTGCATGATCAGGACACTCCAGAACTAGACGCTCTTCAAGAAAAGACTGTGTTGACGGGGTTTAGGGACTACCTTCGGCTACTCATCACACGTGGAAAGATAAATGGTGAGAATAATTTGCTAAGTTATTTCTGCCCTTCAATATCATTAACGACTTGACACATCCAACTCGTTACATTGCAAGTAAAGTCACCCTATGCTACTACACTTAGTTTTCAAACTGGCCATTCTAAAACAAGCACAGTTCTCTCAAAATACGTACATCCCATTTTTGTTCAGTATAGTGTTCCATCCCTGATACTAAAAAATGACCCTTTCCATGCCGATAAACTTAACATTTTTTTCGGCCTTTCATGTAACTTGAAACTTGTGCAGCCAGTAACTCAGCCGGGATGACAGAAGCCTACACGTCGTCCGTGTCAGCTATGGAGCTGGACGCTGGAAGAAATCACGGAGTAACTGCCAGCTTAGCTCCACTAAAAGCCGTGGAAGAACCAAAAGGTCCCGGCCACTCCGAAAATCTGAAAACAAGCGAACCCTCCGCATCAGATAGCTGACCAGAAGACTAGACGTGACTTAATTAAAGTAGATTTACACACGGCATCTGTAATAGCAAAAGCCTATTCATGTGTATATATGGATAATATAGTCTCTGTTGCCATTTCCCGGCAACCGGCCATGTAGCATCAGTCATCGTGAGGTGTAAAGTAGGCAAAGACGCCCCTACTGATCATGTAATTAATTTAATTAATATGATTTGTATTTAATTTTTTACTTTGCCGACTTCTGCTTGTAAGGAATAGGGTATGCTCCACCTGTAACTGTTGCACGTTGCAACTCTGTAACCACCAAGGTTAAATGTGATTGTGATGGAAACTTTTTGATGTTTGCTCCGAGCCTGAGTTGCATGGCATCTTACGTTCTGAAGTAAGGGTAAATAAGATGTTTACGATTTACCTTTGAAGGCAGGTTTTGTGCTTTTGACCGTAACCGGCAGGAGCTCTGCCATTTCATTATTAGAAGGAAGAATTGATCCAGTTTAGAAGGGGAAACCGGACCCAAACCCATACAATACACGGTTAATTACGGGAACCGGTGAAAACCACGCAACAAACAATATGTAAATGGCACGCAGGTTTTGTGCTGAATGATAATAACTGGTCAGTGAAGAAACATGCTATCCAAAGTTCATTTAGGCAATAACTGAAGCTGCAAACGGTAAATGGCACGAGTAGCCCATTCAGAACTGTTGAATTTTTTCGAGATAAACGCATGCCAAACCATGTTAGTTTGTTACATCCATAACAAATAAATTGCCAGTATATAACAATTGGGTGCTAGTTATAATCTTTGTAGTATGAGCTAGCATTGGAACATCGACCTCACTCGTTCTGAATACCATAGATATGTAAGTATCTTTTTTTTGTAAGTATCAGGAGGTGCCAGCAACAATACAATGGCTTCTTTGATTCAAAAGATTTATAGGAATTTTGGATCACATTAACTTTGAACTTAGGATTTTTTTATGAAAAATATTCATAGGATTTAATAGGAATTTTGTAGAAAAATATTCCCAAAACGGACCATCTCCATTTTGTTTTCCAACCATTTCCTCAGCTGTGGTCCTCCGATCTAGGGTTTTAGCCCGCTCTGTCTCCGCCATCCTCGACGGCAGCATCGGCTCCCACACACAGATTCGGTCCCTCCTCTCCGCCGCCTCTCGCCGTACCTCCTCCGTCCACCGGTACTGTATTCCAAATTTCCAACCTAGTCGCCTGTATTGATTCTCGATCCTCTTCTGAGTTCTGACATCGTTTCAGGGCACGCTCGGTGTGCGGCGGCTTGCTGTCCGTGATGCCGCTGCACAGTGCCGTCGCTTCGGCCCGGCTCCGGTCGGCCATCTCGCCCGAGTCCCAGAGCTGGGGCCTCGTCCCTCAAGGTGCGTGGCTCCTCTGTTCTCATCCCGCGGCAGTTGCTATCAATGTTGGAATGAGGACGAGAATTTCCATATTATTCATTCATTGCATGCACAGTTCTTGCTCTTGGATACACTTTTATGATGGTATCGGTTAGCTTGACAATCGTATTTTTTTTTTGAGGAAGTTTCTTCTTCCCCTCGCGTCGTCCTGTCCAGGGGCGACCCGAGGGTTCCCCACACCGCGCCACCGGGAGCTATACCACGCAGCCCCCTCCTTGCCGCCGCTGCCGCCGGCCATGCCGCGGTGGCGGCGGACCCCTCGCTGCCAAGAGGTGGTGCGGGGAGGCCCGGATCAACGACCTCCGTGTCGTCTCAAGCGCGGTGCGGTGCGGCAAGCCAGGGCGGCGGCCCTGGGCTCCGGTGGTGGCCGGCAGGCCGAGGTGCGGCGAGGGCCGGGCGTCCTGCAGCGTGGCGGCGCTTCTCTCGCGCCGACGTTGAGGTCTCGGGGCGGGGCGGGCGAGATGGGCCTGCGAGGGCCCGATCTGGGCGCGAGCGGGCCGGCGGGCAGAGAGCGGCTGGGCAGTGCGGGCATCTTGGAGGTGGCTCCGGTGGCGGCGTGATGAGGGATAGGGGACGGCGGCGCGGCGGCGCCGCGACGACGGGCTCGGTGCTGCTTGTGGCAGTGCCGTCTGGGGCAGAGGTCGTGGTGCCTGTTGCGGCTGGAGGTGCTGTCGCAGGTGCTTCATGACGAGGAGCTTGGAGGGGTCCTGGGGAGTCCGAGCAGGCGAGGAGGGCCCCTGGTTCGGCAGGGGCGTGGCCGGTGAGGAGGATGCCGGGGCTGCGGTGTGCGTGGCGGGATCTTCCTCGGTCGGTGATGGCGGCGGGTGCGGCGGTTGGAGGAGTGTGGAAGCTGGTGGGCTAGTCGGTCTCGTGGTGAGCGGGTACAGAACGTCGAGCGAAAGCTCTGCTCCGGCTGTCGTCGGGCAGGCGGCAACGACGCCTTCTGGCGCGGTTTCTCTTCTTGAAGATGCCGTCGAGACGTGGTGCTCGCCTTTCACCCGGACCACTCCGGGGGAAACCCTAGATCTTCCGGGATCGGGCGATGATGGCGCTCTGTGTCATGCTCCCCCTTGGGGGCATCGTTCTTGGAGTGGTGACCGGCTAGAGGGACATGTGGTTGCGGGAGGTGGTGTCGAGGCTGGTGTGGCGGCAGCATCTGTGGCTGTCTTTTAGGCCGGGCGGCGGCCCCGGAGGTTGGTACGATGTCCGTGGTCTGCGAGCAGTTCTCCCTGGGCAGCTTGGGCTGCGGGTGGCTAGTTCGTGCGGCGTCGTGGCTCGGTTGCGAGCGGTGCTATGTCGGGATGGCGGTCCCGGAAGGGGGTGCTGGCGGCGAGGCTGTCGGGGCTGCTGGGGCAGCGGCAGCAGCGGTTGCCTTTTAGGCCGGGGCGGCGGCCCCGGATGCTGGTACGACGGCCGTGGTCTGCGAGCGGCTTACCTGGTGCAGCTTGGGCTGTGGGTGGCCGAGTCGTGCGGCGTCGTGGCCCAGGTGTGGGCGGTGGCATGTCGGGGCGGCGGCCCCGGAAGGTGGTCCAGGTGGTTTCTGCATCATCGAGGGCGTTCCTCCTTGTGTCGTGTGGGCGACAAGGCTGCTCTCGGTGCTGTTCGTCGTCGAGGCTCCCCGGTAGTGGCCGCTTTCATCTACGACGGAGTGTCCCGTACCTGCTCCTCCCATAGCAGTTGCGGTCTCTTCTCTCCGGCAAGGGTGGTTTGCTGGCCGGCTGGCCGTGGAGTGGGTGTTGTGTGGGCTCTGTCCCGTGGTGTTCGCTGTTGTTGGCGTTTGTTGTATGGTTTTCGCCCGGTTTCTTCTACTAATAAACCGGGCCCCTTCTGCTTAATTAATATATGGGGCAAAGCTTTTGCCCCACAGTTTCAAAAAACAATCGTATTTTTTGGTCTGTATCTCTTTATCAGATACTGCTCATACCCATAATGTGCATGACTATTGCTTCAACATAAATAATTGATTGTATCTAGACTTGCTAGTAAGATGCCCGGTTGAGCACACAAGACCATGAAAATTCGTTATTTCTGAGGAAATGAACCTCATGAAATATTTTTCCTTCATGCTATATGGAATTGCTTTGGCTTCTGTGAGTCAAGAAATATTTGTTTGTGTTCGACGATGCTACCGGAAAGTGAAAATTTGTATCCAATTCATAAGCTTACTGTGGGTCTATTAAGAGTTTTTTTTTTGTAATGTTCAGGAGTTACTCTGTTCATGTGCATGATCATACCGAGTTTACTATAGCACATGAGAAACAACAAAGGGCTTATCTCATAGTTAGGTTTCTTTGGCTACAACGTAAGCTAGTTTGGTCTGGTTGTCTGATTTATTCGTGTTTAAATCTTTGGGATAAACTTTTAATAAAAGAGTGTCAGTGTCACCACTCAGACCAAGTGGAATGAATTTTCCAAAGTCTCGATGTTCATCTCCTTTGTCTGGTTGCTCTGTCCCTGAACTTTTCTGTTTTCATCTTCTGCCCACAGTGCATCACATTTCGCATTGTCAGCGCCGTGAGCCTCCATAGCTCTGGTTCCTGAGTGTCCCTTTGCCTAAATCTTAGCTATCCATGAGAAATAAGATGGTAGCAAGGAATAAGGTAATGAAGGCAAATTGTGTCGTGAGGATGGCGTTGCTGTCACCGTAACCGGCGTCAGTGCCGCTGCTGGTAATCGGTCTGCTCTACATCGCCTACTGGCATCAGTGCCCCTTTCGTCATGTGGAATATTGCAACATTGTTGCGTTTACCCCTGCCACTTGTCATGGCATGAAGCGTTGCCAATGTTGTCAGACACAGGCTGCCTGTGTTGCTGTCATGTTGGATGGATCTATGGTTCTCCCACCTTAATCTACAACCGTTGATATCCTGCTTATCTCTCGTGCAAGTTGCGCTGGCAGCATGTCGACATGGTGCTTCCAAGTGCTGCACATGGTCACCGTGACATCTTGTTGATGCACATAAGTGAAGAGGCTTCAGACTTCCGAGTATTCAGCACAAACATGGATCGTTTCCATGGCAACATATAAAACATGATGTGAGTTTGCTGGTGTACAAGTGGGTTTAAACCCTGTGTGAAACTGCACTTGTAATACTTCCGAAATTCTTTTGTCTTACAAAATCAAGAGGGCTTTTGAGTAATTAATTTTCTTATAACCTTGTGTACTCATTGTATGAATTCTAATACGCCTCCATGGCTCTATATGTTTTCTATCAAGGCCCCAATTTTGCTAGTAATCGACTGATGTTGTGAACTTGTGTATATACAAAATCGTTGCTGGCGCTCTTGCCCTGTTCCCACAGGTCTAAACACGATTTCACATTTTAGCTGTACATAGTTTTTGTTCGCATTACTGAACTACATGTTCGATGTGCACTAGACTTGAACCTGGCAGGATTCCTCAGTTTGAGTTTTTCTTCAGTGTCCTATATTTTTCCCCATTCATATGTCATTTGTACTTTCTGGGCACAGTGTTCTACTTCTCTTAGTACTATCTGTGCTCTTGTGATTATTATTTAGTATTTACTGATGTCTTATCAATCATATACTGTTTTTCTCCTGGTTTATAAAGGTCCAAGCATCAGTATGCAACTGCCAATCTACCATTCAGTTGAATGAATCACAATATTTCTAGGATGTAATCAAATTCTGACGCAATTTTGCATTATTTGTTTTGCAGGGAACTTTATGCCTTTATGACAGCATATTTTTGACCCCCACCTGTTGTAAACTTGCTCTCCGTTCAGAAACTTTTGGAATTTAAGTTTTTTTTGTCACGAACTATAGGTGAGCTCGTTCTTTGAAAAACTTTTTTTTTTGCTATTTCTCCAACAAAAAAAGGGTCAATGTGTGCTGCCAAGGATTATCTAGATATGCGCATGTATTATTGGCATGATTATGTGAACGGGGTAGATTACCATTTGGAGATGCACCCTTCTGTGAGTATAACCAGCTGGTTGTGCAATCAATTGTCACTGATGAGCTAACGTGAAGCTTGTGATTTCGGTTTCACAGTAGACGATAATACAAATATACAATGTACCTTGGAGGTCAGGCGAAAAACTCAAATTTGTTTGACCTGCTTAATGTTGTTCATTACTTGTCATCTCTTCAGTACTTGTACTCTATATTGATTCAACCAAAAGTACATAATGATACGAATTTTTCCATGCTGCAAACGGATACTGTGACAAACCTGAGGTCCTGTGAACTAGTTGGTTCTGTTCACTATTGTACTTTGTCACAAGAATTATTCCGTTTTGGCAACAAGATGAGTTTTTGTCTAGTTGTTTCCTTCATTAGAGTTGGGTTAATTTGTGTACAGTTCTTTATGGTTCATCAGCTCATGTTGGTATATTGATAGAACATAGTGCAATTTCAGTATGAAAAGATAATACAACGGGACAAGGGACCACAAAATTCAGTAAATATAAATAACCAAAAAGTGCATAGTCCCAAGGAAATATAGTTGAATAGCAATAACAGGCTGAGAACAAGTCTGTGAAGCCCAACAAGAACAAATACTAAGCGAAAAAGCAGGCCATCATGGACAAAACCACAACTTGAATCTTCAGATTTGGCGGCTGCCATCAGATGGCTGACATCCATCTCAGCCAGTTCTAGCATTACCCAAGTCGTACCTTGAAGTGCAACCATCCATCTCAATCCTATGAGATCTCTCATCTTCTAAATACGTGGAATATACCAAATTTTGGTGGACCTCCATTCTTCATGTTTGGGTTCTAAGCCTGAGAAAACATACTCAAATGTACGATTTTCCAAGTCGTAAATCCCTACACCTTTCCAACCGAGAAGATCAAAAATTTCATGGTGTTTCAGCTGAGGCGAGGTGAAGTATACACAGTTAGGTTTGAGCTCTGGAAATTCTCTGGTGGGCAAACAAGCCGAGTGATTTGACCCGACAAACACGGCGTGATCCCGGAAGGCGGTCGAAGAGCTCAACCTGACCAGTTTGCGCCCTTCGATATCGACTTCAAGCACCTGCACCTTGATTTCTCTGGGACGATAAATGCGTCGGAGGGTTCGTATCTGCAGGAGGCGGCCGCAGGGCGTAGACACTAGGAACCTGGTAAGGATCCTACGATATCTCTTGTCCCCGTCGGCGATGATCACCTCTTTGCTTGGTTCTTGCGGTCCATGAAGATCCCACGCCTCAAGCACCCCGTGCATGGTCACCGTGTAGAACTTGCGATTGTGATAGACACAGTCGGCGTACCGATCATCGTTCCCGTCCGCCATAGATGTGGCCAGTCGCCAGCGGCCTTCGCTTGCTCTTGCAAAAGATAGCAAGTCGGCGTCATAGTGGATGGTGACGGCAACGTAGTCACCACTTTGCGATGGATCGCATGACAGCACCACCTTTTGGTAGAACCATGTGCCAAGAAATCGTGTTCCGCGAAAAATAGACTCATGCTGATGACCCTCTTTTCCACAAAGATAGCCAATGATGATTCCTTCAGTGTCATAAACTCCTTTAACTCTCTCCAGATCAGTGATAGGCGGGAGGGGGATGGTGTCGAAGGTGAAGGGGTGGTAGAGGACGAGGTTGGAGAGTTGGTCGGACGCGACGAGCCAGCCATGGGAGGCTCCACACCACTCCTCGAGGTGGTGCCGCCCCACGGGAAGACCGAGCTTGTAGGTCTTGTGGGTGCCGAGGATGTTCCGGAGCTCACTGCTTGTAGCGTTGAGTTTCCAGGAGATCAGCCAAGGCGTGCGGCCGCGAGGGTCACCGGCAGACACCGCGGCTGAGCGCCATGAGGTACAGACGGCTGCAGCGGCGAGTGCTTCGGGGAACTCGAGAAGTTGCAAGATGCTGCCAAGGAGGTCGCTTGGGAGGTCCGCCCGTCGCCGCTACTTGCACAATGATCTGCCATTGTAAAGAAGTTCAAGTCGTATGCTTTGACAAAATATTACTACGGGAACAGGCTGTGCCTATTTTTTTTTTGAAGAGGGCTGTGCCTATTATTGATGAAACGAGGCAATGCAGGACTCGGACAAGGAGTCCATCAGGATTCACAACTCGGAGAAAGCACGCGGGAAACAATACTAAACTGAAACTTATTCGCCCCACTGAAACTTATTGTAACAAACCAGAGCTCGTGTGAACTGGTTGGTTCTGTTCACTATGGTACTTTGACACAAGAATTATTCCGTTTTGCGCACCAAGATGAAATTTTGTGAAGTTGTTTCCTTCATTAGAGTTGGTTAATTTGTCTACAGCTCTTTTTGGTTCATCAGCTCATGTTGGTATATTGACTGAACATAGTGCAATTTCAATATGAAAAGATTATACAGCGGGACAAGGGACCACAAAATTCAGTAAATACAGATAACCAAAAGTGCATAGTCCCAGAGAAAAATAGTTCAATAAAAATAATAGGCAGAGTACAAGTCTGTGAAGCCAAACAACAACAAATACTAAGCGAAAAAGCAGGTCATCATGGACAATACCACAACTTGAATCTTCAGATTTGGCGGCTACACCATCAGATGGCTGACCATCCCTCTCAGCCAATTCAGCTTAGCATTACCCAAGTCGTAACTTGAAGCACAACCCTCCCTCTCAATCTGATGAGATCTCTCTATCTTCTGAACACCCGGAATATACCAAATGTCAGTGGGCCACGATCCTTCATAATTGGATCCAAAGCTGGCGGAAACATACTCAAATGTCTGATTTTCTAAGTTGTAAATCCCTACACCACTCCAACCCGATTTGTCATGGTTTACCAGCCGAGGTGGGTGAAGTAGACACAGTTGGCTCTGAGCTCTGGAAATTCTTTGGTGGGCAAACATGCCGACTGATTTAACCCGACAAACACCGCATACTCCTGGAAGGCCGTCAAAGAACTCAAGCTGACCAGCTTGCGCTCTTCGACATCGACTTCGAGCACCTGCACCTTGATTTCTCTGGGAGGATCAACGGGTCGAAGGGTTCGTATCTGCAGGAGGCGTCCACAAGGCGCAGACACTAGGAACCTGGTAAGTACCCTCCTTCGTCTCTTGTCCCCGTTGGCGATGATCACCTCTTTGCTTGGTTCTTGCGGGCCGCGAAGGTCCCACGCCTCAAGCACCCCACGCAAGGTCACCGTGTAGAATCTACCATCATGATACACACAATCGGCATACCGATCATCGCTATCAACAGGCAGAGCTGCGGCAAGCCGCCAATGTCCCTCTTTTGCTCTTGCAAAAGAAACCCAGTTAGCGTCATAATGGATGATCACGGCAGTGTAGTCACCACCATGAGATGGATCGCATGACAACACCACCTTTTGGTAGAACCATGTGCCGAGGTATTGTGCACCAGGCTGAGTAGGCTCATGCTGATGATCTTTTCCGTAACGATAGCCTACAGTGTTTCCATCACTGTCATGGACTGCCTTAACACATTCCAAATCGGTAATAGGCGGGAGAGGGATCATGCCAAAGGTGAAGGGGTGGTAGAGCACAAGGTTCGAGAATTCATCTGACGCAACGAGCCAACCATGGGAGGCTCCGCACCAGTCGAGGTGACGCCGTCCAACGGGCAAACTAACCTTGTAGGTCTTGTGGGTGTCGAGGAGGTTCCGGAACTCGCTGCTCTGACAGCTGCGCATTGTAGGTTGCCACGAAATGAGCCAGGGCGTGCGGGCACGAGGGGCACCGGCAGCCACCGCGGCTGAGCACCATGAAGTGCAGACGGCTGCGACAGCAAGAGCTTCAGGGAGCTCAAGGAGTCGCAAGATGCGGTCAAGGAGGTCGCTTGGGAGGTCGCGACTCGCACAATGATCTGCCATTGTCAAAAAGATCAATTTTCCTGTCGTGCAGAATAACTACTGGAACAGATTACGTATATTATTGACGAAACGCGATACCGACTCCGACCTGTCAGGATTCACATCTACTAGGAGACATAACGTGAGACGAAATACTAAACTGAACCTAATTCGGACAAGCTTGTCCCCTACATGAATATAGATACGAATACAATACAAAACCAAGGCCAACTGAGAACCAGTAAATAAAAGTTTAACTTCGTGCAAAAAAAAGTTTAACTCATTCAAGAGCTCGGACAACTAATGATTGCAAGAAAAAAAAATCTGATTCTTTAGCAGTACCTAATTCTTGTTGTCGCGACAACTGCGACACGATCCATCGGAGAGTGCTGGAGATCCGTACTCCGGCGATGACGGCTCCCGCTAGCTCCGCCGCCATTCGGGATTGTGGTACGCAGTTTTGGAGCAGTGGACGGGTTTGGCCACAGGGGTTCGCGGGTTAGGGTTGGAGGAGGCGAGTATGAGGGGTGGAGGGGAAGGCAGAGGGGTCACCGGCGGCACATGTGCGGGGAAGGAGAGGACGCCGTGATGAACTCGACGCGGCGAGGTGGGGAGGTCAGGGCAGAGTGACGGTCCGGAGAAGGGGAGGAGGCTGCGAGCGGCATGGTGGAGTGTGGGGCAGAGTGACGGCTGTTCGGAGAAGGGGACATGCCATGGCGCGAGTGGTGGAGTGGGGCCAGGGGAGCAATGCACATCGGTAGAGGGGAATCGATTTGAGGTTGGCGAAGAACGAGAGGGAGAAGAGATGAGCAGATTTTTGGTGTGCGGGGAGAGCTGCAGGGGAGTTAATACCATATAACCACCACATTTCACGTGAAAATTCGAAATGGTCACAGATACCCGCGGTATTCACGAGATTTTTTGCAATTCACGCTAAAACTCGTTTGAACACGAATTGACACGGAATCTGACTGTGGGACCACCCTCATTTGATGACGTGGCAGAGAGAGATGAGTTCCGGGCACGCACGTTGACCGCCGTTAACGGACACGGGTGGGTCCCCTGTCAGCGGTCAGTCGTTACCTCTGTCCGCACCCACCCGTGGCTCGGGCTAGGTCACTCACTCACATGCGTGAGCTCCTGCCCCTGTTCGAGCGACTCCAATACCGCCACCGCCATCGCCGCCGGCCCGAGCTTCGCGCCGTCATAGTACATCAGCACACACAGAAAACAGGACAGCAGCAGAGACTAAGTACAGTAGCAAGCATCAGCAATTTAGCTACATTCAGCAATATACAGTACACACAAACAGGACAGCAGCAAGCCACTAACCCTAACCCTAAAACTAGCCTAAATCACCGTGATACACAGGCAGCATGATGCTTGTGATTTCGGTTTCACAGTTGGCGATAATACAAATATACAATGTAACTTGGAGGCCAGGCGAAAAAACTCATATTTGTTTGACCTGCTTAATGTTGTTCATTACTCCCTCCGTTCTAAATTAATTGACTTCCATTTGTCCACATGTGGATGTATCTATACGTGTAACATGTCTAGATACATCTATGTGTGAACAAATGGAAGTCAATTAATTTGGAACGGAGTGAGTACTTGTCATTTCTTCCGTACATGTATTCTACGTTGATTCTCCAACCAAAATTCACAGCGAACCGGTACTGAAACTGCAGCCTTTTGCCTTCCTACCTCAAGTACATAATGATATGAATTTGTCCATGCCGCAAACCGATTGTAACAAACCTGAGCTCCTGTGAACTGGTTGGTTCTGTTAACTACGGTACTTTGAGGCAAGTATTCCGTTTTGGGCACCAAGATGAACATAGTGCAATTTCCACATGAAAAGATCATACAGCGGGACAAGGGACCACACAATTCTGTAAATACAGATAACCAAAAACTCCATAGTCCCAAAGAACAATAGGCTGAGTACAAGTCTGTGAAACCAAACAACATCTAATACTAAACGAAAAAGCAGGCCATCATGGACAAAATCACAGCCAGTTCAGCTTAGCATTACACACGTCGTAACTTGAAGCGCAACCCTCCATCTCAATCTGACTAGATCTCTCATCTTCTAAACAGCCGGAATATACCAAAATTCAGTGGGCCACGAATTTGAATAGTCGGGTCCAAAACTGGAGAAAACATACTCAAATATCTGATTTTCTAAGTCATAAATCCCAACACCTCTCCAACCCGGTTGACCAAAATTGTCACGGTGCACCAACCGAGGTGCGGTGAAGTAGACACAGTTGGGTCTGAGCTCTGGAAATTTCTTGGTGGGCAAACACACTGATTGATTTAAGCCGACAAACACTGCGTGCTCCCGGAAGGCGGTCGAAGAACTCAAGCTGACCAGCTTGCGCCCTTCGACATCAACTTCGAGCACCTGGACCTTGATTTCTCTTGTAGGACGATGACAAAGAGTTCGTATCTGCAGAAGGCAGCCACAGGGTGTAGACACTAGAAACCTGGTAAGGACCCTATAATATCTCTTGTCCCCTGTGGCGATGATCACATCTTTGCTTGGTTCTTGCGGGCCATGAATGTCCCATGCCTCAAGCACCCCGCGTAATGTCACCGTGTAGAATCTACCATCATGATAGACACAATCGGCATACCTATCATCGCTCCGTCAGCCAAAGCAGCGGCAAGTCGCCAAAATCCCTCTTTTGCTCTTGCAAAAGAAACCTGGTTAGCATCATAGTGGATGATCATGGCAGTGTAGTCACCGCCATAAGATGGATTACATGACAATGCCACCTTTTGGTAGAACCATGTGCCAAGGTCTTGTACACCGGGCTCGCGAGGCTCATGCTGATGATTTTTTCCGTAACGATAGCCCACGATGTTTCCTTTAGTGTCGTAGACTCCCTTAACACACTCCAGATCAGTAATTGGTGGGAGAGGTATTGTGTCGAAGGTGAAGGGGTTGTAGAGCACAAGGCTGGAGCGTTCATCTGACGCTACGAGCCAGCCATGTGAGGCTCCACACCAGTCGAGTAGTGGCCGCCCAGCGGGCAAACTGACCTTGTAGGTCTTGTGGGTGCCGAGGAGGTTCCGGAACTCACTGCTCGGACGGTTAAGTTTCCAGGAAATCAGCCAAGGCGTGTGGCCGCGAGGGTCAGCGGCAGCCACTGCGCCATGAGGTGCAGACAGCTGCGACAGCAAGAGCATCCGGGAGCTCAAGGAGCTGCAAGATGCGGCCAAGGAGGTCGCTTGGGAGGTCCGCCCAGCTTGCACAATTATCTGCCATTGTAACAAAAGGTTCAATTTTTGTGTCTGTATATGCGTTTACAGAATATTACTACGGGAACAGACTGTGTATATCATCATTGATGAAACGCAAAGTACGAGTCGGACAAGGAGTCCATCAGGATTCACAACTCGAGAAAGAATACTAAACTGAATCTTATTCGTCCCCGCAACTGAGAACCAATAAAAATTAGTAAACTCAAGAGCTCTGACGACTAAATGATTGGAAGAAAAAAAATCCTGAAATGGTTACCAACAAGTACCTGATTCCGGTTGTCGCGACAAGTGCGAAATGATCCATCGGAAGGTCGTGGGTGGGGGAGGGCGCGGCGGGGATCGCGACCTGCGGTTGGTGGGACGTGTTGGGGGAGGAGGGGAGGTCGGTCGGAGTGATGGTTCAGAGAAGGGGAGGAGGCGTCGTGGAGTCCGGGGCGTCGTGAAGGCGGTGCGGGGATGGGGACGACGCCGCGATGGACTCGACCCGTCGAGGTGGGGAGGTCGGGGCGGAGTTACGGTCCGGCGAAGGCGGGGATGCTGCGAGCGGCGTCGTGGAGTGCGGGCCGGAGTGACGGCGGTGCGGAGGTGGCGCGAGTGGTGGAGTGCGGGGCGGAGTGGCGGCGGTGCGGGGAAGGGGATGGCGCCCGCGCCGCCGTGGACGCCATGATTTCGGGGAGCAATGCGGCGGAAGAGGGGAACCGATTTGAGGTCGGGGAATCGATTTGAGGTTTTGGGCCAAGGTTTTGGCCAGTGTGCGGTGCGGGCCGTGCGGGGGACTGGGGAGAGGCAGAGAGCTGGAGGGGCGATTTTTTTTTCTTGACTTCAGGTTTATTTTTAATTTAGCGTGTTCTCAAAGGAAGGAATTCTGTTATGTTGCTTCCTTCTTCCGAATGTTTCCTCAAGACTGCTGTCATCACCAAACGACGAATATCCTGTTTAGGGATTTAAGGCTTGTTGTACGTAGAGACATGATTCAGGAAATATAAGTAAGCTTGCAACAAGCTAACAAATAATATAGCTCAGGGCAATTTCAAATTTACACCCAACCACACTTTCTATGAATTTCGAAATCTATAACTCGCCTTCTACTCTCCAATAGGGAAAATTTCCAAAGAACTTATGTACTATGAGCAAAAGCTATTGCTGTGGCAGAAATGGCAGCAAGGATAGCATTCATCTTTACAAGTCACCAGCCTTATTATTAGTTGCAGTTTTGCTAGGCTTTGTCTTGGCAATGTTAACCAGATCACCAAAGAGCGAATCTTCAGGTCTTGTTGGTCGATTAGCTTGCTGAAGGGAAGAAGAAGCGGGTGCGCCGTACAAACTGTTGTTTTGCATGGCCAGCCCATTCATTCTCTGAGAAAGCTCGTTCGCACTGGTATACGCGTATGCAGCATTCGGAACATAGTAGCCTCCAGGCTGCTGACCATAGCCATACCCGGCCATCTGGCCGCCATACATCTGTTGCTGGTAGAGATCGCCTGCCATCTGTTGGGAATACATGGCAGCTGCTTGGTTGCCTTGCATTGGAGGATACATGCCCCCATACTGCGTGTTTGGCATGGATTGGGGATGTTGAGCCCCAGGCTGCTCCAAATATCCTGGTGCAAACTGCATTCCCCCTGGTTGTCCAGTCAGCAATGCTTGCGATGGTGGAACTTGCCCAGGATGACCTACTTGAGCAGGTTGGGGTGGAACACTTTCTGCAGGCTGAGTTTCCCATGGAGGTGGTGGGAGGTCGCTGCTCTGATCATCTTGACCTGTGAAGTACAAAACGATTAAGGAAAAGCTACAGCCGTATGTGTTGCAGACAAAGATAAATAGCATTTGAAAAGCAAATCTAGAAGAAGGTACCCACAAGAGATCTTGGACCAATAAGATATCAAACATAAGTACTTCTAAGGTAGCATATCATAAAGTCAAATTATATAGGACAGTGAAATACCATAGCTTGGTGCCTGCGGGGGTTGCATCGTTCCTTGAGCAAACTGACCATTCCATGAACTTGCAGAGTTCAGGTCAGAACCTTGATGTAAGTTGGCATTGTATTGGAAGTCAAGCCATTAGAAAACGGAGAAGGCTGCTGTGATAGAACAGGATGCTGTGGAGCAGGATACGCTTGTGGTGCCGAGAGAATAGGATTGAGCTTAATAGTGGTGTCGAAATGGCAGGGTTCTGGTTATTATTGCTAACATTGTTTTGTGAGAACATGTCTACAAGATCTAAGGTATTGTGGCCTGAAGCTGAAGCTGCAGGCGGTTGCCAACAGGAACAAGTGCTTGCGAATTCTCAGGTTCTGGCTTGAAATAATCATCTCCACTAAGTAGGTCAATACTAGGGCCAACAGATGTTTCTCCAGGAGGCTTTGAAGTGCTGGATGATGGAGGTGCAGGAAGTGCTAATTGCTCAAATGGAGTCATGTTACCGGCAGCTTGAGATGACCTGACAGGTTCAGGCGGTATATAACAAAGTCAGTCAGAGCATAACACAGCATCTAATATTTTGAATACTGTTTCAAGAGTTACTGGACCCTCATAACTCAAGAACCATTTCAAGAGAGTAACATGAGTTGATTAAAGAGGATGCTTGGTATTAGATAACACAACCTTTGAGGCGGCTCTTTTGTGCCCTCTGGCTTTTCTGGTGAACTACCAGCGGGGCCTGTAGTTGTTTTGGCTTTTCTACCCGAACTGCTATGCCTGCAGCAATGGCATCATGTTTTGCTAGAACACGCTGCAAATCATCATTCAATGAAAGGCCCTGGCTTAGCAGCTCCTCATTGCTGTGACAATTAATGCATGGAAATATTTAGAGAACCATATCATAATCTGTACACAAATGAACACAACAGCTGGGACAGCAATTTAATTAGTCGTATGAAGCCAAAGCAACCAACAAACATGAGTTGAGTACCCCAATTTTCAGCAATAATGCACTGTTGCATATCCCATAAATCGCTGTCGTCTACACAAAATGGACTTCATAAACAGAATGCACAGTAATAGATATCAGATATTGATTTTGGACTACCACATAACCAAACTATACATAGTAAAGAAGTATTTATGTAAAGAGCAAAACAAGTTAATGTACTTTCTTTGCATTGTATATTTGTGTTTAATGAGACCAAGAGAAGATACATAAATTTTGATATTATTCATCGGACACGCCACAAAGAATAGGTTGCCAAAAATTTCTGTGAAGTGGCATGCCTAAAGTGTAGAGATCAGGGTCAAGTAACAGAACTGTTTAGGGGGGAGTAACACACCAATTTTTGTTTAGGAATTAGTTCCAGTAGGAGCCATCTAGGGAAGTGCTGAGGGAGTGAATGCAAGCTTTACTGTGATTATTGCACCAAAACTGTTGTATACTGGGCTGTGTGTGCTCGAGTATGGACTAATGGGTCTATGAATAAGGTGTTGTGTGTGCTAGTAGTGTGTCTATGTAAGGTCTATGTATAAAGTCGATGGTATCAGGCCAGTGCCGATTGAGGATGTGTGTGGGCCTCAGGCAAACTACGGGAGCAGGCATCCAGCATGGAGGTAGTGAATTGATTTAAGCAGGGAAGCTTTGTAGCCAAATCCCCGCTCGATCAACCGTGATTCAGCTGCAGCTGCACTTGGATCGGCAGCTTGTGAGAGGTTCTGCAGTGAGAAGAATAAGGCGTGGCAGCTTGTATCACTTCAAAGGCGAAGGAAGCAATTGATCACCTGGACGTTGGTGGCTATTGTGTTGCTGATTAGGCCTGATAGGAGATCAACACCAATATTTTGTCTTTGTTGGAGGTAACTTAGTATCTTGGACGGGCAAGAAACAGTTTGTGGTATCCAGATCTACCAACAAAGCAAAATATAGAGCCATGCCAGTGTGATTGAGTGAGATACTGTGGATGAGAGATCTTCTATTGAATTTGATCCTATTGAGGAAAGGACTGCTGAAGCTTTGGTGTGACATGATAACAATGAATATTGCAAGCAATCCAGTTTGGCATGATGAGACGAAGCATGTGGAGATATATCTTATTTCATCAAAGGGTGGGTTTGATGAGGAGACCTTGAAGTCCAATCTTGAGGGTGACTTTTGTATATTGTGCTATGAGTGACAGTAGTAGACTAGTAGTACGCCCATGAGGCTGTTATATATGGCGATGTATGTATGTCGAAGAAGAGTAGAGACATCCAGAGAATTCCCCTAAGAAACTTCAGAAGTGTATCACTGGATAGCATTTGGCATACATATTCACATACTTTCACTAGTTTTGACGAAGAACACAAAGATAAAGTGGCAGAAGAGCAATTTAGTGGGTTATCAAAACTATCAATTCAGAAAAATGCATATACTACATTTGTGCTATTTGATGTCCTGTAATTTATATGCTTCTAGAAAGCCAGACATCAGAGAACTTACGAGGTTGTGTTGACAAGCTGTACCACTCTCTGCTTGTAAGAGCGACACTGGTCCACAAGGTCCACAATGACCTCCTGCTTTAAACCCTGCATGTTCAATAATATATTGACTTGACATCCAAATTATAACTAGAAAAAATGATTCATGGAAATCGATGATAGGAGTTTTTAGACTATCTGACAGTATACATATTCAATTTTAGTAGAGAAATCAACACAGCAATAAGGAGGATGGTGTCTTTTTCCTGCATTAACTTTCTACGACAAAACTGTTCATTTGATCATTTTATGAAACACACATTATTATAGCACGTAAGTAGGAAATCAACAATGAAATACCTCTCTGTTTCCAGGATCAATAGCATTTAACATCTCCGAGAGAACATCCATGACGCCACGTGCATTCTGAATTTCTGCCACACTGGTGAAAAGTTTTGCAAAGTTGAAACTTTCTTACAAAAGAGAACTTGAAGACTTCAAACAAGGCTAATTATGATGATGAAACTATGTGGTTACGAATTTGAAAGAAAAATAAAGCTGCAGTGCAGGTCATGAAAAATGAGCCGTGCAGTGAAGGACACACATTCAGGCTCTGGAAAAGGAAGCATTTAAGGTCCTGTATGTTTGTACATCAGCCAAAATGCACACATATGAATATTTTAGGGTTCTGCTTAGGTTATGCCTTACCAATTCCTACTTTCCTAGGCAATGATCTTAATGGAAATCATACTGTACCTTGGTACACATGCTGAAACCCTTTCAATTATCTTAAATAAGTTTCGGAGGCAAAGTGCACAGTATAACGAGCAATGCATATACAGTACGGCAACCAAGAATTTTTTCATATTCGATGATGCACAGGATAATGGATATAATCTACATTAGTTATGAGCATCATTAATCCACTGCATGGTATATTAGGCTCTAAAAGGCAATGTACCTCAATGTAGGTATTTCTGACGCTGAAGATGATTCGGGTGCCTCCTGCCGATGGTCGGTATTACGTAAAGCAGGAGGAGGGTAGTTTTGTAGAGGTTGAGTCTGTGGTGGAGTATAGATTGGCACAGAACTCTCTGATCTTTGAGGAAATACAGCTCCAGCACGCTGATATATCAGAGAACAAAATTATGATTAGTCCTGGAATGTGTGATTTATCAAAAAGCAACATTATAATGAACAATAGACAAACAGATATATGCATGTTTCTCATGCTTGGCTCAAGAAGATGCTCATTTTTTTATTGCTGACTTACTGTTTTGTGATAAATTGACAATTCAGATGGTGAAACAGATGTCTCTAAAATTTTGTTAACTAATGTTAGGATTATTTTGTTTGTACTTTTGAGAGAAACAGTACAGATGGTAAAAACTGTTGAAAGATATACAAAATGTAGATATTGTGACGTGAATAATACCAGCAGCTCTTGATATGCTGCATAATATTGTGGATATCTTGCACGAGCACCACCAAAAGCTTCTTGCCAGATATCTATCAGACTTAGTATCTTCTCTTTCACATGATAATCAGGCTACAAACAAAAGAGAAATCAGAGCTGAAATCTTATATTATTTCAATGGGAGGATTAAAACTGTGCAGCCAGACCTTTTTCTTAACTATCTTCACCATTTCATGGAGTATATCCCTCTCGGCAACATGCATATGAACAAAATCTCCGCAGTTTTTAATCAACGTCTCCAGCAACTAAAAAAGAGAAACAAATTAAGTACTTCAGTGCAAGTTTGCTCAGTGCCATTGGTATCTATCCACTCCAATTCAATTACCAGTCAACAAAATTTAATGACAAATTAACATTATGTTATAAGACATAACGCGGTAAAAGATGATTGCAGTAAAACTGTGTGCTTATATTGTTTCACCAAGGTTACAGAAACTAAAAATAAAAAGGTTAGGTTACACAGCCAATTCTGTTCTCCATCATAAATTCTTCTGTTTCCTGCCATGCCCATCTTTTACAAAGCTGTAAGGATTCACATGAACAGGGGAAGAAACTTAAGAAGATTCCGTCACCTAGACAACTCTTAAGATCCAAAACCCAAACAAACTTGGCATTCACTATGACCATCACACCCATCCTTGGGATGCTATTAAAGCACGAGTCATTTAACATATGATAAGGTTGCAGCAGCTGATCAGAATCTCTGCAATGTCTACTTAGCTCTGGTTAACTGCCTACTGTTGTACTTACATGAGTGATTTTCCAAGTTGCATTATTAATTTATTATGACTACCATCAGCAGTCTAACACTGCAGTCAGCACTCATCGCTAAACCATAATTTAGATTATACCCAACGAACAATAACGAGATGGAGTCAATCTGGAGTCAATGATCAATTCATATGCAACTAAATGCTAAAATATGTGAACTATGCACCATCATGAAGACATCAATCTGGCGAGAAGTAAGACAAGTATATTTGCTAATTAGTAGAAGAAAACTACTGCTAAGAAGAGCAAACATAGTAACATATACATTCAAATTTTGGAAACCGGTGCCAGAAAATAAATCATAAGTTTCCAGCTATCATGAAAAACTGGCAATCGATGGTTCAAATGTACACACCACATGTCAAATAAGTTACAGAATGATACTTACTGTTAGTGCGAGAAGCTGGATCTTTGAGTTCTTGTTCCCAATCCGTTTCTTGATGGACTTCACGACATCTTTGGCTTGCCTGCGTGCATCTTAAAAGTATGAGATAGTATAGCAAATACCTGGCACACTGAACTCAGATACTACTTAACGTAAGTTTCAGGCTGAAATCATCTTCTTTACAACCTAGTGCTTTGACCTGGAGAGCAACAATATTTACCAGTGACTTTCTATTTCAGTGAAGCATAGACTTACAGTGCAAGATTCATCAACAGTTCAGGGTTCCAGATCATCACAATAATACGGAGTCAGAAAGACAGAAACTATTAAGTAGTCCTCAAAATCGCAAGAATGTCACTCGTCATCAACACTCTAAATTATTATTGCTTGTTTCGTCCCCTCCATGTTAGCTTTCTTATCGTTTTTTCCAACACCATTAGTAAGTAGTAACTGATATTGAACTTAGCTTGGTTGAACAACATCTGATCTATTTTGTATTACTGTTAATTGTCACTTTGTCACATTTGCAAGTACAAACACAAATTCCCATGGCAGACCTGCTATAGTGGTATAGCGATTGGAAAGAGCCTACCATGTCACGTTTTCATACCATGACTACAATCCTACTCGTTCCTTAACTAGGAGCCAATGCACAGCGTCTATGCGGTCAAGCGAATGGAGCTAAAGGTCGTAGGAGCTCTTTCAGAGACAACAGGCACCTGCGCCTCAGCGCAGATTGTGAAGTCCTGAAGTATCGGCACTGGTGCATCAGATTTCCAAACAAAACTCACACTAAACGGGCGAAATTTACTGTAGATTTAATGAATCAGAACCTAGCATGGACTCCTTCAATTCATTTACTTCACCTAGTGACACTTAATTTCTCACTGCTCCATGTGCTCTATTCTTCCCCGTTAGTTCAGTCTGATGAACAAAGTCCAATACTACAGAAAACATATTGAACGTCAGCTGAATTTCACAGGACCACATGGACTGATCGATCGTTCCGGTCGGAAGCCTCAGCCCAAGTGCCCACAAAATTCGCAGAGGACAGTCCCCGTCCTAACTGGGCACGGAACCTCTCGCCACGAGCACATCCCCCGCGATGCAACAGTCCGGATGATGCCGTGAGCAATCAACGTGATGATCTAGATGGCAGAGGGGAGGGCGAAGAGTGGCTCACGAGGGGTCGTGGTTGAGGATGTCGCAGATCTCGAGGTTGAGGGACCAGTCGGGCCCGATCAGCGACTCGCTGGTCGCGCGATCGACCAGGACCGACTGCGGCATCGCGGCGAGCGCCTGGTCGGCGCCGGCGGCGACGGGGGAGAAGCGCGGGCGAAAACCCTAGCCGGCGAGCCTGCCTCGCTGTATCCGTACCTTCGCGTTTGCTTGGCCTCTGTGTGTGTCCGGTCGGTCGAACGACGGAAGGAGGAAAATTCTCTCTATTTTTTTGCGAATTCTGGATAGGGAATTTGAATAGTCTGTTGATAAACTAGTCAAAGAAAGCTTGCAAACCAAGAGACTTTTGGATCACAGTCAACAATAAATATTGGACATATTCCCCCTTTCATTGCACACATCATGACACCAAAATTACATAGCTCCAATATGCTTATAAACACCGGTCTAGGCTATTGGGACTTTGGGAGTATATGATAGCTTCCGAAAAGAATAATGTTAAGTGTGCAAAACTTAATCAAAGATGTTCTTATTTCAAAACTCTTTCTAAATAAATATGCGGGTAAATTTTTGCCTTTTCTAATATATCAACCTATCAGGCGAATTAGTTGGTTTATTAACCTAAAAGTGACATATGGGTTTCCTACTAAACCTTGTGACATATGCTTATTTAAAAGTTAGTGTTAGTATATGCCTCATAATTTATTTTATTGTGTGGTTTCTTGTTTACCATCGACAATAAACCTTCAGTTTCACAAAAATCGTGTGCTTGTTTAGATCTTTTCGGCCTCATACCTGCCACTCTCTTGCTATTATAGTGTAATACACAATGTGTGCATACCGTCATGGTCGATTTCAAACACTTGATAAGAAAGTACAGGTGCTTTTTGAATTATTTCATGTTGCTACGACATATAACATGGGCACAACACCATCACGGTACCAGACATGCAAGTATATCATCTAAGCATACTAGCTAGAAAAAAGAGAAATGTTGAATATGTGTTCTCACAAAGAACTAGCAAATTGCACTAACATGTGACACGCGGAAAGATGGTAGTCATGTTCGATTATGGTTGAGTGGCACATTGTTCGTTCGCATTATTGACTAAGTTTGTGGCCGTCTGACAGTTCTCGACATTTATGGTTGTATCGAGGTTATGAAGAGATGATGACATGATGCCACTAGACTTAGATGATAGTAATTGAATCACTAATAAATGTGTGTGGCTCGAATTAAGTCATGTGGATTACAAAGTTGGTTACATTGAGATTGTATAGAAAAGAGCAGAGGTATAAGAGTTATAATGGCATGTCAAAGCATGTATACCATTCGACAAATATTGATGGGCTCTCTTTGTTCACCATATATTGGTGTCACGATAATGACATTATATTCACAATGCCATTTCTATCTGCTATCAGTTATTTAAATCCCACATTCAAACCATTAGAAATGAACATCTAAATATGCTAGATTGATATGACATGTCTGCAACGCTGCTGAGGCAGGTTACACATGGCAACCAAAGTGAGCTTATGAAATGCGAAATCCATGTCCTCTTTACATGGTGATGCTAACACCTCCAAATTACCCTATTTTGATGGCCAATACAAGTTCTTAAAGAGTTATTGGATGCAAAGATCGTAAGTACAAGCGGTGTGCTAGCGATGGTAACAATGCTACTTGTTTCCAAACTTCTTGTAACATACTCCCTCCATTCAAACTTTAATAAGTTCGAGATAGTTTCAAGGTGAATTACATACATACTAAATGAGTGAACAAATCCATTAAAACGTAGCCTCCATTTCCAACTATAACATAATATGTTTAAACTTTTTTTGGATTATACACCTTTTAATGTGTATGTTCATTTATTTGAGTCTGTATCTAGGTCATATTTGAAATATCTAAAACATCTTATATATTTAGTAATAATGGAGTGAGTATATACAAACTGATGTACTCCATTTTTTTTTTTTTTTTGAGAAACACAGTACAACATAGACGCTCACATATGCGCATACACTCGTATAACGCAAACACCTTTTTGGAAACGCAGTATCATACACGCGTGTACTTCTCGAAACAGAGGATGTAGTTTGCAAATACTAAATGTACACGCGATGATCCATGCGAAGCATGTCACGATATTTTGCTTGCGTCGCCCTCATTAATGTTTTTTAGTGGTACTAGGAAACATACCCGTGCGTTGCAACGGGAAGAAATAATTCGGAACCCATAAAATAGTGCTATGCTATGAACATTCCTACCTTTTCCACTCGCTCGACCATATCTTGCCATTGCTCTCGATTGCGGAGCAAGTTTTCTCGGTGCAACCTAAACGAAGACAAGAAGAATATAAATTTTGACAAGATTAAGTGTATAGCAAATATACCCGTGCGTTGCAACGGAACTGCGTTGCGGAGGATCACAAAGTAAGTTCTCGTAGACATTGTGAGGCGTATGGTTGGATGACATTGGATGCGATGATAAAACGTGAATTTATCTTGCATAGGCACGAAAGGCGTGCTTCGCAACAAGACATGAGATCCACCAATAGAAGAAAACACAAAATCGTTTTCCTTTATTTTACACATCCTTCTTTGTCTCTCTGCTTCTCACAAAATGCAATCCCTCATTTAAGTTGCGCGCCCGACACTACCTGTGTCGTCCATTGCTCAAGATTCGGGTGACAGGCTTTAGAAAATTCCCCTGCCACCCTGTTTTGTGTACTTCTTCTGTCTGTTACCTTGATGAAATCATCTCAAGCACGTAATCAATCTCCAAGCCTCCATGTATACACACTGGCACGTACTACACATGAGGGGCTAGCATCTAATCCATGAATCATAGACGGAAGTTGTGAACCCAGAGCGGCATAGACCACTTGGACTGGCCGGACGCCTGGAACGATACCTCTCTAGGCTAACGCCAAAGAAGGTCAGCAGTCGCGCCGGCGGGAGCGTTGCCGAGCCATGCTTGCAGTGCAGCACTTACGGTAACGACATGATCTAGCAAGCTAGCTGCTGTCTACCCCCGCCTGGCCACCACCCACAGGACACAGCACGATGTAGCACCACCTCCCGTTTGTGCTCATGTGTGGGCCGCGAGTTAGAAGACAGAAAAATTCCCGTTGGGAGAGAGACATCCGCCTCCCTCAGGCCGTGTGTGCGGCCTGGAAGCAAGTCCTCTTGGAACGCTCATCACGGCTACACGTTGTGAATCGGGGAACCTTCGTATGGCGCTTATGGTCGACACGGCTACACATTGACCGACAGACACATCCCGTCAGCTGCCCGGCCGGCCGCTCCCAGCTCAGCCTCATCGTCATCTAGGGCCTCCCGCGGCCGCTCCCCTGTCCGCCGGTCCACGGCACTCGTTGTTACCACACTCCATTTATTTCTCGCCCGCTTGTAGGGTGCGGTCGACGATCATGAAGCTCTTGATGTCCAAGAGTTCCGAGCTCGACTCGCTCATCATTGTCACCGTCGCCGCGGCCTCGGCTTCTGCCGCCGCTGACTTTTACCGGAGATTGAAGGCATGAATCTTCGTCTCCTAAAGCTCGCGCTGGCAGAAGGCCGGCAGTGTTGGAGCAAAGGTTCGGCGCCGCCTAGTCGGGAGTCCATGGTCGAGGTGCTAAGACCGTGAGGCGTGCCACGTGCGTGCGCCGATAATTATGATCTTGCCTCCTCGATCTCTCGCATATATAACCAGGCCATGGGAGTTACCAAACGCGCTGCTAGGAAAGACTAATCCTTATGGACCCGGAGTTGTTTTGTTCAACGAAGGAAACCGACGAACTACGACAGGAAACGGAGGAACCACGACGCATATGCAGGAAATAGACAATAAACCGAATCGTTTTATTTTTACTTACTGGTGGCATAAGCTGGTGGCATAAGTGGGTAATTATTTACAACTTTGGGGGAAGATCCGGTGACTTACCAAACCAAATCAAATTGCGGAAGCCTTAGTGACTTTATTATTAGGTATAGATTAATGTTTTTCTTAGGGGGGCTGAAATGTGTCAGGCCATCCCTAGTATGAAGCGGTTCCGTGGGCTGGGTGCGTGGGCCGTGAAGTCCATGGACCGATTCCTGGGGCTAGGCACGACGGGTCCATGGTTTGCGAAGTCCATGGACCGGTTTCCCGGACCGGGCAACACCGGTGCGTGGCCGGGGAGCTCCACCGCGCGGTTCCTGGGGCTGGGCATCGCCGTCGCCTGCCCGGCGAGCTCCACCGGTCGGTTCCTGGGGCTGGGTCCCAGATACCCATGGCCCGCGAGCTCCATCGCGCGGTTCCGCGGGCTGGGCACGGTCACCGCGAAGTCCAGCGGCGGCTTGGGGCTCACCTTGGTGTCCCCCCTCGCCCGCTTCTTGGTGCTCCGCCGCCGCATCAGCACCTTTATCAGCTCGCTGACCTGGTCACGCGGGGCATCGCCGGAGCTCGCGTCTGACTTCCCCGTCATCGTCTCCATCTTCTCTTGCTCACCGGCGACCTTGACTTGCATTTCTTGCGATACGTCCGCATTGACCGGATTGCTCGTGGATATGGGTTCGGACGCCTCGGTCTCCAGCGCCGCCTTCTCGTCGTGGTCGGCTTTCTTGAACCTTGCCTTCGCGGCCAGCGTCTCGACGGCGCCGACCACCCCCTCCGCCCTCGCGCACACCTCCAGCAGGAGGGTCGCGGCGCTGAAGAGCGGCAGCGCCTCGATGAGCGGCGGCGTCGCGGCGTTCTGCTCGTGCTCTGCCTCTGCTGATTCGTCTTCTCCTTGTTCCAGTACCTTGGCGAGGCACCTCAGCTCGTCCCGCAGCTCCTGAGCGGCGGCGTTCATGTCGGCCACGACTAGGCCGAGGCGGTCGGACCGCGTCATCGAGGTGACCGAGCCAGACGCCTCCCGGATCACGGCGGCCAATTGCCGGCTCAGGGCGAGGCAGGTGCCGCCAAGGTGCTTCTTGACGTGTGCCGACGTCTGGGCCTCGGAGCCGACGCAGGCGGCGAGGGCGTCGATGCAGTAGGCGCAGCAGCGCAATGCGGCACCGACTTTCTGGTACTGACTGTACGGGTGCCGGAACCCGAACTTGCCGTGGCCGGGCTGCCACTTGGCCAGATTGGCCAGCGAGTCCTCGTTCGCCTTGGCATTCAGTACGAACTTGTACCTAGTTGACCTCTCGGACAGCGTCCGCCTCGCGGGCTTCTCCCCCTTGGTGGCGGCGGCGGCGGCGGCGTCAGAGAAGTAGTCCTCGACGCAGCCCTCAACGGAGGCGGCGAGCTTGTCCATGTTGCGCGCGACGAGGAGGTGGAGCTCCTGCCCCGCCCAGACCGGGAAGACGAAGGTGCAGACGGCGAAGCAGATGAAGGCGCCGATGGCGATGGTTGTTTAGGCGCTGCTGCGCCAGGTACACCACCTCGTCGACGCGGTACCCCGACACGGAGACGAGGCAGTAGGTGAGGATAAAAATGGTGACGCCGTAGTCGAACTTGGCCTTCATCGTCGGGATGAATCGGGAGAAGGTGGCCACCGCGGCTGCACGTTACATATGTCGCAATAATGTTTGTTAGTTCGTTCAATCGATCTTAATGGAGTGTTGCGCGTACAAGAACTGGTGGCACGCGTTCACGTACTCATGACAAACAGGGAGCCGGTGAGGAAGAATGGCTGGAGCTCCTTGCCGGACTGGCTGGCGGCCCAGTGCACGCCGAGGGCCAGCGAGCCGCCGGCCACCGTCGCCATGGCTCGGTTCAGGCCCTTGTACAAGCAAGTACCTGAAAAAAAAAACATATATGTTAGCTCGAGTGCTCGACCATACCACACCATGGTATGCTGGATTAGCATGATGTAGAGGAACAGCTTTAGTTGCATACCGACGGTGTACTCGAAGACGACGACCACTGTCAAGACGGCCCACATGGCATTCCCGCCGGTGAAGTCGTAGAGCGGGTGGACGTAGTAGAAGACGGAGCAGAGGGTGAGAGCGAGGGCCACCTTGAGCCCGTGCACCACCCTCCTCGGGTCGTCCGCGCCGATCTTCCACACCATCTTGCCGAACCCGGCCACCCTGTCTCTCGGCGCCGCCATCCACGAGAAGAGCCACGACCACCGCCACCGACCGCCCTTGACATTGTCGTTCTCGCAGGCATCCGGCACATTCACCCTCCATTCCGCCGCGCCGACGACACCGTGGCCGGCGTCCTGCTCTGGTGTTGCCCCAGCTGCCATGCCTGTCATGTGTGTGTGTGCTTGTACTCTAAGTTGATGGATCTTGCCTCGTGGTGATGGATGCGGTAGCATGGATGGATGGATGGAGGGTTTATATACGCGAGGAAGGGAGATTATAAAATGCTGCACCTGACGTGGCGCATGTGTGTCACGGTCACCACGCCACACTCTGGGAAAGGGCGCTCAGTTTATTATAAACAAGTTCGGATGCATCACCTGATCATCTCAAAATAAACATGACCAATGCAGGGGACAAGGGTTGTATGATTTTTTTGTGATGAATCTTGTAGGAAAGTGCATGCTTTGAAGCCAGCACAGGTCAAATGGTAAAGAAGTAGGCAAGTGGTGACTCTTTGTTTTACACCTCTTGTTAGACTTACCAAAGAGATTTCAGATTTGCTGCAGAAAATATAAAAATATGTTGTCAAACAGACCATACATTAAGTTTTTCTCACCACAAAATATCAACAGAATAGTTGAAGATATGTTAAGAATGTGTTACTCGTTGAAGCATGCAGTCATGCACACGTCAAATGAAGAAGCAGGCAATGGCGGGAAATGAATAACACATTCTTAACATTTGACCTGTGTCAAACTAGACCCTAAGGGGAATTCTCCCGGCATTGTTTGAAATTTGGGTACTTCTGCCAGGTTGTCGCACCAAGAAATTTTATTTGACACTTTTAACATATGATCATTTATTGTTGTTAAAATGACCCAGCTTGCTAGGATGAAAACATCCATAAAGAATGGCTGGTTGAAGTGATCCTGGGAAGATGAAGGAGATAGTTAATACTCTTGCATTACCCTGGGAAGATGAAGGAGTTTGTTGGGAGCAAAAGATTGTCGAAAGAAACATCTCCAAGATGGATTTATAAACCTGCGACACTGAGAAATTAGCTCCCTGTCTGTATTTCCAAATATATATCTTGCAAATCATTAACCTGTACATCTTGAAGAACTTGCTGAAAATTGTTGAACTCATGAAAGGCTTCTTCAGACACAGGCAGATGAAGGAGATTGTTGGGGGGCTGCCCCTAGAGGATCTCCCTGGACTGAGAAGTTTTACTTTCTTGCAAAATAAAATAAAACTTGACGTCATTGAGACTTGGGAGCAAAATCAGCCCATTTTGCATACAAAAATGGAATCCCAATCTGTCAAAGTTTTGAAATGAACACGAACTTGAGAGAGTCTCTCTACCAAAAGGAGTAGCCAGATATATAACTTCGAAGTGGAAAGATTATCTTGATAATATGACTCCAAATCAGTTCGACCATGGCATGGTATGGTGATTAAAAACCTTGTGAGGATTTTCAAGAAAAGTCACGTGTTGCATAGATTAAGATCAGTAACAGCGACCGGATTTTTTGATCTGGATGGATCCCAGCGAAAGCTGTGCCTGGCTCTGGCCAGAGTCAGTGACGTTGTCACCTCCGGGTGTCGTTCCCTTGTTGAAGGCGTCATGATAGCGATTCTCCTGTCTGAAATGATGGACTCCGTCCCTTCGCCTCAAACTGCTCCTCCTGGTGGCCTCACGTCTCGCTTCTCTTGTAGATTGTGGTTCACCCTTTGTGCTCTCGCCTGAGCCATAGGGGTGGTTTGGGGTCTAGGTGAAAGCTTTGCAGGACCTCGGTCTCTGCCGTCGACGTTGACGCGTTCTCGCGCCATGCACCTTCTTGAAGGCATCGCTGCAAGACCCCCTCCTTTGGTTCCTCAAGTTCTACCAGGTTGTCGGCCCGGTGATGTGTGCCCCTTTGAGCTGTGATGAAGATGCGGTGGAGGTTTGTTGGCGTGGACATTGTCGTGATCGCTCCGGTGCAACAGAAGACAAGGCTCTTTCAACCTTTCTCAAGCTGGCGCTCCAACTTGTTATTTCTTTTGTGTTGTCTTCTGTTGTTGGTTCGGTGGGCGCTTTGCGCTCTTGTGTGTGTTGTAACTCTTAGCCGGTTGTTGGCTTTGTTAATTCAAAACTGGTCTCATTTCGAGCCTTCCGTCTAAAGGTCAGTAACTTCCAAGGCCAAATTCCAATCCACCATGATCTTTTGGCTAACACACTAGCTCCCAATCCGCTGGGAAGGTTTTCTTAATGATATCGTTGCTTCTTCGTGATAAATGTCTTCTATATTTATCCACTTGCTCTAGGTTGATTCCATGTACAAAAAGAGATCTCTAGAAAATTATTGGACGGAAGGATGAAACAAAGTTTGCCATTCCAAGTTCCCTCGAGAGGTCAGAATTGAGAGCAGTTGATCATTTAGGAACTGTATTCTCGAAAGAAATATAAGTTATTTACGAAATACAGAGGGCTGTTATGTCTGGGCGGAACGAGGCATATACCACCTCAGCAACGTGATTCTCCCATTGATCATCACGCGGTCTGGTCGGTACCAAAGCAAAAACACATACTGCAGTGGCACTGCTAATCGGATTCGCATGCCAGTGCAGGATATTTCAGATATACAATTTCGGTGCAGATACATCCCCACGCGTGGTTGCGCAGAGATCTCATCGGGAGGGAAGAGCCAGCAGGCAGGCAGGCAGGCAGGCAGAGCCCCATGGGGTATGGTGGCCATGAATTGAGCTGGCATTTGCAGCACACTGATGCTCCGGCGTGCCGTCATGGATCTCGTTTCCAATACGATGGATTGACGATATCTGCGACCAGTCGACCACGGCGACTCTGCCAAGACTCGCTTTCTGACAATCAGAGGCTGGCAGCTCCGACGAGCGCAACCGTGCTGCACGAAGTGCGAGCAGTTGCGCGTTGCGCCTTGGGCAGCTTGGAGTTGTTGAACCCAAACTCGTCCCCTACCTCCAGATTGTGCTTTGCATTTCGTCTATTTTAATTTCACATGGTACGCCCTGTATGGGCAGTGTTTTGTTCGGATCTCGCTTGTTTTAACTCCCGGGAGATTTGTTCGTATCTAATTCATTTAGTATATCGGATGTTTCAGTGAAAATTCCTGCTATCTTGAAGGTACGGACAACGGATTGCAGCTGGTCCTGGCCTCCTGGGTTGATTGGAGCTCTTTGTTAAGACTCATGTTCCCCCAAATCCAATACTTTAAGGATGTGGGACAACGGATTGCAGCTGCTCCTGGCCTCCTGGGTTGATTCGGTGTGATGTGTGAGTAGTTCATCCTTATACTACGGGTCCACAACAGTAGATAGATGGTTGTCTCCTCACTTTGTGCTATCATGTTTAGATCTTGTGAGCTGCCTGTCATGATCAAGATCATCTTATTGTAATGCTACATGTTGTGTTAGCTGGAATCCTATGAATATTAAATACTATGATCAAGTTGATTATCAATCTACCTTATATGTTTTTTTTTTTTGAGAAACACAGTACAACGCAGACGCTCACATACATTAGCTTAGTATCTTACTGAGAAAAAACTTGCTGCTGCACTACTTCACACCTTCCTCTTGGGGTCACCCAACGAGTCGTGTGCTTTCACGTTACCACCATACCACAGAAATGTAACCAAACTAGTTACATAACGTGCCTCCAAGTCGCGTGACCCGAACTAGGATCCCCGAGCCATGTTGCAAGGAAACTATAAAGGTCGCCCCGAGTAGACTCCACCCACGTCAAGACAGAGAAACAACCTATGCATGCTTTGTTCCCTACTACCTCTGTTGAACTGCCCAAACATTTTATAATAAAAAAGCAACGGTGTACTATTTTTTTCTTTCTTAATTGTTGGGATGTCACCATCAAAATAGTTTGTTTAGCTTTATTTCTCGCTTGATGTATTCGGTGAATAAGTGCAGTGTCTAAACCTGAACAAACTGGATTATCCTTACAAAATTTAAACGCTGCATTAGCGTCCAATTAAATATGCTTTCTTTTAGCAAAACCACGTTTGGCCTTTTTCTTATGGAAACTGAATTGATATGACTGACTTAGGTTTTATTTTTATAAGCAAATAACTGATTTTAGCATATATAAACTTTTGAAAATTTTGGATTTAGCTAGTGAAGAAAAGGCCAATGTAATTCAACACTTGGATTAGCTTTCATCATGGCTAGGCTTAGCAAGGAGGACGGCGAATCCTATATCGCGCGTACCGCGATGCGTACTCCCACTCGCGTACCCTTGACTGACTTTTGGGCCTGGCCCATTTCGCTGTATATCGACAGTTTCTAGTTACTACTTCATTCTTCACTTCTTTCCTGACACTGTCGCCGCGCGCACACTGTTTCTTTTCCCATTTTCCCGTTTTGTTATTCTTCCTCACTTTTCCCGTTTTCCCGTTTTCCCTTGACTGACTTTTGGGCCTGGCCCATTTCGCTGTATATCGACAATTTCTAGTTACTACTTCATTCTTCACTTCTTTCCTGACACTGTCGCCGCACGCACACTGTTTCTTTTCCCGTTTTGTTATTCTTCCTCACTTTTTCTCTTCTATTTTTCCGCTTGCCTCTTCTCTAGTGTTTTATTTTCTCATTTTTTTTCTTGTTCTTTCTATTTTCTTCTGTTATTTTCCTCATATTTCATTTTCTAATTCTTTTTTTGTAATACAATTTTTTTGGACTCTGGACGCTTTTTTAGGGAAGACATTGAATATGTTTATTTTCCTATGAACATATTTTGGACCAGCGATCAACTTTTTTGGTAAACTATTACTTGAAAATGGATCCAAAACTAATAACGTTTCCATTTTGAAAATGGTTCCAAAATTAAAATGGTTCCATTATGAATACGGTTCCAAATGAAAAAATGTTTCCATTTTTCTAAAATGTTCCAAATTTAAAAAGGTTCCAAAACTAATAATGGTTCCATTTTGAAAATGGTTCTGAAATAAAAATGGTTCCATTATGAATATGGTTTCCAAAATTAATAATGGTTCCATTTTTGAAAATGGTCCCGAAATTAAAAATGGTTCCATTTCTAAAATGGTTTGAAAATAAAAATGGTTCCATTTTGAAAACGGTTTCATTTTGAAAAATGGTTACTTCATTGAAAATGGTTTCATTTTGAAAGTGGCTCCATTTTCAAAATGGCTCCATTTTTTAAAATGGTTCCATTATGCAAATTGGTTCCTTTTTGAAAAAAATAATTCATTTTAAAAAATTGTTCCATTTTTAAAAAGTGGTTCCAACTTCATAATTAAAACATTTAAAAATGGTTCAATTTTTTAAATTTTGGCGCAGAATCAAACGAAAATTGTCAGCCTATAATGAAGAAACGAATGAGAAACGAACCGAAACTGAACTGGGCCAGGCCCATTGGCTCGCCGCGGGTTCAGAGGGTACCCGAAGCTAAGAAGCCATCGCCTAACGCGCTGTATAGGTGCTCCCAAGGAGGACTCGTGCAGGGGTGCCCCTTTATGCCGCCCGTTGGCGGCCCTGAATTCGGGGGCGCCTACAGGTTTCCTTCGTGGGCCGGCCCAAGAAATCCCTGCTTCGTTTTTTTCGTTTCTTTTCAAAATGTTTTCGTTTTTCTTTTTCGTTTCTTTTTCTTTATTATCCATTTTGTTTCTTTGTATTTTTTGTTTCTATTTCTGTTTCTTTTTCTGTTTTTGTTTCCTTTTTGTTTTTGTTTCTTTGAAAATGGAACCGTTTAAAAAACAAATAAGTTTAAACATGGTTCCCAATTTTAAATATGAACCATTTTCAAAAATGGAACCGATTTTTTAAATTCGGAACTATTTTTAAATTTGGAACCATTTTTAAAAATGAAACAATTTTCAAAAATTGGAACCATTTTTTTGAATCGGAACCGTTTAAAAAGGGAACCATTTTTAATTTGGAGCCATTTTCAAACTGCTTCTGAATTTAAATTTGGGAACATTCCCAAAATGGAACCATTTTCAAAATGGAACAATTTTAAAAAAAGGAACCATTTTTCGGTTCGGAACCTTTTTCTCAGCTCGGAACCATTTTCGAAGACGGAACCATTTTTTTGGTTTGGAACCATTATAAAAAGGAATCATTTTTTTTGGTTTGGAACAATTTTTCGGTTTTGAACAATTTAAAAAATCGAAACCATTTTCGGAAAAATCGGAAGCATTTGAAAATATCGGGACAATTTTTGGTTTGTAACCATTTTAAATTTGGAACTATTTTTTCGGTTTGGCACCATTTTCAAATTTGGAAACATTTTTAAATATGAAACATTTGCAAAAATGGAACCGATTTCAAATTGGTTCCAATTTTTACAAATCGGAACCATTTGTTTCGGTTCGGAACCATTTAAAAAGAACCATTTTTGGTCCGGAACCATTTTCAAAAGTCGGACCCATTTTTTCGGTTCAGAACCATTTTAAAAATAAACTATTTTTGGTCCAGAACCATTTTCGAAAAATCCGACCATTTTTTCGGTTCGGCGTGTTATATTGTGATCCAAATTCAATTGAGGAGGCTATCTTCTGACGAGCGGAGCGAGGCCCGTCGCCGGTAGGCTTGGCCCGTCGCCGGTAGGCTTGGGCCGGTATGGATCGTTGCCACCGACTATTTATATACCTTGTAAGCCGCCGGCTAGGGTTTTATCGCGTCTATTCGATAACCCACGGCGTTTGTAAACACCCACCGAAATAGTGAAGTTGTTTGCTGGCTGGCGCCCGTGGTTTTTCCCCTTGTGTGTTGCAAGGGTTTTTCACGTTAAATCTCGTGTCCTCTGCAGTGTTTACTTATCGTTCTTCGTTATTGTTCATCTCGTATTATAACACGGCGGATGGAAGCCGAGGTGGGCGGCGATGCGCTCTAACCCCACCGGCAAATCAGGGCAGTCGGCCGCCATCCTTGCGACGTCGTAGACCCGATCGCCGAGGAATTGCCGCACGGCGCCGACGAACCCGGCCACGTCCTGCGGAAGCGGGCCACCGCCGGTCACGATCTTGAGAAGGTAAGCGACGTGGTAGGCGCCGGTGTATGTAATCCAGGGCAGGCCGCGCCGGGGGCCGATCAGGCCGGAATAGTCCTGCAGCATGGCACCGAGCCTACGGGCGTCCACGCCGTGGTTCGCGAGCGTGTCGACGTCGAGGCCACGACCGGCGAGGTAGTCGAGGGATTTCTCGTCGTGGGGGTCGGCGAGGCGTCGGAAGTCGCCGAGGTTGAACTCCCAGGCGAGGATCCTTCCTTGGCGGTGGCAGATGGCGATGCCCACCTGGAGCGGCTTCAGGGCGTCGACATTGGCCTTCAAGACGGCGTACCGTTGCTCCGCGGTGAGGGCGTTGTGGTCCTTGCCATCTGGGTGGTGGACGAGGCCCGGGTAGTGCACGTCGACGGCGACGTAGCGGGCTCCCGCGGCGAAACGGCGTAACTTGGCCGACTCTTGGTCGAAGTTCAACGCCCACACGGGTTGCACCCAAACGGCGGGGAGCGGCGGCGGCACGCGGTCCGCGGGTGAAAAGGCGGTGGCCGATGCATCGGAACCGTGCAGTATGAAGATGGGGCGGCGGTGCAAACATGGGAAACATGGCTAACAAAAATCGATTGTGCTCTAGGGAAAGCTGTGCTGAGTATTTATACTACAGGTAGCAGGATATGAACTAGTACAACGGGAATCGGAAACGCGATCCCAATCGGCATCGGTGAACTAGTCTGAACTTTATACCGATCGGCGTTCCTCTTTCAGGTGTCTCGGCCTTTTTTGAGTGCAAATCGCTCCTGAGCTACATGAAACTCGTTGTTCGAATAAAATTAAATCGTCACATTTTACTTTCCAAAAATCGAGAAACAAATCTCACATGTAGATGATGTCGAGGTCTACAGCCCTGCAAAATTTCAAATCAAACTACATTATTGTAGATCTCGACACTATCTCGACACTATCTACGTCAAGGGTTTGTTTCTCGATTTTTTAAACGCAAAAGTCCCGATTTTAATTATTTTAAAAAACGAGCTACATTTACCTTAGTCAAAAGTCAAAACGCCGGACATGTCCAATTGTGTCGTTATCTATTAGCTAGTTTGACCCCCCCGCGTCGCCCTCCTCCTGGCGACACGGGGGTACCCGTAGCCGCCGTCGGCGCTAGAGGCCCCCGCCCTCCTCCTCCGCTCGCCGCCGCCGGAGGGGCAGCCGGCAAAGCTGCGCACGCCCCAGGGAAGGTGGCGGCGGGGCGGTTCTGTTTTTTTCGGTTCCCGGCGAACTCGTGGAGGCGAGTGGCGGCGGGGTTGCGGGTGCTCGGAGATGCGATGCTCCGGCGGGGCGCAGGCGTGGAGGAGGTGCGCGTCGCCGGCGGGGGGAGGATCCCGACCGTGGAGGTCGCCTGCAGCGGAGGTGGCGACGCTTCAGATGGGCTTGGGCGGGCCCGTCTGGGCCTGTCAGGGCCCTGGCGCGGGAGCGTGGCTGCGGGGCGTCTTGCGAGCTAGGCGCGGAGGCGGGAGGTGCTCGGGCCGAGATGGGCGCTGGTGGTGGTCGCCGTGCTTCCTGTGGCTGCAACGGGGCAGGAGGCCTCGCGTCGGCCTGCTGTGGTGGTGGCGCCTCCAGGAGGTTCCACACGCGGAGAAGAAGAGGAGGCAGCGGGAGCGTGGGCCAGGCGCTAGGGAGGAGGGAGGTGGTGCCACCGGCGCGGAGGCAAGGCTGCCGATGAGGCGTGGGCTGGCCACGGAGGCAAGCCGGGCGGCGGCCCCGGACGGGGGCTGATTTCGAGGATCGACCACATCGGCGTGGCCGCTGCCGTGGAGGGAGGTGCCGCGGCGGCAGCAGCGTGCCATGGAGCTAGGTGGCTGACAACATGGCCAGGATGCCGTCCTGTGGCTCCCGAAGCTTTGCGGTCGGGTTGAACTCCGGGCGAAAGCTCGCACGGACTTCGGTCGGTGCCGACGACGGCGGCGCCCTCGGGTGTCGTTCTCCTTCTTGATCGCGTCGTTGTGGAGCTTTTCGACCTCGACTAACGCGTTTGGTACCAAGGGCTCCGGGTGAAAATCTATGCTCTTCGGGAGCGGGCGGCGGTGACGATCTCGTCTCTACCTTGTTGGAGGCGCCGCTTTGGAGCTCTTGGCCAGCGCGGTGCGACGGTTTCGCGGCGGATGTGCAGAGTGGGCGTGTGGTCGTGGGTGGTGGACGTCGGGGCGGCGGCTCCGGGAGGTGGTGGTGCGCCGAGGCGGCGGCTTCGGTCCCTGTTGCAGTGGCGGTCCTATGGGGCAGGACCGTGACCTTGCACAGGCTTGGGTGACAACCTGGATGAAGACTGCGTGGGCAGAGGGTTCGTTGACCCGACTGGATCGCCTTCGGGCAATGCGAAGGTCGATCTGGTTGCTACACCGGGGCGGCGGCCCCGGAACATGGTGGTTTTGGTGGCAACCTGGATGAAGACTGCGTGGGCAGAGGGTTCGTCGATCATGACTGGATCGTTTTCGGCCAATGCGAGGGTCGATCTGGTTGCTTCGCCGGGACGGCGGTCCCGGAAACGGTGGTGTGTTTTGTTGCGTTTGGTTGACTTGTGTCGTGTGGGCGGCGGGTCGCCTCGCTTGTGCGGTTTTTTGGCGCCGTTTTCCTTATAAACAGGGCGTTTGTATGGTTTTTGGGCCCGGTCTTCCTTATAAACTGGGCCAATTCTTTTCTATCTATTCGAGGGTGGTACGACCACGTTATCCTAAAAAAAAAAAAGTCAAAACGCCTCACGTGATGAATATCGGTGCTATTAATAAGTGACATTGACTAGTCCAGGGAAAGGTACTTGCCGTAATTGTGTGGTGAAGTCGTGATAAAAGTACATATGTTAACACGTCATTGTTGGACAGGTGGAGAACTGGAGCATGGCTTTTGGATTGGGTTCATCATCGCATTCCAGATTTGGTACTTGAAATGCTATTTTTATGCATTTGTTTGGAGAGATTGATATTTAAATTAGCAAGATTTTCGAGTTTGTTTTATAAGATACTTCCTCTGTTTCTTAATGTAAAATGTATACTTTTATGTACGAATATTAAGACATGAGTATTTGACATACTATGAACTCTTGCCGAATATCTCTCGTCGCATGCATCCCAATCTGTAATGTTGATTCTTGTTTTTCTTCTTCTCTTTTTTGGTTCCGGATCCTTCGAGTCTAGCTGCTAGCCTCTTGCTCCAAATCCCCACACATAATACAATCAGTGTACCGGAAGATTATCATCACCACTAATATAAAAAGAGAGAGAGGTGGCAGATCCGGAAGATCACAACCGTCTAACCATATATCCAGCAATTTACAACGCATCCGGGATTTGCGCTAAAGCATAGCGGAGCAGAGCGTAACGCATCAGCCAAAACACTAATAAGGGACATCGTCCATGTCCGTGATTGAAAACAGAAACCAAAACGCCTCCTGCACGCCCTGCCTCCACGCCGGTGTACTGCAAGCCGGAGGACGTCGCAGCCTCAGCGCTCCCTGCCTCCAAGCTTCCGTCATGGCGCCCTGTCCGTCGGCCGTCTTCAGGACGCATATCCCCGTCGCCGCCGCCCTGCGTCCACGCTACCGCGCTGCCCCCACGTTGACGTGTTCCAGGACGCCGCCGCCCGTCACCAGCACACCCACGCGGCTGCCCTGCTCGTCGGCCGTCAGAGGACGCCGCGGACATGCCTCCATGCTCGTCGGCCGTGTTCTAGGACGCCGCCGCACGTCACCGGCGCGCCCGTCGCGGCTGCCCTGCCCGTCGTGAGGACGCCGCCTCCCGACACCTGTACCCCAGCTCGGCGGCGGACTGCTCCTCCTAGACGGCGGGCTCCTCGACAACAGGTTCCATGCTGAAATTTGACAATAGGTATCTGAACTGCATAATATTCTGAACCTATTTATATTGTTTACATATTTGTTGCGTTTCTACACATTTTGAACCACAGCGCAGATAACTGATTGCTTCAGATTAGACAACAGGTAATTAGGAATGATATATCCAACTATGCATGATATCTTGCCATATCGATCAGCTAGCCTTGTTCGTGGTATCGATTCTTTGGTCCTTGACAGCTTTCCTCACAAGCATAGCAATATAATTTCAGAAAACTGCTTTTCTCACAACTTTATATTTGAATGAACGTTTCAGGAGTGACTAAATGAGTCATCTATAGGTAGGTTTATTTATCAATTCTTAAGTTTAACAGAAACTCAAATTTATATTACATGGCTGAAAAAAAATTCTGATTAGTTAATGCCTACGTGAGCCCATCTGAGCAGACTATCTTAATACAAGACAACGTGTACCATCTGCAGGTAGGTTTATTTATCAGAAAACTGAAGACATTTCCAATAAGTTGTAAAGCTATATCATAGTCTACTATTATTTATATGGATGTATTTCGAGTTTTCCCGAGGTATTATACGGACAAAGGTTAAAAAAATGACAACGGTTTGTTTTAGGGCCACATTTTTTACGGTCATGAGAAGAAAAATACACATGTCATCCTCCAAGCGCATTCTATTTCAGGGCATAACCAACGTCAAAAACCATGGTGATTAACAACAGTTGCTACAATATGTGATTATTGTTAAAGATATGTGAAAAAAAATAGTAAACTGTGACATATATGCAGATCTGAAGGAGCGAAAGAGGGATATAGAGAGAGGTACACAAAAAATAAAGATGAAATTTAAAGCGCCAACACTGAGCACGAGAGCTTCAGTCCAACCACTATCTGTTTTTGAAAAAGCCTGCAACTAAGGTGGATGAGCTAGATTAGCTACTCGAGAATTCGCAATATAATACTCCAATAAATTCATAGTTGACTACTTAAACTCTGTTTAGCAATGAAGTTTTTATTCGGAGGTCATGTGTGTGGGAACAATGTATATATTATATGGCTGTCATTTTCTTATAATTAATATTGTAGATATTTCATTTTATTAATTCTTATTGCTGTTTCATAGTTTTTTTTACTTAATAGAAAGATATTCTAATACGTGCAATTGCACGAGCCCAATTACTATGAATGACAAGTAGGATAAGCCGACTGATTATATACTACTCACAGTCACAGCTGGGCCAAGATTGAGCTCTTTAATTTTATTTTTCTAAACCACGGGCGCCCGGCCGGTCCGCCGGTTTCTATGCGATCGATTGAGTGAAACTCTGAAAGTGAACAAAACACGATATGATTAGCACGCGGCCACACTCGCGATTGATCTTGTCTTTCTCGAACGAACGTGGATCATGCCTCGTCAAAATCTTCAAACCCTCGATCATGTCCCGATCATGCATATGTTCTCGGGCAGGTGGACACCGGTTCCTTTTATCTTTTACTCCGTACTAGTAGTTTTGCACGTGCAACGCACGTCTCTAAAATATAAATCTTATTTTTAGTTTAGTGAGTTTTTTTGTTACCAGAGTAATAGATTTTATAACTAAACGTGTAAGGATGTGGGAATAACATACAATCCACATTTGTCCATTAATAGTATGCAGGTCATGTCTGTGAAATATATGACTTGTTGTTTGAATCTCATTTGTCTATTAGTAAATCCCTTATCTTCTGAATCCTAGCGAGTCGTGGTTACCGAAACCACTTAAATATGCTCATAGCACAACAAGTATCGTACAAACAATAAGCTCGACATTGTGACGAAGTCTCGATTTTTCAAGTAAGCATTATTCATTTTTGGGTCGAGTAAAGTGAAAGTCGTCAAAAAATGTGTCATAAACCTAGCAAGTTAATTAGAGTTTGTTTTGAAATAATAAAACTCCAAAAATGTTCTCATGATATCGAGCAAAAATATACTTCAAGAATGTTAGATAAATATCATGATACTGAGAGAACTATAATTCAAGAATGTTAGAAAAATATCTCATGTCCAATACTACATATAATTTAACATCCACAAACTATTGGATATCTCCGTGCTTATGTTATTTTAATGAAAAAAATTAAAATATATTCAATGAGACCACTCTGAAGGGGTCAGAGATACACACCCACACGGCCACACCACAAGCAGGACCTCCACAGTCGAGGCAAGATGCACTCGGTCCAGGACCAAAATCCCCATTTGGCAAAGAAAAAAAGAATCCGTCCGACATGCCAACCTTATCCTCCCTCACTCACTCCCCACTCTCAAGCTGCCCTTCTCTGACGAATTTCTGGGGCGTCTCACACAATGCTACACTGTTCACCCGAGACACTGTAGCAGGCACTGTTCATTGAACAGTGTTTCGCGGATGCCTCTCACCGTCTACGTGCCACAGGCGAGATCGACGTGCCCGTCGGACCCGGAGCGCTGGACTTCGGAAGACTCTCAAGACGTATTAGGGGTCTAGGTTGTAGGTCTTGTTTAGACGCATAGGTGGGGTGTGCGTGTGGTGTGAGTGTGTGTGGTGTGCGTGCCTGTGAGTCCGAACAGATACTACAACTTGTATCATCAGGAGAGGCTAAAAAAAAAAAAAAAAAAAAAAAAAAAGCTCCGGCGACCGACCAATTCCATCAATCCCCGCCGTTGCCGCCATATCCTCTCGCCGGCGGCTCGCCCATGCTCTCCACATCCCCCATCGTCGCCGATTTCTGAGACGCGCGCGGCACAATGGATGCCCCACTCATCGCCGCTGTTGTCCGCGTGCGGGCATGGCTGCTCGTGCCGCTGAGATCCGAGCTAGCAGGCTCCTCGGCGACCCCTCATCGACCCTCGTGGACGCGGCTACCGTTCTGAAGCGGTGGCTAGAGGAGGCCATCCACGGGACCCTGAACCCGCGTCAGGACGTCCTGATCCACCGTGGCGACAAGTTCTTCCACTTTCGAAACTCAGGCCTCCAGGTGCAGAGCGTCCTGTACGTGCGGATCAAACTTGCTTCTATAATGCTGTGCTACTGCAACTCTCTTACTCATGTACTATGTTATTGAGGAGCTGAGGGCAGCAGCTTGATTGTGCTTTGTGCCTTTGTTGTGACAATACAGGATGATTTGCACTGAGAGGATTGTGTTATCTTGGATACTGAAAGCAAATATGAAACATTCGCCCTTTCAACATATTCTATTTGCCAGGATGACAAATACTTTGCTTATGGGCTAAGCGAAATTGCAGCGATTGGACCACTATTCATGTTATGCACATCGCAGACAGGCAGCCTATGTCTTTTTATAAGTAGTTGCACCCTAGTAAAATCATTGGGGGCTATGTAAATCCTTGACTTTAAATTTAGTGTGTGAAGCAACTGCTTGTGCTGTGCTTATCATTGACTCTACCACTGGTGATTTTGCGACAGGTATCTCCAATGATGACCAGACCCCTGAGCATGCTCTCCTTACTTTCACTCTTGGTGTCAGGCAGATGATCTGCTGCTGCAACATGGTATGATTTCAGAAGTTATATGTTGCTTGTTTATTAATTAATAGCACTGCTTCTTTCATTTGTTCTTTTAAATTTTAGACAGTGCAAGCGTGAGTGCAGTAGCACCACATAGTAGGGAAAACAAACCACAATAGTATACTATATTGCATTGGTAACTCATCATAGCAATGATCTACCTTGCGGGGCAAACATCATAGCTTCTTCATCATGGTCAGCGTCTCCGGCTTCTCCCAGGTTACCGTCTCCCAAGATGTGAATGAATTTGAAACTAAAGGGCTGATTATCTAGTCATGTAGTTTTCCGTCCATGTCAGTTTTGTCATATACAGGAATATTATGGGCGTGAAGAATGTATCCTCTTGTCCTTGCAAAATACTTTGTTATCTTCTTACTCATGTACTATGTTATTGAGGAGCTGAGGGCAGCAGCTTGATTGTGCTTTGTGCCTTTGTTGTGACAATACAGGATGATTTGCACTGAGAGGATTGTGTTATCTTGGATACTGAAAGCAAATATGAAACATTCGCCCTTTCAACATATTCTATTTGCCAGGATGACAAATACTTTGCTTATGGGCTAAGCGAAATTGCAGCGATTGGACCACTATTCATGTTATGCACATCGCAGACAGGCAGCCTATGTCTTTTTGTAAGTAGTTGCACCCTAGTAAAATCATTGGGGGCTGTGTAAATCCTTGACTTTAAATTTAGTGTGTGAAGCAACTGCTTGTGCTGTGCTTATCATTGACTCTACCACTGGTGATTTTGCGACAGGTATCTCCAATGATGACCAGACCCCTGAGCATGCTCTCCTTACTTTCACTCTTGGTGTCAGGCAGATGATCTGCTGCTGCAACATGGTATGATTTCAGAAGTTATATGTTGCTTGTTTATTAATTAATAGCACTGCTTCTTTCATTTGTTCTTTTAAATTTTAGACAGTGCAAGCGTGAGTGCAGTAGCACCACATAGTAGGGAAAACAAACCACAATAGTATACTATATTGCATTGGTAACTCATCATAGCAATGATCTACCTTGCGGGCAAACATCATAGCTTCTTCATCATGGTCAGCGTCTCCGGCTTCTCCCAGGTTACCGTCTCCCAAGATGTGAATGAATTTGAAACTAAAAGGCTGATTATCTAGTCATGTAGTTTTCCGTCCATGTCAGTTTTGTCATATACAGGAATATTATGGGCATGAAGAATGTATCCTCTTGTCCTTGCAAAATTGGTGTGCTGTACTTCTTACATGAGAAACCAATCAAAACATCGTGTCTCAATTTCAATACTCGTTTGTATATCTCAGCTGTTTTTTGTCGAAGTTAAATAATGTGACTTATCTGATTGTGATTATCTTACCTGTAGGGCTGGGGTACCTGGGGTACCTCGTGCGTTGCCGGTGAAGCTGCGTCCGGCCATTTGCGGCAGGGCGGCGACGGTGCTGTCCAGCACTCTTGGAGATGGTTCTCGCCTTGGTGCTATCCGCCGATCATCGTCGGCGATCGCACGCGGCGAGATCTTCGTCGGCGGAGAGCAGGCGATCCCAGGCCCTGCGATCTTCGTCGGCGATCGCAGGCGACGTCCGAGGCGGCGATCCGAGGCGGCGATCCCAGGCGTCGACGGGCAGCTATTCGTCGGCGATCGCAGGCGACGTCCCAGGCGGCGATCCCAGGCGGCGGGGATCGCAGGCGGCGACGGGCAGCTATTCGTCGGCGATCGCAGGCGACGTCCAAGGCGGCGATCCCAGGCGGCGACGGTTTCTGCGTGAATGGAGGCACGATCGCGGGGTTTTGTTTTTCCCAGTTTTCCGTCGGGTGATTTCCGTGGGGTGAAGTTTGAGTCCGTCGTTGGAAATTGGTAAGTGCACCCGGATTTCTGTTTTGTGGGACTGTTTGGTGGGGTTGAGACAGTATTTGGTGCATGTTTTGGTGTGGTTTTAGCCGAACAACAGTTCTCGTGTTTATTAGTAGTGGAGATGTTTGGTGGGGTTGAGACAGTATTTGGTGCATATTTTGGTGTGGTTTTAGCCGAACAACAGTTCTCGTGTTTATTAGTAGTGGAGATATGACGTTTTAGCGAGGCAACTTGATGCGTTTTCGTATGATATAGTATTACTCCCTCTATTCTAAATTAAATGACTTCATTTTTCTACATGTAAGTCATTTAATTTGAAACGGAGAGAGTAAACACAATGATCAGGAGTTGTTTACATTAGAGAGGCTGCCTGCTGACCCTCGCGTCGCTCCAGAACTTGGCGGCTTAAAATGACCCCAAAGGCCCAAACCAAATTCTGCGGGCGCCACAATCAGTCCAGCTTCCTTTTTCTTTCCTTCGATGCATATGAGGCTTATATTGAGCAAAGTATGTATGTAATTAACTTTTACATTGAAGGATCCTTTTTTCAGGGAAGGCCACCATGACATGCTTTATAAATTTCAAAATTCAGACAATCCACGAGAGTCATGACATGTGAAATCACAGAAATAACGGGAACACGTACAGATTATAGGAAAAAACATACTTAATTTTGGAAAACGCTTCCCCTCACCCGGGGATCACGTCTCGCCATCGTCCCGGTCTGTCGCGCTCTGCGCGTCTAGGAAACCCATGAGAATGAGCATTTTAGTGATCGTCATACTCATACTGAACCTTCAGTCCATTATTGCATCGTTAGTTTCCCTCTATGATTTTTGTGGTTGATTTCAGTTCAAAGATCACAAATTGTATGTACTCCCTCCGTTCACAAAAGAATGTCTCAATTTTATCCTAACTTAGGCTAAAGTTGAGACATCCTTTTGTGAACGGAGGAAGTACTATACTCTTTATGGAAATCAGTTTACACAAGGTGATGGATCATGGCTGCCATGTCCTTATTATCACAACACAACAAAACTCGCGCCCTTAATTTTCTACTGCAAAAACTTGTCTTACCTTCAAATACAAACATCGCAAGAACCAAGTGTAACATGAATCCGGGCGCATGAGCATTACCCCTATATATTAACGGGGGACTTTTTGGAGGCCTCTCCGCGCTCCTAAATTCGGCCGTTGGATCACGATCCGACGGCCCGGATCTATTGATTACTGTTCGATGAACAGTTCCCTACAGTGCCGCGCGTGATCCGGGCCGTCCGTTCCCGATCCGACGGTCCCAATGACATCCCCGTGACGGATTTGCAAAAATCTCCCTCGCAAATCCAGAGCTTGCTCCGCAGCCCACAGTTTTACGAGTGGAAGGACCTATCGACAAATAGTAAAAAATTTAAGAGCATTTTTGCACAAAGCGTCCTCACAGCCCCTCTCTCTCCCCACTCTCTCACGCGCGGCCGCGGCGCCGCCGCGGCCGCCGCTGCTCCAGCCCGCTCCGCACAGATCTACGGCCACGGCGGGCTCCGGCGTCCTGTCCTCTCCCTCCTCGCCCACTATCGCATGCCGAAACACTGCCTGCGCGCCGGAATCGTCGCGGCCCTGCACGATGGCCGCCGCCGCGTTTCCACCTCGCCGGCGGCGATTCCGGCGACCTTATGGTCCACACCGCCGCCTACGGGATGCCCTCCACTTCCTCACGCAGATCCACACGAACCTAGGCCCGCGCGCGCGCAGCTGCTCGAGCGAGAGCTCGACAGCGCGGCGCGGCCGTGTTCTGCCGCCGGCGGGTGACGCATGGGCTGACGTCAGCGCGGGCCCGCCTGTCAGCATTTTCCTATTTTCGTTAATGTTTCCCGTAATTAAAAAAACCCTGACGTGTGGGTCCTACATGTCAGAAATTTTGCAATTAGTACGACAGCACCAGACGTACGGGTTCCACATGTCAGAAGTTCCACAATTAGAACAAAATGATTAAAATTGTAAAATTCATAACTTCTAAACTATAATTTAGAAAAATACATATAATATATCAAAAAATTGCACATTTAATTTTTTTTCAAACTTTGCACAGAAAAGCTGCACCAAAAAAAACAATGCTCACAAAATAGTGCAAACACAAAATGATTAAAATTTATAATTCATAACTTCTAAACTATAATTTAGAAAAATACATATAATATGTCAAACAAATGCAAATTTTACAAATTTTCAACCTTTGCACACAAAAGTTGCACCAAAATAATGCGCACAATAATTCGAACGCATCGGAGCCCACGGGGAGCTGCATAATATTTGAAAATTTTGAATGCATTTCAAATATGAGCATTCAATAAACGCAAACATAATTTAAATATGAAAAGTATATCAACAGGAGCACAAAAAAAAGGCTAGCTACTTATGACAAACGACCAAATTCCAGATTCGAGTATTCCAAAATTTTGAACGCCTTTCAAATCTGAGCATTTAATAGACATGAACACAATTTGAATATTTTACTCGGCGGTATTTGTTCTTCTAACCACATGACCGCCTAAACGATTTTTAGCCATATTGTTTTACGGTATTTAGCCATTTTTGCAAAACTATTAAATGTTGAATTGACTATTCATTGAATATGACCAAATTTCAAACAAAAATAAAAAAATCCAGACTACTTACGAAATATAACCAAATTTCAGAATTGAATATTTGAAACATTTAAATGCTTCCCAAATCCACCAAGAATTGAATATTTGAATTCAACTAGTATACTTCAGACCGCACAAGAACCATGTGTGACATCAATGTAATGAACATGAGCAAGTGCAGGCGAAGAAATACAGAGCAGTATCACCACAAATTATATGCGGGAGCAAAGGCTAAATTATTTAGTTACTTTATTACTACTAAATTCTGAATACATGATTCACACAATACTAATTACAGATACTGGACAAACAACAATACTCCTCAATGTGTTTTGCCTTTCTTAAAAGTGTGGATAACGGGAAGAGTAGCTTCAGTTTCAGAAATTGTGCTTGCAAACAGATGTCTACTGCGCCTAAGACTGCTGATGATTTGACAAACTCCATGGCGTAAAACGAGAGAAGATAAAGTGCGCATTCAGACCGCGATTGATCTTGTCTTTCTCGAACGAACGTGGAATCTGATCACGATCGTCATACCTCGTCAAAATCTTCAAAGTTCAAGCCTTCGATCATGTCCTGCTCGCCGGCCGCTTTGCTGGCACAACGCGTTCGTTGTCGGCCGTCTTGACGGAATCTCGCGACGGCCGTCGGTTGGCCGTTAATAAACTAGTCCCACGGCGGGCGGAGCTACAGTGTACGAGTGGGGTCAGTTGACCCCGATGACCCTGGGCCAAACACTCGTAGGTAAAGCCCAGTACAAAGAAAATGACCCCAGTGAAAATAGGATTTGACCCCAGCCCGTCTGGCTCCATTCACGTGTGCCCACGTTTGATGAATCGCTTAATCTCCAAACACAGGAATCGCTCGGACTTTAGGCTCGCTTCGTCGCCGCCTTTTATTCTATTTTCTTTCTTCCTGAGATTTGATGCGGTCGGCATAGCTGCTCCGTGTGGACCGCCGCCGGTCGTCCCTCGTCGCCACTCCCCTCTGCAAATCTGTATGTGCCCCTGAAACTTGTCTTTCCATCTAATTAATCCGAAGGAGATTTCATAAACACAATTCCAAATTGTTCATCTTAGGGTTTCTTGATGTATTGATTCGTTTACTTGTTTAAAGGTTTCACAGTTTTGGTGGGTATTGGCCTATTGGTGCTAATCAGCCGTCTTGGAGATTTTACGATCTAGATTAGGCCTCAAATTGCCCAGGAGAAAAATGTCAGGTAATCTAACAATGATCTTGTACCGTAAATTTCACATGTATATTAATTTGCACTTATTTTTTGGTACTAATGATCTCTTACTAATTTGCGAGGTACGAAAAATTCAATGGACTGTTCCTTGAATTTAAACGAAAAATCGCCTCCACCCACAACCAATGATTCTTATCATGAAGGTCCATCAAATATTAGACCTACTACCAACCTTGCCCTTTGCGTTTCCTCAGCTCTAAAAGAGGTAAATTTAAATGAGGTTCTGTATGACCCAAAATATAGGAAACGAATATCAACATATACAGGGCCAAAAGGTATAAGCGAGATAACGCGAAATATTTGATTCCTGATTCTTATAGGCAACAACCTGATTTTAAGTATCCACAAAGGAGCACAGAAATTTTGCAACGCCGGTTTAGTACTAAATGTTATGGAAACTATGACTGGCTAGAGTACAATGAGAAGAATGATTATGCATTTCCAGATAGGTAATTATATTTTTATTTATACTTATTTTTATATGATCGATTCTCAATTAATGACTTGTATTACGTGAGTTTGCTAGACATTTTAACGAATATCAGTTGCGCATATAGTCGGTGAGCCTTAGCTATACACATTCGTTTTGACACCGGCGACCTTTTTTCCTTGGCTTCGCCCCAACGCGAGAGGCGCGCGGAACAAGCCGCTAGATGCCCGAGCCTTGGTTGGACGAACAAACCACGCTATTCCCAGCCACCGATCTCCAGTAATTTCACATGCGACGCTCTAACCTAGATGGGCAAGCAGACGAAATAAAATCTGACGCGTTCAGTTCCATAGGGCTTTATTTTTTTCGTAATTTTCTGCACGCCTATGCAACGGGTTCCCTTTGCAGTTCAGACTGTGATAGTACGTACTGATGAACGGCTTATCACTGGAGTTACCCACCCGGTAGCTGATCCCTGTACTCGAACGAACCACGCGCGCGGACTGCGATCACGATCATGCCTCGTCAAAATCTTCATACCCTCGATCATGTCCCGATCATGGGTAGGCGGGGATCGGTTGCTTGTATCATCTTTTGTATGACCTTCCAGCGAGTCAACTCGATTCGTTTTCGTATGATATAGTATTATAACACAATTGGCCAGGAGTTGTTTACATTACAGAGGCTGCTTGCAGTATCTCTATATAAGAGTTGAGAGAGAGAGAGAGAGAGAGAGAGAGAGAGAGAGAGAGAGAGAGAGAGAGAGAGAGATTGTGTGAATGGAGTTGGGAGATTTCCTAGACGAGGTGAAGAGGCAGTTGAAGCTCGGGTTGCCGATTGCCTTCACGAATACGCTCAACTCGAGCCTCATATTCGTGTCTCTCATGTTCGTCGGTCACCTGAGCGACAGCGACCGCGTCTTCGCCGGCACAGCGTTGGCCACCAGCTTTGCCTTTGTCAGTGGATTCAGCCTGATGGTACGTACGCATCTCCTCTCCCCAGCATGCATGATGTTTTGCTTCATTCCTTTTACAGCATACAAGAACTATGTTCATGCTACGAGTACAATGATTTGCAGGACGAGATCCATGGAGTTGTTTTTTTTTTCTGAAAAAAAGTCAAAAACGACATTTAAGTGTTGAAACAATGTGAAAAAATTCCTAGAAGTAAAACATAATTATGTCTACCACTGTGTACAAAACCAATGGAAAATATTATGTATTCTGTTATGTGTAAAAATAACAAAATTCTGGATCTGAGATGTGATGTGATTTGAAATCTTTTCATATTTCCAGGATTTGTCATTTTCTGTAGGCCGGAATACAAACTGTTACAGGTTGAAAATTTACAGAATTGTAGGATAAGTAATTTTCAATGTCTAGTATTTTTTGCGGAATTTTGAAAACTTTAAATTTTTATTTACGTTTTTTTAGAAAAAAAAAAGGGCTATGTGGAGTTCGTCCTTCAAAAGGTCTTTCCAAAAATTATGCAAAAAATTCCTAGATGTTGAAATTGACTTATTCTACGATTCTGCACATTTTCAACCCGTAATAGTTTGCATTTCAACCTACAAAAAAATGACAAACCCTGACAATATGAAACAAAATTCAAATCACATCTGAGATCTAGAATTTTGCTATTTGTATATATACAGAGAAAAATACATAATATTTCGCAAGCTGCCATGTTAGCACATCATCAGTGCAAGTATGTAGGGGTGTTGGTTAGAAATTATAGTTGCTTTCTAGTACAATAAGTCAACAAAATGAAACAAACATGTTGACTTTCCTGTGGGCTTTTCCAAAACCACTCCCGAATTGTGCAAGTGAGAAAAAACAGCTTTCTAACTTAAGAACCGATTGGGTATATATCCATGTCCATATCCCCTAATTGAGATTTGGCATGTTTGCCCCCTCCAATCTCTAATTTCCTCCGCCCTGCTAGTCCAAACAAACACAACCATACGTCCAATGCCCGTCACCTTATTCCCACCCCAGTAAACTTCTTTCTCGTCATCAAACCTTGCCTTCACCGGTGCAAGCGTCTCCTCTAGGTCTCTGGCTTCTTGTGAAGTGGCTACTGCCAAGTGCCAACACATCAAACAGTCCCATCTTAACCTTCTTCAACTCCGCAAGGTTCCCTTTCATAGTTTTGTAATGTCGCCCTTGCTGCATAAGCGTCTTTTTTGTGTGGAGGGAGCATGAGCAATGGCTTCACCAGGCTACCCTAACCACTTTGCCCCCCATCACCGGTGCCTCGCTTTCATAAATCACCAACGCTTGAGATAACTACCATGTTAAGAAAGAAAAAAAAGACTTGAGCTATATATCTAGTAACACGGTTATGTATTTTGTTTCTTTTTCCTATATTTTTTCAATTTATAATTTTGTATTCACATTTAAAATGGGAAAATAATTGTACTAAAAATATACAAAACACAGTTAGTCAGTTCTGCCTCAAGACAAAATATATTAGTTTTTGTTTCATCTTCAAATCGGTATACAAGTTATTTACATAAATTTGAATTAAACATTCAAGTAATCCAAATGTTTATACACATGAGAAATAATGTATATAAAATATGATTCAATTAAATCAAATATAATATTACAAAGGACATTGGAAAATAACAAGAACATAAACATAAATGAAAGGGAAATCTGGGGAAGGTGAAAAATATTCATATAATTCAAAGAAAAATCACGAGCTTAAATCGTGTTAATATGATTCAAAGAAAATGTCACGAGGTTCAAAACCTTCGTAAATTTACAACAAAAAAATCGAGGTTTTCAAATAAAATTTTCACGTGAGACATAAAATATTCTTGAGGTTCAGTTTACTACTTATGATTTTCACGGCTTAAAAAATGTTCAAGTATTTCACAATGAAAAACAGGAAAAGAAAAACATAAACAATGAAAGAAAAGGAAAAATAAGGAACACAAAAAACTGAAATAAAAATAATAGGTATTCACGACTCTTCCGTCTACTATTTTCCCTCCGGCGATAGGCGCGTGTGGGCTAGGAGACCCGTGCGAAAGCAAGAAGAAAGTAATGCAGTGCCGTGTGGCGATTGGTCGACCCGGCGGCACTGGCATGTGGAAGCGGCGCCGGCGATGCGATTTGGTCGGCAGGCAGCGAGCTAAGAGCATCTCCAGTCAGAGCCCCCAAATCCGCCCTCATAATGTCGTAGACAGTGATCGGACGACCCCCATAGTTGGGCTCCTACAACCACATCCCCCCAAAAATTGTCCCCAACCTCATGCAAGCCATGCAACGTCGATCCGATCCGATACATACCGAATCCATATTACAAGACATGGAGTTAAAATTCAAATGAAATTAACAAAGTTTAGCAAGTTGTCTGATACAAGAATAAGAAGATCTCTTCTTCAAGGGGCGGTTCCACCGGAGCCATCAACGCCGAGGTCACGGTCGGAGATCTTTTTCTTCATCATCAGGATCCACTTTGCGGTTGGCTCATCCAAGAGGGAAGCGTCTTGGAACATGATCCTTTGTTCCTCCGTAATTCCCGCAATCATGTTTTTCTCTTGCTCTATGGCAAAGGCATCCGCCATCTTCTTTTGCTCCATGGCATAGGCATCCGCCATCTTCTTTTGCTCCAATTGGAGCTTCATCAAGCCTCCTCCTTCACCAAGTCCAACCTCTCCCTTTCAATGTCCATCCTCTTCTTGAGCCGGAGGCGATCAAAGTCCATTCTTTCCCGTTGCAAAGCCAAAAAGGCGTCATACCTCTCGGCCTTCTTGTCCTCTCTTTCTTTCTTCAACTTGTGCATGGATTCATCCTTCTTTGAGAAGATGTCCTTCCATGTGGTGGACATCTTCGTGGTGGCGCCTTCTCTTGCCACCCGATCCTTCTCCCACTTCCTCCCCATCATTATCCTCTTCCGGCCACTTCCGCCTTCGGACGACCTATCTTCTTCATCAAGTCCAATTGGGATGGAAGAGCTTGATCCATCATTGGTCTTTCATTTTTTGGCCGGATTCTTGTGATCATCATATTGGGAGATCCACTTGGGCTTCCCGTTCAACTCTAGCCAACAATGTGCGAGGGTGAAGTGTTTCTTCTCCGTTTGATGGTACAAAGTGGTGGCCAAACTAGCGTAGCAAGCAAAAATGTAGAGAAATGACCACCAATGAAGTGTGATGCAATGAAGAGATGACAATGAACAAAGTACAAGCAATAGCTTACATGGGAAGTCACGTTCATGCCACTTTGATTCCGGTTCACCACTTGTGCATGAAAACCGTAATATTTGTTGACGCTTTCTTGAATCGTAGCCCACCTATGTTGGAGAGAGCCGGCATTGCGATCAGACACAATTGGGTGAGGTAGCACATACTCCTTTTAATGATGGAAGTGGGCATGTATCTTCTCCCACAACCTTGTGCCCTTTTGCTCGGTTCCACATATAGCATCCATGCTTGTGGCTAACCAAGCTCGACAAAGCAAAGCATCTTCAAAAGTTGTGTATGAAGTGCCTCTTGGCGTGTACACCTTTTGGCCTTTGCCTTGGTCCTTGACAGTGCCTCCGCCGTCGCAATCTCCGCCGGCTCGTCCTCACCCATTGTGGAAAAGGGAGGAAGTGTGGATGCCGACGGATCCTGTGGTGGTGGATCGTCCCCATTTCGGATCAATTCTGTCATATATTGATGCTTATCATCCTAAGCATGCTAAGGACTACACTACGGATGAAAATTGACTCGAAACTATGCAATTCGGATAAAGATTTGTACCTCGAAGTCAACTTGACTTCCGTCGAACAGGTTGTGCGCGAGGTCGGTGGCGGTGACGCCGGAAGGAGCTCGCATCCGCTGGAGCGGCGGAGACTCCCCCACCATCTCCTGGTCCTGCGTGGGTGGAACCTGCGACAGGTACTCATCCGCGATGAGGCTCGGCTCCTCCTAGTTCGTCGTCGAGGACGTCGACCTTCTTGCCGCCATGCCAACAGTCGGAGCCGTCACCTGTGTCGGGCGCCGGACCACGGGCGCGGGCGTGGTCAGCGCCGGCTCGTTGGTGTCCTGCGTCTCCGCGTCGGCAATCCTATCCGCCTCCGCCAGCGCCTGCTGTGTCGCTTTCTCTTCCTCTCCTTGCTCGCGAGCTCGCATAGGCGCTGCTTGCGGCGCCACGTCCGCCGCGCAATGGTCTCCAGGTTGAGCGCCGAGTCTCCCGCTTGCTTGACGACTGGGAGGAGGCGCCGTTCTCGACCGAATCGATTGCTCCTTCCGCCGCCTCCATCCGGATTTGCAGGTGGACGTGGCGGGAGGAATGAAAAATACCGGCGGGAGTTGGAGTCGGAGAAGGGGACAAGTGAAAGTGGCCGGTGCCGGAATTTTGGTTCAAAATCGGTAGGCCCGCCTTGACAGATCCGACGTGGCGGACGCGTCCGGGCGGCCCCAAACCCGCCCTACATATGGGCTGGCTTTGGAGGGAGCCGGACAGCCCGGGCGTTTGTGGAGGCTTTGGGGGCCGCCGTTGGGTGGCCGAATTTAGCCCAAACCGCATCCGGGCTGTCCGCCCAGACGTATAGGGAGGGTTTGGCAGATGCTCTAAGTGCACAGTTATTTGTGTTGTTGCCTTTGTACGTAATAAGGGATGCTTTTATGGGTTAATGGCCACCGAAAGCCAATTGGTACAACACAATTTCTTATTCTTTGAATCTCTCTCTTGGTGCCTGCCAGTCCATTCTCTGATTAATTTTCTTCGCATGTCATTGTTTCTGTCAGTCGCATGTACACGTGATTCTTTCTATGCACCTTCCAGAAAATTGGAATTGTGAGTTCCTACCTCTTTTACTCAAAATCATAAATGCAATTCAAATTCTGTTTAGCAAGAAAGTACATGGATGCAATAAAAAACATAAAATGCAATTTCAAATTCAGATTAGCAACAAAACCATTTAGTGCAAACATATTAATGCTCGACCTTCTGACTTCTTAGTAACAAGCTAACAAGATTTCATCATGTCTTATGGCTAGCTTCCTCAAAGAAGACTTAGCAATATGTGTTTTGCTCTTCTCATAGATATTTATGTAATTCACAGAATGTAGCTAAACATATTTTTTATCGACTTCACTATTTATTTATATGGTTATATTCTTTGGGTGGCAGTTGGGACTAACCGCTGCACTAGACACATTCTGCGGTCAAGCCTTTGGTGCAAAAGAAGAAGCTTCTGTAGGTGTACACGCGCAGAGAGCTATGCTAGTGTTATTCGTCATTTGCATTCCCGTGTCAATACTGTGGACTTGTACAGAGCCTGTACTGATCTTCATTCGTCAAAATCATGATGTTTCCACCGTGGCTGGATCCTACATGCGATGGATGATCCCAGCATTGTTTGGTTACGCTCTCGTTCAATGTCAGACCAGGTTCCTGAACAATCAACGGGTCGTGATTCCCTTGATGCTTAGCTCATTGCTCTGTTCTGCACTCAATGTACCGCTGTGTTGGCTTCTCGTTCTCAAGTCTCCTCTTGGCAACAAGGGCGCTGCCATGGCTCTCTCTATCTCATATTGGTTCAATGCCATCTTGCTTGCACTTTATATCAAATTTTCACCCACTTGCAAGTCAACATGGATTGGGTTTTCGAGGGATGCCTTCCATCATGTGCCTCAGTTCCTCAAGCTTGCTGTACCATCAGCACTGATGATATGGTGAGTGCTTTCCATTCTAACAAGCATACTCATTCATCCAAGTCAGTTTTTTTTATAGATTCTTGTTTATCTATCTCTTTGTCTCACCTTGAAATTTTGTTAATCAAGTTTAAGATTCTGGGCATTGGAGCTTCTAGTGCTTCTTTCTGGTATTCTGCCAGACCCAAAACTCGAAACTTCAGCATTCTCGATCACGTAAGTTTTCTATTTAGTTTTGCATGAAAATTACACAAATAGGCTAGATTTTACTGAAACTACCGTGGTTTGATCTCATAGGCGTAATACTACACAAATAGTTACCATGATCTCCGTTGGTTTAACCACTTCTGTCAGGTAGTTACACTGCAACTCTACAACTGTACCTCTACATTCTTTTGCGCAGCAGCTTGGTCATACCTCTTATTTGTCTTCAGCATTCGTGTATCAAATGAGTTGGGTGCTGGTCGTCCAAAAGAAGCCCGAAAAGTTATATTAATTGCTTTGTTTATAGCTACTTCTGAAGGCTTGAGTGTATCATTACTTCTATTCTTGATAAGAAATGTGTGGGGAAAGGTTTATAGCAATCAAGCCGAAGTTGTGAAGTATGTGGCCAAGATGTTACCCTTGGTCGCCATTTGTCATCTTTTTGATTCAACACAGTGCTTGTTTGCAGGTATGTAATTTTTTATGTTCGTTACGTGCAATTTTAGATGCTGATAAACCTGCCATGCATATTTGGCAAATACTTGCATATAAATTAGCCTTCTCGACTTGCTTTTATCACATGGAAAACGGTGACACCATGTGTACCTCATGATTTAAATAGACACCAACTTAACTAAATCAACAGGAAAATCGAGCAAACCATGAAAAGATCTAGTTTAGCACTTCTCGCTGTTAATTTTGTCCATTGCACAATCATTGTTAGATTCTCATACCATTCCTTAGGATTACAGTTTCACCTTTTGGAAAGCATGTGGATCAATTAAACTAAAATATTGTAGCCAAATATTATTGAGAATGTATTACAGAAGAAATATTTGTGTAGTATGTCAATGTCGCTTACATTTGCTAACTTGTCCATGCAATGCCAGGAAAAGTTTATGATGCGACCAGTGGTACTCATATATTCATCATTTTTGGATTGCTAGGTACATTGAGGGGATGTGGTTTGCAAAAGACAGGTGCAATAATTATTATAGGAACGTTGTACATTATTGGTGTTCCTCTTTCAGTCGTTTTGGGATTTTTTGTTCACTTGAGATCAAAGGTGCTATACAATATTCTTCAGTTAAATTCTTAAATGATGAAGCTGTTGTTCTATTAACCTAAGTGATTTTCACTAGCCCACGAACTTCCGTATTCGTGTTGTGATAAAGGTAAATTTCTTGATTCCTTGTCACTATTGGAGCAGGGCTTTTGGGTTGGGTTCATCATCGCAGTGTTCATTCAAGATTTGATATTCGGAGTGCTATTTTTATGCATGAACTGGGAGAACCTGGTAAGTACATTAAAATGAACTTGCATCTTAAAAGTTTTCAGCGAGAATTTTCATCCACTATGTTAACATATGATCACACAAATTTATACGACTAACACACTCAAGTTTGTATTAGTAGAAAGCGGTTAACCTTAATAAAAGCCATCCTGTATTTTGGAAAATGCCAGGATTAAATATCGGTCATTCATTTGAATATGGACTTCTATTTATATTTTTCTTTGTTTTATTTCCAGGCTGCCAAAGCTAAAGAGAGAGTATATGTTTCCATCTCAAAAAAAGAGAACGCTTCTGACACAGGAGGTCAGACAGTTATAGCACATCTTATAGGTGTAAGGAGCACGGTACAAGAGGAAGATCATGTATGTGCACCAAACATCCCTTAATCGGCAATCCAGGGGACGTGGACGTGGACAAATTTCTACTAACTTGCTCCCCTGGCAGATCCCAGAATTTAAATCTCAACTGAATATTGTAACTGTATTGCTATATATTATGGCCTTGGTAATACAAACTCCATTCACTTGGGAACTCACATCTATGCTAAAATTGTCAGATATGAGAATACATGCAGCTCATCTGGATCCATCTCATTACTTTGTGATAAGGAGTCTATTAGCTTATTCTCTACTAGTGTATACAACATAAAACTCAAAACTGCTCACTCTTACACAACGAACAAGCTTCCAACAGGGTGCGAAATAGAAGTACCCAACATGAAGATAGTTTTGCTCTACTAGAACCGTCAGCATATTGTCTCAGCTTGGTGAAAATCCAATTATTTTCCTCAAATAATTCCTATGGAGCGGTCTTGTCCATTTCTGAAACAACAAAATTATGCTTGAGAGAGAAAAAGAAAACCGTGAACTCATTTACTAAGTTTCTCACAGATCCCCGCAAAAAGTGTTTCTGAAAGATCGAGGTGTGGACGTACCTAGCATCCCACCTGCCCGGGGAGCTTTCCTGACATGCCGGTCATGGGGCGCTTAACTCTTGTAATTTTTAGGGTGACTTACACACGCATAAAAAATAACATCGTAAGCAATTCCACTTGTGGTTTCCCACGTTTTAAAACTCACAATCCTCAGGTAGTCCGCTTCGGGCTACTTGGGGGAACCCAGCGCCCCAGCCGCCGGTGCCCACTCCCCGTGGACGTCGGCGGTGGACGTCGGCGGCGAGGCATCCCTGCCTATTTTTTCTTCTTCATCATTGGCGGTCGTCACAATTCCCTTCGCCATCACAGTTCTGGAGTGAGGGACAGCTGGAACTGCCTCTGGATTGCTCATTTGTCCTTTACTACCCTATCATTCAGTATGCTGACAATACTCTGCTCATTATGCCTGCCTGTTCAAAACAGCTTCGACGGCTAAAGGATATCTTGAACAATATCTCTGCATCATCCACCAGATTGAAAGTGAATTTTCACAAATCTTCCTTGGTACCTATCAATGTGAATGTGACTAGAAGCAATGAACTTTCTGCAACACTTGGATGCAAATTTGAGCCTATGCCATTTACTTATCTTGGCTTGCCTATGGGCACTACAAAGCCAAAGATGGAGGATTTGATTGGTATACTTCATAGAATCGACAGAAGGCTGGTTGGAATTGCAGATACTCTGTCATATGATGGCTGCTTGGTTGTAATGAAGAGCATTATCATGGCCATACCAAATTTTGCAATGTGTACTTTGAAAATTCCACTAGGGTTCCTTGATTATGCTGATGGAACCACTCGAGGGTTTTTCCGGAGAGGAAAGGATATTCATGCAAAAGGTAAATGCCTTGTAAAATGGGAAAAATGTATGTACGCCAAAGAAAGCTGGTGGCCTTGGGGTTCTCAATTTAAGAACATAGAATATTGCCTTGCTGATGAAGCACCTGTTCAAATTTATGAATAAACAGGATATACCCTGGGTCAAATTGTTATGGCAAGCTCATTATGCTGGTGGTAAATTGCCACAGTCTGTTGGTCCCTGTGGATCTTTCTGGTGGAAGGATTGCATCAAGTTATTAAACACTTTCTTAGAACTGGCTGCATGTTCACCTGGGAAGGGGGACACTATTAGACTGTGGATGAACACATGGACATATGAGATGATCAGAGTTAAAATGCCACATCTATGTTCATTTGCAAAGGAGCAGGACATCTCACTCAATAAAGTTGTTGCTATTTGCACTGATGAGGATATATACAACATGTTTCACATTCATGTATCTATGATGGCGCCCCAGCAATGAATGAACTTGCCGAGATACTGAATGCCAGAGCAGCAATTTCCTCTATTGATAACTGGAATATGGCAAACACAGGAAATAATTATTCTTCTAAAAGGGTTTATGAGGCCTTATCACATTCTGAACTTACCCCAGTTCCAATGACATGGATTTGGAAATCATGTGTTTTGTCGAAACATAAGATCTTTTTCTGGCTACTATTGCAAGACTGAACACTAGAGGATTACTTGCTCGTAAAAACTTTGAGATTGAGTCATATGACTGTGAGCTATGCGCAGAAGGGAAAACTGAGGATTTTATGCACCTTTTCTTCGACTGTGATTTCAGTAAAAAATTCTGGTGGAAGTTAAATTTTGAATGGATTGTTGATCTGGATTTATTGAGCATGCTTATTGATGCCAAGAGAAGATATAACCTTATTTGCTTCAAGGAGTCACTCATTGTGGGATGTTGGACGCTTTGGAATCACAGAAATCGTTGCATATTTGATAATGCTCCAGTTGATCTAGATATTTATTTTATGGACTTTACTTATTCTTTTGAACTTATCATGCATAAGGCCAAACGTTCTCTTAAAGAAGACCTTCTCTTAAAGAAGGGATGTGCCAGTGGTTGGACACCCTATGAACATTTATCTTGTAACGGTGTATATAATGAGAAAATAGAAAATGAAATAGTAGGGATTTTTCCTACTGTTTTGCGCTTAAAAAAAAATCCCTTCGCCAGCTGGTATCCGATATCGGACCGACTATGTCGTCTATCTATGGCGGTTGCCTGGAGACAAGGTGGTGCCGGAGCTCCAGTGGCTGCTGGCGGACGCACATGTGACCTTCACGACGCCCGTGTTGAACGCGAGAACCGGATCATACAGATCGTATTTGTGGGTGTTGATACTGTTGGGAACCCAAGTGGAAGGGACAATGTAAAAAGGTGATAAGAATTTCCCTCGACTGAAGACCAAGCTTCTCAAACACAGTAGGAAAACAAAGTCGTCAACATGATGATACATGCACATAAGATACAAAACTCTCTTGTCTCCAACTTTTAGGAAGGTTATCAAGCTTCCAGTCTTTGCTGAATACAAATATTAAACATATAGTTCGGAAAATATGGGTGAAGCACAATAAAAGTAAGAAATGGACCAGCGAGTTAGTGATGGTGAAAAGTAAATAAACGAGGTTGCACTACTCCTTAAACAAAGTACACACCTAGGAGTACTACGAACTGATAAGTACTTAGCATCTCTGGACAACAATTAACAGCCTGGTTTGGTAATGAAGTCCAACAACGACTAGATCAGCTCCCTTCTACTGTACTTGTTACAGTATTTTCTTTCTTTATGTAGCTGGCGATGGCGATCATGTGCCAGCTACATCGGTCGGATCAATGGATCCATTCGCTGGATTACCCTACTGACGTTTGTTAGAGCCGGCCAGATCCGTGAGACGTCTCAACTTATAAAGGAGTACGTACATATTATTATCATGCCCAGCAAAGTACTAGAGTACAAAATGGTATGGTGGCAACTGGCCAGTAAAGTATAGGCATAATGCAGCTCCCATCGAGCTCATGTACTACAAGTTAAGTTTGCACGCACCGCCGTGATGCCATCGCCATCGCCATCGCAAACGCCAAGTAATCGCCCAGCTGTGACGGAGCGGTCAATGGCCGCGTCTGACGATATGGCTCAGCTCCTAATCTCCTCGCTCCCACTCGAGACAAGGTCCTCGCCGTTCCCGTTCAGGCGATACGGCGGCTTCTGGTTCCCCGAGCCGGTCCTCCCGGGTGTCCTGGCCGCCCAGGCCCGGTTCGAAGCGAGGCCGTCTGACGTCTTTCTGGCAAGCTTCCCCAAGTCCGGCACCACCTGGCTCAAGGCGCTTGCCTTCGCCACGGCCCACCGCGCCGATCACTCCCCGCGAGACCCCGACCACCCGCTCCGTCGCGGCAACCCGCACGACTGCGTGGAGTTCCTCGAGAGATCCTTCTTGCTCTCGCCGATCAAAGATGGCGACGTGTTCGCGGGGCTGCCTTCGCCGCGCTTGCTCGCCACCCACATACCCTACTCGCTCTTGCCGGAGCGCATCACCGCCCAGGACTTGGGTTGCAGGATCGTGTACATCTGCCGCGAGCCCAAGGACACCTTCGTCTCCTACTGGATGTTTACCAAGAAGATGGCTTCCAAGGAAGTCGGCCAAGACACAACGACACCGGCGCCGTCCGTGATCGAGCAGGCGTTCGATCTGTTCTGCGAGGGCCGGTGCTTTGCCGGCCCGCAGTGTCACCATGTGGTCGACTACTGGGAGGCGAGCCGGAGGTGGCCGGAGAAGGTCCTCTTTCTCCGGTATGAGGAGATGCTTCGGGAGCCCGTGGAGGAGTTGAAGAGCCTGGCGGAGTTCATGGGATGCGCGTTCTCCGCCGATGAGGAGGCGGCCGGGGTGGTGAAAGACATCGTTGAGCTGTGCAGCATCGACGTCCTCAAGAACATGGAGGTTAACAGGAATGGAAGCCAGGTGTTCGCGAAGAATGAGGCCTTTTTCCGGAAGGGGGTCGCCGGAGACTGGAGCAACCACATGACGCCGGATATGGCGGAGCGTCTAGACAAGATCGTTGAGGACGCGCTGCAAGGTACAGGGTTCACCTTTGCTGACACTCAGTCCGCTTGAGCCGCCGACCTTCCGGTTATAGGCACAGGGTCCGCGAACAAGGACGTGGAGCTGTTCGCAATCTCATCGATGGCCACGCAAAAAATAGGCAATGTATGCAATACATGTGTAAGTTGGGTGAAATCCGGGATACGATGCAACAAATAAGATGGATGGCTTTACCATCGTCGTCGTGCTGTGCCGACATGATGCTTGGTGCCTGCATGCGTGCCCCAAGCAACCTTGCTCGCCCACCGGGTTAGAATTGATTCACTGAACGTTTTGCTCGAGTTTTTCAAACCTGAAAATTTGATAGTAATGGACTGATGCTCTTCCTTCTAGAATCTATAGAATGCAATGAAGATATCCAAAGATTCACCAAATAGCGATGAAGACATCGACGAGTGGTAACATAGATACCCGGTGATGGCTAACCGAAAAATATTGAAGATATCTAGAATCTATAGAATGGCTATCTGATAATAAGCAATGAAGATATTCAAAGGTTCACCGAATAGCGATGAAGACATCGACGAGTGGTAACATAGATACCCGGTGATGGCTAACCGAAAAATATTGAAGATATCTAGAATCTATAGAATGGCTATCTGATAATAAGCAATGAAGATATTCAAAGGTTCACCGAATAGCGATGAAGACATCGACGAGTGGTAACATAGATACCCGGTGATGGCTAACCGAAAATATTGAAGATATCTAGAATCTATAGAATGGCTATCTGATAATAAGCAATGAAGATATTCAAAGGTTCACCGAATAGCGATGAAGACATCGACAAGGGGTAACATAGATACCCGGTGATGACTAACGGAAACTTACTGAAAATATCTAGAATCGATATCATAGCTATCCGATGCAACCAAGATATCTAAAGGTTCACCAAATAGAATGTGTAGATGGACAAAGAAAAAGAATCCACAAGACATGTAATGCGCACAAATCCGAAAGACACGAAATAATGTGCACAATAATTCATTATTTATATTACTGCAATACAGGGTGGCAAATAAGTTTCTCATACAGGGGGTGATAATGTGATAGTTAATGCCTACGTGAGCCCATCTGAGCAGACTATCTTAATACAAGACAACGTGTACCATCTGCAGGTAGGTTTATTTATCAGAAAACTGAAGACATTTCCAATAAGTTGTAAAGCTATATCATAGTCTACTATTATTTATATGGATGTATTTCGAGTTTTCCCGAGGTATTATACGGACAAAGGTTAAAAAAATGACAACGGTTTGTTTTAGGGCCACATTTTTTACGGTCATGAGAAGAAAAATACACATGTCATCGTTTCTTCAGACCACATGTAGGTTTTTCCCCCTTTCCCTTATCCTCTCCTGCATGATGGAGGAAGATCAAGGCCGATTCTTTAAGGCCGCTTGCCGTATCTTCTACTTCGTGGATTGGGAGTGGTTCCATGTTCTTCTGGCCGGCCGAGGCGGCGAGGGGAGGAACTGGTGCTTCTGCTCTGCGAGGTTGTTCCACTTTTGGTGGTGGTGCTGGTGGTGCTCTCCTCCGGCGTCTCTGCTCCGGCCGGCCTTGGTGGCGAGGGGAGCGTTGACTGCAGGAGGTCGGGTGGTGTGGATGGTTGGCCTGGGCGGCGTTGCGTCGGTGGGAAGGTGGGCGGAACTGCAGAACTGGTGCTGTGGCTGTGTTCTTTCATTGAGCTCAAATTCCGTCGCCCGGCGGCGGATGAATCATGCGGCCGTCCTCTACATGTGGTGGTGCTTCTTCCCCAGCGGCAGGTGGTTCGGCGACGTCGACGACGACTAGGGTTCGGGAGCGTGGTGGTGGGTCTGATTGCGATCTTTCCAGGAGACTCAGGGTGCTTTGTGCTAATTACAGGGTTCTTTTGTAATTTCTTTTCCTTGCTGGACCCGTTTGTAATTTGTACTCAGTTTCCTGAAATTAAGAGTCAGATCCTTTTCCTCAAAAAAAAAAAAAATACACATGTCATCCTCCAAGCGCATTCTATTTCAGGGCATAACCAACGTCAAAAACCATGGTGATTAACAACACTTGCTACAATATGTGATTATTGTTAACGATATGTGAAAAAAAATAGTAAACTGTGACATATATGCAGATCTGAAGGAGCGAAAGAGGGATAGAGAGAGGTACACAAAAAATAAAGATGAAATTTAAAGCGCCAACACTGAGCACGAGAGCTTCAGTCCAACCACTATCTGTTTTTGAAAAAGCCTGCAACTAAGGTGGATGAGCTAGATTAGCTACTCGAGAATTCCCAATATAATACTCCAATAAATTCATAGTTGACTACTTAAACTCTGTTTAGCAATGAAGTTTTTATTCGGAGGTCATGTGTGTGGGAACAATGTATATATTATATGGCTGTCATTTTCTTATAATTAATATTGTAGATATTTCATTTTATTAATTCTTATTGCTGTTTCATAGTTTTTTTTACTTAATAGAAAGATATTCTAATACGTGCAATTGCACGTGCCCAATTACTATGAATGACAAGTAGGATAAGCCGACTGATTATATACTACTCACAGTCACAGCTGGGCCAAGATTGAGCTCTTTAATTTTATTTTTCTAAACCACGGGCGCCCGGCCGGTCCGCCGGTTTCTATGCGATCGATTGAGTGAAACTCTGAAAGTGAACAAAACAGGATATGATTAGCACGCGGCCACACTCGCGATTGATCTTGTCTTTCTCGAACGAACGTGGATCATGCCTCGTCAAAATCTTCAAACCCTCGATCATGTCCCGATCATGCATACGTTCTCGGGCAGGTGGACACCGGTTCCTTTTATCTTTTATATGACATTTTAGCGAGGCAACTTGATGCGTTTTCGTATGATATAGTATTACTCCCTCTATTCTAAATTAAATGACTTCATTTGTCTACATGTAAGTCATTTAATTTGTAACGGAGAGAGTAAACACAATGATCAGGAGTTGTTTACATTAGAGAGGCTGCCTGCTGACCCTCGCGTCGCTTCAGAACTTGGCGGCTTAAAATGACCCCAAAGGCCCAAACCAAATTCTGCGGGCGCCACAATCAGTCCAGCTTCCTTTTTCTTTCCTTCGATGCATATGAGGCTTTTTCAGGGAAGGCCACCATGACATGCTTTATAAATTTCAAAATTCAGACAATCCAGGAGAGTCATGACATGTGAAATCACAGAAATAACGGGAACACGTACAGATTATAGGAAAAAACATACTACCTCCGATCCATATTAGTGGGCACAACTTTGTCTAGATACACATGTATCTAGTCTAAATACTTAACTAGATACATATGAATTTAGACAAAGCTATGCCCACTAATATGGATCGGAGGGAGTACTTAATTTTGGAAAACGCTTCCCTTCACCGGGGATCACGTCTCGCCATCGTCCCGGTCTGTCGCGCTCTGCGCGTCTAGGAAACCCATGAGAATGAGCATTTTAGTGATCGTCATACTCATACTGAACCTTCAGTCCATTATTGCATCGTTAGTTTCCCTCTATGATTTTTGTGGTTGATTTCAGTTCAAAGATCACAAATTGTATGTACTCCCTCCGTTCACAAAAGAATGTCTCAATTTTATCCTAACTTAGGCCAAAGTTGAGACATCCTTTTGTGAACGGAGGAAGTACTATACTCTTTATGGAAATCAGTTTACACAAGGTGATGGATCATGGCTGCCATGTCCGTATTATCACAACACAACAAAACTCGCGCCCTTAATTTTCTACTGCAAAAACTTGTCTTACCTTCAAATACAAACATCGCAAGAACCAAGTGTAACATGAATCCGGGCGCATGAGCATTACCCCTATATATTAACGGGGGACTTTTTGGAGGCCTCTCCCGCTCCTAAATTCGGCCGTTGGATCACGATCCGACGGCCCGGATCTATCGATTACTGTTCGATGAACAGTTCCCTACAGTGCCGCGCGTGATCCGGGCCGTCCGTTCCCGATCCGACGGTCCCAACGACATCCCCGTGACGGATTTGCAAAAATCTCCCTCGCAAATCCAGAGCTCGCTCCGCAGCCCACAGTTTTACGAGTGGAAGGACCTATCGACAAATAGTAAAAAACTTAAGAGCATTTTTGCACAAAGCGTCCTCACAGCCCCTCTCTCCCCCCTCTCTCACGCGCGGCCCCGGAGCCGCCGCGGCTCCAGCCCTCTCCGCACAGATCTACGGCCACGGCGGGCTCCGGCGTCCTGTCCTCTCCCTCCTCGCCCACTATCGCATGCCGAAACACTGCCTGCGCGCCGGAATCGTCGCGGCCCTGCACGCTGGCCGCCGCCGCGTTTCCACCTCGCCGGCGGCGATTCCGGCGACCTTATGGTCCACACCGCCGCCTGCGGGATGCCCTCCACTTCCTCACGCAGATCCACACGAACCTAGGCCCGCGCGCGCGCAGCTGCTCGAGCGAGAGCTCGACAACGCGGCGCGGCCGCGTTCTGCCGCCGGCGGGTGACGCATGGGCTGACGTCAGCGTGGGCCCGCCTGTCAGCATTTTCCTATTTTCGTTAATGTGTCCCGTAATTAAAAAAACCCTGACGTGCGGGTCCTACATGTCAGAAATTTCGCAATTAGTACGACAGCACCAGACGTGCGGGTTCCACATGTCAGAAGTTCCACAATTAGAACAAAATGATTAAAATTGTAAAATTCATAACTTCTAAACTATAATTTAGAAAAATACATATAATATATCAAAAAATTGCACATTTTTTTTCAAACTTTGCACAGAAAAGCTGCACCAAAAAAAACAATGCTCACAAAATAGTGCAAACACAAAATGATTAAAAATTTATAATTCATAACTTCTAAACTATAATTTAGAAAAATACATATAATATGTCAAACAAATGCAAATTTTACAAATTTTCAACCTTTGCACACAAAAGTTGCACCAAAATAATGCGCACAATAATTCGAACGCATCGGAGCCCACGGGGAGCTGCATAATATTTGAAAATTTTGAATGCATTTCAAATATGAGCATTCAATAAACGCAAACATAATTTAAATATGAAAAGTATATCAACAGGAGCACAAAAAAAAGGCTAGCTACTTATGACAAACGACCAAATTCCAGATTCGAGTATTCCAAAATTTTGAACGCCTTTCAAATCTGAGCATTTAATAGACATGAACACAATTTGAATATTTTACTCGGCGGTATTTGTTCTTCTAACCACATGACCGCCTAAACGATTTTTAGCCATATTGTTTTACGGTATTTAGCCATTTTTGCAAAACTATTAAATGTTGAATTGACTATTCATTGAATATGACCAAATTTCAAACAAAAATAAAAAAATCCAGACTACTTACGAAATATAACCAAATTTCAGAATTGAATATTTGAAACATTTAAATGCTTCCCAAATCCACCAAGAATTGAATATTTGAATTCAACTAGTATACTTCAGACCGCACAAGAACCATGTGTGACATCAATGTAATGAACATGAGCAAGTGCAGGCGAAGAAATACAGAGCAGTATCACCACAAATTATATGCGGGAGCAAAGGCTAAATTATTTAGTTACTTTATTACTACTAAATTCTGAATACATGATTCACACAATACTAATTACAGATACTGGACAAACAACAATACTCCTCAATGTGTTTTGCCTTTCTTAAAAGTGTGGATAACGGGAAGAGTAGCTTCAGTTTCAGAAATTGTGCTTGCAAACAGATGTCTACTGCGCCTAAGACTGCTGATGATTTGACAAACTCCATGGCGTAAAACGAGAGAAGATAAAGTGCGCATTCAGACCGCGATTGATCTTGTCTTTCTCGAACGAACGTGGAATCTGATCACGATCGTCATACCTCGTCAAAATCTTCAAAGTTCAAGCCTTCGATCATGTCCTGCTCGCCGGCCGCTTTGCTGGCACAACGCGTTCGTTGTCGGCCGTCTTGACGGAATCTCGCGACGGCCGTCGGTTGGCCGTTAATAAACTAGTCCCACGGCGGGCGGAGCTACAGTGTACGAGTGGGGTCAGTTGACCCCGATGACCCTGGGCCAAACACTCGTAGGTAAAGCCCAGTACAAAGAAAATGACCCCAGTGAAAATAGGATTTGACCCCAGCCCGTCTGGCTCCATTCACGTGTGCCCACGTTTGATGAATCGCTTAATCCCCAAACACAGGAATCGCTCGGACTTTAGTGGTTGTTTGGATAGCAGAGTCTAGAGATCGGTTTTAGGAAAACAAGTTTTAATAGGATTTTTAGGAAAACCAGTTTTACTTAACTTTCCGTTAAAAATGGGCTTACGGAGAATCACGTTTGGAATGATACGATGAATGGTAGGACCGGAGGAGCCGTCTTGCACATACGAGTAGGAATACAATGGAAACCACATTGAACCAGCTTTCTCGCCGTCCATCGGGGGCGCCTCCGGCGAGATGGCGGTCCAGAAAGCGTTGTCTTCCTTGGGCACCGCCAAATTCCCTGGCGTCGGCCCGCGGGGCGTCGACGAGATGGCGACCCAGAAACTCGTCGTCCTCCTCGCCGTCCTCGGGCGCCACCAACTTCCCCGGCGTCAGCGTGAGCTCCGCGTCCGTTGGCGGGGAGTCCGGCGAGACGGCAGCCCAGAACTCGTCGTCTTCCTCGAGCGCCGCCATGTTCCCGGGCGTCAGCAAGAGCTCCGCGTTTGTCAGCGGTGCAGCGGCAAGATGGCGGCCCCGTACTCGTCGTCTTCCTCGAGCGACACCACACCATGCTCTCGTCGTCTAGCGACGTCTGCCAATCGAGCTTGCTGGCTTGCAGCTGTTGTTGATGGCTCAGGCAGGAGCATCCAACATATCAATGTAGTACCATTCAATTTTGGGATAGCATGGCGGCCATGGCCATCTAGCACCGAAGCACGAAAGCAGTTCCCCCGTCATGTTCAATTGATCGAGAGTGGCGGAAGGGTAGCCTGCCCTCCTACCCGCCTTGTACGCATCCCAGGAGGTCTCCCGCATCCCTTTCACCGGACGTACACCGTGGTCACGAGAGAGACAGCGCGTGTGGCGGCGCTGTGCTCGTCGGCCGAGCTCGGCGACCTGGAGCTAGACCGGGCTTTACGATGAGACAGTCTGGTCTCTCGCGGCCGGATTCTTTTCATGCGCCAGCGAAGGTCACGGACGGAGGTACACGACGAGGCCACCGCGTAGTATTCTGTAATCGCGTTTTGGAAAAAACGGCAAATAGTCGTTTTCGCCAAAACTCACTTTCCTGGCTTTGTGGAAACCTGGTTTTGTTTATTTGCGTTTTAGTTACGGTATCCAAACAGAGTTTTAGTTTGTTAGACGGTTATACTGCTTTACGGAAAACCAGTTCTGCCAAAATCCCGTATCCAAACAAGGCCTTAGGCTCGCTTCGTCGCCGCCTTTTATTCTATTTTCTTTCTTCCTGAGATTTGATGCGGTCGGCATAGCTGCTCCGTGTGGACCGCCGCCGGTCGTCCCTCGTCGCCACTCCCCTCTGCAAATCTGTATGTGCCCCTGAAACTTGTCTTTCCATCTAATTAATCCGAAGGAGATTTCATAAACACAATTCCAAATTGTTCATCTTAGGGTTTCTTGATGTATTGATTCGTTTACTTGTTTAAAGGTTTCACAGTTTTGGTGGGTATTGGCCTATTGGTGCTAATCAGCCGTCTTGGAGATTTTACGATCTAGATTAGGCCTCAAATTGCCCAGGAGAAAAATGTCAGGTAATCTAACAATGATCTTGTACCGTAAATTTCACATGTATATTAATTTGCACTTATTTTTTGGTACTAATGATCTCTTACTAATTTGCGAGGTACGAAAAATTCAATGGACTGTTCCTTGAATTTAAACGAAAAATCGCCTCCACCCACAACCAATGATTCTTATCATGAAGGTCCATCAAATATTAGACCTACTACCAACCTTGCCCTTTGCCGTTTCCTCAGCTCTAAAAGAGGTAAATTTAAATGAGGTTCTGTATGACCCAAAATATAGGAAACGAATATCAACATATACAGGGCCAAAAGGTATAAGTGAGATAACGCGAAATATTTGATTCCTGATTCTTATAGGCAACAACCTGATTTTAAGTATCCACAAAGGAGCACAGAAATTTTGCAACGCCGGTTTAGTACTAAATGTTATGGAAACTATGACTGGCTAGAGTACAATGAGAAGAATGATTATGCATTTCCAGATAGGTAATTATATTTTTATTTATACTTATTTTTATATGATCGATTCTCAATTAATGACTTGTATTACGTGAGTTTGCTAGACATTTTAACGAATATCAGTTGCGCATATAGTCGGTGAGCCTTAGCTATACACATTCGTTTTGACACCGGCGACCTTTTTTCCTTGGCTTCGCCCCAACGCGAGAGGCGCGCGGAACAAGCCGCTAGATGCCCGAGCCTTGGTTGGACGAACAAACCACGCTATTCCCAGCCACCGATCTCCAGTAATTTCACATGCGACGCTCTAACCTAGATGGGCAAGCAGACGAAATAAAATCTGACGCGTTCAGTTCCATAGGGCTTTATTTTTTTCGTAATTTTCTGCACGCCTATGCAACGGGTTCCCTTTGCAGTTCAGACTGTGATAGTACGTACTGATGAACGGCTTATCACTGGAGTTACCCACCCGGTAGCTGATCCCTGTACTCGAACGAACCACGCGCGCGGACTGCGATCACGATCATGCCTCGTCAAAATCTTCATACCCTCGATCATGTCCCGATCATGGGTAGGCGGGGATCGGTTGCTTGTATCATCTTTTGTATGACCTTCCAGCGAGTCAACTCGATTCGTTTTCGTATGATATAGTATTATAACACAATTGGCCAGGAGTTGTTTACATTACAGAGGCTGCTTGCAGTATCTCTATATAAGAGTTGAGAGAGAGAGGAGAGAGAGAGAGAGAGAGAGAGAGAGAGAGAGAGAGAGATTGTGTGAATGGAGTTGGGAGATTTCCTAGACGAGGTGAAGAGGCAGTTGAAGCTCGGGTTGCCGATTGCCTTCACGAATACGCTCAACTCGAGCCTCATATTCGTGTCTCTCATGTTCGTCGGTCACCTGAGCGACAGCGACCGCGTCTTCGCCGGCACAGCGTTGGCCACCAGCTTTGCCTTTGTCAGTGGATTCAGCCTGATGGTACGTACGCATCTCCTCTCCCCAGCATGCATGATGTTTTGCTTCATTCCTTTTACAGCATACAAGAACTATGTTCATGCTACGAGTACAATGATTTGCAGGACGAGATCCATGGAGTTGTTTTTTTTTTCTGAAAAAAAGTCAAAAACGACATTTAAGTGTTGAAACAATGTGAAAAAATTCCTAGAAGTAAAACATAATTATGTCTACCACTGTGTACAAAACCAATGGAAAATATTATGTATTCTGTTATGTGTAAAAATAACAAAATTCTGGATCTGAGATGTGATGTGATTTGAAATCTTTTCATATTTCCAGGATTTGTCATTTTCTGTAGGCCGGAATACAAACTGTTACAGGTTGAAAATTTACAGAATTGTAGGATAAGTCATTTTCAATGTCTAGTATTTTTTGCGGAATTTTGAAAACTTTAAATTTTTATTTACGTTTTTTCAGAAAAAAAAACGGGCTATGTGGAGTTCGTCCTTCAAAAGGTCTTTCCAAAAATTATGCAAAAAATTCCTAGATGTTGAAATTGACTTATTCTACGATTTTGCACATTTTCAACCCGTAATAGTTTGCATTTCAACCTACAAAAAAATGACAAACCCTGACAATATGAAACAAAATTCAAATCACATCTGAGATCTAGAATTTTGCTATTTGTATATATACAGAGAAAAATACATAATATTTCGCAAGCTGCCATGTTAGCACATCATCAGTGCAAGTATGTAGGGGTGTTGGTTAGAAATTATAGTTGCTTTCTAGTACAATAAGTCAACAAAATGAAACAAACATGTTGACTTTCCTGTGGGCTTTTCCAAAACCACTCCCGAATTGTGCAAGTGAGAAAAAACAGCTTTCTAACTTAAGAACCGATTGGGTATATATCCATGTCCATATCCCCTAATTGAGATTTGGCATGTTTGCCCCCTCCAATCTCTAATTTCCTCCGCCCTGCTAGTCCAAACAAACACAACCATACGTCCAATGCCCGTCACCTTATTCCCACCCCAGTAAACTTCTTTCTCGTCATCAAACCTTGCCTTCACCGGTGCAAGCGTCTCCTCTAGGTCTCTGGCTTCTTGTGAAGTGGCTACTGCCAAGTGCCAACACATCAAACAGTCCCATCTTAACCTTCTTCAACTCCGCAAGGTTCCCTTTCATAGTTTTGTAATGTCGCCCTTGCTGCATAAGCGTCTTTTTTGTGTGGAGGGAGCATGAGCAATGGCTTCACCAGGCTACCCTAACCACTTTGCCCCCCATCACCGGTGCCTCGCTTTCATAAATCACCAACGCTTGAGATAACTACCATGTTAAGAAAGAAAAAAGACTTGAGCTATATATCTAGTAACACGGTTATGTATTTTGTTTCTTTTTCCTATATAATTTTTCAATTTATAATTTTGTATTCACATTTAAAATGGGAAAATAATTGTACTAAAAATATACAAAACACAGTTAGTCAGTTCTGCCTCAAGACAAAATATATTAGTTTTTGTTTCATCTTCAAATCGGTATACAAGTTATTTACATAAATTTGAATTAAACATTCAAGTAATCCAAATGTTTATACACATGAGAAATAATGTATATAAAATATGATTCAATTAAATCAAATATAATATTACAAAGGACATTGGAAAATAACAAGAACATAAACATAAATGAAAGGGAAATCTGGGGAAGGTGAAAAATATTCATATAATTCAAAGAAAAATCACGAGCTTAAATCGTGTTAATATGATTCAAAGAAAATGTCACGAGGTTCAAAACCTTCGTAAATTTACAACAAAAAAATCGAGGTTTTCAAATAAAATTTTCACGTGAGACATAAAATATTCTTGAGGTTCAGTTTACTACTTATGATTTTCACGGCTTAAAAAATGTTCAAGTATTTCACAATGAAAAACAGGAAAAGAAAAACATAAACAATGAAAGAAAAGGAAAAATAAGGAACACAAAAAACTGAAATAAAAATAATAGGTATTCACGACTCTTCCGTCTACTATTTTCCCTCCGGCGATAGGCGCGTGTGGGCTAGGAGACCCGTGCGAAAGCAAGAAGAAAGTAATGCAGTGCCGGTGTGGCGATTGGTCGACCCGGCGGCACTGGCATGTGGAAGCGGCGCCGGCGATGCGATTTGGTCGGCAGGCAGCGAGCTAAGAGCATCTCCAGTCAGAGCCCCCAAATCCGCCCTCATAATGTCCGCGGACGCGTCCGGACGCGTCCGTGGACAGTGATCGGACGACCCCCATAGTTGGGCTCCTACAACCACATCCCCCCAAAAATTGTCCCCAACCTCATGCAAGCCATGCAACGTCGATCCGATCCGATACATACCGAATCCATATTACAAGACATGGAGTTAAAATTCAAATGAAATTAACAAAGTTTAGCAAGTTGTCTGATACAAGAATAAGAAGATCTCTTCTTCAAGGGGCGGTTCCACCGGAGCCATCAACGCCGAGGTCACGGTCGGAGATCTTTTTCTTCATCATCAGGATCCACTTTGCGGTTGGCTCATCCAAGAGGGAAGCGTCTTGGAACATGATCCTTTGTTCCTCCGTAATTCCCGCAATCATGTTTTTCTCTTGCTCTATGGCAAAGGCATCCGCCATCTTCTTTTGCTCCAATTGGAGCTTCATCCAAGCCTCCTCCTTCACCAAGTCCAACCTCTCCCTTTCAATGTCCATCCTCTTCTTGAGCCGGAGGCGATCAAAGTCCATTCTTTCCCGTTGCAAAGCCAAAAAGGCGTCATACCTCTCGGCCTTCTTGTCCTCTCTTTCTTTCTTCAACTTGTGCATGGATTCATCCTTCTTTGAGAAGATGTCCTTCCATGTGGTGGACATCTTCGTGGTGGCGCCTTCTCTTGCCACCCGATCCTTCTCCCACTTCCTCCCCATCATTATCCTCTTCCGGCCACTTCCGCCTTCGGACGACCTATCTTCTTCATCAAGTCCAATTGGGATGGAAGAGCTTGATCCATCATTGGTCTTTCATTTTTTGGCCGGATTCTTGTGATCATCATATTGGGAGATCCACTTGGGCTTCCCGTTCAACTCTAGCCAACAATGTGCGAGGGTGAAGTGTTTCTTCTCCGTTTGATGGTACAAAGTGGTGGCCAAACTAGCGTAGCAAGCAAAAATGTAGAGAAATGACCACCAATGAAGTGTGATGCAATGAAGAGATGACAATGAACAAAGTACAAGCAATAGCTTACATGGGAAGTCACGTTCATGCCACTTTGATTCCGGTTCACCACTTGTGCATGAAAACCGTAATATTTGTTGACGCTTTCTTGAATCGTAGCCCACCTATGTTGGAGAGAGCCGGCATTGCGATCAGACACAATTGGGTGAGGTAGCACATACTCCTTTTAATGATGGAAGTGGGCATGTATCTTCTCCCACAACCTTGTGCCCTTTTGCTCGGTTCCACATATAGCATCCATGCTTGTGGCTAACCAAGCTCGACAAAGCAAAGCATCTTCAAAAGTTGTGTATGAAGTGCCTCTTGGCGTGTACACCTTCTTGGCCTTTGCCTTGGTCCTTGACAGTGCCTCCGCCGTCGCAATCTCCGCCGGCTCGTCCTCACCCATTGTGGAAAAGGGAGGAAGTGTGGATGCCGACGGATCCTGTGGTGGTGGATCGTCCCCATTTCGGATCAATTCTGTCATATATTGATGCTTATCATCCTAAGCATGCTAAGGACTACACTACGGATGAAAATTGACTCGAAACTATGCAATTCGGATAAAGATTTGTACCTCGAAGTCAACTTGACTTCCGTCGAACAGGTTGTGCGCGAGGTCGGTGGCGGTGACGCCGGAAGGAGCTCGCATCCGCTGGAGCGGCGGAGACTCCCCCACCATCTCCTGGTCCTGCGTGGGTGGAACCTGCGACAGGTACTCATCCGCGATGAGGCTCGGCTCCTCCTAGTTCGTCGTCGAGGACGTCGACCTTCTTGCCGCCATGCCAACAGTCGGAGCCGTCACCTGTGTCGGGCGCCGGACCACGGGCGCGGGCGTGGTCAGCGCCGGCTCGTTGGTGTCCTGCGTCTCCGCGTCGGCAATCCTATCCGCCTCCGCCAGCGCCTGCTGTGTCGCTTTCTCCTTCCTCTCCTTGCTCGCGAGCTCGCATAGGCGCTGCTTGCGGCGCCACGTCCGCCGCGCAATGGTCTCCAGGTTGAGCGCCGAGTCTCCCGCTTGCTTGACGGACTGGGAGGAGGCGCCGTTCTCGACCGAATCGATTGCTCCTTCCGCCGCCTCCATCCGGATTTGCAGGTGGACGTGGCGGGAGGAATGAAAAATACCGGCGGGAGTTGGAGTCGGAGAAGGGGACAAGTGAAAGTGGCCGGTGCCGGAATTTTGGTTCAAAATCGGTAGGCCCGCCTTGACAGATCCGACGTGGCGGACGCGTCCGGGCGGCCCCAAACCCGCCCTACATATGGGCTGGCTTTGGAGGGAGCCGGACAGCCCGGGCGTTTGTGGAGGCTTTGGGGGCCGCCGTTGGGTGGCCGAATTTAGCCCAAACCGCATCCGGGCTGTCCGCCCAGACGTATAGGGAGGGTTTGGCAGATGCTCTAAGTGCACAGTTATTTGTGTTGTTGCCTTTGTACGTAATAAGGGATGCTTTTATGGGTTAATGGCCACCGAAAGCCAATTGGTACAACACAATTTCTTATTCTTTGAATCTCTCTCTTGGTGCCTGCCAGTCCATTCTCTGATTAATTTTCTTCGCATGTCATTGTTTCTGTCAGTCGCATGTACACGTGATTCTTTCTATGCACCTTCCAGAAAATTGGAATTGTGAGTTCCTACCTCTTTTACTCAAAATCATAAATGCAATTCAAATTCTGTTTAGCAAGAAAGTACATGGATGCAATAAAAAACATAAAATGCAATTTCAAATTCAGATTAGCAACAAAACCATTTAGTGCAAACATATTAATGCTCGACCTTCTGACTTCTTAGTAACAAGCTAACAAGATTTCATCATGTCTTATGGCTAGCTTCCTCAAAGAAGACTTAGCAATATGTGTTTTGCTCTTCTCATAGATATTTATGTAATTCACAGAATGTAGCTAAACATATTTTTTATCGACTTCACTATTTATTTATATGGTTATATTCTTTGGGTGGCAGTTGGGACTAACCGCTGCACTAGACACATTCTGCGGTCAAGCCTTTGGTGCAAAAGAAGAAGCTTCTGTAGGTGTACACGCGCAGAGAGCTATGCTAGTGTTATTCGTCATTTGCATTCCCGTGTCAATACTGTGGACTTGTACAGAGCCTGTACTGATCTTCATTCGTCAAAATCATGATGTTTCCACCGTGGCTGGATCCTACATGCGATGGATGATCCCAGCATTGTTTGGTTACGCTCTCGTTCAATGTCAGACCAGGTTCCTGAACAATCAACGGGTCGTGATTCCCTTGATGCTTAGCTCATTGCTCTGTTCTGCACTCAATGTACCGCTGTGTTGGCTTCTCGTTCTCAAGTCTCCTCTTGGCAACAAGGGCGCTGCCATGGCTCTCTCTATCTCATATTGGTTCAATGCCATCTTGCTTGCACTTTATATCAAATTTTCACCCACTTGCAAGTCAACATGGATTGGGTTTTCGAGGGATGCCTTCCATCATGTGCCTCAGTTCCTCAAGCTTGCTGTACCATCAGCACTGATGATATGGTGAGTGCTTTCCATTCTAACAAGCATACTCATTCATCCAAGTCAGTTTTTTTTATAGATTCTTGTTTATCTATCTCTTTGTCTCACCTTGAAATTTTGTTAATCAAGTTTAAGATTCTGGGCATTGGAGCTTCTAGTGCTTCTTTCTGGTATTCTGCCAGACCCAAAACTCGAAACTTCAGCATTCTCGATCACGTAAGTTTTCTATTTAGTTTTGCATGAAAATTACACAAATAGGCTAGATTTTACTGAAACTACCGTGGTTTGATCTCATAGGCGTAATACTACACAAATAGTTACCATGATCTCCGTTGGTTTAACCACTTCTGTCAGGTAGTTACACTGCAACTCTACAACTGTACCTCTACATTCTTTTGCGCAGCAGCTTGGTCATACCTCTTATTTGTCTTCAGCATTCGTGTATCAAATGAGTTGGGTGCTGGTCGTCCAAAAGAAGCCCGAAAAGTTATATTAATTGCTTTGTTTATAGCTACTTCTGAAGGCTTGAGTGTATCATTACTTCTATTCTTGATAAGAAATGTGTGGGGAAAGGTTTATAGCAATCAAGCCGAAGTTGTGAAGTATGTGGCCAAGATGTTACCCTTGGTCGCCATTTGTCATCTTTTTGATTCAACACAGTGCTTGTTTGCAGGTATGTAATTTTTTATGTTCGTTACGTGCAATTTTAGATGCTGATAAACCTGCCATGCATATTTGGCAAATACTTGCATATAAATTAGCCTTCTCGACTTGCTTTTATCACATGGAAAACGGTGACACCATGTGTACCTCATGATTTAAATAGACACCAACTTAACTAAATCAACAGGAAAATCGAGCAAACCATGAAAAGATCTAGTTTAGCACTTCTCGCTGTTAATTTTGTCCATTGCACAATCATTGTTAGATTCTCATACCATTCCTTAGGATTACAGTTTCACCTTTTGGAAAGCATGTGGATCAATTAAACTAAAATATTGTAGCCAAATATTATTGAGAATGTATTACAGAAGAAATATTTGTGTAGTATGTCAATGTCGCTTACATTTGCTAACTTGTCCATGCAATGCCAGGAAAAGTTTATGATGCGACCAGTGGTACTCATATATTCATCATTTTTGGATTGCTAGGTACATTGAGGGGATGTGGTTTGCAAAAGACAGGTGCAATAATTATTATAGGAACGTTGTACATTATTGGTGTTCCTCTTTCAGTCGTTTTGGGATTTTTTGTTCACTTGAGATCAAAGGTGCTATACAATATTCTTCAGTTAAATTCTTAAATGATGAAGCTGTTGTTCTATTAACCTAAGTGATTTTCACTAGCCCACGAACTTCCGTATTCGTGTTGTGATAAAGGTAAATTTCTTGATTCCTTGTCACTATTGGAGCAGGGCTTTTGGGTTGGGTTCATCATCGCAGTGTTCATTCAAGATTTGATATTCGGAGTGCTATTTTTATGCATGAACTGGGAGAACCTGGTAAGTACATTAAAATGAACTTGCATCTTAAAAGTTTTCAGCGAGAATTTTCATCCACTATGTTAACATATGATCACACAAATTTATACGACTAACACACTCAAGTTTGTATTAGTAGAAAGCGGTTAACCTTAATAAAAGCCATCCTGTATTTTGGAAAATGCCAGGATTAAATATCGGTCATTCATTTGAATATGGACTTCTATTTATATTTTTCTTTGTTTTATTTCCAGGCTGCCAAAGCTAAAGAGAGAGTATATGTTTCCATCTCAAAAAAAGAGAACGCTTCTGACACAGGAGGTCAGACAGTTATAGCACATCTTATAGGTGTAAGGAGCACGGTACAAGAGGAAGATCATGTATGTGCACCAAACATCCCTTAATCGGCAATCCAGGGGACGTGGACGTGGACAAATTTCTACTAACTTGCTCCCCTGGCAGATCCCAGAATTTAAATCTCAACTGAATATTGTAACTGTATTGCTATATATTATGGCCTTGGTAATACAAACTCCATTCACTTGGGAACTCACATCTATGCTAAAATTGTCAGATATGAGAATACATGCAGCTCATCTGGATCCATCTCATTACTTTGTGATAAGGAGTCTATTAGCTTATTCTCTACTAGTGTATACAACATAAAACTCAAAACTGCTCACTCTTACACAACGAACAAGCTTCCAACAGGGTGCGAAATAGAAGTACCCAACATGAAGATAGTTTTGCTCTACTAGAACCGTCAGCATATTGTCTCAGCTTGGTGAAAATCCAATTATTTTCCTCAAATAATTCCTATGGAGCGGTCTTGTCCATTTCTGAAACAACAAAATTATGCTTGAGAGAGAAAAAGAAAACCGTGAACTCATTTACTAAGTTTCTCACAGATCCCCGCAAAAAGTGTTTCTGAAAGATCGAGGTGTGGACGTACCTAGCATCCCACCTGCCCGGGGAGCTTTCCTGACATGCCGGTCATGGGGCGCTTAACTCTTGTAATTTTTAGGGTGACTTACACACGCATAAAAAATAACATCGTAAGCAATTCCACTTGTGGTTTCCCACGTTTTAAAACTCACAATCCTCAGGTAGTCCGCTTCGGGCTACTTGGGGGAACCCAGCGCCCCAGCCGCCGGTGCCCACTCCCCGTGGACGTCGGCGGTGGACGTCGGCGGCGAGGCATCCCTGCCTATTTTTTCTTCTTCATCATTGGCGGTCGTCACAATTCCCTTCGCCATCACAGTTCTGGAGTGAGGGACAGCTGGAACTGCCTCTGGATTGCTCATTTGTCCTTTACTACCCTATCATTCAGTATGCTGACAATACTCTGCTCATTATGCCTGCCTGTTCAAAACAGCTTCGACGGCTAAAGGATATCTTGAACAATATCTCTGCATCATCCACCAGATTGAAAGTGAATTTTCACAAATCTTCCTTGGTACCTATCAATGTGAATGTGACTAGAAGCAATGAACTTTCTGCAACACTTGGATGCAAATTTGAGCTATGCCATTTACTTATCTTGGCTTGCCTATGGGCACTACAAAGCCAAAGATGGAGGATTTGATTGGTATACTTCATAGAATCGACAGAAGGCTGGTTGGAATTGCAGATACTCTGTCATATGATGGCTGCTTGGTTGTAATGAAGAGCATTATCATGGCCATACCAAATTTTGCAATGTGTACTTTGAAAATTCCACTAGGGTTCCTTGATTATGCTGATGGAACCACTCGAGGGTTTTTCCGGAGAGGAAAGGATATTCATGCAAAAGGTAAATGCCTTGTAAAATGGGAAAAATGTATGTACGCCAAAGAAAGCTGGTGGCCTTGGGGTTCTCAATTTAAGAACATAGAATATTGCCTTGCTGATGAAGCACCTGTTCAAATTTATGAATAAACAGGATATACCCTGGGTCAAATTGTTATGGCAAGCTCATTATGCTGGTGGTAAATTGCCACAGTCTGTTGGTCCCTGTGGATCTTTCTGGTGGAAGGATTGCATCAAGTTATTAAACACTTTCTTAGAACTGGCTGCATGTTCACCTGGGAAGGGGGACACTATTAGACTGTGGATGAACACATGGACATATGAGATGATCAGAGTTAAAATGCCACATCTATGTTCATTTGCAAAGGAGCAGGACATCTCACTCAATAAAGTTGTTGCTATTTGCACTGATGAGGATATATACAACATGTTTCACATTCATGTATCTATGATGGCGCCCCAGCAATGAATGAACTTGCCGAGATACTGAATGCCAGAGCAGCAATTTCCTCTATTGATAACTGGAATATGGCAAACACAGGAAATAATTATTCTTCTAAAAGGGTTTATGAGGCCTTATCACATTCTGAACTTACCCCAGTTCCAATGACATGGATTTGGAAATCATGTGTTTTGTCGAAACATAAGATCTTTTTCTGGCTACTATTGCAAGACTGAACACTAGAGGATTACTTGCTCGTAAAAACTTTGAGATTGAGTCATATGACTGTGAGCTATGCGCAGAAGGGAAAACTGAGGATTTTATGCACCTTTTCTTCGACTGTGATTTCAGTAAAAAATTCTGGTGGAAGTTAAATTTTGAATGGATTGTTGATCTGGATTTATTGAGCATGCTTATTGATGCCAAGAGAAGATATAACCTTATTTGCTTCAAGGAGTCACTCATTGTGGGATGTTGGACGCTTTGGAATCACAGAAATCGTTGCATATTTGATAATGCTCCAGTTGATCTAGATATTTATTTTATGGACTTTACTTATTCTTTTGAACTTATCATGCATAAGGCCAAACGTTCTCTTAAAGAAGACCTTCTCTTAAAGAAGGGATGTGCCAGTGGTTGGACACCCTATGAACATTTATCTTGTAACGGTGTATATAATGAGAAAATAGAAAATGAAATAGTAGGGATTTTTCCTACTGTTTTGCGCTTAAAAAAAAATCCCTTCGCCAGCTGGTATCCGATATCGGACCGACTATGTCGTCTATCTATGGCGGTTGCCTGGAGACAAGGTGGTGCCGGAGCTCCAGTGGCTGCTGGCGGACGCACATGTGACCTTCACGACGCCCGTGTTGAACGCGAGAACCGGATCATACAGATCGTATTTGTGGGTGTTGATACTGTTGGGAACCCAAGTGGAAGGGACAATGTAAAAAGGTGATAAGAATTTCCCTCGACTGAAGACCAAGCTTCTCAAACACAGTAAAAACAAAGTCGTCAACATGATGATACATGCACATAAGATACAAAACTCTCTTGTCTCCAACTTTTAGGAAGGTTATCAAGCTTCCAGTCTTTGCTGAATACAAATATTAAACATATAGTTCGGAAAATATGGGTGAAGCACAATAAAAGTAAGAAATGGACCAGCGAGTTAGTGATGGTGAAAAGTAAATAAACGAGGTTGCACTACTCCTTAAACAAAGTACACACCTAGGAGTACTACGAACTGATAAGTACTTAGCATCTCTGGACAACAATTAACAGCCTGGTTTGGTAATGAAGTCCAACAACGACTAGATCAGCTCCCTTCTACTGTACTTGTTACAGTATTTTCTTTCTTTATGTAGCTGGCGATGGCGATCATGTGCCAGCTACATCGGTCGGATCAATGGATCCATTCGCTGGATTACCCTACTGACGTTTGTTAGAGCCGGCCAGATCCGTGAGACGTCTCAACTTATAAAGGAGTACGTACATATTATTATCATGCCCAGCAAAGTACTAGAGTACAAAATGGTATGGTGGCAACTGGCCAGTAAAGTATAGGCATAATGCAGCTCCCATCGAGCTCATGTACTACAAGTTAAGTTTGCACGCACCGCCGTGATGCCATCGCCATCGCCATCGCAAACGCCAAGTAATCGCCCAGCTGTGACGGAGCGGTCAATGGCCGCGTCTGACGATATGGCTCAGCTCCTAATCTCCTCGCTCCCACTCGAGACAAGGTCCTCGCCGTTCCCGTTCAGGCGATACGGCGGCTTCTGGTTCCCCGAGCCGGTCCTCCCGGGTGTCCTGGCCGCCCAGGCCCGGTTCGAAGCGAGGCCGTCTGACGTCTTTCTGGCAAGCTTCCCCAAGTCCGGCACCACCTGGCTCAAGGCGCTTGCCTTCGCCACGGCCCACCGCGCCGATCACTCCCCGCGAGACCCCGACCACCCGCTCCGTCGCGGCAACCCGCATGACTGCGTGGAGTTCCTCGAGAGATCCTTCTTGCTCTCGCCGATCAAAGATGGCGACGTGTTCGCGGGGCTGCCTTCGCCGCGCTTGCTCGCCACCCACATACCCTACTCGCTCTTGCCGGAGCGCATCACCGCCCAGGACTTGGGTTGCAGGATCGTGTACATCTGCCGCGAGCCCAAGGACACCTTCGTCTCCTACTGGATGTTTACCAAGAAGATGGCTTCCAAGGAAGTCGGCCAAGACACAACGACACCGGCGCCGTCCGTGATCGAGCAGGCGTTCGATCTGTTCTGCGAGGGCCGGTGCTTTGCCGGCCCGCAGTGTCACCATGTGGTCGACTACTGGGAGGCGAGCCGGAGGTGGCCGGAGAAGGTCCTCTTTCTCCGGTATGAGGAGATGCTTCGGGAGCCCGTGGAGGAGTTGAAGAGCCTGGCGGAGTTCATGGGATGCGCGTTCTCCGCCGATGAGGAGGCGGCCGGGGTGGTGAAAGACATCGTTGAGCTGTGCAGCATCGACGTCCTCAAGAACATGGAGGTTAACAGGAATGGAAGCCAGGTGTTCGCGAAGAATGAGGCCTTTTTCCGGAAGGGGGTCGCCGGAGACTGGAGCAACCACATGACGCCGGATATGGCGGAGCGTCTAGACAAGATCGTTGAGGACGCGCTGCAAGGTACAGGGTTCACCTTTGCTGACACTCAGTCCGCTTGAGCCGCCGACCTTCCGGTTATAGGCACAGGGTCCGCGAACAAGGACGTGGAGCTGTTCGCAATCTCATCGATGGCCACGCAAAAAATAGGCAATGTATGCAATACATGTGTAAGTTGGGTGAAATCCGGATACGATGCAACAAATAAGATGGATGGCTTTACCATCGTCGTCGTGCTGTGCCGACATGATGCTTGGTGCCTGCATGCGTGCCCCAAGCAACCTTGCTCGCCCACCGGGTTAGAATTGATTCACTGAACGTTTTGCTCGAGTTTTTCAAACCTGAAAATTTGATAGTAATGGACTGATGCTCTTCCTTCTAGAATCTATAGAATGCAATGAAGATATCCAAAGATTCACCAAATAGCGATGAAGACATCGACGAGTGGTAACATAGATACCCGGTGATGGCTAACCGAAAAATATTGAAGATATCTAGAATCTATAGAATGGCTATCTGATAATAAGCAATGAAGATATTCAAAGGTTCACCGAATAGCGATGAAGACATCGACGAGTGGTAACATAGATACCCGGTGATGGCTAACCGAAAAATATTGAAGATATCTAGAATCTATAGAATGGCTATCTGATAATAAGCAATGAAGATATTCAAAGGTTCACCGAATGCGATGAAGACATCGACAAGGGGTAACATAGATACCCGGTGATGACTAACGGAAACTTACTGAAAATATCTAGAATCGATATCATAGCTATCCGATGCAACCAAGATATCTAAAGGTTCACCAAATAGAATGTGTAGATGGACAAAGAAAAAGAATCCACAAGACATGTAATGCGCACAAATCCGAAAGACACGAAATAATGTGCACAATAATTCATTATTTATATTACTGCAATACAGGGTGGTAAATAAGTTTTCATACAGGGGGTGATAATGTGATAGTTAGGTAGCCATTTTGAAACAAGAGAGACATCGCGCAGCTTATTATGCCGTATTAGCTACTAAGAGAGAGAGAGCAGTCGGTAGCTATCTGAAAATGTGATACTAGCACGCATGTGGGTAGGGCAAATTCGACAAATTTGACCCTTTTTTAAATCATTTCACAAAATAGATCCAAATTCAAATCATTCACGATCTGACCCTTTTTCACGGCGCCCGCCCTTGGGGCGCCGTGCTCAACTGTACAACGCCCCGGACGAAGGCGTTATGCATCCTGCCTTGTCGGCTTAGGTGGGAGCCAACTTTAATAGCACGGCGCCCTAGTCCGGGGCGCCATGCCTACCACCACGGCGCCTTCAGCCAGGGCGCCGTGCTCTTTTTTTTCATGATGGGAAATTCGAAAACAGATCAAAAGTGGCCCAGCTATAGTATGATTAAATGTGTGCTGCTGTAACCCACTGGTTTTTGGCTTTCTGCTTGATGGTGAGGTCGTGAGTTCAAATCCTTTTCTTGCATTAATTTTGTTTTTTTGTTTATTCACTCAACCAACATATACAATATTTTATATAAAACATAATTTTCTTTTGTTACTTTCTATTGTTCACATAAGTATGCAACATTGCAAATTCTGTAATATGTTATACAAACATAATTTTTTTTATTTTTGTTGCCTTTTTTTTTCACATAAGTAAACAACGTTACAAATCTTTGTATAACATTTTTTCTTGTGCATACAAGAATTTTTATGTATGCAAAACATAAATTTTGTGAAACATAAAATTTGCATACACGAATTTTTCTTCACATAAGTAAACAACGTTGCAAACATAAAATAATGTGAAAAATAATTTGCATACAGAATTATCAACGTAGCCTACTTATGTGAAAAATAAAAGCAAAAATTAATTTATATTTTGTATAACATCCTGTATATGTTCGTAGGATAAAAACAACAAAAAAAATCCTTGTAAATAAGCGCACGCAACGACGTGAAATGTGTGTATGTAACAAATAAAAGCAAAGTATACATACATACAAGAATTTCATACTTATGTGAAGAATAGTACAAAAAGTTATTTTTATGTTTTATATAACATATTGTATATGTTGGTTGAGTGAATATAAAAATTTCGGGAGAAAATTTAATGCAAGACTAAGATTTGAACTCACAAACTCACCATCAAGCTGGAAGCCACAAATCACTGGGTTACAGCAGCATACATGTATTCATACTCTAGCTGGTTCTGTTTTGATCTGTTTTCGCTTTTCCCATCAAGGAAAAAAAAGAGCACGGCGCCCTAGCTAAAGGCGATGTGGTTGTAGGCACCGTGCTATAAAGCGGAAGTGGCAGGATGCATAACGCCTTCGACTGGGGCGTTGTACAGTTTAGCATGGCGCCCCATGGGCGGACGCCGTGAAAAAAGATCAGATCATGAAATGATTTGAATTTGGGTCCATTTTGCGAAATGATTTCAAGAAATGGTCAAATCTATCGAATTTGCCCGTAGGAACTAAGAGAGAGACCTCGCAAGTCGCAACAGGTAGCTAGCAGAAAAGGTGGGGCTGTACTAAGAGAGAGACCTCGCAAGTCGCAACAGGTAGCTAGCAGAAAAGGTGGGGCTGTCCATATGAGCAGCTAGTCGTATTCTCTGCGCGTAGGTGGGAGTAGGAATAGCACAGGGGTAAAAGCTGCCAGGAGGCCAGCACTGGGCACAGATCCTTTGCTAAAACGCGTGGTGGCGATTCCGCAAGGGCGCTCGATTGCATGGACAAACGATTATTCGGAGTATAGGAGTGTCTGGTGCCAATGCGCAGGATGATATTGGTCTCCTGGGAAATATGGAGTGTTCCGGTCAGCGCTGTTGCTTGAATGCTTGTGTCGGTGCAACACTGTTTTCCCATAACTAGAAGCATGCACCTACCATGTGATCGTTGATTTTGCATCCAACGAATTATATTATTCGTACTATTTTATATTTGAAAAAAATTAAAAATATGTTAATGCGTGGTTTAAAAAAAAATCAATGCGTGCACAAAAAATTATGTTAGTATGTGAATCTAAAATTTGAATTAAACAAATCTATCAATTATTGATAATCCATTGACATTTAAACACTAGTAGGAAAACGGTTATAGGTCGAATCACTTTCTGTGGCGCAGCAATATGCCATGCGCCACAGAAAATATTTCAGTGGCGTATAGTTTTGCATGCGCCACAGAGTTTTGCATTTCTGTGGCGCACGAAAACCAAATGCGCCACAAAAATACACATTTCTGTGACGCACATGCAACATGCGCCACAGAAATGTGCCTTTTTTCTGGCACATGCGGTTACATGTGCCACAGAAAGTGACATTTTTGTGGTGCATGTGGTTACCTGCACCACAGATAGTGAAAAAATATTCCCAGATACGCCAGATTTGTTTTCTCTCTCCTTGGTCAAACTCCAGCCACGCACGCCTCTTTCTCTCTTTCTCTCTTCTCTCTTTCTTCGTGTGGGCAGAACGCGTCCTGGTCGACGAACGCCTCCACCACCTCCCCCTTCTCGTTCTCATGGCCGCGCTTGCCGCCGGGGTAGCCGCCGGCGGTGACGCGGACGCGCTGCTTGTGGCGAAAGCTGCGCTCGAGGACCCCACCGGGTCGCTCGCGTCCTGGTCGACGAACGCCACCGCCAGCCCCTGCGCGTGGTCCCGGCGTGTCCTGCGATGCGAGCTCCGGCGCGGTCGTCGTCGACCTCTCCGGGTGCAACCTCTCGGGCGTCGTCGCACGCGCCCTCTCCGGGCTCCCCTACCTCGCGCGCCTCGACCTTGCCGCCAACTCGCTCTCGGGACCCATCCCGTCGTCGCTCTCCCGGCTCCACCTCCTCGCACACCTCAACCACTCTAGCAACGGCCTCAACGGCTCCTTCCCGCCGCCGCTCGCGCGGCTCCTTGCACTCCAAGGGACGGTGGGTAGGATGAGGAAGAGGAGAACGCGGCAGAGCGCGTAGGCGGCGGCGAGCACCAGCAGCGGCCACCAGAACGCCATGGCGGACCGACAGGGTAGCTAGGGTTCCGGCTCGCGTCGGGGACGAGGGGCGCGGTCTGGAGCGGCGAGATGGCATCGGAGGAGATCAGATCGGGGGAATGGAGGGAGGAGGCACGGGTGGGGCTGCGGCTGCGGCACCGCAGCCGTATTTTTTTAAAAACTGAAAAAGATATTCTGTGGCGCATGGTTGCCTAGTGATACGTGTAAAGCACACGTTCGCTGGGAGACCCCAAGAGGAAGGTATGATGAGTGTAGCAGCAAGTTTTCACTCAGTATGAAACCAAGGTTATCGAACCAGTAGGAGATGAAGGCACTTCTGATGGTTGTTGGCGGAGGAGTGTAGTGCGGCGCAACACCAGGGATTCCGGTGCCAACGTGGAACCTGCACACAACACAATCAAACTATTTTGCCCCAACGATACAGTGAGGTTGTTAATCTCAGCGGCTTGCTGAAAACAAAAGATTAGACGTATAGTGTGGAAAATGATGTTTGTTTGCAGAGAATGTAAAAGAACAGTGTTTGCAGTAGGTTGTATTATCAATATAAAAGAATGGACCGGGGTCCACAGTTCACTAGTGGTGTCTCTCCATAATAAATAACTAACATGCTCGGTAAACAAATTACAGATGGGCAATTGACAAAATAGAGAATGCATAACAATGCATGTACAAGACATGATGATTACTATGAGATTTATTTGGGCATTACAACATGATACATAGACTGTTATCCAACAGCATCTATGACTAATGATCCACATTCAGGTTAACATCCGTGTCCCCCGTTGGTATTAAGTTGCAAGCAACTGATCATTGCATTAAGTAAAGTGCATAATGTAAGCAACACAATTATCCTTAGACAAAGCATCGCTATTTTACCCCTAGTGGCAACAGCACATCCACAACCTTAGAGGTTGCTGTCACTCCCCCAGATTAAATGGAGACTGAACCCACTATCTAGCATAAATACTCCCTCTTGCAGTTACAAGCATCTACTTGGCCAAAACATCTACTAGTAACAGAGAGCATGCAAGATCATAAATAACATATAAGATAAATCAATAATCAACTTGGCATAGTACTCAATATTCATCGGATCCCAGCAAACACAACATGTAGCATTACAATAAGATGATCTTGATCATGATAGGCAGCTCACAAAATCTAAACATGATGGCACAAGAGGAGAAGACAACCATCTAGCTACTGCTATGGACCCGTAGTCCAAGGATGAACTACTCACGCATCACTCTGGAGGCAGGCATGGCGATGTAGAGCGCTCCGGTGATTATTCCCCTCTCCGGCTGGGTTCCGGGAAGAGTTTCAGAACCCTCCCGAGATAGGGTTGATGAGGGCGGCGGCTCTGGAACTTTTCGTGGAATATGTCTCGGGTATTTAGGATTTTCCCGAACAAGTGAATTTATAGGCGAAAGGGCGACGTCGGTGGGCACCCGAGGGGCCCACACCATGTCGTGGCGCGCTGGGAGGTGGGGCCGCGCCGCCACGTGGTGTGGCCGCCCCTCGGTCCCCTTCGTGTCTCCTTCGGACTCCGTGTACGTGACAAAAAAATAGGACCTGGGCTTTTGTTTCGTCCAATTCCGAGAATATTTCCAAAACAACTTTTCTGGAATACAAAAATAGCAGAAAACAGGAACTGGCACTGTGGCATCTTGTTAATAGGTTAGTCCCAGAAAATGCATAAAAATACTATGAATTGTAAATAAAACATGTAGCAATTGGTATAATATAAGCATGGAACATCAGAAATTATGGATACGTTGGAGACGTATCAAGCATCCCCAAGCTTAGTTCTACTCGTCCTCGAGTAGGTAAAACGATAACAACAAAATAATTTCTGAGGTGACATGCTACCACACAATCTTGATCAAATAATATTGCAAAGCTCATGTTATGAATGAAGTGACTCAAGGCAATGGTCTATAGTTTGCTAACAGATAGATAAGAGTAAACAACTGAATCATATAAGCAAAAACTTTTCATGAATAGTACTTTCAAGACAAGCATCAAAAAGTTTTGCATAAGAGTTAACTCATAAAGCAATAGATTCTAAGTAAAAGGCATTGAAGCAACACATAGGAAGATTTAAGTTTCAGCAATTGCTTTCAACTTTCAACATGTATATCTCATGGATAATTGTCAACAAAGCAATATAATAAGTGCAATAAGTAAGCATATAAAAATTGTTGCACACAAAGTTGACACAAGTGTTTGCTTCTGAGATAGAAAGAAGTAGGTAAACTGACTCAACATAAAGTAAAAGAAAGGCCCTTCGCAGAGGGAAGCAGGGATTAAATCATGTGCTAGAGCTTTTTAAGTTTTTGAAATCATATAGAGAGCATAAAAATAAGTTTTTGAGAGGTGTTTGTTGTTGTCAACGAATGGTAGTGGGCACTCTACCCCCTTGTCAACCAGACTTTCAAGAGCGGCTCCCATGAAGGACGTTATTTCTACCCAAGGGTAGATCATCCCTCTTCTCTTTTGTTTACACATGTATTTTTATTGGTATGACACTCCTCCCAACCTTTGCTTACACAAGCCATGGCTAACCGAATCCTCGGGTGCCTTCCAACAATCACATACCATGGAGGAGTGCCTATTTAATTGTTAACTTTAAATATTGCTTCTGATAAATCAGGGCAAAACATGTGAAGAGAATTAAAGTTATAGTTGTAATTAATTGGGACTGGGCACCCCATTTGCCAGCTCTTTTTGCAAAATTATTGGATAAGCGGATGTATATGCCACTAGTCCATTGGTGAAAGTCTGTCAAGTAAATGACAAGGTTGATAGATAAAACTCCACATAACTTCCTCATGAGCTATAAAACATTGACACAAATAAGAGTAATAGCTTTTGAATAGTTTAAAGGTAGCACATGAAGTATTTACTTGGAATGGCAGGAAATACCACATAATAGGTAGTTATGGTGGACACAAATGGCATGGGTTTTGGCTCAAGGTTTGGATGCACGAGAAGCATTCCCTCTCAGTACAGAGTTTAGGCTAGCAAGGTTGTTTGAAGCAAACACAGATATCAACTGGTACAGCAAGACTTACATGAAAACATATTGCAAGCATTATAAGACTCTACACTGTCTTCCTTGTTACTCAAACACTTTTACCAGAAAATATCTAGACCTTAGAGATACCAAACATGCAAACCAAATTTCAACAAGCTCTACGGTAGTTCTTCACTAATAGGTTTTAACTACATGATGCAAGAGCTTAAACATGAACTACTTGAGAGCTCAAAACAATTGCCAAGTATCAAATTATCCAAGACAATGATCTACAAAAATGTATGTCTTTTCAATATACCATCTACCACATGTAGCATTTTCTGTTTCCAACCAAACACCAATCAACTTATTTCAACACAAACTCTCCAAATAATTTACAATGAAACAAGAGAGTACTTCTCTACAAGAACTAACAGCTCTGAACAAGAGATGCATGAAAAACAGGAGCTAAAAGCATAGCAGTAGCTAGACAAGAATACTCAACAAATATAAGTGAAGAATACGAGTATTCATATGAAAAAGCGGAGCGTGTCTCTCTCCCACACAAGAATGCTAGGATCCAATTTATTCAGAAAATAAAATAACAAAGCAAAAATAAAAGCACACAGACGCTCCAAGTAAAGCACATAAGATGTGAAAGAATTAAAATATAGTTTCACTAGAGATGACCTGATAAGTTGTTGATGAAGAAGGGGATGCCTTGGGCATCCCCAAGCTTAGACGCTTGAGTCTTCTTGAAATATGCTTGGGTGACCCACGGGGGCATCCCCAAGCTTAGGCTTTTCACTCTTCTTGATCACATTATATCATTCTCCTCTCTTGATCCTTGAAAACTTCCTTCACACCAAACTCAAGTAATTCTCATTAGAGGTTAGTGCATAATCAAAAATTCACATGTTCTGCAAGGACACAATCATTACCAATACTTCTGGACATTAGCTACAGCCACTGATGTTTTGTGGAGCAAAGAAATCCATCAAACACAGTAAAAGAGAGAATGCAAAATAAAAGGCAGAATCTGTCAAAACAGAACAGTCCGTAAAGACGAATTTTTTCGAGGCACTTAAGTTGCTCAGATCAGAAAACTCAAAACTAATGAAAGTTGCGTACATATCTGAGGATCACGCACAAATTTTTCAGAATTTTTCAATTTTTTTGGAGTTTTAAAGCTCAAAACGGTGGACAGCAAAAATCTGTCCCTGTGCAGAAATCCAAATCTAGCATCAACTTTCTACTAGAGACTTTACTTGGCACAACAATGCGATAAAATAAAGATACAAAGAGTTGTTACAGAAGTAAGCAACACCTTGACTCAAAAGAAAAGAAAAATTGCAGAAATAAAACAATGGGTTGTCTCCCATAAGCGCTTTTCTTTAACGCCTTTCAGCTAGGCGCAAAAAGTGAAAATCAAGTGTTTCCAAGTGAAGAAGAATCAACAGAATAATTTGTTCTAATAATAGAATCAAAAGGTAGCTTCATTCTCTTTCTAGGGAAGTGTTCCATACCTTTCTTGAGTGGGAATTGATACCTAATATTTCCTTCCCTCATATCAATAATGGCACCAACAGTTCTAAGAAAAGGTCTTCCCAAAACAATAGGACAAGAAGCATTGCATTCAATATCCAAAACACAAAATCAACGGGGACAAGGTTATTGTTAACCATAATGTGAACATTATCAACTCTCCCCAAAGGTTTCTTCATAGCATTATCAGCAAGATAAACATCCAAATAACAGTGTTCCAAAGGTGGCAAATCAAGCATATCATAAAGTTTCTTAGGCATAACAGAGATACTAGCACCAAGATCACATAAAGCATTACAATCAAAATCATTCACCTTCATCTTAATGATGGGCTCCCAACCATCTTCTAACTTCCTAGGGATAGAAGCTTCATGTTTTAATTTCTCTTCCCTAACTTGCATGAGAGCATTTGTAATATGTTTTGTAAAAGCCATATTTATAGCACTAGCATTAGGACTTTTAGCTAGCTTTTGCAAGAACATAATTACTTCAGAAATATTACAACCATCAAAATCAAAATCATTATGATCAAAGGTAATGAGACCATTGTCTCCCATTGTCGCAACAGTGGAACATGGGGTTCCCCTAGTACTGCCAAAGTGGGTCCACCCAATGTGGGCCCAAGATGAAGATGGACAAGACCAAGACTCAAGTCAAGCTGGCGGGTTCACCGTCAAGACAAGCATGGCCTACATCGACTAAGGGCTCGGGTCCTGGGGACCTTCCGGGTCCCCGAACCAAGCAAGAAGGCCAGGAAGGACCCGAGAGCCCGAGTTCCCGGCAGGAGGCCAGGCTCCCTCTCGGGTACTTCCTACGTTCCTGTGGATAAGCACTCCACCTCACCACGAAGACTTGGGCAGCAAGATGAAGGCAGCGCGGGCGGGAAGCACGTCCCGTGGGGGTGTCAGCGCCTGTCCACCCAAAGGCGGACGCTCCCACCTAACCCAAAGGAGACGCTAGGCTGAGGAGAGGCCACGTCTCCCCCTAAACTAGATGAGGAGGGTCCTTCACCCCGAAGGTCCTTCGTGCCCCTCACGTGACCATGTGGCAACCCCTTAGCCTATAAAAGGAGGACCAAGGCACGGAGGGAAGGGGGACGGAAGAGAGAACAAGCACCAGCTAGAGCCAGAGCAAGACTAGACTAGGGCTGCGAAGGTAGAGAGGAAGGTGATCTCCTCCGGGTCAGAATCTATCCTTCTTCTACCTCGGGCCAAAACCCTTCCGGGTACCCTGTCCGGGAGGTTCCATTGTAAGCCACACTATGAAGAACTCATCAATCCAGACATGCAGGAGTAGGGCTTTTAGCCTCCGGGCGGCCTGAACCTGGGTAGCTCCTTGTGTCCCTTTGGTTGCATGCCTTGATCGTGGAGAGGAGAGCTTGGTCTAGACTCCGCCCAAGAAGACGATTGTCAGCCTCCTTCGCGCCCCGTGCCGCTAAAAGGGGGTATCCTATACTCCCAGTGTCCGTGCAACGAGACACGACATTTGGCGCGCCAGGTAGGGGGCGCAACCGCTGGATTCGCCTGCATCAGCCGCGACGGCAAGCTCTTCGTCGACAACTTCGGAGTCTACACCAGGCTCCTCTTCTTCTTCATCGTCAAGTTCATCGCCAAGTTCATCGTCAAGATCTGCGTCAAGCTTTCAGTTTCGGCTCTCGTGAAAAGAAGCATCGAATCCGACATTCAAGATGACAAAGAAGAGAAAAGGAAAGGCAGCCTTTGAGTTCCTGCGGTACCCCGGCCTCGGTTTCGTTCTTGACGAATCCTCGCCGGCACCTGCCGTTAAAGATTGCACCTTCGGAGTCCACTTCGTCCCTCCAGCCGCTTATGTCAGCTCTCTGGTCAGCACGGGAAGACCTGAGGAAGGTGCCACGAACATTGATGTCCCTCTTTCCCATGGACGCATGGTGCGAAGGAGGAACTCTGTTCCGACGCGCCGACTGTCGTGGGTTTGTCACGTCAGGTGTCATAGATGACTTCGTAGGTGTGGGATTATGCGAGTCAAGCATCTCCGAGCTTGGGATCGCAGGAACAAAGATCAACACAGATTTACCCAGGTTCGGCCCCCTCAATGTGAGGTAAAAGACCTACTTCCTGCCTACCCTAGATTGGTATTGATATGATAATCGAGGTGTTACAATGGAGGCGATCCGATCTGGTACTCGCCGTATGAGCTAGGGTTTAGGGCTTGATAGCTCGACCCGCTCTAAGTCCTGCGAGTCCTCTTTATATACACAGAGGCTCGCTAGGTTACAAAAGGAAACTTCCCCATAAGGAATACATCCACAGAGGCCTACTCGGAGACTACTTGGTCTTCACGTCCTCCGGGATATGTCTTCTAGATCTTTCCCCTTATGGCGGTTCAATATTGGGCTTGCTCCCAAGTGGGCCTTTGTCCGTGCGAGTAAGTTAAGTCGCACTGGGCCGCGGGTTAATCCAGAAAGTATTCCCCCGACATTAGCCCCCAAGATTGGTTAGGACTTTACGGTGAGAATCTTCTGACCTCTTGAAATGGTCTCTGAGCCGCACTGCAAACGTTCTGACCAATCTCCTGACTTATGTGATTCAGAGCTGTGACTCATCTGCGCGACTCATCTCTCCTTCTGGAAATATTCCGTTTCCTTTAATTGCGGACCGTTACTCGTTTTGCGGGCGCAAATTGTGCCGTTGGTTGCGAGCACAGATAGTGCCGTTAGTTGCGGGCCCCTTCAGTTATAAGCTGCGGCCACCTAGGTCATTATCCATTTGCCCTTGCAATCTTCTCATCCCTAGCCGCGCCGTCTTCTTCCTCGACCCGAGCCTAGTTCCCCAATCCAATCTCCCCCTCGCAATGGCACCCAAGGCGAAGCCATCTGACGATAGGCGCAAGATCTCCTGCAACTGGGAAGGATCCTGGGTAACGGAGAAAACTCTTGCTGATCTGGCCGAGGCTGGCTTCTTGCCGCCGAAGGAGGACGGCGTCTGGCGGGCGCCAGGCGATGAAATCGAGCCGCGCCCCAAGCCCAACGAGTTGGTGATGTTCGTGGAGCACGTGGAGCGTGGATTCACGCTGCCAGGTTCTCCCTTCTTCCGCAATTTGCTGCAACGCCTAGGCCTCCGTCTTCACGACATCGGGCCCAACTCAATGCTCCAGGTGAGCAATTTTCATGTGCTGTGCGAGGACTATCTTGGCATAGCCCCCAACATTGATCTATGGCTGGCCTCTTTCACCTGCAACAGCCAACTTGTCTCCAAGGGTGGCGCCTACGTTCAGGTCGGCGCCATCTCTCTTCAACGCCATAGGAACTCTTGCCTTCCAAGCTAGCCCTGGCAAATCGACCCAGGGCTTGGCAAAAATCTTTTTTCTATTGCCAAGATACTTCACCGGAGGGCGAAACTCGCCTTCCCTCCTGGTCTAACACCCTCTTCGTGCCTATCGAGGCACTGAAATCAAAACCCCGCGACTCGGCCATGCCCTTCATCAATGAGTCGCTGATCAAGGTCCGCGCCTTAATAGGTCATGGTCTTACTGGCCTTGATCTTCTCTCTTGCTGGACCAAATGGCGCATTCAGCCCGTGAGTCCACGACAGCGATCCTTCCTTGAGTGCACAGGCACCTCTGCTGACGTTGATCATATCAAGGCTTCGGACTGGAGGCCTGAGGATTGGGTGGAATTTGTCACCCGCGTGACTGAGGAGAAGGACATCTCCTTCGATAAGGTGGGGCTTGCCCCTTTCAGTGTTAACAACAAGCCTTTCGAGGTAACTCCTCTTCTCTGTCTTTTCGCCTTCATAGTTGAGTCGCATTCCTTTTCTTAATACTGCAACTTATATCTCCCTGCTCCTGGCTGATGAGAACTACTGGTCGCTGCCTGCGACCGTCGCCGGCACTGCTGCTCCCAAGCGTGCCGCACGAAAGAAGTTGCTGCCCACTCTAGAGGGCAGCGAGACTGCTGATATCCCTTCTGTTGCTTCTGCGGCCTCAGATGGTGAAGAGACTGAACTGGACGAGGATGACAGTCCAGTGCCAGCCGCGAGTTCTGTTGCCGCGGCTGGACCAACTCCCCGTAGAGCCTCCAAGAGGCTATCTCGTGAGGAACCAGAGGTTGATGCTCTGGAAAACCCTGAGGCCACGAAGCGTCGCAAACCTGCTACGGGCGCGACCTCCTCCGTTGCCAGGCGTGCTTTCAAAGCCACCGCCTCTGCTGAAGAAGACATGGGTCCCCACTCTGGTAATTTCTGTTGTCTTGTCATCTTGAATGCTTATTCTTTTTCCTCTACTGACACGCAAAACTTCTGCTCGTAGATTCTGGGACCCAAGGCCTATCCTCACCGTCAAGCGGTGAACTTATGGCCTTTGTGAAGATGGCTCCAGAGTTAGTAACTTTTCCCTGTGCTTATAATACTTTTATTCTGGCTTATGTGCTTCTTCTTCACACAATGCCCTTGCTTTTTGCTGAAGTGCGGCTAAACCCGCGGCTGAGCCTGGAACCGCGGTTGAGCCGCGTTTATCACCTGCGGCTCATACCGCCATGGTAGAGGGCGTGGCCACCACTGATGACCTGGCCACGGTCCCTGTTCTTGACACAGCCACCCAAGAGGTGGCTCTGGAGGATAGAACGGATCCCCTTATGATCCAGGACGTGGAGAAGGTCAACCCCTCCTCCATAGATGTAATGGCCAAGGATGCTGATGCGCCAGTGATTGAGTCGCCAGCGGCGGACAGCCTGCGGTCGCCAATTCTGCGTGCTGAGGTTGCTTCTTCCTCCTCCACAAGCCGCGCTGAGAGACTGTCAGAGGCTATCATTGCCTCAAATGACAAGCAAGCCATGGAGCTCCGCAAGGCACTGTCTGACCTGTCTGCGGCTTATAAGGTAAACTTCTATCTCCAGTTATCTGTCTTTAGCCCCCAAGGATCAAGTTTCTTCTTTGACTGTAAAGGGAGACTTGATGCTTCTCTTTTAGCTGTTGATATATACTTACTAACTGATGTACCCTTCGTAGGAGGAACTAAGCTCCATAACGGCTGCCAAACTTGCCTTGAAAAAGCAGCTGGGGGATACTCCCTCTGAACTGGAGAGGCTTTTCCCCATGCTGCCAGTTCTGTCAGATGCACCTATGTTGTTCATATACACATCTGTCAGTTAATAAAAATATATACCACCTCAAAACGAAATCAAGAATGAAGATGTAATTTTCTTCTCGCGCCATAGTCAATCCTACAATCCTGAATTTGTCTTATTAATAGTTATTCGGAAAATTTGATTATATTTTTTAATATTAGTAATATATGCTAGATTTTTTAAACAATAGTCGACAAAAGTAAGATGATTTTTATATAAACTTAATAAAGGAAGTACAACCTGAGTGAATGAGAAAGAACTATAACAAAATTACGTATTAGAAACATAGAAATTACATTGTCATACATTGTTATGCAAAACCATCTAGAAGCATCACATTTCACTAATAAAAAACAATGGCAATTCGATATACTACCTCCGATCCGGAGTAATTGCCATGGAAAATGTACTGCCGTAGTACAAAAACCGCGTACAGGTTGCGACACTTATTCCGGCTCGGAGGGAGTATTTCAATGCGGATTTAAGAAGACACCATGTACAAGATTTCATCATAAGCGTCCAATGTTCAGTTCTTAGAGAAATGGTGCTTCAAAATAATTAACAGAAATATTTGTATTGGGAAATGCAAATTGGAAGAATAGAAAAGGATAAACATTATCATATACAGAAGTATTTAGATTTAGCTAGGTGGGAAACGATAACCTACAAGATCTGTTTTATTGGCATAAAGCTTGAGCTTTATTATTTATACTAAGGAGTAAGGACCTAATACATCTCTCACCAAAATGTTTATCCAGGATCCAATCGTCTGGTGTGTGGACGTAACCCTTAAAAACAATATGTCAATGTTAGTGTACGGGTGAAAGAAAAAGAACTATGTTAGAAAAATTGAAAAATAACACGCATAAACAAATGATTGCACGAAAATTACGACCTAAGCTTCAAAAAAATGGCATTGTGCTTGACGCTTATGTTTTTATGCTTATATGTTCTTCATTTCGGCAGGAGCCGGATCCATTTGGATATAGATATTTCAATTCATGCCTGAACATAGAAAAACGTTCATCTAGCCGCGCAATTGCGCGGGCCACCCAGCTAGTTACCACTATTAGAAGGATAAGGTTTATAATTGTTATTGCCAAAATTATTCCTATAAGAATTGTTGTTGAAGTTATTATTTTTAATGAAGTTCACATCAACACGCTCTTCTTGAGCAACCAAAGAAGCTAAAGGAACATTATTTGGATCAACATGAGATTAGCCATTTGCAAGCAGAGACATAATAGTATCAATCTTATCACTCAAGGAAGAGGTTTCTTCAACAGAATTTACCTTCTTACCTTGTGGAGTCCTCTCGGTATGCGACTCTGAATAATTTATCATCACATCATCAAGAAGTTTTGTTACAGCACCCAAAGTGATGGACATGAAGGTACCTCCATCAGCCGAATCCAGAAGGTTTCTTGAAGAAAAATTCAGTCCTGCATAAAAGGACTGGATGATTATCCAAGTAGTCAGTCAATGGGTGGGACAATTTTTTAGCAATGATTTCATTATCTCCCATGCTTGGGCGACATGCTCATTATCAAATTGTTTGAAATTCATAATGCTACTTCTCAAGGATATAATCTTAGCAGGAGGATAATATTTTCCACTGAAAGCATCTTTGCATTTAGTCCATGAATGAGAAAGGTGAGATAATATTTTCTAGGCAAAGATAGCAATCATTCTTTAGCTCTTCCCCTTAATGAGAAAGGAAGCAATTTCAGCTTAATAATATCTCCATCTATATCCTTATACTTTTGCATCTCACAAAGTTCAACAAAATTATTAAGGTGAGCAGCAGCGTCATCAGTACTAACACCAGAAAATTGCTCTTTCATAACAAGATTTAACAGAGCAGGCTTAATTTCATAAAAGTCTGCTTTAGAAGCAGGTGGAGCAATAGGAGTGAATATGAAATCATTATTATTTGTGCTAGTGAAATCACACAACTTGGTGTTCTCAGGAGTACTCATTTTAGCAAAACTAAAACAGGACAACAAAAATAACAACTCGAAATAGGAACTAATTTTTTTGTGTTTTTGATAAAAAGAAGCAAACAAGACAAAGTAAAATAAACTAAGCAAGTCAATAACAAAGTAAAGAGATTGGAAGTGAGAGACTCACCTTCCAGAAGACTTCGTCTCCCCGGCAACGGCGCCAGAAAAAGTGCTTGATACGTGTAAAGCACACGTTCGTTGGGAGACCCCAAGAGGAAGGTATGATGAGTGTAGCAGCAAGTTTTTCCTCAGTATGAAACCAAGGTTTATCGAACCAGTAGGAGATGAAGGCACTTCTGAAGGCTGGTGGTGGAGGAGTGTAGTGCGGCGCAACACCAGGGATTCCGGTGCCAACGTGGAACCTGCACACAACACAATCAAACTACTTTACCCCAACGATACAGTGAGGTTGTCAATCTCACCGGCTTGCTGAAAACAAAGGATTAGACGTATAGTGTGGAAAATGATGTTTGTTTACAGAGAATGTAAAAGAACAGTGTTTACAGTAGGTTGTATTATCAATGTAAAAGAATGGACCGGGGGTCCACAGTTCACTAGTGGTGTCTCTCCATAATAAATAACTAACATGCTGGGTAAACAAATTACAGATGGGCAATTGACAAAATAGAGAATGCATAACAATGCATGTACAAGACATGATGACTACTATGAGATTTATTTGGGCATTACAACATGATACATAGACTGTTATCCAACAGCATCTATGACTAATGATCCACATTCAGGTTAACATCTGTGTCCCCCGTTGGTATTAAGTTGCAAGCAACAGATCATTGCATTAAGTAAAGTGCATAATGTAAGCAACACAATTATCCTTAGACAAAGCATCGCTATTTTACCCCTAGTGGCAACAACACATCCACAACCTTAGAGGTTGCTGTCACTCCCCCAGATTAAATGGAGACTGAACCCACTATCTAGCATAAATACTCCCTCTTGGAGTTACAAGCATCTACTAGTAACAGAGAGCATGCAAGATCATGAATAACATATAAGATAAATCAATAATCAACTTGGCATAGTACTCAATATTCATCGGATCCCAGCAAACACAACATGTTGCATTACAATAAGATGCAAGATCATGAATAACATATAAGATAAATCAATAATCAACTTGGCATAGTACTCAATATTCATCAGATCCCAGCAAACACAACATGTTGCATTACAATAAGATGATTTTGATCATGATAGGCAGCTCACAAGATCTAAACATGATGGCACAAGAGGAGAAGACAACCATCTAGCTACTGCTATGGACCCGTAGTCCAAGGATGAACAACTCACGCATCACTCCGGAGGCAGGCATGTCGATGTAGAGCCCTCCGGTGATGATTCCCCTCTCCGGCTGGGTGCCGGGAAGAGCTTCAGAGCCCTCCCGAGATAGGGTTGACAACGACGGCGGCTCTGGAACTTTTCGTGGAATATGTCTCGGGTATTTAGGGTTTTCCCGAACAAGTGAATTTATAGGCGAAAGGGCGACGTCGGTGGGCACCCGAGGGGCCCACACCATGTCGTGGCGCGCCGGGAGGTGGGGCCGGGCCACCACGTGGTGTGGCCGCCCCCTCGGTCCCCTTCGTGTCTCCTTCAGACTCCGTGTACGTGGCAGAAAAATAGGAACCTGAGCTTTTGTTTCGTCCAATTCCGAGAATATTTTCAGAACAACTTTTCTGGAATACAAAAACAGCAGAAAACAGGAACTGGCACTGTGGCATCTTGTTAATAGGTTAATCCCAGAAAATGCATAAAAATGCTATGAAGTGCAAATAAAACATGTAGCAATTGGTATAATATAAGCATGGAACATCAGAAATTATGGATACGTTGGAGACGTATCACCTAGTGCGCCACAAAATCTGGGTATTTCTGTGGCGCACGGTGGGTGCGCCACAATTATTTGGCGCACCCACTGTGCGCCACAGAAGCTAAAATGGTGCGTCACAGAAGACCTTTTTCCTACTAGTGAAAGACTCATTGGTAAATTTGTTGCACAAATCTTGATAAAATCAACTGCCATGATGGGTAGGTGCGTACAGTCCTAGTTGTGCTATTATATTTTTGGTGTCGAGTGTCATCCTTGCTATGAAACGATCTCTCTGGGTGCTCGCTGGAGCTAGCAGGACACCTGCAGTCCTTCCTCTGGGAGACACTAATATTTTCTCAGTCATTTGGTCCTCTTATTTTTCATCCGGGAGAGGGAGGTGAGAGGGAGGTGAGAGCCATTAGAATTTATGGACTTTTTCCAATGGCCCAACTAAATTCTGAAAATCACATGACTCATTTGTGTGACTGGTTTGTGGACTAAACTTAGATGGAGTGTTGTGCTATTCGGTAAGCATGTCAGAACATAAGCTCTCTCTTGCGCACTCCTTCTCCGCCACTCGCTCGTCTCGTCACGTCACGACGTGTCGCGAGTTGCTGCAATGAACCGAGCCGATTGATACGTCTCAAACGTATCTATAATTTCTGATGTTTCATGCTTGTTTTATATCAATGTCACATGTTTTATATGCATTATATATCACTATTATACATTTTCTGGGACTAACCTATTAACAAGATGCCACAGTGCCAGTTCCTGTTTTCTGCTGTTTTTGTATTCCAGAAAAGTTGTTCTGGTAATATTCTCGGAATTGGACGAAGCAAAATCCCAGCCTCCTATTTTCCCGACACGTACACGGAGCCAGAAGGGCAAGCCCGGGGGAGGCCCACGGCCTCCACACCATGCCATGGCGTGGCCCCACCCCCTGGCGCGCCTCCACGTGGTGTGGGTCCCTCGAAGCACCACCGACCATCGTCCTTTCGCCTATGTATTGCCCCCGACGCGAAAACCCTAAAACAATCGGTGATATTCCAGAAAGTGTTCCGCAGCGCCGCCGCCATCGAAGTCAAGTTTCGGGGGTCAGAAGTTCCTGTTCCGGCACCCTGCCGGGACGGGGATTGACCCCCGGAGCCATCTCCATCGACTCCACCGCCTCCACTTCGACTCCATGATTGTTTGTGAGTAGTTCCCCCATGGACTACGGTTTCTTGGCTGTAGCTAGTTGGTACTCTCTCTCCCATGTACTTCCATATGATGTAATTGGTGTTGTGTTTGTTGGGATACGATAAATTGTGGAATTGTGATCAGATTGTTCATCATATTATCATACTATTGTTTATTTAAGATCTTGCATGCTCTTCGGTACTTGTGGTTACCCTGATCAAGTAGTTGCATGTATCTCTAAGAGGGAGTATTTATGCTAGATAGTGGGTTCAGTCTCCATTTAATCTGGGGGAGTGACAACAACCTCTAAGGTTGTGGATGTGCTGTTGCCACTAGGGGTAAAACAACAATGCTTTGTCCAAGGATAATTGTGTTGTTTACATTATGCACTTTACTTAATGCAATAGTCTGTTGTTTGCAACTTAATACTGGAAAGGGTGCGGATGCTAACCTGAATAGCGGTCTGTGTATCATGTCGTAATGCCCAATTAAATACTACAGTAAACTTTATCTTATCATAGCATGCATTGTCATGCCCTCACAATTATCAATTGCCCAACTGTAATTTGTTCACCCAACACATGTTATTGGAGAGTTACCACTAGTGTAGATAGCTGGGAACCCCGGTCCTTCTGTCATCATCAAATACTCACTCGGTCCTATATGCCATTAGAAGTAGTATCAACTATTTTATGATGCCATTGCCTCTGTGTTACTGCTAGTGCTGCTGTGTTACTATTACTATTGCTCTCATATTACTGCTGCTTTCACATCACCCGGTTACTAGTGCTTTTTCAGGTGCAGCTGAATTGACAACTCCGCTGTTAAGGCTTATAAGTATTCTTTGTCTCCCCTTGTGTCGAATCAATAAATTTGGGTTTTACTTCCCTCGAAGACTGTCGCGATCCCCTATACTTGTGGGTTATCACCGATGCCTATATTTTTGCAGTCTGAGAAAATTATTGTCATTGAATAATAATTAACAGACCCGACCGCACTATAAATGCCGATGCAAACCCTAGCCGCCAAAATACGCAGAGCAGCCAGCCCTTCTCAATTGAATCCATGTGCCATTGCCTCAATGTCAATTTGCCTCTCTCTCGCCGTTCCAATTCCAAACCCTTGCGCCGCTGTTTTCTAAGGCTTCTTCATCATGTCTTCCGACGTGCACCGACAGAAGGGACAGTAGGCCTCCGTACGGGAGAAGGGCGATCAGATTCTTGGGGAGCGCATACACGTGACTACAGGCATCGAGTTCGTACCGAACGACGACTTCTTCCCTGACATCTACAGCCTCTTCAACGCTGACATGGGCGACAACGGGAACACGAACGGTTCTGTTGTTGCGGCACAATATGTGTTCTTGATCTCCCTGTTGGAGATACTGCCATAGTTTCTGTTTGTAGTAGTTGATCTAGATTCGTTCTGTTTATGTACTGTTGTAGTACATTGTGTGATTAGTTTAATTCTGGTTATTCTAGTCATAAATTGTTTACTGTTTTCGTGAATTAAATCAATTGCTTATATATTCAACAAGATTTTTTGGGGTAGAGGAGATTAGTGGAAATCTCATTTTTTACATTTTGAAATGACATTTTTGCCTAGTGGATACATCTACACCTATGAGTCAAAGATATTCAAACAATAGATCCTTGAAAGTTGCATCTGTAGATGCCAAAATAGGTAATGCAAATGAAGAATGGAGCCGGCTCTGACAGTTTACTTCACACTTTTTTTTTGAAATAGATGAAAATATGAAATATGCTTCAATAATATCTCTCTTGTTTGCCTTTTTTTTTTTGGATAATGAGCATGGTGAGTGTGAGATGTATGAAGCGTACAAGAGAACGAAGTTCTGGTGTAACGAAATCGATAACTCTAGAGTGTGTGAAGTGTATTTTATCCTTGAATCTACTCTACAGTTAGTCATGCAGTGCTTGTTTCTCGGTCATATTTGCACACCGTATTCTTTGGAATGAGTAGTTAGCCATTCGGCATATGCGTGCACATTTTTGTGAAAATGATGTAGTTCACATTTCGCAACATGTGCCTGTATTTGTAACTGAAACTTTCATAAGTTGTACATTTTTTACGTTTGTTCTCTATTGGAAACAACTACTTTTAGTTGTGTAATATGTACCCGTCGGCCCAGTGAAAACTAGGGTATCATGGGCCGGCCCTCCCGGGACTGGACACCCGGCTGCAAAGACTACTAAGGACCAGGCGAGACCGCCTGAAGAGACTCACGAGGGTCTCTGCCTCGCGGGGGCTTCAACGCTGAAGAAAACGACTGAGTCCCTGTGACCAGAGAACCGCCTCGGGAGACTTTCCCCCCTCGAGGCGTCGGAGCACTCGAGGTGCTTGGCGAGGCTCTGCCACCTTGGCAGGGCGCACATGGGCCCTGCACCCCGCAGCAGGACGACGTGCGCATCTGTGCGCGATGACGATGAAGCCACAGTTGTCGTTTCCATGCTTAAAGGGGAACGGCAAAGCTACCCTAAGCGGAGCAGATTACCAAGCATACTACTTCGGTGCCAAGGGGACAACCTGCCGCTCCGCTCCAACGGCGACGTCACAGGGGTGACACCATGGACCTCTGGAGTGCCGACCACTGCTCAGGACGGACGGTAGCAGGGCCTGACGAAGACCAGCAAGACCAGCGCGGTGGACTGTGTCCACAACCTCCTGGACTAGGGGTGCGCCGCTCTCCTACACCGGCGCCATGGTGGAACCCTAGCTTCCGCCCCCGTGCCTATAAAAGGAGGAGGGGCACCACTGGAGAAGGGGATCGGTCATTCTTCACCAAAGACAACTAGTCCACAAAGATAAGAGAGCTCCTACGCCAGAGGAGCTCCACCATTGTTGTAAGCTTTGCCCTCAGCAAGCAACTCTGTACTGTAACCTCTCGAAGCGGTGCAATACAACACAGCAGAAGTAGGGTCTTTACTCCTCAAGGAGGGCCTGAACCTGGGTGCAAGCTCGTGTCCATCTCTGCCGTGATGCGTTCCCTCGAGTTCGTCGAGCTTGGTCGCCGAGGTTGACGAGAGTTCGTTAAGTGTCGTGTTCAGCCCCTCTCGATTCCTGGTTCTCGGGTACTATTCTCCGACATTTGGCGCGCCAGGTAGGGGGCTGAGGCGCGCCTTTTCAACCTCCTTTTCGGCCTCTCCGGCACCATGGCTCAAACTCGAGCCGAGCGTCTTGCACGCCGCGCGAACGCCAACAGTAGGGCCACCACCGAGCCCGCTCCAGGCCGCAACCCGCGTGGTCGCCCCCGCGCCAACCACGCTGCGCGCAACGACAGCCCCGAACCCCACGTCGAGGAGCCATAGGACGAGAACGTCGACGAGGAAGCCTCTTCTCTGCACCCTTCCAGGGACCAGGGGGCTTCGTCGCAGAGCCGGGCCGCGCCGAGCCCAAGCGCCGCGCTGTTCATGGCGCAAGAGCTTCTACGCTATCGCCCCACTGAAGAAGGCCATGCCAACTGGCTGACGCGCATCACCGAGCTCGTGCACGCCAGGCGTCCCCGCAGCTCCGGCCGCCTCACGCTCAGTGGTGCGCCACTCCGGGCGCGCAAGAGATCCCGCACCAGGCGCTCCTCCACCTCCCCCGCCTCCACCGCCCCCACCACCACCAGCGGGAGACCACCGCGCCCCGTCCCACGCCTCCTCTCCGCGCGATTGTCAAATCGTGGTGAGGACGGCCCTGGACTTGCGGGTGGAGATCGAGCGCCAGAAGGAGCGCAACAATCGAATCGTCGATGACATCGCCGCTGCAGGGCGCCAAAACCGCAACGCAAATGCCACCATCACGACGTACGCCACAGGCTGCGCCGCCTTCACGAAGCAGTTGCGCAAGGTCACCTGGCCGTACAAGTTCAAGCGGACCTACCTCCGCGCTACGACGGCCGAACCAACTCCTTGGACTTCCTGCAACTCTACACTGTGGCCATCCAGCCGCAGGAGGCGACGACAAGGTCATGGACAATTGGTTCTCCATGGCCCTCACGGATTCAGCACTCTCTTGGCTGATGAACCTTCCCGACGACTCCATCGACTCGTGGGAGGCCCTCTGCAGGCGCTTCGTGGCAAACTTCAAAGGCACGTACGAGCGCTCCCTCACCTACAACGACCTCCGAGTTGTGCGCCAGAAGTCGGGTGAATCCCTGCGCAAGTTCATCCAGCGGTTCAGCCAGGTCCGCAACAAGATCGCGAACGTCGAGGTCATCGCCGCCTTCATGGAGGGCGTCTCGAACCGCATGATGCTTGAGAAGCTTGGCATCCACGACACGCTCACCTCGGTGTCCAAGCTCTTCGATCTACCGGACAAGTGTGCCAAGGCTGAGGAGGGCCTACTCTTCAAGAAAGAAGTGGAAGAAGATGACTAGTCCAGGAAGAAAAACCACGAGAAGCGCAAAGTCACCGCTGTCCTCGCGGCGGAAATTGGAGACAAGCTACCTCGCGAGGACCCTTCTGAGGCTAGTGGCAAGAAGCAGGCCACAGGCATGTATTGTGTGTACCACAACAGGACCAACCACAACACTGAGGACTGTTGGGAGCTAAAGCAACTCTCCCAAAGGCGACAACTGCAAGACGACCGTGGTGGCCGCGGGAGAGGCCGTGGCGGTCGCGGAGGCGGGCGCTACAACAACAACGGCAATCAACAGCCTCAAGAGAACCATAACCCCACTGGGCAAAACAACAACCTCCCTGACGATAACCCGGGGGGCTACCAGGCCCCCAAGGGGATCGCAGCATGCATCCTAGGCGGGGCTCAAGCACCAAGGTCGAACAACCACGTCAAGCAGCACGCTCGAGCAGTCAACGCCACCCTCCCAAGCGTCGAGGCTGCCCAACCCCTCAAGTGGTCGCAGTATCCTATCGCGTTCGACTCCAATGATCACCCCAAGACCACCAAGACGGTCGGCACCATCCCACTGATATGTACCCCCACCATCAACAACATCGCCGTCACGAAGACGCTCATAGACGGTGGGGCAGGCCTAAATGTCATTTCTGTCGAGGCTTTTGAGCAGCTCCAGGTGCCATATGACAAGCTCATGCCCTCCAAGCCCTTTGCTGGAGTGACAGATGGCTTCATCACCCCTCTAGGGCAAGTGAGGCTTGCAGTCACCTTCGGCACTCGTGAAAACTACCGCACCGAGCTCGTCGACTTCGACGTCGCATACATCGGGCTGCCGTACAATGCCATCCTCGGCTACCCGGCCCTTGCGAAGTTTATGGCGGTCACCCACCACGCGTACAACCTCGTCAACCTCCCAGGCTGCAGCGGCACCATCACCATCCACGGGCAAGTCCAGGAGGCTTTGCGCGCTGTTGAGCTCGCTTACAAGACCGCCGCTGCTGCGGCCTCCTCATGAAATGACGAGGACGACACTTTCGACTTCTACCCGTGACCGAGTCACAACAGACATTTTTTGTCTCAAGAGGGACGCCCCGAGTCGTCACCTCTTCAAGCTTCGCCCCCACGAGGGCCTTTCCTCCGGAGCTCTCTCTACAACACGTCGCCACGCGCCGCGAGAAGCAGCAGCCACATCATGTGGAACCTCATGCCCAGTCATGCCGGCATGTAACTTGGCCGCCCCAAGTGTAACAAACTAGTGGTTTTTTGGCACAATGCGCCTCAGCGCCGTTTTTTTTAATATTATCTCGGTAAGGGTTTTTCTCCTATGTTTGATCGCCCGCGCTCATACTTTTCCCTTGCACACCTCGCGAGCGGGGGCTGGGCACGGTGCCTGTGTCTCGGGAACATCCCAGCAGCGCCGATAAATCCAAAGGATCCGAGCTCTGTCTCGTGGGCCTGCTCCCACGCACGTCACCTCACCAAGGACCTTGGTGCTCGTTCTCATCGCGAGATACAAATGAGGAAAGCCTATAAGCGCGCGTGAGTTTTTCAACTTTGCAATGCTCGTGGATGCGCCTTTGTGACTAACGCATGAAGGACAACACCCCCGCTGGAGCCACGAAAACACCCCTAGAAGGAACACGGTGCCCGCGAAGAGGCAAGACCCCACGCAGCTAAGTCCAGAACTAAAGCTACTCGTTGTTTTTTCCCTCTCCTTGGTTGTTCTGCCTCTCGGGCTCTTTTCTCACTTACGCCTCATGGGTTGCTCGCGCGTCAAAAGGGGGCTCCCGAGCATCGTGCCTCGAGAGCCTTTACCCCTCTGAGCCTTACGCATCCCCCGGCCTTGTCAAGCCCAGACTCTGACATATCGCAGCGGCGATGCTAAAGCGCGAAGAAAAGGGTCCTAACAACGTAGAGCAAAAAGACATGAGCAAGGGATGAAAGCCTCTCGAGAAACATACGCTGGCAATGCTAGTAATACGAACTTTAAAGTTATTACAGCACGTAACAATGTTCAAAAGCTGCGACAATGTCTCCAGGCGCGCCGCGATGAAAGGAGTATCTTCGGGCTTCATCACCGTTCAGGCATTCTCCGTCAGAGCCCTCGCCGCTTCCCTCGGAGCCTTCATCTTCCACCGCCTCAAAACGTTCGACGTACACCCTCACGTCATCCTGCACTTTGGCGATCTGCTCCATGGCGTTGGGCCCCTCCAAAGGCTTGGTCACGTCCTCGAAGAGGAAGAACGGTTGGATGCGACGAAGATTGGCGAAGATGCGGCTAACTGCAAGATGAAGTAGCTTGCGGCTCTCCTCTTCGACCAGATGGTCCATGGATGTCACGGCTTTCTCCAAGTTCTCCACTAGTCGTTCGAAGAGGCTCAGGTACCCCTGGAGGTTGGCGCCCCCCTCAGCCGTGAAGTTAGGAACCTCGCACGTAGGCGATGTGCAACAACCCGAGCTCGAGACGCCAGCGACTGAAGCATGCTCCGCTGCTCTCTCTTCAGAGTCTTGGCGTCCCGCGCGGAGGCCTTGGCTTCCTCAGCAAGCGCCGCGGCCGGTGCTATCTGCCGCTGGAGGTCATGCTCCACACGCCGACGGGCGTCTCTGGCAGTCTTCAGGCGGGACCTAAGCCGTTCCAATTTTCCCTCCAGTTCCTGGATGCGTTCGTCGGACTCAGCTCGTTTCTCCAAGAAACGGTCCTCCAGCATCTTCAGCTTCTTTGAGAAATCCTCCTTGCAGTTCTTGCGAAAGTTTTTCTGCTCCTCAACCGACTGCTCGTGAGCTCCTTCGCTCGCAGCTAAAGCTTCTCGTTGGCCCTCTTAATACGGTCTTGGCGTCCAGCCTCGTCAGCAGCCACTGCACTCTCGCGAATTTCCAGGCGATCCTTCTCCGCAGCCTGGTCCCTCTCGACCTGCTCAACCTGTTCCTCACGCTTGCGGACTTCAGACTCGCGGGAGGCCAGGTCCTGGAGACGCTGGTCAAGTTTTTCTTCACGGGGACGGATCTCCGCCCGGAAATTGTCTAGCTTCGCCCTAAGAGCCTCTACCGTCGCGGCAGTCTTTTTCTCCTCGGCCTCATGGGTAACACTGGCACGAACCTCGTCGGCAAAGCGGCGGGCCTCGACGCGCCGTTCCTGTGCCTCCTCGTCCTCCCGCCGGGCACGCTCGAACGCCGCATGCAGATGGGCCCAGCCCCGCGCGCGGTCCAGGCGGTCCTCGTCCACGACGCGCTCCTCGTCAATGATATGGAGTTCCAGGCCGTTGAGCATTTCCTCGCTGAGCGGCACATGGCCTCACGACGGGTCTCACAAGGGCGGCGTTGTCGCAGCGCCAGGGCCCAGCTCTCCCCGATGGGCGTGGAGCTCAAAGCTTCGTGAACCTGGGGCCCGGAGCCCGAGTTTCCTCCAAAGCGTCGCGGGGGGACTCCGACCCGGGGTCCTCTCCTCATCAGCGGGCTCTCGGGGGCTCGGCGGAGAACCCCCATCTTCGCCAACATCCCCATGACGTCCTGAGGGCCTGGGGCACCCTCACCACCAGCCCCGGCGTTCGCCTGGATAGAGGGAGTGCCCCCTGCTTCTAGCGTTGCCTTCACCAACCCGACTGGAACCTCGCCTTCGGCGGCCTCGAGGCCTGTCGTAGTCACCTCCTTTTCGACCTCGACGTCCATCGCCGCCGCCTCTGGTAGGGGTGGCGCCGCCTCCCAGCGGGGCTTCTCCGGCTCAGGAAGGGTCACCACCCCAGCAAGGTCCGCGAACCCAGGAGTTGGGACCGCGGTCGCAGGAAGCACCTCGCCCGTCGCGGAAATCGCGGATACCTCCGGGGCCTCCAAGGCCTCTCTGGGCTGGCAGAGTTTTTTCTGCCTCGGCGCTGAAGAAGACCTGAAGAAGGAGGATCAGAGAACAGCCGAGACAAGAAGGCTCAACAAGAAAAGAAAAAGGAAGGAAAGGAGGCTTACACGGTGGCGGCGTCCACCCATCTCCTCTTCCGTACTCGCCGGAGCGGAGGGACGCTGGCTGCAGGCGCCCCTTGAAGCTCCCCAGCTTTTGTCCCAGGAGGGGTGCCCCCGGGGCAATCGGCAGGCTTGGCGAGGGGCGACTCCACCTGAGGCTTTCGGGAATCAGCCGAAGGGCCGTCATGGGGTTTGTCCTCCACACGCTGCGACAGAGCGGCGCGGTAGGACGACTCGTCGCCTGAAGAGACGTCCAGGATCTGCGTCCCAGGCTCCGCGGGGCCCGGTGGGCGCTCATCTCTTCCCGAGGGATCGACGCCACGAGAAGTGCCTTCGCCCTCAGCAACAGAGCTGCTGGGGGTTCCCGGTGAGCAGGTCTTACCTTGCTCCGGCTCCACCATGATGAGTCCTTCTTGAGGGCCCGTCCGCCCCTGTGAGCGCAGCCCCCACGCGGTGAAAGACGGCATCGCCGCCAAGTATTGGAAGCGGCCTGACTTCTCGAACAGATACAAGGGTTTGGAAGAGTTGTTCTCCGGTTCGGGTATCTGCGAGGGGGAGAAGAGAAAGCCCATGATCTCGTCTACCACCTCCGCCGAGAGTTCCTCCTTGTCCAGACGTATCCTGTCTGACACACCGGTGTATATCCACACCGACTTCTGGTGTGACTGCAGTGGCGCGATGCGCTGCCTCACGAACTCTCTGGCAATCATTTGGCCAGTGAGGCCATACGAGCAAGCCTCGACAGGGCGCCTCTCCACGATGTCGAGGGACTGGTGCACCAACGGCTGCCTGCCCCACCCTTGATGCCTCATCGGAGGGCCAGCCAGCACCTCGAGGAAAGGGCAGACCTCCGAAACCTTCACGAAGACCAACCGCTGGCGAAATCCGTCCACCTCCTTCGTCACCCAGGGACGGGGACATCACCGTCCTGAGCAATGGGGGGATAGTTCCCGAAAATCCCGTCGCAGAGGCGAAACAAGACGCATCCCGTCGTCTCTGTGTGCGACAAGAAGTGCAGCGAGAAGAAGTTGCGGAAGAAGTCCACTGAAGGCCTGACTCCGACATACGCCTCGCAGAAGTAGGCGAAAATGGAGAGGGTGAGAAGAGCGTTGGGGTGGAGATGGAGCAATTGGATTTGGTAGCGTTCAAAATCGCGAGGAGGAACTCCGAAAAGGGATGAATCAGGCCCGCGAAGAGAGAATGGAGGAAGACGGGATAGAATGGAGCGCGAAGCATGCCGGGGACGCCCCCTGGCTGAAGCTCCGTCGCGCCCCTCTCATTGAATGCCGAGGCCGTCAAGGGGCGCACCTTCGCCAAATGCGCAACGCTGGTCACGCGGTTATCCTCCAGCGCGGGCCTGAGAGCACGGCCGCGGCTCGTCGGGGTCTTCTCGTCGTCCGGGGCCGCCGCCTTGGCCTTCTGCGCAGCGGTAGCTCTCTGAGGCGACATTGCAGCGGCGACGGAAGGAACAATGAGTCGCGGCGCTGGGAGGAAGGAGGCGTTGCCCGAGCGAAGGTTTCGAAGTGATGGGGAACCGTGCTTTTCCCCTGCCATTTATCGCCACGCAGAGTGGTTTTCGGTCATGGCGAGACCCACCGTGTGACCGGACTGGTCGAAGAAGGCGACTCGGCGTATGACGGTTGCGTGCCAGTTGTCTCGACCCAAGAGGGCCAAGTTGGGGCCCGCGACGCTTCACCTTAGCAGTTGGGCTCCAGTTTGCCCATCACGGGCCCGGGGGCTACTGTCGGCCCTGTGAAAACTAGGGTATCATGGGCCGGCCCTCCCCGGGACTCGACACCCGGCTGCAAAGACTACTAAGGACCAGGCGAGACCGCCTGAAGAGACTCGCGAGGGTCTCTGCCTCGCGGGGGCTTCAACGCTGAAGAAAACGACTGAGACCCTATGACCAGAGAACCGTCTCGGGAGACTTTCCCCCCTCGAGGCGTCGGAGCACTCGAAGTGCTTGGCGAGGCTCTGCCACCTTGGCAGGGCGCACATGGGCCCTGCACCCCGCAGCAGGACGACGTGCACATCTGTGCGCGATGACGATGAAGCCGCATTTCCATTTCCATGCTTAAAGGGGAACGACAAAGCTACCCTAAGCGGAGCAGATTACCAAGCATACTACTTTGGTGCCAAGGGGACAACCTGCCGCTCCGCTCCAACGGCGACGTCACAGGGGTGACACCATGGACCTCTGGAGCGCCGACCACTGCTCAGGCCGGACGGTAGCAGGGCCTGACGAAGACCAACAAGACCAGCGCGGTGGACTGCGTCCACAACCTCCTGGACCAGGGGTGCACCGCTCTCCTACACCGGCGCCATGGAGGAACCCTAGCTTCCGCCCCGTGCCTATAAAAGGAGGAGGGGCACCACTTGAGAAGGGGATCGATCATTCTTCACCCAAGACAACTAGTCCACGGAGATAAGAGAGCTCCTACGCCAGAGGAGCTCCACCATTGTTGTAAGCTTTGCCCTCGGCAAGAAACTCTGTACTGTAACCTCACGAAGCAGTGCAATACAACACAGCAGGAAGTAGGGTCTTTACTCCTCAAGGAGGGCCTGAACCTGGGTACGAGCTCGTGTCCATCTCTGCCGTGATGCGTTCCCTTGAGTTCGTCAAGCTTGGTCGCCGAGGTTGACGAGAGTTCGTTAAGTATCGAGTTCAGCCCTCTCGATTCCTGGTTCTCGGGGACTATTCTCCGACAGTACCCGAATAAGAAATACCAAAGATTTGACCCATTAGCTTCCATTTGTTTGATCTCGGGGCCAGCGGCGGCGTGCCTCCCGGCATTCTGGCTTGGCGGAGGTGGTGGGGCCCCGCCGGTGCGGCCACCGGTTCGATGCATGGCGTCATGGTGCGGAAGCGCGGATCGTTCTCGGCCTGTGCTTGGCTTGGCCCTTTGGATTTTTGGTTGAGTGAGGTCCGGCCAGGGCGGATGCGGTAGTCTGGCAGTGGCTTTGACCACGCCGACGACTAATTCTTTGCGCTGGTTACCCTCCTATACTGCCTTTATTGCTGGGGAGGTCTCGCGGCGGCGGGGCTTGCGAGGCTTGAGAATAATGACAGTGGTCCTAGGGTTCCGATTGCGCGAAGACGAAGAGTTGTTTCACGCTTGGCCTCCTGAATCTGGCTAAAGTGACGGGTTCCGGAAGGCTCCGCCGGCAATCTTCAATGGGCGTTAAGACCTAGAGAGTGATGGATCGGGTGGGATTCGGTCACGCCGCGAGGAATCAGCGCGAAGCTCTGCTTTAGTTGCCATCATGGGAAAATCCATGATGAAGTCTGAGGCGGGGAAGGTCATGAAGGCTGAGATTGGAGGACTGGCGGTGGCTCTCAGATCCTTTGCAGTCATGAGGAACTGGCTTCGAGTTTCACGATTCGTGTCAGCAATATGTATGCGGGGGCGACAACATTGGTGAAGTTCAAAGTCCTACCTCGCATGGTGAAAATCAAAGGTATGTCCTTAATTGGTTGTGCCTGGCAAATGATCTTAATGAAGGCATTTTTTTTAGGGGGACTATCTTCAGGGTGAAAACCCATGATTTCGGTCGGGTGACTACGGCGCTTGTGCTGTTTCCTTCTTGAAGGCGTTGCTTTTGGAGAGTTTGGACATCAGGCGTTGTCTTGGTGGTGGTTGTGCTGCTGTTGCAAAGACTGTAACTCAATATCAAGACTTTTTTTTTAGTTTCTTCTTATTATTGTCTTTCGGCTGTGTGCATCTGTAATACCTTTGGTTATTGCGTTGTTCCAGAGGCTGGTGTAATTGGTATCTGCTTGATATTAATAAATTTTTTGTTTTGATCTTTTGTCATAGCTTTAACGATAGTTCGGTGGAGTTACTATCGCGAGGCATATATCCACAGGATTTTCCATTTTTTGGGTCAATTTGTTTGTCTTCAATAAGGTTTTGTCTGGTTAAATAATCAATAATATATTAATTTGCATGTCATCGATGCAAACGTCGGGTTATCCTCCTTTGACAAAAAACAATTTCCCATCAAAAGTGTTAGAAGCTGAAATCTATCTATACTTCTTATAAAGCAAAATCCCACTAAATGCAGTTAATATTTTCTATCTCCACATGCAAATTATCCATATCATCCACTATTTTTTGCCAATCAATTGTCCATGTCATCACCACTAACAATAATTAAAAATTGTTTACATGCAAATTATCCATGCAATGCCTTTTCATCCATATCATTGTCCATTTCACTAATATTTAGTCATCAAATATTCAACAAATTTCACACGAATTAAATTATTGTTTCGACTATTGTGATCAACTAAATCATGACAACTGAATACTTCATGCATCTTATACCAATTTCATTTACATAATATTTTTTCAAGAAATTCCCACTGCAACGTGCGGGGAACTCGTCTAGTATGTAAGATAGTGTATGGTCTAGATGAAGAGAATGACTCATGTGAGCAGAGCTTCGGTAAGACAAATCCTATGGGTGTTTTGTTGTAGGACGGTCCCGATCTTCACGGATTTGGGCGGATTTGGCGAAGAACACGAAGATCACGGTGATGAACACGAAGAACACAAAACACAAAAGGGGCAAAGAAGGTAAATAGCAAGACAAAAGCAACCAATCGATCGTGACACGCCCAAGGGTAGCCCCCGATCCTCAAAGATGCAAGCACACTTACTCTTAGATTTGTTTATCTCACCGGTCGAATCTACCGGTTCAACCACCGAGATGATTGACGAGTAATCACAACTACAAGGAAGGATTCATCTCTACATGGGGATGCCTTGATTCATCTCACTAGGAGGCATCTCATAAGAGGCAACACCAACAAGGGGTAGAAAGGAGCTATGCTCAACTCAAGTCTAATCTCAAGTCTAATCTTAGTCTAACCCTAGATCTGACCATAGGAGGCCTATAAGTAGTGTTGACCAAAAAGGGGTAGGTGGGAGAGGTTACACGAGTCCTCTACCCGAACTGCTCCCGCACTGGCGGTAGTACCGCTTAGCCCAGCGGTAGTACGCTGGTGCGGGCTCGGTCGCGTCAGCCTACGTCGCCAGTACCTCCAGCGGTACCGGTAGCGGTATCTCTTGGTACCGGGTTCGGGCGCAGAATGCCTTCTGGGCGGTACCAGCGGCGGTAGTGGCGGCGGTAGAACCGCTTAGCCCAGCGGTACTACCGCTGCCTGGAACTTTTCTTCCTCCTTCTTCTTCATCTTCTTGGCTCGCATCTTGTCCAACTTCTCCATCTTCATTCATCGGTCCATGGGGCTCCTTGTAGGCTTCATTCCTGAGTATGCATATGATACCCGTAGATGTGATAGCCTTCAGGTAGCTACATGCGTGAAAAAGTAACGGGGTTAGGTTGAGACTCCAAGTGCAGAGTGTGTAGTAAGTGGAAGACGTGTTTTCCCCACGAGGGTGACTCGAGGGTTTAATATCGAACTCTCGGGGAATCAGTAGTGAAGATTTATCTTCCTATCCTTCTTTTGGTTACCTACAAAACAAAGTAAATGTTTTGGTCCTCAACCTCACCTGTGGTTGTCAAGCACAAGGTGTAAGAATGATATCAAGATAATATGCAATGCAAACAAGAAATAAATATGCAATGGTGGTAAATAAATATGCAAGGATGGTGGTAGCAATGATAAATGATATTTTTGGGTTTTATTGATGAATGCAAGATGTAAAAGTGTTTTTGTATTTTCGGATTTTTAATGGCAGAAAATGGAAAAGTGGTAAAAGTGTTGGAAAGGTGTTTCTTATGATTAAAAATGGACCGGGGTTCATGGTTTCACAAATGCACTCTCTCTTTAATAAAGTGGTAGACAATGGAACACTAGAGTTGACATATGAGATTGCAACACAAAGTTTAATGACAAGTTATAATTATATGGGCATCACGTCCTAACATAGAGACCTTTTGGTTATTAGTCTCTTATACTCCACCAAGATGCGAACTAAATCATAACACCTCAGTAATTAAGATAACTCAGAGTATAGCTAAGTATCATGACATGAAGTTAAAATAAGAACATGCTAGATCTAGTCATGGAGTAGTGGCAATGGTCACACCCACATCCCGGTAGCATGGTATTTTTTTTATCCCTAGTGAGGCAACAAAGTAAGGTAAAGATACCCAAGTGGATCGCAGAACTTTCTCTCACGTTCACTGCACTAGCCACCCCCCGTTACTCCAACTAATGCACACGTTCCCTCACACACGCTCTCATAAACATGCTTGATCATAACAAGTAAATAAGAACGGGGTACATAATATGCATCTACTTTCATAACTGAAACAAAACATTGCAATCTCAAACATATATTAACTCATAAAAAGATCCACCACAAAGGTATTACATAGATGACCGTAATCATGTTCAGCAGCTCATACGGTACTAATTAGTGAAGCTCAAGAGAGGAGAGATACATAAGTTACTTCCACAAACCCATAGTCCAGAGGTGGACTACTCCCTCTTCATCATGGAGACGGTGGAGAAGTCGTTGGAGAAGATGGAGACCACGCCGGCAGCGCCCCGCCGGAGTTTTCCCCCTCCAATCTGCAGCTCCAGGTCTCTGTTTCGGTGTTTCTGTGTTTCTGCGGCGCTCCTTCCAGAGAACGTCGGGGGCTATTTTTATAGGCGTTTTTAGGTCAAACGAGTCGGTGGAGAAAGATCGACGGCAACGGAGCTCGAGGCCCAAGGGGGGTCCCACGCGGCCAGGTACAGGGCCGCGTGGGCCCACCTCTTTTGGCCCTCGGGCTCCGCTTGTTTGCTTCCTTCGCCCCAAGTCTTCTTCCTTCCAAATATTGACGCTCGTAAATTTCAGGTCATTTGGACGTCGTTTGGGTCCCTGAAACATTAAAATAAGAAATAGGGTTTTCTGCCTGTGCAGGGTTAATTCCATAAAAATAGGAAATATAAATATTCCCAAAATCATTATAAAACATGATATAACCCTTATATGATGCAAATATGATTGGAATATAAGTAATAAGTGCAAAGTTCATGTATGCATTTTACATGCATCAACATCCCCAAGCTTAACCATACTCGTCCTCGAGTATGAAGGTGATAAAACTAACATGGACTTTGCAATTTAATACTAACAATGGATATCAAAGATGATTACTATTGCTACATAGAGTCAAATGATTCATTCTTCAAAGGAGTAGCAATATGCAAGATAGTTTATGAAGTGATATCAAGTATTCAATGCAAGGATGTTCAATGATAATTCACAAAGTGTAACATAAAGAAAGTAATATGGACCACATGTATGCATAATGATAAGTAAGAACATCCTACAATGGTCATAGAGTGTAGATGAAAATCTGAATATAAAAGGTGGACACTTTGGAAAGATATATATGTGAGTAGAGGTAAAGCATGATAAGTTTCATCTAACTTCCAAACTCTTCTACTTAAGTTAATGATTGCAATGTGGTAATCCTTGGTGTCAAGCTCTCATTCCCCTATCATAGCATCTTGAATGATTAAGTTTAAAGTGAAAGCAAATATGAGTAGTGTGCTTGACAAAGTAAGGTTGAATGTCTCATGCCCCTTGAATACAAGTACCTACACCATGTGTTACTCAACTTGGAAACAAAGCAAGTTCAAGTTAAATATCATTGTAAGTAATAATAGTATCATCAAGAGCGTCAACTGGGGTACCTCTTGTCCCAGGATATGGAACAAGCCCATATCAAAATGACAAGACAAACAAACAAATGAACAATCTCAACACCCTTTTTATTTACCATTGGATAGCTTTTTATTGTAAGGTGTATCACAGAAGGTTCACCATAGCATGTAAGTAAATTTCCACCATGAATGATGCATGGCTTAGATTAGCGGCCCAGGCGTCTCTCTAACCATTTATACAAACTCATTTAAACTACTTCATTTCCACATTTATTTCACCATGATAAGCATCCATAAACAAAAGTACATGATATCAACTAAATGAATGAAGAGCATGTTGAAAGCTTGCCATGTGACAGCACATATGAGCTAACTCCAACCGACATTTTCAAGCCACAACATCATAATTTAATCACAATGGGTCATGTTTTATTTATGCAATAAAAGTAAAGTGTGCATCAAGTTCGTGAGAGCTATATAACCAACTTTTCCCATAACAATCAATAACATAAACATTTTCATTCAGAGGTATAGATAACACAAATATCATGATAAACATACTCGGAATAGCATAAAGCTAATAGGTAGATATGGTGGACTCACTGGAAAAACTTTGGTTGAAGGTGTTGGAAACAAGTTTTTGCTTGTTGGAATTTTTGGGCTAGCAAGAGGGAGAAAGTTGACCATCTAAATGCATGCATGAGTGTCCATAGAACTAACTAATCCATGTTAAAAAAGTAAAATAACATTCAGCATCAAAACATGAATAAGTGATAGCTCTTGATAAAATTTGCAAATTATTACTCATTAACAAGCTCATGAATCATGCAACTATATGTATCTTTAAAATCAACTCAAACATCCCTTTTCCCAATCTTATAATAGCATCCAACATATTTCAACCCATATTTCCAGTAGCTCTCTCATATATAAATGATAGTGTGGTGGTCTCACAAAATAAAAATCAAACCAAACAAACAAAAAGACGCTCCAAGTTTATGCGATAAAGTGTTTCGATCGAAAAACAGAAGTTAGACGTGTGCAAACCGAGAGTGTGTAGGTCCAGTGGGGTTGTCTTCACATCCCCAAGCTTATGGTCTTCACCATCCTTGGATAGCTCTTGGTGCATCTCCTCCAATCCCTGTGAAAAAACTTCAAAACACCGTTTCTCCCATTTCTTTTCTGTGGGGTGCATTAGTAGTGATAAACAAATAGATTTCTTGCTGCATATAATCCTTAACAAAAATTCATATGAATGTCCAGAAAGTGTATAATGTTGTATGCCTACTCATAAACTCAATTGGATCAAAAAGATTCAAGTTAAAAGCTCAAAGCATGCATCAAACAAAATGGGACAGAATCTGTCCAGAAAAACAGCAGCAGCAAAACGTATTTTTCTACCCTACAAACTTTGTCGAAAATTCCGAAAAATTCATGCATACAGAGGATGAAAAGTTGCAACTACAGTTCAAATATGAGCTCATTCGGAGTTACAGAATAAGAATTAAAAATCATACCGTGCACAGATTCGTGCAGGAATAAAATCTCCGAACGCTATAAGCAACTTTTCAAACCAAAATGAGTAAAACTTGGCACTTTATTAAAAATTCCAGAAACTAAACTAAAACAAGTCTCTTGTTACAGCAAGAGGACACAAAGAAAATCACACAAAAAAAAACCGGGTTGCCTCCCGCAAAGCGCTTTCTTTATAGCCATATAGCTAGGCTTCTTACTTGTTGTTTATTGTGACGAAGCTCATGAGGGAGCTTGAACTTTGATGTCCCTCTTCCTTGGGAAGTGTTCCATGCACTTCTTGTGTGGAAACTGAAACTTCACATTCCCTTCTTTTGAATCAATGATAGCACCTGTAGTACGAAGAAAAGGTCTTCCAAGAATAATAGGACTAGAGGTTTTATTCCCCATATCCATGATTAGAAAATCAACAGGCACAAAAGTCATATGTAACTCTACCATAACATCACTTACTTTTCCTAAAGCATGTTTAATGGAATCATCAGCAAGTGCAAGTTCAATAGAGCATTTTTCAAGATTTTTCAATTCAAGTACTTCATATAGTTCTTTAGATAAAACAGAGACACTAGATCCTAGATCAAGTATAGCATGGTGTGTCTCTTTTCCAATAGTTACTAGTACTTAGGAATCCATATATCCCCAAGCTTAGGTGGTATCATAGCCTCTTGGTTGTACCTAGCAATCTTTTCTTTCAAGACATGATTAGCAATATAAGAACCAAAACCAGCTTGGTTAGTGTTGATGGAAGGATCACTTGCAAATTTTTGTAAGATAGATATTAATTCATGCAAGCTACAATTTTCTAAGTCAAGCAATGGATCCTTGACTTCACTAAGCATTTTAACTTCCTCAACTTTCTTTTCTAACTCAATCAGCATAAGAGATTCATCATTCAGTTTCTTTAACTTCTTCTTTTAAACCACCAAGTTGAGACATGAATGGCAACAAATATTCAGGATAGTTCAATAATTCATAAGAGTTTCCTCCAAAGTAAGAGGAACATTTTCAGCAATATTAATAGAATTCATTCCAACCACAGGTGATGCTTGTGGTTTCCCTGCAGACATACTCAATAAAGTGGCTTGATTATCAGCTAGTTTTGACAAAGCTTTGTCTAGTCCTGCAGCTTGGAGTTGTAAGCCTTTAATATCAGAACTAATAGAAGCAAAGACTTATTCAACTCTTGTATCATGGTATTATGACTAGCAACTTGTTCCATAAGAATTTTGTTAGCCTCGAATTATCATTGCGTGATGACATAGGCTTCCAATTATTATCATTAGCATTAGGATATGGAACAAAAGGACGATTGTTGGGAACATATGGGGGTTTATTATGAGTTATAATTGTTATTACCATACCCATTATTACCATAGTTCCTAATGAAGTTCACATCAACATATATATCAAGTTTCACATTTTCAGGATTATTACCAACTAGTTCTTGGAAAGGAACATTTTCAACATTAGGTTTATTAAGCAAAGCAAGGATAGTATCCATTTTAGATGACAAATCATTTGTTTCTTCAATAGAGTTTACTTTCTTAGAAGGATTAGGTGCTCTATCAGTATGCCATTGACTATAGTTTTGCAAAATGCTTTCCAATATGTTCTTAGCTTCTACTATAGTTTTTCCCATAAAAGCACCTCCAGCAGCAGAATCAAGTATATTTCTAGACATGTAGTTTAAATCATTGTAGAAAGAGTGTAATATGGTCCATTCATTAACCCCATGCGATGGACAAGTTCTAAGCATAAGTTTTATCCTATCCCAAGCCATAGCAACATGTTCATTTTCATTTTGCCTAAAAGAAAGAATGTTGTTTATATTTTGCAAAATTTTCACAAGAGGATAATATTTCTTAATGAAAGATTCTTTTAGATCATCCCAAGAATTAATACTACCAGATGGCAATGAATGCAACCACTCTTTAGCTTTTCCTTTAAGTGAGAAAGGAAATAACTTCAGTTTTGGGATATCACTTTCCACATTTTTAAACTTTTGCATGTCACATATTTCAACAAAATCATGAAGATGCATAGATGCATCCTCCATAGCACTACCACCAAATTATTCCCTAGTTATCAAGTTCAACAAACTAGGACTTACTTCATAATTACCAGCTTTAATCTTAGGTGTGGCAATAGCTCTTGTGATAAATTGATCATTATGAGTGTTTGTGTAGTCACACAACTTAGTTCTTTCTACCATTTTAGCAAGTTTTTATGTGTTTTTTTAATTTTTTGTGCAAAACTGAAAATAAAATGACACTAACAAATGCAAACCGAAATAACAAATGCAACACAAAATGCAAAACTGACACTAAATATGCAAACTGAAATATAAATGCAAGAAAATGACAAAACAAAATAGTTTGTTTTGAAGGTAAAGATGGATAAGATGATGCTCACGTAGGTGCAACCTCCCCAAGCTTAGGTGTTAGCACAAGTTGGTGATGAAGTTGACTTTGTTGTGATATACTTGGACAAATCCGGTGCCAATAAACAGAGCTGGTGCAAGGGAAGCAAGTGCACTCTTGGATAAATCTTTTCAGCTCTGATTCCCAGGCAACGGCGCCAGAAAACAATCTTGATACCCGTAGATGTGATAGCCTTCAGGTAGCTACCTGTGTGAAAAAGTAACGGGGCTAGGTTGAGACTCCAAGTGCATAGTGTGTAGTAAGTGGAAGACGTGTTTTCCCCACGAGGGTGACTCGAGGGTTTAATATCGAACTCTCGAGGAATCAGTAGTGAAAGATTTATCTTCCTATCCTTCTTTTTGGTTACCTACAAAAAAAGTTAAATGTTTTGGTCCTCAACCTCACCTGTGGTTGTCAAGCACGAGGTGTAAGAATGATATCAAGATAATATGTGATGCAAACAAGAAATAAATATGCAATGATGGTAAATAAATATGCAAGGATGATGATAACAATGATAAATGATATTTTTGGGTTTTATGTGATAAATGCAAGATGTAAAAGTGTTTTTGTATTTTCGGATTTAATAATGGCAGAAAATGGAAAAGTGCTAAAAGTTGTTGGAAAGGTGTTTCTTATGATTAAAAATGGACCGGGGTTCATGGTTTCACAAATGCACTCTCTATTTAATAAAGTGGTAGACAATGGAACACTAGTGTTGACATATGAGATTGCAACACAAAGTTTAATGACAAGTTACTAATTATATGGGCATCACGTCCTAACATAGAGACCTTTTGTTTATTAGTCTCACTTATACTCCACCAAGATGACTCGGAGTATAGCTTTAAGTATCATGACATGAAGTTAAAATAAGAACATGCTAGATCTAGTCACGGAGAAGTGGCATGGTCACCCACAACCCTTGTAGCATGGTATTTTTGTTTATCCCTAGTGAGGCAACAAAGTAAGGTAAAGATACCCAAGTGGATTGCAGAACTTTCTCTCACGTTCACTGCACTAGCCACCCCCGTTACTCCAACTAATGCACACATCACCCCACACACGCTCTCATAAACATGCTTGATCATAACAAGTAAATAAGAACGGGGTACATAATATGCATCTATATTCATAACTGAAACAAAACATTTGCAATCTCAAACATATATTAACTCATAAAAAGATCCACCACATAGGTATTACATAGATGACCGTAATCATGTTCAGCAGCTCATACGGTGCTAATTAGTGAAGCTCAGAGAGAGGAGAGATACCGTAAGTTACTTCCACAAACACATAGTCCAGAGGTGGACTACTCCCTCTTCATCATGGAGACGGTGGAGAAGTCGTTGGAGAAGGTGGAGACCACGCCGGCAGCGCCCCGCCGGAGTTTCCACCCTCCAATCTGCAGCTCCAGGTCTCTATTTGGGTGTTTCTGTGTTTCGGCGGCGCTCCCTCCAGAGAACGTTGGGGGGCTATTTTTATAGGCGGTTTTAGGTCAAAACCGAGTCGGTGGAGAAAGATCGTCGGCAACGGAGCGTCGAGGCCCAATTGGAGGGGTCCCACGCGGCCAGGTACAGGGGCCGCGTGGGCCCACCTCTTTTGGCCCTTGGGTCTCCGCTTGTTTGCTTCCTTCGCCCCCAAGTCTTCTGCCTTCCAAATATTGACGCTCGTAAATTTGCAGGTCATTTGGACGTCGTTTGGGTCCCTGAAACATTAAAATAAAGAAATAGGGTTTTCTGCCTGCGCAGGGTTAATTCCATAAAAATAGTAAATAAATATAATATTCCCAAAATCATTATAAAACATTGATATAACCCTTATATGATGCAAATATGATTGAAATACAAGTAATATAGTGCGAAGTTCATGTATGCATTTTACATGCATCAGCATAGGACACTAGCTTGAGGTAGCAAACCATTCATAGAATCATCAAGATCACAAAAGGATAGGAGCGAGTTCACCTTATCATGTAGGGATTTGACTTGTGCTCTTGTCATTGGTCCACTTGGCGTGTCATGTGTAGGAACCGGAGGTTGGGTTACATCATCTCCCCCTTGGGAAAGAGTCGTCCTCGACTCTTGGTCATCCTCATCGCTTGAAGTCCCATGGTATGGAGATAAGTCGGCGACATTGATGTGTCATGCACCAAGTACTTGGAGTTGGCGATGTCGATCTTGTATGGTTGTCGTTGATGCGCTTGAGGACCTCGAGAGATCCATCTCCACGAGGGTAAATCTTGGACTTCCTCGCATCCGGAAAGCGATCCTTGCGAAGGTTGTAGCCACACTAGGTCTCCTTCTTCAAATATCATGGCGCGCTTGTTCTTGTTCATCTTCTTAGCAAGTTATCATTGTGCTTCTCAAGTGTGATTCTTGTATCCTCATGTAGCTTCTTCATGTAGGCGACGTGCTTATCGTAGTCCATGCTTGTTTGTTCATGTAGTGGTAGTGCTACCATAGACGATCTCGAATTGGGCTTCTCTTTGTTGTTCGGTGTAGTGCTCGATTGTAGGAGAACTTGGCATGTTGGATGCACTCCTCCCAATTCTTCAGTTTGGCTTGATCAACACACGAAGGAGCATGGATAGACTTCGGTTCACCACTTCTGTTTGACCATCCATTTGAGGGTGATAGGCGGTGGAGAAGAGTTGCTTGATTCCCAACTTGGCCATCAATGTCTTCCAAAAGTAACTCACGAACTTGACGTCACGATTTGAAACGATGGTCTTTGGCACTCCATGAAGACGAACGATTGGCAAAGAAGTGTATAGACCATGATAGTTTAGTGTAGACATAGCTTTGAGACAAGTGGAACATCGGCAGACTAAGCGTTCAACATCACGCTTCATTCTTGTCCAATGGTAGCTGGTGGCGAGCATGGCGTAGGTCTTGTCGCGGCCAAAGAGTGTCCCATGAGCGATCCTTAAACAAGAAACCTTTGTGCAAATGGTAATCCCCAATCCCTTTGTTCTCCAAGCATTGAGCAAAAATGTCTCCAAAGAAAGTATCGGTTGCATACAAATCAATTTATCTCTTCGAACCCAAAACACTAATTTCAAGATTGGTAAGTAGGTTGGTCTTGCGGGACAATGCATCCGCGACCATATTGTCTTTACCTTTCTTGTATTTGATTACAAAGGTGAAAGACTCAATAAACTCAACCCACTTAGCATGTATTTTGTTCAAATTCGTTTGGCTTTTCAAATATTTCAAGGATTCATGGTCAGAATGAATGACAAACTCCTTAGGACGAAGGTAGTGTTGCCAAACATCCAAAACACGAACCAAAGCATACAACTCTTTGTCATAAATTGTATAATTCAAACGATCTCCATCTAGTTTCTCAGTATGGTATGCGATGGGTCTACCATTTTGCATGAGCACGCCTCCAATACCCAAACCACTTGCATCACATTCAATCTGAAAAGTTTTAGAAAAAATCGGAAGTGCAAGTAGTGGGGCTTGGGTTAACAACCGCTTGAGCTCATTGAAAGCAATGTCATGTGCATGGCCCCAAATGAAAGGCACATTCTTCTTTGTAAGGTCATGAAGAGGGCATGCAATTGTTGAAAAATCTTTGATAAAACGACGATAAAATCCGGCAAAACCCATAAAACGTCTCAACTCCTCAAGTGACGTAGGAAAAGGCCAAGAGCGAATAGCTTCTATCTTTGCTTCATAACCTTCAACACCATTCGAAGAAACAACAAAACCCAAGAAAATGAGCTTATCGGTGGCAAATGTGCACTTAGAAATATTAGCATAAAGCTTTTCATTGCGAAGGGCCAACAAAACTTGAGCAACATGAGAAGTATGCTTTCCACCGACTTGCTATAGATAAGGATATCATCAAAATAGACAACAACAAATTTTCCAATGAAAGGACGAAGCCATGATTCATAAGACGCATAAAAGTTGAAGGTGCATTGGAAAGACCAAATGACATGACAAGCTATTCATAAAGACCAAGCTTTGTCTTGAAGGCGGTTTTCCATTCATCACCTCACACATCCTTATTTGATGGTAGCCACTCTTAAGATCAATTTTGGAAAAGATGGCAGAGCCACAAAGTTCATCGAGCATATCATCAAGTCTAGGGATAGGATGGCGATTGATGTCTACGCACGCTTCTATTCTTGTAGACAGTGTTGGGCCTCCAAGAGCAGAGGTTTGTAGAACAGCAGAAAGTTTCCCTTAAGTGAATCACCCAAGGTTTATCGAACTCAGGGAGGTAGAGGTCAAAGATATCCCTCTCAAGCAACCTGCAATTAAGATACAAGAAGTCTCTTGTGTCCCCAACACACCCAATACACTTGTCAGATGTATAGGTGCACTAGTTCGGCAAAGAGATAGTGAAATACAAGTAATATGGATGATTATAAGTGGTAACTGCAATCTGAAATAAAAATGGCAGCAAGCAAACATGTAGCAGAACTTGTTGTAAACGGTGTTTCAATGCTTAGAAATAAGGCCTAGGGATCATACTTTCACTAGTGGACACTCTCAACAATACTAATATAGTTGAATGCATAAATACTTCCTCTTCGCTATGCTACTCTTGACTATTGTCCCGTTGGATAACAAACACCAATCCACTGTAGGGCTATAACAGCACGCCTCAAGTCTGTATTCCCTCTCTAGGGCACCCACGCTGTCACTGTGAGTGCCCCAAATCAGTACTAAACAAACGCCACAACTTTATAGTGACAACCAACAAAAGAACAACTCATGATAAATATCCTTTGATCTATTAATAGAGTCACACACCTCACCCACACTGTCACCTTGGCTTAGTATTCTCACGTGACTCAAGATCATAATGATAAAACAACTTGACTAGCATATGCAATACATAATGAAAGGGGAAACATCTATAACATCAACTAGATTACAAAGCTCATGATCACATAAAGATCACACCAAGGGAGAGAGAGATAAACCACATAGCTACGGTAGAGCCCTCAGCCTTGGGGGAGAACTACTCCCTCCTCATCATGGGAGGCAGAAACGGCGATGAAGATGGCGGTGGCGTCGATGGAGAAGGCTCCGGGGGCAATTCCCCGTCCGGCAAGGTGCCGGAACAAAGACTTCTGTCCCCCTAAACTTGTTCTGGATGGCGGCGGAGCTCGGAGTGGAATTTTGCGAAATCCTTCGGGGGTTAGGGTTTTCATGACGGGGGCAATATATAGTCCGAAGGGCGGTGCGAGGGGATGCCCGAGGCGGCCACACCAGCGTGGTTTGGGGTCTTCTGGGCCTCTTCTGGACCTGTCCTTTTGGTCCACGCAGTCTTTTGGCATTTGAGAATTTTTGGAATATTTCCAGATTTTTCTGAACACTTTTATTTTTTGACCTTTTCTGCAATGCACAAACAAAATAAACAGGAATGGCACTGTGCCATCTTGTTAATACGTTAGTCCAATAAATGTCATAATATCATATAAACTGCATAAAAAACATGTGGCAATTGATATAAAACATGCATGGAATATCAAAAATTATAGATACGTTTGAGACGTATCACCTATCATGATCAAGATCATCTTATTGTAATGCTACATGTTGTGTTTGCTGGGATCCGATGAATATTGATACTATGTCAAGTTAAATACTGAAATATCATGTCTATGTTATTTATGATCTTGCATGCTCTCCGTTGCTTGTTGATACTCTGGCTAAGTGGATGCTTGTGACTCCAAGAGGGAGTATTTATGCTAGATAGTGGGTTCAGTCTCCATTTAATCTGGGGGAGTGACAACAACCTCTAAGGTTGTGGATGTGCTGTTGCCACTAGGGGTAAAACAGCGATGCTTTGTCTAAGGATAAATGTGTTGCTTACATTATGCACTTTACTTAATGCAATTGTCTGTTGCTTGCAACTTAATACTGGAAGGGGTACGGATGTTAACCTGAAGGCGGACTATTTAGGCACACATGCATGCTGGATAGCGGTCTGTGTACTTTGTCGTAATGCCCAAATGAATCTCATAGTAGACACTACTTGCACATGCATTGTTATTATGCACTTTCAATATTGTCAATTTCCCAGCTGTAATTTGTTTACCCAACATGTTAGTTATCTTTATGGAGAGACACCACTAGTGAACTGTGGACCCTGGTCCATTCTTTTACATCTGATAATACAACCTACTGCAATCATTGTTCTTTTTAATTCTCTGCAAACAAACATCATTTTCCACACTATACGTCTAATCTTTTGTTTTCAGCAAGCCGGTGAGATTGACAACCTCACTGTTAAGTTGGGCAAAGTATTTTGATTGTGTTATGTGCAGGTTCTAAGTCAACCGCCAGGACCTCCCCTTCGACTCAAGCAAGTTTTCTGGTGCCGTTGACACCTTCAGAAGTGTCTTCACCTTCTACTGGATTGATAACCTTGGTAGTCTTACTGAGGGAAGACTTGCTGCTACACTCATCAAACCTTACTCTTGGGGTCTCCCAACGAACGTGTGCTTTACACGCATCAAGCAAGTTTTCTGGCGCCGTTGCCGGGGAGATCAAGACATTTCGGATACAGCAGGTTTTTACCTCCCCTACGCACCAGCAGCAATGGCGATGAAGATGGTGGTGGAGTCGATGGAGATGGCACCGGGGGCAATTCCCCGTCCCGGCAGGGTGCCGAAACAGAGACTTCTGTCCCCCGAATTAGGGTTTTTGGTGGCGGCGGAGCTACCGAACTCTTCTGGAGAAATCGTCGATGCTTTTAGGGTTTTCGGGGCAGGAGTAATATATAGGCCAAAGGGCAACGCGAGGGGGTGCACGACCCGTCCTCCTCAGGTGGTGGCGCCACCCCCCTCCAGGGCGTGCGGTGGCATGAGGAGGAGGCCGTGGGCCTCCGCTGGACTTGCCCTTCTGGCTCCATGGGTCTTCTGGCGAAATAGAATTTCTGTAATTTTTCTGGATTTTTCCGAGCACTTTGGTTTTCGGGCCTTTTCTACAATACACAGACATAATAAACAGAAACTGACACTGTGGCATCTTGTTAATAGGTTAGTCCAATAAATGTCATAATATGATATAAAGTGTATATAAAACATGTGACAATTGGTGTATATCAACATGGAACATCAGAAATTATAGATACGTTTGAGACGTATCAGCGATACCTAACGGTTATGGCGTTGATGGGGCGACAATCCATGCAAAGGCGAAGGGTGTTGTCGTGCTTGGGCACCAACATGACGGGAATGGCGCACGGACTCAAGCTTTCACAGATGTGTCCCTTGTCAAGTAGCTCTTGTATTTGCCGCTCAATCTCCTTCGTCTCTTCGGGGTTGGTGCGGTAGGGTGCACGGTTAGGTAGCGGTGCGCCGGGGACAAGGTCGATGCGATTCTCGATGCCGCGTAGAGGAGGTAGTCCCGGTGGCACCTCTTGAGGGAAGACATCTTCAAACTCCTTCAAAAGAGACAACAAAGATGGAGGAATGTTTGTGAAGTTGTTAGTAAAAGAAGCTTCACCCTTGCATATGAGCACATAGTGAAGGGTGGATGGGTCCTCTCTCAACTCCCTCATGTCTCTTTTGGTGGCGAATAGTGTCAAATTTGGTGTGGCTCTCTTTGAAGTGTCACTCATGTTTGGCTTGTGGCTCTCACTCACTTTTAGCAGGTGGGTCACTCTGTCACCACTCAACTCACTTGAAGCACGCTCTTGTTGTGCCCCTAGTACTTGACTTGGTGTCATTGGGCGGAGGACAAAGGTCTTGTCATTGCTCTTGAAGCTATATGTCGCAACAGTGGAACATGGGGTTCCCCTAGTACTGCCAAAGTGGGTCCACCCCATGTGGGCCCAAGATGAAGATGGACAAGACCAAGACTCAAGTCAAGCTGGCGGGTTCACCGTCAAGACAGCATGGCCTACATCGACTAAGGGCTCCGGTCCTGGGGACCTTCCGGGTCCCCGAACAAGCAAGAAGGCCAGGAAGGACCCGAGAGCCCGAGTTCCCGGCAGGAGGCCAGGCTCCCTCTCGGGTACTTCCTACGTTCCTGTGGATAAGCACTCCACCTCACCACGAAGACTTGGGAAGCAAGGCGAAGGCAGCGCGGGCGGGAAGCACGTCCCGTGGTGGTGTCAGCTCCTGTCCACCCCAAGGCGGACGCTCCCACCTAACCCAAAGGAGACGCTAGGCTGAGGAGAGGCCACGTCTCCCCCTAAACTAGATGAGGAGGGTCCTTCACCCCGAAGGTCCCTCATGCCCCTCACGTGACCCTGTGGCAACCCCTTAGCCTATAAAAGGAGGACCAAGGCACGGAGGGAGAGGAGGAGGAGAAGAGCACAAGCTAGAACCAGAGCAAGACTAGACTAGGGCTGCGAAGGTAGAGAGGAAGGTGATCTCCTCCGGGTCAGGATCTGTCCTTCTTCTACCTCGGCCAAAACCCTTCCGGGTACCCTGTCCGGGAGGTTCCATTGTAAGCCACACTATGAAGAACTCATCAATCCAGACATGCAGGAGTAGGGCTTTTAGCCTCCGGGCGGCCTGAACCTGGGTAGCTCCTTGTGTCCCTTTGGTTGCATGCTTTGATCGTGGAGAGGAGAGCTTGATCTAGACTCCGCCCAAGAAGACGATTCTCAGCCTCCTTCGCGCCCCGTGCCGAACCTAAAAGGGGGTATCCTATACTCCCGGTGTCCGTGCAACGAGACACGACATCTGGCGCGCCAGGTAGGGGGCGCAAGTGCTGGATTCATCTTCATCAAGTTCATCGGCAAGTTCTTCGTCAAGCATGCCTCCAAGGAAGAAGGGAGATCCTGCGGCGTCCAAGCCGGTCTCTCCCTCACGCACCAAGCTTCAGCTGAACGTCGTGCTGCTGGCGCACGGCGGAGCGCCTCTCCGTCCCCGCCTCCCATGGAGAGGGTGGCGCCGGACGAAGTGGACGGTCGCGACAAGGACAACGGCCCTGGCGGAGCGGCGGCTCCAAAGGGCACCACCATGCCTCCTCCTCGCTCAGGGGAGAAGAGCGTCTGCAACGGCACCGGCAAGGAGCCCACCGCTGGAGGAGGGAACCACGGCGTTCGCCCCAGCGGGGATCCACGAGCATCCAAGAGCAAGACCTCCGCGCACTCGCCTTCGGACGTGCAAGCTCGCCATGATGCTCTAGTCGCTGCCAAGGCCTGATGCAGTTCCCTCCAAGCAGCGGCGACCCCAAGGTCTACCAAGAATGGAGGACTCGCGTCGAGAGGCTCCTCGACTTCGCCGATGGTGGTCCGTGGGTCGAACCCACTCAAGCTCCCACCGTCGACAACCCGGAGCAGCACAAGACAAAACACGTGATCCGCGAGGCCAGCCTCGTGGTGAACGTCAAGCCAAGACGGCGCCTCCTCGCACCGCGCCACCGATGGCTGATCGGCTAAACCGCGATCACGGCGAGGCCATCTCCATCGGGTCGTCTACCTCGCGCAACCCAGATCTTCGTGACGAGCTCAACAGCCGTCAGAACGAGGATATGCGCACCCGCATCGAGCGTCGCCGAGAACGTCACCGCCGGGAAGATCGGGGCATCGACCTCGCCGAAGGCTGCCTCGCCCTCGCTCCCGAGTTCCGCCACTTCAACTGGCCCAAGAAATTCAAGATCGACGTTCTCCGCTACGACGGCACCACGAACCCCCGGGACTTTCTGCAGATCTACTCTCTTGCTGCGATGGTTGCCGGGGCCGACGAGGTCATGATGGCCAACTGGTTCCCGTTGGCCCTGAAGGGAGATGCCCAGACTTGGCTTCTCAACCTTCCCAAGTGCTCCATCCGTTCCTGGCGGGCACTGAAGGAGCAGTTTCTGGGGGCTTTCCAAGGCGGGTACGAGCGCCCGGGGGCTCCCAGTGATCTCCACGACTTCAAGCAGTTGCCGGGTGAAACTCTCCGCAAGTTCATCCAGCGCTTCACCCAGAAGATGAACACCATCCCGTGCATCAAGGAGGAGTTGGTGATCCAGTCCTTCCACGCCAACGTCCGCAACCCCAAGATGCGCGAGAAGCTGAGCATCCATCGCGTCGAGTCTGCTCGTAAGCTCTGGGAGCTTGCAGACCGGTGCGCTCGAGCTGAAGAAGGAGCCAAGTTCCCCGGGGAGGATGAACCCGAGGACAAGGTCGCTCCAGCTAAGAACAAGAAGCGGGACCCTGGACCCGACAAGCGGATCTTCGTCACCGAGCCTCTTCCGAAGAAGACCAAGCCCGCGCCGACTTCCGAGGAAGAAGGTGAAGGTGATCCCTGGTGCCACATCCATCCAGAAGGCAACCACTTGCTCAAGGACTGCCGCATGCTCAAGAACCTCGCCGTCCGGGAGCAACGCCGAGCTGATGGGGTCAGTCAAGACGGTTGCTACAACTGCGGCACTGCCGGGCACATCGCTCGTGACTGTCCCACGGGTCGCCAAGGCGGAGGCGGCCGTGGATGGTACCGAGGCGGTGGCCGCGGGGGCCGCGGAGGAGGACGCGGCGGTCAAGGTGGTCGCGGGTACAACACTCCGGAGGCCGCCCACGTCGGCAACGGGGAAGCTCCGGCTCCCCAAGGAGGCAACGGCGGCAAGTATCAAGAAGTCACGGGTTGTCGGGTGCATCCACGGAGGGTCTTCTCTGCCTCCCTCCAACGGCGCCTGCAAGAGACTTGTCCGGGAGCTGAACGCGGTTGCTTCTGCTCCGTCCAAGCCCCTGGACTGGTCTAGCCAAGTCATCACCTTCGACCCAGAAGACCACCCTGCAAACACTGCCGGGGTCGGGACCCTGCCGCTGATCGTGTCGCCCGTCATCCACAACTACAAGGTCACCAAGATGCTGGTCGACGGAGGCTCCAGCCTCAACTGCTGACGGCGAAGGTCCTGGCTATCCTTCAAATCCCCCTGTCTCGCCTACAAGACACCGGGGTGTTCCAAGGCGTGAACGGAAGTGTTACTCGACCCCTCGGGAAGATCACCCTTCCGGTCACCTTCGGCGACTCCAAGAACTTCCGCACCGAGGAAATCGTCTTCGACATCGCCGACACTCCGCTACCGTACAACGGCATACTTGGCAGACCTGCTCTGGCCAAGTTCATGGCCGTCTCCCACTTCGCCTACAACATGCTGAAGATTCCGGCGCCGTGGGGCGTGATCAAGGTCAAGGCCGACATCGACGATGCTATCTACTGCGTTCACCAGCTGAACCAGACGGTGGCAACCACGGCGGATATCCCTCAAGGTGTACAGGAGGATGATGATGGGGCTCTCCCCGGGGGCGAAGGGCACCCCGGGGGCTCCACATCTACTCCCCCAAGAAGGCGCCATTCCATGGCGATCCGCAGCTGACCAAGAAGGTGGCGCTAACCAGTGACGGAGTTCGCTCCATCACCATCGGCGCCCGCCTCACCGACAAATAGGAAAGCGCGCTCGTCGCCTTCCTTCGGGAAAACTCTGACGTCTTCGCGTGGGAGGCGTCAGGTTTACCCGGCGTACCAAGGGAGGTGATCGAGCACAAATTGGCGGTCAATCCGGGGGCTCGCCCCGTGAAGCAGGTTCTCCGGAACCAAAGCAAGGAAAAGCTGGAATTCATCATCGCCGAGGTGGACAAGTTGATAGAAGCTGGTGTCATCCGGTCGGTTCCCCACCCAAGCTGGGTGGCCAACCCCGTGGTGGTACCGAAACCCATGACCTTCAAGTGGAGACTCTGCATCGACTTCACAGACCTGAATAAGGCCTGTCCCAAGGACCCTTTCCCCCTGCCGCGGATCGACATGATCGTGGATTCCACGGCCGGGTGCGAGCTGCTGTGTTTCTGGATGCCTTTTCCGGGTACCACCAGATCATGATGTCACTCGAGGACCAAGAGAAGACGGCCTTCATCACTCCCAAGGGCTGCTACTGCTACACCCGGATGCCTTTTGGCCTCCGAAACGCCGGCGCTACCTTCCAGCGCGCAATGCAAGCATGCCTTGGGTCGCAGCTGGGCCGCAACGTCGAAGCGTACATCGACGACATCGTGGTCAAGACCCGGTACAAGGACTCCCTCATCCAAGACCTGCACGAGACCTTCGAGAACCTCCGCCGGGTCAACTTCAAGCTCAACCCCGACAAGTGCGTGTTCGGGGTCCCCTCCGGCAAGCTGCTGGGTTTCCTGGTCTCTCACCGAGGGATCGAGGCGAATCCGGACAAAATCAAGGCAATCGAGCGCATGGAGGCGCCCCGGCGGGTCAAGGACGTACAGCGCCTCAACGGGTGCATCACTGCACTCGGGCGCTTCATCTCAAGGCTTGGGGAGCGGGCCTTACCGTTCTTCAGGCTGCTCAAGAAATCAGGCCCCGTGGAGTGGACCTCCGAGGCCGAGGAAGCCCTGCAGTCCCTCAAGCGCTACCTCGCCTCGCCACCAATCCTCGTGGCACCAGAAGAGAAGGAGCCCCTACTACTGTACATTGCTGCCACCAACCAGGTGATCAGCGCTGTGCTCGTGGTAGAGCGTGACGCTCCTCCGAAGAAGTCAAGCAAGATCAAGGGCAAGCGACCCGGGAACTCTCTCCGGGACAACCATGCAAGAAAAGGCTGCCGGGTGACCAGGGGTCTCACGATCCTGACGTCACTGCAACCTCACCAGCACGCGGATCCCGTCGGGAATGGAGAATCTCCCTCCGACGAGACTTCGCCGGGGGCTACATCGTCCCCACCCCAAGACATCGACGAGGGGAAGCCGAGCCCTCTCAGGACTCGGCGACCCGCAAGGTGCAGCACCCGGTCTACTTCGTCAGCGCAGTGCTGCGCGACGCCCGGGAGCGGTACCCCATGATGCAGAAGCTGCTGCTGGCAATCCTCATTGCCTCCCGCAAGATGAGGCCGTACTTCCAAAGCCATCCCATCACGGTGGTGTCCAAGTACAACCTAAGAAGCCCCCTGGAGAACCCACTTGCCACTGGTCGCATATCATGGTGGGCCATGGAGCTTCAAGGTTTCGGTCTCAAGTTCGAGCACACGGACAACATCAAGAGTCAGGCGCTGGCGGATTTCACGGCCGAGTGGACCGAGACGGCGTTCGACGACCCGGAAGAGGAAACCTGCCTCCCCGGGAAGGAAGATCCTAGCGCCTGGATCATGCACTTCGACGGCTCCTACACCAAGGGGAAAGGAGGTGCTGGGGTTGTCCTAACCTCACCAACCGGGGACCGGCTGAAGTACGTCGTCCAGATGCACTACCAAGGGAACATCTCCAACAACACGGCGGAGTACGAGGGCCTGCTCGCAGGACTTCGTGCTGCCATCGGCCTCGGCATCAACAAGATCGTCGTCAAGGGTGACTCTCAGCTAGTCATCAAACAAGTGAACAAGGAGTACGCGTGCCCTCAGATGGCACCATACGTTGAAGAGGTCTGGAAGCTGCAGCGGCGCTTCGACAACTTCCGGGCTGTGTACGTCCCACGGGGAGAAAACACGGCCGCGGATGAGCTATCGCAGGTGGCGTCCAAGCAAGAACCAGTGCCTCCCGGGATCTACATCGAGGTCCTCAGGCGACCTTCGATCCCGCCCGAGAGGCTCGCGACAAGATCTGCGCCGGGGGCTGGCGACCCTTCTACCTCGACAACACGGGTAGCCAGCCCAGAAGCTCAAGACCCGGCAGCCCCTCCAGCGGAGGAAGCTATGCTTTCTTTCCGTCGGATGGTGCTACCGGTGGAAGGAACCCACCCCCCTGGGCCCGGGACATCGTCAAGTACATCATGGAGCACGCCCTCCCGGAGGACGATCGACGGCGAGCTCTACCGAAGACGGGACAACGGAGTCAAGCTCCGCTGTATCCCTCAAGAACAAGGCCAAGTACTGCTACGGGACATCCACGAAGGCACATGTTCAAGTCATGTCGCATCAAGATCACTGGCGGGTAAAGTTTTTCGTCACGGGTTCTACTGGCCAACAGTCCTCAGTGATGCGGAGCAGCTAGTCAAGACCTGTGAAGCCTGCCAATACTATGCGAAGAACATACATCAGTCGGCGCAAGCTCTGCAGCCAATTCCAATCTCCTGGCCGTTCGCGGTCTGGGGGCTGGACATCGTGGGAAAGATACCGAAGTCTGTCGGGGGCCATGAATACCTTTTCGTGGCCATCGACAAGTTCACAAAGTGGGTGGAAGTGATGCCAGTACCAAGACAGACAGCTCAAGCAGCCATCAAGTTCATTGAAGGGATCGTGTACCGCTTCGGAGTACCCAACAGAATCTTAACAGACAATGGCTCTCAGTTCACAAGCCGATCCTTCCTCAACTTCTGTGAAGAGCTGGGAATCAAGGTGTGCTTTGCCTCGGTGTCCTACCCAAGGTGCAATGGGCAAGTAGAGCGAGCCAATGCGGAGGTCCTAAAGGGTTTGAAGACCAAGGCCTTTGACAAGTTAGAAGACAAGGGCAAGAACTGGATTGAGCATCTACCAAGTGTCTTGTGGTCCCTCAGAACCACACCAAGCAGAGCCACTCAAGAAACACCATTCTTCCTTGTCTATGGAGCAGAAGCCGTCTTGCCAACAGAGCTCAGGCATGGATCCCCCGGGTACTTGCCTATGATGAAGACGCACAAGCTGAGAGGAGGATTGATGACATCAACTTCCTGAAAGAGGTGCGGTGCCGAGCTTCCTTACGATCTGCTCGATACCAGCAAGGGCTCCGCCGCTATCATGATCGCCATATCCATTCACGGGTACTGGAAGTCTGGAACCCGGAGACCTGGTTCTCCGCAAGAAGCAGAAGCTTGATAACATGAACAAGTTGTCCTCCAAGTGGGAAGGACCTTATCGGGTGACGCATACCCTGAGACCCGGAGCTGTTTATCTGGAGAACGAGAAAGGCAGGCCGGAGGGCAACGCCTGGAACATCGAGAATCTCCGAAAATTCTACCCTGAATACGAACATGAATCGCAGATAGTTCAAGTCAACTAAGCACGCCCGAGGGGCTAGTGTTCTGTATAAGGGTGTAAGAATCGTCGCCAAGGAATAAAAGATAAGTTTTTCAATTCCGTGAGCCTCTCTTGTTGTCGTGAAGTGTGTTATCCGTAACAACCCCCAAGCAGGGGGCTGACATGGTGCCGGTGGCTGACAGGTCGAGCGCGAGCAGCCTATCAGTAGGCGCTGCCACCTGATCGTGCCGTACTGCCGCGGTAAGAAGTGGAACGGGCAGTGCTGTGTTTTAAAGAACCTAAACACAGAAATGCACATTCAACTTTGCTTGCGGGTTGCTCCGGATGAAACACTTTCACGACATGTAAGGGAGGGTCCATTCTTTTCCTACTGAAAGTGTGTTGTGTGTAGCGCCTCTCCCGGGACAGGAATGGATGCTGAAGAGCGGCTCAGGAGCTGGATACCCGGGAAGGACAGAGTAGATCAAGGGCACGGCAAAAACCAGATAAGTCTTTGCATGTGCATCTGGCATTTTAGGCATACATCTCGCTCGGAGTCAATATACCACCAACCTGCGCATGCTTGACAGTTGATGAGAACCTTTGCGGGCCTAGTACCCGTGACTGTGGAGTGGACTCCCGGAAGGCATAGTGCTCTTAGGGGTGCTGCTACTGGTGCGGGCGGTCAGAGCACTTGTCACCTAAGAGATCTCCTCAGAAAACTTGACGGCGCGTTAGTGCAAAGGGAGGTTTGGGAAATGACCCCGGGAGTTGAGCCCTAGGATTGCATTCATCTGAACTTACATTCTGAGTTTACAATTCTGGATTACATGCAGTCAAAGCTTTTCCTGGATACATATCTAGCCTATGCTACTAAGGCCAGCTCAGGGCTCCTGGCTGTGCAGCTCTGTCTTTCTGTTTTATTTCCTGCCGGGTACACTCCGGACTCCCGGGGACGCCTGGGATGAAGGAGGACATTCGTGCAGGATCTTCAGGGGTCCCATGGGCCGGGGAACTTCCGGACAAACCCCGGCGCATGCTGGCTGCAGAGGAGATGCACGTGGTCCACGAACTTATCCATGATGTCTTCCTCATCCTGTACGAGGGGAAGAAATCGAGTCAAGGCGCAAGATCTTCCCAAGAGTCGTGTAGCCAGAACCAAGGCAGCCTTACCTTGAAGACATCGTCAAGGTCGCAGAGGAGGCGGATCAATCTCTGATTGCCTGCGGCCTCTTTCCACAGCTCCATCTTGATGGTGTCCTTCCGAGTCGCCAGCGCCACCGATGCTTCCATGGCAGCCGAGCCGGCGATGTTCCCCACCGCAGGGAAAACCAAAGAGACCCGAGGGCGAGGAACGACCTCGACCTTGTCAGTGGCTCGGGCTCCAGCTTCGCTGGGTGCCTCCGCCGCTCCTCGAAAGACGGACTCCGCCGTCGACACATCGGACAAGGCCCTCTCTGCTTCGCCGGACATTGTTCTGCGGGATGAGGGGAGGCAAAGGAAGAAGAGGAGCGGAGCAAGGCGAGAAGATGTGGCGAAGGGGTGGAGTCTGGATGGTCTTTTATAGGCCTCCTCTGCTCCACCTACCCCTTGACGCTACGGCTGCTGCAGTAATGGGAGCGCGTTTTGCAAAAAACTCGTTCTCATTCACACAGATGCGACACGAAGACAAGGAGGAAAACAAGATCTTCTTCATTTACAAGGACTACAAGGGGCCGATCTTTTTTACAACAAAAAGGTTGGCTCCCGCCGAACAAGGAGCACCGCCGTACAATGGAAGACGCTACTTCCAGAAGTATGATGTCAAGGCCGCCAAGGAGGAGGTCAACGAGATCTCCATGGCGCCCGTCCGAAGCTCCTCGCCCTTAGGAAGACGAGCTCCCCTCGACCTTGATGTCAGATGAGTTTTCCTCATCTTCATCCTCGTCGTAGGAGCTCGAGCTGCCGCTGCTGCTCTCCATGCAGCACTCCACGCATCCGCCATCGACACCGAAGATCTTCACGGAGAGCGTAGCATCTCCGTCGTACCGGAACACCAAGCACTGCCCCCCGGACAGGCGGCGGGCACAGGAGAACGACTTCCACCCCAGACCCAGAAGCTTGGCGCCTTCAGTGGTGCGCTCCGCCATGGCCCAGGAGGGGCCATTGGGGCAGCCTTCCACCTGCAGCCAGAAGCCGGAGGGTCCGATGTCCTCCGTCGCCATCGCGAAGGAATCCGGCAGGAGAAGCCAACTGCGAGGCCTGCGGTTCAGATCCACGGCGAACTCGAACGGCGCAAAGCTGGTATGAACCATGCTCCTAGGAAGAGGGGCAGCGGTGCCGCGGCCTCCACGGCCGCCGCGACCGCGAATCACACGACCTCGCGGAACAGCTCGACCACGAGTGGAGGGGCCACTCTCCGCAGCAGCTGATGAAGTACGAGGACGCCCAACTCCTCTCCTCGCTCTCGCCATTGGCGCTGGCAGCTTGTGGGGAGGCCTGGAGTTGGACCAAGGAAGAAGATGACCGAAAAGGCCAGGGGTGCGCCTCGCTTTTATAGCCACGGCAGTGCCTCTGCCAAGCGTCTCCTCGGTTCTTCCGTTGGTGGGAATCGAGGGGGCCCCCGTAGTTACTCCCCCGAGCGGAGTAACTCCAAGGCCTTCGAGGCCATCATTGAAGCGGAGTTGAGAAGACTAGGTGCCCGGGACCCACTTTGACCTATCTTTAGGCCATGGCCCCGGCAGCTGGAGCAAGAGCCGCCGGGACCATGCCCAGGGGCTACTGTCGCAACAGTGGAACATGGGGTTCCCCTAGTACTGCCAAAGTGGGTCCACCCAATGTGGGCCCAAGATGAAGATGGACAAGACCAAGACTCAAGTCAAGCTGGCGGGTTCACCGTCAAGACAAGCATTGCCTACATCGACTAAGGGCTCCGGTCCTGGGGACCTTCCGGGTCCCCGAACCAAGCAAGAAGTCCAGGACGGACCCGAGAGCCTGAGTTCCCGGCAGGAGGCCAGGCTCCCTCTCGGGTACTTCCTACGTTCCTGTGGATAAGCACTCCACCTCACCACGAAGACTTGGGCAGCAAGATGAAGGCAGCGCGGGCGGGAAGCACGTCCCGTGGTGGTGTCAGCGTCTGTCCACCCAAAGGCGGACGCTCCCACCTAACCCAAAGGAGACGCTAGGCTGAGGAGAGGCCACGTCTCCCCCTAAACTAGATGAGGAGGGTCCTTCACCCCGAAGGTCCCTCGTGCCCCTCACGTGACCATATGGCAACCCCTTAGCCTATAAAAGGAGGACCAAGGCACGGAGGGAAAGAGGACGGAGGAGAGAACGAGCACCAGCTAGAGCCAGAGCAAGACTAGACTAGGGCTGCGAAGGTAGAGAGGAAGGTGATCTCCTCCGGGTCAGGATCTGTCCTTCTACCTCGGGCCAAAACCCTTCCGGGTACCCTGTCCGGGAGGTTCCATTGTAAGCCACACTATGAAGAACTCATCAATCCAGACATGCAGGAGTAGGGCTTTTAGCCTCCGGGCGGCCTGAACCTGTGTAGCTCCTTGTGTCCCTTTGGTTGCATGCCTTGATCGTGGAGAGGAGAGCTTGGTCTAGACTCCGCCCAAGAAGACGATTCTCAGCCTCCTTCGCGCCCCGTGCCGAACCTAAAAGGGGGTATCCTATACTCCCGGTGTCCGTGCAATGAGACACGACACTATAGTAGTTTGTCCTTCCGTCATGTGTAACACTCCTATCATATTGCCAAGATCGTCCAAGAATTAAGTGACAAACGGTCATAGGCACAACATCACAATCGATGGTATCCTCATAAGCTCCAATCTTGAAGGACACTTGCACCATGTGTTGAATCTTGATGGTTCCGCAATCACTCAACCATTGCACATATGGTATGGGTGGGGGTGCTTCTTGAGCTTCAAGTTGAGCTTGTCACAAAGTTCCTTGCTTGCTAAGTTGTGACAACTTCCACCATCTATGATGACCTTGATGGACTTTCCATTAACTCCGGCTCTTATTTGAAACAAGTTGCATCGTTGGTCTTCTTCTACGTGGACATTGGTGGTCAAGGTTCTTGTCACAACCAAAGTTGGTTCATTGGGGTCACCATCACAAAATATCTCCTCGGAGTCATCTTTAACACTTTGTGTGGTGGTGACTTGGTTGGCGGCTAGGTACTCCTCTTCACTCATAGACTCATATTCTCCCAAGTCATTGGCAATCATAACTTTCTTATTTGTGCACTCGAAGGATTTGTGACCTTGTCCGCCACACTTGAAGCATTTCAAGAGTCTTGTGCCGGAGGAGGAACCTTGAGGTGCATTTGTTGAAGTAGGCACTTTCTTGAAAGGTTGGGGAGCTTGCATTGTTGATGATGAGACTTTTGGAGGACCTCTTATGTTTGCTTGAGGTGAAGCTTGTGTGGTTGTAGGTGTTGAGGATGAAGGCTTGTTTGCAAAGAAAGTCTTTGCCTTGAGGTACTTGAGTTCTTCAAGAACGTGACGCTCGGCCTTTGTTGCTTGATGTACTAGCTCAACCAAGGTGGTATAAGGTTGGAACTCCACAATCTTCTAGATAGGATAGTTGAGACCATTCATGAAACGAGCCATTGATTGCTCTTGCGACTCTTCGACATGGGCTCTTATCCTTGAGATTTCCATTTCCTTATAGTACTCATCCACGGACTTCACACCTTGCTTCAACTCTTGTAACTTCTTGTATAAGTCTCTAGTGTAGTGACTAGGAACAAAGCGCTTGTACATTGCTTCTTTCATTTCAACCCAAGTGTTGATAGGTTGTTGGTGGTTTTGCAAACGCGCATCTTGGAGTTGTTCCCACCATAAGAGAGCATAGTCCTCAAACTCCAAGGATGCTAGAGTCACCATCTTGTTGTTGGAGTAGTTGCGAACCCGAAAGGTCTTGTCAACCTTGAGTGCCCATGAAAGGTATGCTTCCAGATCACTTGTTCCATAGAACTTGGGCATATCAAATCGAAGATTGGACAAGTTGTCATCTTCATCACGGCGGTTTGGAGGTGGGAATGCACGTCCACGTCTCCTTTGATTGAGTCCATCACCATGGTGGTGGCTTGACTCGCTATCACTTGACTCGACACGGTGATGATGATCATGATGGTGATCTTGGTGACGACGCGGCTCATGATGCGGCACTGGGTTCTCTTCATGGTTGCCATGGTCACGATTGCGGTGACGTGGCCTTGGAGGATGGCGATGTGTACGCCCTTGTTCACCATAGTCGTTGCCACCCGGCACATCATTGCCATTGGCCCAAGGGTCTCGACGGTCTTGATGTTGTGGTGGTGGTGATGGCGTTCTTTAATGCCTTGCACCATGGTGACGATGATGCTCTTGATGGCCATTGTCATGGTGTACTCGAGGCGATGGATGACGTTCCTCATTATGGCGACGTCGATCATGTTCGTCGTGCCTTGGAATTTCTTGGCATCCTTGACGATCACCTTGTCCATCTTGTCGCCGGCGCAAAGATCTTGAAGAGTCCCTTGAGCGACGTGATGATGAAGAAGATCCACCACGTGCAAGGTTCGCCATGTGCTCATTCATTTGCGACATTTGCTCGTTGATGTTGGCTTGCATGGTGTACAAGTCGTGTCGCATGTTGTCGAAGTTTCCTTCTTGAGCTTGTAGGGACGTTCATAGCTGCCTAGTCCATCACGAACAAGATGACGAAGACCCACGAACTCGCTATGCGTGACGTATCCGTGATCACCTTGAGGTACTCCGTTGGCATCACCTTTTGAGCTTGAGCTCCCATTTGTACTTCCCCTAAACATGATTCTCAATGAACAAGTGAGATGTATGGGAATAGACTAGCAAGATAAACTAGACCAAAAGTAAATGTGCTTGCTCAATGAGAATCCGGTTCTCACACCCAACGCACACACTTATGTGGATAGGTAGGTATGGTGGTTGGAAAGCCAAATGAAATCAACCCGAAATCAAGATATTGTCTAAGCAAGTAAAGAACCAAAATGATCAACAAACAAAACAAGTCGATCTCAAAAGAAAAGGACAAAGAAACACACATGTGGCGATGAAAGTGACTTGTGCAACTATCAAAATGAGCAAAAGAACCTAGCGAAGACTAAGCTCGTTGTTGCACAAGTGTTCGATGAGCCACTAAAGACACCACCTATAAGATGTTCATCGAGCGTTGGCGCAACTTACAAGATGGCAAGTGGTGTTTTCTTTTCTCTTTCTTGGCTCTTTTTGCTTCTTGACTTTTTCTCTTTTCAAGCTTGGATAGCTCTTTTTGCTTCTTAAGCTCTTTTGACGTTCACTTCCTTGAAGCCAACAAGATATATATATATAAGAACTAGCGCACAACTTTTGCTCGAAAACTACACGGTATCTGTGCAAAGTCCATGCAATCATCAAGAGCTAGCCTCAATAGGATATGGTAAACGCAAAGAGATAATGTGGCTTGCAAAGAAATGGCAAGAGGTAAGAGTTGGAGAGGTTATACCTTCGTTGACAACCTTACCCGTTTGTTGCCGGAGTCTCGTGCTTGCCCATGAATTTAGGGTAGTGGTGTATGGTGGATCAACTGGTATGGTGATGTTGGACTTGTTCGTAGCTTTGCAACGAGCCGAAAAACACCAAAATCGGAGTCCGGAATCAAAAGATATGGCCAAAGCAATTTTCTGAAATTCTAGTTGTTCTGAAGGTACCGCTAAACCCGGCGGTAGTACCGCTGGAGGTACCGGATTCCGTGTCTGAAGGCTTTTTGGCGGTACTAACGGCGGTAGTACCGCTTCGGCGGCGGTAGTACCGCTGAGATAAGCGGTAGTGCCGCTGTGGTCGCTGGACCGTGCCCGAGACGCGAAGAACACACGATTTGGGCGGAAAAACCGGCCGAAAATCGTCAAATCGAAGGGGTAAATGATGGAATTGGGCTATGGAAACGCATAGGAAGAAAGATCAACATGTTTAGCACGAGATCCATGGATCAAAACTTGCAAAAACACACTCAAATTTCAGATCGATCCAAAAGCAATTTGGGGATTGTTTTGGTGAAATTTTTTAATTTCTCGAAATCAAAGAAAAATTTGGGGGAAAAGTGGGGGAAACACAAATCAAATCTGTGGCAACCATTGCTCTGATACCATATGTTGTAGGACGGTCCCGATCTTCACGAATTTGGGCGGATTTGGCGAAGAACACGAAGATCACGGTGATGAACATGAAGAACACAAAACACAAAAGGGGCAAAGAGGGTAAATAGCAAGACACAAGCAACCAATCGATTGTAACACGCCCAAAGGGTAGCCCCGATCCTCAAAGATGCAAGCACACTTACTCTTAGATTCGTTTATCTCACCGGTCGAATCTACCGGTTCAACCACCGAGATGATTGACGAGTAATCACAACTACAAGGAAGGATTCATCTCCACATGGGGATGCCTTGATTCATCTCACTAGGAGGCATCTCATAAGAGGCAACACCAACAAGGGGTAGAAAGGAGCTATGCTCAACTCAAGTCTAATCTTAGTCTAACCCTAGATCTGAGCCATAGGAGGCCTATAAGTAGTGTTGACCAAAAAGGGGTAGGTGGGAGAGGTTACACGAGTCCTCTACCCGAACTGCTGCCGCACTGGCGGTAGTACCGCTGGTGCAGGCTGGGTCGCGTCAGCCCACGTCGCCGGTACATCCAGTAGTGCCGGCAGCGGTATCTCTTGGTACTGCGTTCGGGGCAGAACGCCTTCTGGGCGGTACCAGCGGCGGTAGTGGCGGCGGTAGCTGTCGGCGGTAGTACCGCTTAGCCCAGCGGTACTACCGCTGCCTGGAACTTTTCTTCCTCCTTCTTCTTCATCTTATTGGCTCGCATCTTGTCCAACTTCTCCATCTTCATTCATCGGTCCATGGGGCTCCTTGTAGGTTTCAATCCTGAGTATGCACAGGACACTAGCTTGAGGTAGCAAACCATTCATGGAATCATCAAGATCACAAAAGGATAGGATCGAGTTCACCTTATCATGTAGGGCTTTGACTCGTGCTCTTGTCATTGGTCCACTTGGCGTGTCATGTGTAGGAACCGGAGGTTGGGCTACATCATGTTTGTTCGACAGAGAGATGGGAAGAATTATCCGCTTTCTGCTCAGTGACTCACATTTGGCAATCACACAAACACTAAAATCTATGAAGTTAAGCAAAATTCACATATGGCCATTCAGTCACACAATACACTTATATTTTTTTCCAAGTAAAAACCCCTAGTAAATAAAAGAATTAAAATGTGCTTCCATTCTTGTGGAATACACTTACTTTGGTCAGTAAATTTAGAACTATTCATTGCATAATTTAGAAAAGAGTGTCCGATATTTTTACCAGTTTTACACCCTTTCCAGAAAGAGGATACTTTTTCCTAGTTAGGGCCTCTTTGGTTTAAAGGATTTTCAAGGAAATTCATAGGATTCTAACCATAGGAATTTTTCCTAAGGAGTCCCTTTGGTTCAACGGAATGAATTCTTCAAAATTTATATGGAATGCATTCCTACATTACAATCCCATGGGACCTCATGATAGAAATCCCTATGAGTCTGACAACTATGGTTTGTTACCACCTCAATAGAAATTTCATGTGTTTTTCATGTGCTACAACAACCAAACAACCAGTGTATATAACTGATTCGTGCATTTTCAGTTCATGTAGGTTCCACTCATGACATTCTATTTCTACGTATTTCCTATTCACTTGGTTTTCAATTCAGGTGAACCAGAGAGGCCCTTAGAATACTCACCCCTCTTATTTCTTTCCAACGGGTTATTTCACATACGCCGCAGAAATGTATTGGTGTGAGCTGTTTTGAGTTCAAGATTTCGTCGGTTAGTTCAAAATATAGTTTGAATTCTCCAAAATTTCTTCGCTTTCATAGTTCTTCAAAATTGGCAACTTTGAACGTTTAAACAATGTTTACCTATGTTCCAAATAATAAAACTTTTTTAAAGACCAAAATCGCCTACCAAAGTGTGTTTTTTTTTAATAAAGGTAGCATATGACGAAATAGGCCGTAGCCTCGCTATATAAATATAGCAATCAACCGATACAACAAAAAACGAAAGATACGGCTGGGGCGACAGCCAACACACACCCAAGAAAAGGAAAAGAAGAAAGAAATAACGACATAGGCGGATTGACTAAGCGACGGTGACTCGTAACCGTTGCGCCCTCTCCGACGAAGTACCACCACGCTTCTAGCACATAATCGACGAGTACCAAGCAGCACCTTCAAGAAGGAAAGCCACGCTGCTGCCGGACCAGATGGTCCTAGGGTTTCCCCCCGGCACACCGGGCAGCCGATGAAGGTTAGCCACGACGCCCTTCAGGAAGGAATGATGCCACCCGAAGGCGGCACCGCGTCGGTGTCGGATGGACCGACAAGGATTTCTCCCGAACAACCCCATCGACAACCCTGAGCAATCCGTAGCACAGAAGCCCCGCGAGGACGAGCCTCGACACCACCAGACTAGCCGCCCACCACCATGCGCCCACACGATCTCGAAACCACCATCGCCGTCTCACCAAAGTAGCCGCCACGAGGTCTGCAAGACGAAGGTGAGGAGAAGCACGAACCGGGTCAGCAGTACCGCGGCCGAGCGGGAGGGAACAACCTCCACCGCCGAGGACGGTAGTCGACCGGACGTGGCGACTAGCAAACCAGTCCCCGTCAGGTCCGGCCAGGCCCAGCGGGCCCGTAAAGCCCTCACGAGGGCACACCAGTCCTAATAGGGTCCGGCCAGACCCGAATGGGCCCGTGAAGCTCGCCACCACACTACAACAAGGTCGGCCGCCGTTGCCGCTACCCCTGCTCTCTCCTCCACGCCTCCAACTGCAAGGCCTACAACAGTTCTAGCCGGTCCGCCCCAACCCAGATCTGGGCCCAACGGTCCCAGATCTGGGCCGCAGGGTTCGGTCGGCACCGCGCTACTGCAAGCCGACGACGCTGCGTTGCTCTGCCCGCGCCGTCGCCGCCGGGACGCAACCTCTCGGCCTGAACCGGACCACCGCCGCCAGAGTGCACCGCCGCATCACCGAGCGAGCCCCGTCTCCATCGAAATCCGGCGCGGGGAGAGGAAATCCGCCACCGGCGGCACCACCTGGGCTGCGCCCTGGCAGCCCCTGCCGGCGGCGGCGACGAGGGAGCAGGGGGAGGTAGGGACGAGCGGAGGGGAGCAGAGAATGCGCGCCGCCGCCACGGGGGGCGACGGGCACGCACGGGAGAGAAGAGGTGGGAGGTAGGGGCGGCGCCCGGCGGCGGCGGCGGCCGAAACCCTAGGCGGCGGGGAAGAGAGTCGCGAGAGGAGTCGCCTATCAGCTGGATGGCTTCCCTCACCAATTTTGCATGACAAGAAAGGTAGCATATGCTAACTAAGCTACACAATCCGTATTTGTAGAGATTGATGACAAGAAATATACAAGAGTACAGAACATGGCCCAATCGAAGCACACGTCCTTATTTTTTTTATTCACCATTCATCAAATGATTACAAATCAGCGATCAAATAAGATCGGTATATGAATTAATCAACAAAGCAACACAGCATGTAGGGTCTATACAAATGCTTGACCCTATGGAACTGTAGTTTACCAAATCTTTAGGCTTGCAAGACTCGATCTAAACGTCTTTTTTTTTTGTCTTTTTTCTTTTCTTGCGGGGAAGCCCGTTGCGTGAAGCTCCAAAATTATCGACCCGATCGTTCGTGTTCGTGTCCGATCGAACTAGTATTGCAGACCTTGAAGCAGACCTCCGTATCTCCTTACGTTGCCCTTGAACTCGCCGTACTCCAAGCTCCTGAACACCTGGAGGGCGCGTGCGCCGGCGGCAGCGGCGAGCCTTGGGCTCGTCCATGGCGGATGGATGCCGAGATGCGCGGCGATGCGCTCCAGTCCAACTGGCAGCGCCGAGCACTCGGCCGCCATCCCCGCGACATCGTAGACCTGGTCACCAAGGAACTGCCGCACGGCGCCGAGGAACCCGGCCACGTCTCGCGGCAGCGGGAGACCGCCGGTGACGATCTTGAGCAGGTAGGCGACGTGGTAGGCGCCGGTGTAGGTGATCCACTTCAGGCCGCGCAGGGGGGCGATCAGGCCGGAGCCCAGGAGCATGAAGCCGAGGCTACGGGCGTCGATGCCGTGGTTCGCGAGCGTGTCGACGTCGAGGCCGCGGCCGGCGAGGTAGGCGAGGGAGTTCTCGTCGTGCGGGTCGACGGTGCGTCGGAAGTCGCGGAGGTTGAACTCCCAGGCGAGTCTCCTTCCGTAGCGGTCGCAGACGGCGATCCCGACCTGGAGCGGCTTGAGGGCGTCCACGTTAGCCTTGACGAGGGCGTAGCGCTGCTCCGCGGTGACGGCCTTGTTGTCCTTGCCGGGGAGGTGGACGAGGCCCGGGTAGTGCACGCTCACGGCGACGTAGCTGGCGCCCGCGGCGAAACTGTAGAGGTTGGCGGACTCCTCGTGGAAGTTCCACGCCCACACAGGTCGCACCGGAACGGCGGCGTGCGGCGGTGGGACGGGGACGGCGTAATAGAAAGGCGGCGGCGGCGGGTGCACGCGACGGTAGAAAGAAGGCGCCGGTGGTGGAAACATCGGTACCATGATCGATTAATCAACTTCGACGATTATGCGTTGCTGTTTTTTTTTTGTTCTTTTTGCGAAGATGCGTTGCTTCTATGGAGTCAAGCTGTGTTGGGGATCGATTATATGGAACAGAACAATTCCAGCGGGAGTCGAACTCACGATCCTAATCGGTGAACAACTCGATTACTACAGGAGTAGAAGTACTGTGTAGAACTAATTTACCACGACGTTGTGGTTTGAGTTCGGCTCGGACTAGGAGACTATAACCGACTTCTTTTGGTGCCGGAAGAAAAAGAGAGATTTGGTTAACAGCCGGTAACTGAATTTCCCAGTGAGGCGGATAATTTCAGACGGTTTGAATTTGTGTGAATTCTGCCTCCAAAATTGGTTTTGAATGTTTTCCAACTTTTGCACGTTTGAATTTAAATTTTGTCCGTGAATCTCGTCTAGTAACCGACGAGTAATTTTTCGAAATTGTGGTCTCCGAGAATTTTCATTCTGATTTCCAAATCACTTCAGGTTGATAACAGAGCAACGCTGGCGGCTGGCCCGTTCCGGGTTGTATATGCACCATTTATTAAAATGTATTTTAAACATATTTTGAAATGTAAAAAAAAAGTGTTACACGTAGAACTTCGGATTCTATGTTTCAGAAAGTCGTTTCATGAAAAACCATTTTGTAGTTCTCTGAAATAATTTGTTGCTAAATTAACCACGATGTTGTGAGTGAGTGCTCGGACTAGGAGACTATGATCGATTCGTTTTGGTGCACGAAGAAAAAGAGATATGAGGCTCATGACGATCCATCACATCATTTTTTCGCGTGCTTTACATCAGGGATTTGGTTACCGGTCCAACGGCCAGTAACGAGATTTCCTAGTTGGGCGATAATTTCAAACCGTTTGCATTCATGTTGATTCTGCTCCGGTACAATTTAAATTTATTATGACTCGTTCATGTTTGAATTTCAAATTTTTGTGAGAATCTCATCCAGCGACCGACCGATAATTCCTGATAGACACGGTCACACGGTAGAATTGTTCATTACGGTATCCAGAATCCCTTCAGGTTGCCATGCCAGGAGAGTGGCACTTTGTCTCTCGGTTGCATATGCGCCATTCATTTAAAATGTGTTTACCAAATGAGCTTATGAAGGCAGAGCAGCAACGGCCATCGAACTACAGGAGATAGGCCGACTTAGCCGAGTAGCAATTTCAACTTCATGTTCCCGAGTGGCAGGAACAAATTTTGATTGTGTTTTGCAGGCCTGGCGGGAAACCACTTGCACTATTAATGCAGGTGTACAAGTGAAGAGTGACATCAATCTAACTGTACAAGCCTTAAACAGGAGTACGATCAAATGAACAGTTAGAATCTCAAAGTTACTTATTGCTATCATTCAGGACAGCTTATCTGCAAACGTGTTCACAAACTGAAGCACAAAGTTATAAGCCTGGGAACTCTAAGCACAGACCTCACTGGGAGCTCAAAGATTGGACGCTTCTCATGAAGGACGATATTCTATTCGGGTCCTTACTTATACCATCAGGAGAACATATTCCACTGCTAACATCCAGGCCATTTGGTTTGAGAAGATAAGCAGCTTGACAAACGTTGTCCGCATGAAGGCCTCCTGCTAACAGCCACCCGTTCTTGCTTTTGACTGACGGCATCCGAAACTTCTCCCAGTTGAATCCTTTGCCACTGCAAACAGATACAGAACGATTTAATCAGACCTACAAATTTCAATTCAATATATGTTTCTAGACAATAAAATTACATAGTAATAGCTATTCATTCGAACAAACGCAGAAGAAGTATTTTCATGAGAAAATATATCGATCTAAGAAATATACACATGTGTGCATGCCCACCACACGAGCTAGTACCTGTCATGGCTCACGCAGTCACTGAACACACAAGAGTGTGCGCACTCTGTTTAAAGATGGACTCAAGTCGAACTACTAGATTCCCAAGAGAATCCATTGTAAATGAAAATACTTCTCTTCTTTGGTCGGTAATTAGTATGTTAGATAAGATCTTCGCTTTAACTAACTACAACAAACATCAAGATAACAATAAAAAGAGCAACGTTATGTACCTTCCACCCTCTGACTGTCCACCAAAAACCAATCGATGGCATATTCTTCACTGGGAAGAGAATTGATAAGTTTTCCATCTCCATCAGCATTCAGAACATATACAATTCGGTTGTTCTTGGCAAGAGCAGGAAGTAGTGCTCGAGAGCTATCTCCATGAAGCTGTGTAAAAGCAACAGATCAGTAAAGACTAAGCAGAGTTACCAGCTCTAGTTCTACAAAGTAAGAAAGGTAAGGGAAAATGCACCTGAATGAGTTGAAGATCGCATGAATCGGATAATCTTAAGATGGTCTCTTCGTCGTCATCGACAAACACACCAACAGGTTCAGCCCCGTACGACTTTGCTACTCTGGATATTTCTTTCGCTTCCGACAGTTGGACAGATCGCTTGGAGTTAGGCCAAAGAATCATCCCGATAAGTTTAGCTCCAGCCTTTGCAGCACATTCTGCATCTCTAGCAGATGTGATACCACACATTTTGACTACGGGATTGTTTCTTTCAGAGTCCTCTGCACTGGGTATGGATGATGAGGAAATGGAAGCACGGGCTCGTCTGCTGGACGGATAATCCATTTTAACTAGAGGCAGCCTTGGACACCCTAAACAATAAACCGAGAGTAAAATTTGACTGCAGTTGGGAATCTAAGGGACGTTGGTATTTCTAGTTTCTACTGGTAAGCCCAGCAAATGCCAAACTTGCAGTAACCCGAAAGCGCCGAACAAAGCGGCGTGGATGAACGAACATAGAAGGGACAGAAAAGACTCACATTTGCTTGCAGGTGTAGCGACCCGCACTGGCTGCTTGGTTGAAAACGCTGTCGCCATGGCTGTTGCACGGCACAATCGAAGGAACACGTAAGGTTTTGAGTCACACAAACGGCGCACAGTGAGCAGAACGCGGCGGCACAAGCATTATATCGAACAGGTGCCGTGCAACCTGGATGACTAGAAAAACTACAAGAAACAGTCGAACGGACGAACCTGAGGAGGAGCAGGGGCGGCCGGGTAGCGCCTGGTTGGGCAACTGCGATGCCTTTGCGGTCTCTCCACGGCGTGGACGAGCGACGAGACGAGGAAAATAAAAGAGGAAGGAACGGAGCAGCCCCGTGCGGCAGTTCCCTAGTGCCGTGCCGCCACGGTTGTATCGTTCACCTACCGCTCACGTGGCTAAATTGTCCTCGACGAGCAAAATTCACCGCCGATCTACTCAGTTTATAGGAGGGAGATAATCATCAGTACCCTAAATCTAATGACAGTTGTGAACTCAGCAAAATGCACGGCGTCAATAGTCATCAGCATCCTAATTCTTTTTTTTTTTGACAGTTCAACCTCACGCATTTATTCAACAGGCTGGAACTTCTCTGATTGCAGAATCGCAAACAGAAAGCCAGGGATTACATCATAGTTTATTACAGGAAATGATAAGATGCATCCTAATTCTAATCTCATGCATTAGCATGACCCCTCGCAAAAAAAAGAAAAAGGGCCCCTTTGGGTCGATGGACTTGTAAAGGAATTATGTTCAATCCATCAGATGTTCTCTCTTGTGTGGAATAATACATGTTACCTCCGTTCAATAATTATTTTTGTGGTTTTAGTTCAAATTATTGTCGTGGTTTTAGTTCAAATTTGAAATAAAACCACGACAAGAATAGAAAATCATCTCCGCCCTATGAATCCACATAATGAGGTCGCAAGAGTCCTAATAAATTACTAAATCCATAAGAATTTCGAAATCTCACTTGCAGATCTCACAACACCGCCAAATCAGTTGCTCGCCACGTCTAATACTCGTTTCAAGCGATTTGCATACACATCAGAACAAAATAACAGATAAATCAGTGGCTGCTGCATTCAGCAGGGCTTTCATTTAACAACATCCAAACACAACATCAGATGTATCTACAAGGAACAGCGGCAGTAGAAACGTAGTATTCCGGAGTTTTCATGGTCGCATATACAGATAGAAAAGGGTCTCATAACTTGTGTCCTTACGCATATGGATCAAGAACCACCAAATGACCCAGCGTGCATGCACGAGACACTGGTGTTCTAGGTCTCCTTCTTCCCTTTCGCCACCCCCCTGGGTATCTTGCTCAGAACCTTGGTATCCAGCACCTCGTAGTGCTTGCATGCCTCGGTATGGGCCTTTCCGGCGAAGTGGTCCACCTTGTCCTGGTACTTGTCGTACAAGATCGGCACCGTGTGGATCATCAGGACAGCTGTTCAGTATCTCAAATGTATCAGTCCAACTAGCATATAACACCAAACTTTTCGGAAAGTCATTGTGCAAGTTATAAAGATGCATTACCAATATAGATCAAGGTGAGGAAGTCACAGCAGCTTCCCAGTGCAGAGAGAACCCAGAGAGCAGCAATCACCTAAAAAAGCACATGATAACTATTAGACAATCCTCGAGCAACACACCCATTGTGTGTAAATGTAGTGACAGAAACGTACACCAAGGAATTTCTTCAGATCATGCCCCATCGCTATCTCCCGAGACAAGTGAAGGGCTCTGTTGACATCGCTGCGCAATGCCCGTGCCACATTCACAGCAGCATCTTCAGATACCTGAATGACAGGAAAATCCGGGGGACTCCTGAAAAAAAGTAACACGATGTAATGATGGAAGCAGTATCAATCAAAACACGTCAAAATAACCATATATATCTCACTCACTTCTTGATGAAGGTTATAGCTTTGGACCACAGGAACAAGACGGCCAGGACTCCAATCATCACATGGGATATCAGAGTTAAGAGGTGGTAATCAAGCACTTCAAACAACATCCATATGACAGTTGCGCCACCGATCACTACGGCAGTTGTCTTCTTGTCTTTCCATAACAGCACGTCAGCAGCTGTGTACCAAAACAAGCAATCAGAATTGTCATAAGCAGCATGACTTCAAGAACTACTATACTGCATGATGTTGTGTCCTCGTTATCAATGGATCTAATTGCAGCTGTAGCAAAAGAAAATACTTCACCCATCCCATGTACAAAGAGCATAACATTTTTCTTGAGAACAACAACATGACAAGTGAAACCTTGCAAGAGGTGATTAGTAATCAAATACATGACTAATCAACAACTTCTCGTATTTTTGCAGTTAATGGATGTCTCTATAAATCAATTTGTGATCAAACAAATGGCACACAGGAATAAGAAAGAGAAACAAAGAATTCACTAGGCCTGCAAATTTTCCATCTGCGATTCTCAATTTCTCCATAATTTGAAGCTTAATTTTAATATTTCTGAGTTGGGTGCCTTTGTGTATTATCGTGCGTCTCTTTCACAAACCTGAGGTTGACACTAACACCCTCGTGCCTAATCCAGATCGCTTTGTACAGCAGCATATTAGACAACATTCCTTTTAATATTTCTGAGTTGGGTGCCTTTGTGTATTATCGTGCGTCTCTTTCACAAACCTGAGGTTGACACTAACACCCTCGTGCCTAATCCAGATCGCTTTGTACAGCAGCATATTAGACAACATTCCTTAGATTATGTCGAAGAAGCTTCCTTTTAGGCAATAAGGTTAAGGGCAGCCCCGGTGCAGTAGCTCCCGCTTGTGCAGGGTCCGGGGAAGGGTCCGACCATTGAATTTCAGAAAAGTGGACTAAACAGATCCACAAGTCCATGTTTTTTCCTTTTTGAAAGAACAAGTCCATCGCGTGGTACACGTGATAAGCTACCCCAAACCAACAAGCAATAGAAAGAACAAGTCTATGTGGATTTGATAAAGTAGATTGAAGAGCACCTAAATTCAAGTGTGGGTTCTCAGTTAGAATATAATTGTTGCTGCCACTTGCAAGAAGCGAACAACACAAGTCATTACAATCCTTCCAGGGTAACATATCATCCTAAGGAAACTGGAAGGATTGCCATGCCCATATCATCCTAAAGTAGAATGAAGAGCACCTATCCATTTTTATTAATGGATAGCATATACTCAGATCTCTATTGAATCATTCACATGGATTACAAGGCTTCAGAACAGTATCCCACATGGATAAAATGGAAAAAAGTGGTCTGGGACAACAGCACATGAACTTCACAGTTTGTTCAGCCTAGAAGGTGACAAGGAAACCATGAGTGACACCATGCCCCACTTATTCAAGAGCCGAGGTAACTGCGTAGATTATCTCCAGGCTGAGGAACTCAAACGCCAACAGTCCACACAAAAATTCAGAAAATTAAAGGTGGGTGCTTTCTTGGGGTAAAAGATGTCCTTATTTTGCTAGTATTTCAGAATTAGCCATGTGGATAGGGTAAACGTTTTTATAGCTCACGCTATCCGCAATAAAGTTGAACACACCCAAGCTCAAATTTAGATAACGACAAGTAGGACAACGAATTTTTTTTGCAGATCTAAACCAACGTTATTACAACACGCAACATCGCCTAAAGAAACTAAAAAATTGTTATTAGCTAAAAAATTGTTTTTTTTGCGGGGAAAAAATTGTTAGCTAAACACTTCCCAGCTGAATCACACACAGTCACCCACCCACATACAAAAGAAGAAATCTCACTCCTACCACAGACTAATACTTGAAAAATGAAACGAAATCCAGCACTAACAGTAGCAACCAAAGTTTATCTACAAAAGAGTACTAACGTAAACATAGCAAGATTTGGCACTAGACAAAAAAAGAAAAAGAAAGGAAGGAAAAGCTCGTACCTTTACCGCCTCCAAGCACCTTATGCACGGAGGTGTCCTCAGGGAGCAGCTTGAACCCCCGGGACCTCACCGTCGTGTCTGGCGCCGACACAGGCGGGGCCGCCTTCTCAGGCGAAGCGACGGCCTCCTCCGACAGCGGCGGGGCGGAGCCGCCCTCGGCGGGCGCTGCCGGTGTCGGCGGGGGCGCGGCGACGGTCTCCTCGACTGGATCGGCCATGGATGGAGCAAACGAAGCTACAGGAAAGCTAAACACGAATTCCCTCTGCTCTCGTAAAGCGTGCAGTGTGTCTGGAAGTGTGGCTTTGCTGCCTCTCTTTTTCTTCGGCGGAGGAAAGATGGTGGAGATCTCTAGAATATCGGGGGAGAGGGACGGCCGTCAGGGGACGCCGTCACGGCGCCTTTCGGTGGTGGAGCAGGTACGCCGTACGCGCACCCGGGAAGTTGTACCATACTCCTTTAAACCATCTCCAACTGGACGTGTAGAGCACCAAAAAATTGGGTGTTGAAAATAGTAGGATGCCTGAAACTTTTCTGCAGATATTAGTCTAAAATAGAATAGCATTGTTTTTTCTGCCGTAGCAGATGGTAGCAGATCATGTAAAATAGAGCATTCAACACGATGAATTTTTGAAATTATATCAAACATTAGATATTTAAAATGACGAAATGCACAAACTAAACATCCATACTTAGATATTTCAAAATACAAAATGCAGAAACTAAACATGATAATTTAACACTAGAGACACACTGCAACTCTTTTCACGGTTCGTCCTAGCCAACACCATCGAACTGGCAGATCGACCCAAAGGATTCTTGCTGGAAACGGTACCCCTCGCATCGCCTCCTCTCTGGGCGACGGGAGGGGCGAACCCTAGCCCGCCGCCGCCGCCACCTCCCCCACCGCCTCCCTCCCTCGCCGTCCCCTGAGGCTGCCGCCGGGAAAAGCCCGCGCGACGCCGATGAAGGGGGCGGCGGGGACCTGCCCTCGCGGAGCACTTCTGCAGCTCGAGGAGGCTGCTGCTCGAGGCTGCGCCGCCACGACCACCCCCCGCGCTCCCCCCGCCCTCGGGCACCTGCGCCTGCCACGGCGGCCCCTCGGCGAGCTGGGAGTGGCCGTGCTGCTCCGCCGGCGTCCTGCTGCTCGGGCCCGTCTGGGCGCAGATGGGCTTGACGGGCCGCGGCGCTGTTCGTCGCCGGCTCTGCGAGGACATGCTCCTCCCGCCGCGCCCCGGTGGTCCGGCCGTCGATCCCGGCCCCGGGGGTGCCGTCGTTTGACGGTGCTCGGCTGTGCCGGCGCGGGAGTTCTCCAGGTCCGTCTTGTTGGCCGGTGCGGTGCTCTCCGGTGGTTGCGAGGGTCGTCTCCCTCTACAATTGGCCATCATCCTGCAGCGGGGCGCCGTTGGGGATGGCGGGTGCCGTGGCTTCGCATATGGCGGCCATGGTGGTGATGTGCTCCCTACGTGGGGGGCCATCGTGGCTGGGTGTCGAGCCACTCTGTCTTGCCATCAGTGTCAGAGGACTTTGTTCCTTCTGTACGATGTGCCCCATGGTTCTGCAGATGGCGGCCATGGGTGCGGTCTCCTCTCCGATGCGAGGCGAGCCGTGGCAGCGGTGGTGGGAGCTTCTCCTTGCCGGTTGCTAGATCCTCACGTCGGATCCTTGTCGAAGACCTATGGCGTGGCTGGCGTGGGTGGTATTCGTGCGTGCTCTAGGCTAGCCCACCCTTCGGGTAATCGGACCCAGATGGGGTTGGGGTTGCACTCGGTGGTGCTACGCCTTGCGACTACGGCGGCGACCCCCATGTTGCGGTGAGGGTATCTCCGATGCCTTTCAACTTCAGTCGGCGACACATAGGCGTCGTGGCGTCGTCTTTGCCGCGCGCGACCTTTCGGCCATGCCCCGACGCAGGTGGTGTCGGCGCGCTGTGTGGCCTCGGATGCGCGTTGGTGTTGGATTCGTCGATGGTGTAGTGTCGTGGCTAGGTCTCCGCTGTCATGTCATGTGGATCCTCCGTTGTGATCGCAGTGCTTGGGTCGTGATGAGCAACTGTCTCCGAGTTCTTTTTCTCGGAGTGACCCTTCTCTTGTGTGTTGTCGGTGTGCGTTCTTTTCTTTTATTTCCCTTCTCATGTATCCCCTGTAAACTCTGGTTCATTTGAACCTATCTTGTAGAGGCTGCAAAGCTTCGTAGGCAACATTTTTGAGTAATGAAGTTCAGGCTGGCTCTAAGAGCCCGCCGTAGTCATAGTCAAAAAAAAAAACACCATCGGACTCATCGTCGTCCGACTCAACCTTGATAGATGTAAACCTCGTCTTTCTTCTTGCTCTACACGTCCAAGCCAGCGAAAAACTCGTACTTTGTCTGCACGAGCTTCGAATGTGTCGCGGTGAGCCTCTCCATAGTTGTTGCATCACTCTCATGGGCGGTGCATTGCTTCCGTCTTGCGACATCTGAAACTAAGCTCATACCTGGGTTGACCGTACCTTCAAGCCACGACGTCGTATGCGCGTGCGGCGAGCTCCACTAACTCGAAGGTCCCGTTCCAGTGTTGCATGGCGTCGTGCCAGAGCCGAATGGCTGCTCCTCGGCTCGGTGCCCCGGCGACATTTTCGGATCGGTAGCGGAGGTGAGGAGGCCGACGGTGGTGGGGACGGTGCGGCGGAGATGACCAATGCGGTTGTGCCACGGTGAGGCGGTGGCGGGTGGTGGAGGTGGCCAAATCGATGTGGCGGGGCAGGCGGACGTAAAATCCGGCAGTGGGGGTGAGGCGGCAGCAGTCGAAGCGATTGCACGCAGCGGTGAGAAAATTTCCCGGGGGCGGCTGAGCTGCACGCGGACACGAGTACATATGATGTCGATATCTAACCGCGCAATTTGTTTTGTGTCAGAGTTTATCATGGCTGCATTTATCAAACATGTACGCGTAGCAATTTCGCGTTGCCGATGGTAAAGTAACGGAGCGCAGAATACGTCGGCACAACCGTGGTCGCAGACGGAGATGCAGTGCGAGGAATGGTGGTGCTGTGCGGACGTGGCAACCGCGGAGGACGACACGCGAACCCCACGATTTTTGCTGGAAAGGTCCGGGCCGACACGTGCAACTGTTGCTCTGGACTAGCTGAACCGATATTGCCACGCGTGTCGCTGCCATCCAAAACAAACCAAAGAGGTCATTGACCTGCTCCGAGCGATATATTCGTCGTGTAGGAATTTGGGATGTCGTCGTGCATACAAGAATGGGGAAAATGCTGAAAAGATCTCGGAAAATCTGCTTAATTTGCCTCGTTAGGGTAGGTGCACCCATTATTCAAACCTATTTTAAAATATCAAAAAATACAAAAATAATTGCGCGTGTACATAGGGACATTTTACGTCCGCACAAAAAGTTTCGCCATATAAGATATATTTTTTGTGCCTTGTATAAAAAGACAAAAATGTCTATTAAAAATTATTTTGAATACCGGAATTTATCTTTTTTATATACACTAGCTAAATGCCCGTGCGTTGCAACGGGACAACAAGTTGATATTCATTATCTTTACATTTCTCAAATTATGTGTATGTTTCTTATTTTCGAATAGCAATTTAACCATAGACCTTTCGCTGTTCACTCATCCCACTACCCCACTAGTGGAGTAACATTGTTCCTCGTCCCGGGTCATGCAATCTAGCTACCGCGCGTGGGCAGCGCGAATGTAAAATTTTGCGCGATGCTCACGACAAATTCGGGTATCGTGCCACTGCTCCCCATAGGCTTTCAGAGTGATGATGTCGCCTTTCTTCCCCCGCTAGGGTCGTCTTCTTCGCCTTTCCAACCCCTACCACCGTATGTATGACACCCAACAGCAGCGAGCTAGCCATCATTTGCCATGTACTAAGGTGGCTAGCTAGCTTATGGATGATTGTGCTCTCGTGCGTACATTTGTTTTACCTCGCTGATGACGCTAGTGCTTAAAAGATTTAGAGATTTTATTTTGCACTATAAAAGAGCTGTCAAAGGACAGATGCATGCCGCGCTGCTACGAGATCTCTAATAAAATCAACTCATCTTAAGCTGGTTATAGGCGTTGTTTTTGTGATCCATGACATCCTAGCATTATCTCACCACACGTCCTAGTTAATCCGAATCAAGGCAATACGTGGTAATTTCGTAACTGCTGCCTACGTGGGCTGGTGGAGTTAATTTCGTAACTGTTGCCTACGTGGGCTGGTGGAGTTGCTTAGTAATGGGCCTTTTGAGTTTTCTTTCTTAATCTGATTGACATACATCGATCGAAACAGATATCGATTAGGATTTCAGCTCCGATCTTGAACCCAGTCCGATTTCAGCGATCTGGTATGGACGTACGCGTTCCGGCCGAATTAGGCTTTTGACGTACCGCCGCCGACCATCACCTTTAACGATATTATATAGTAGAGATGACACAAAACATGGCTTTTTTTGGTGCGGACATAAATGTCCGGATATACACCCGAAATTCTATTTGATTTTTCTCATTTTAAAATACATCTAAAACGCATTTTTCATAACGAGAGCATCTAAAACTATAAAGCAAAACAATGTGTTCAAAGATTCTTTCTTTTGTAAGGATATATTTTGACCAGTTTTGTAAGGATTATTGACAAGGAAGTCATTAGTACGTATCGTGAAGACAGTGTAGTACACCTTTTTTTTCTCATGTCAATGGTTTGGACTTTAGAACGAAGTGGTTGTTTGGATCGCAGAGATTAGAGATCGGTTTTAGGAAAACAAGTTTTAATAGGATTTTTAGGAAAACCAGTTTTACTTAACTTTCCGTTAAAAATGGGCTTACGGAGAATCACGTTTGGATAGTCCGACCGATGTTACGACGAATGGGAGGACCGGAGGAGCCGTCTTGCACAGACGAGTAGGAATACAATGGAAACCACATTGAACCAGCTTTCTCGCCGTCCATCGGGGGCGCCTCCGGCGAGATGGCGACCCAGAAACTCGCTCGTCGTCCTCCTCGGGCGCCACCAACTTCCACGGCGGTCAGCTTGAGCTCCGCGTCCGTTGGCCGGGAGTCCAGCGGGACGGCGGCCCAGAACTCGTCGTCTTCCTCGAGCGCCGCCATGTTCCCGGGCGTCAGCACGAGCTCCGCGTTTGTCAACGGTGCAGCGGCGAGACGGCGGCCCCGTACTCGTCGTCTTCCTCGAACGACACCATGCTCTCGTCGTCTAGCGACGTCTTCCAATCGAGCTTGCTGACTTGCAGCTGTTGTTGATGGCTCAGGCAGGAGCATCTAACGTATCAAAGTAGTACCATTCAATTTTGGGATAGCATGGCGGCCATGGCCATCTAGCACCGAAGCACGAAAGCAGTTCCCCCCATCATGTTCAATTGATCGAGAGTGGCCGAAGGGTAGCCTGCCCTACCCGCCTTGTACGCATCCCGGCCAGGAGGTCTCCAGCAAAGTCTTCCCGCATCCCTTTCACCGGACGTACACCGTGGCCACGAGAGAGACACGGCGTGTGGCGGCGTTGGGCTCGTCGGCCGAGCTGGCGACCTGGAGCTAGACCGGGCTTTACGATGAGGCAGTCTGGTCTCTCGCGGCCGGATTCGTTTCATGCGCCAGCGAAGGTCACGGACGGAGGTACACGACGAGGCCATCACGTAGTATTCTGTAATCGCGTTTTGGGAAAAACGGCAAATAGTCGTTTTCGCCAAAACTCACTTTCCTGGCTTTGTGGAAACCTGGTTTTGTTTATTCGCGTTTTAGTTACGGTATCCAAACAGAGTTTTAGTTTGTTACACGGTTATACTAGTTCACGGAAAACCAGTTCTGCCAAAATCCCGTATCCAAACAAGGCCGAAAAGGATCTGTACGAACTCAGTTTAGTTCACCTTTTTGTGAGTGATGAATATATAATTTAAAATCTAAATTGGAACTGCTATAAATTAGGTAGCCGATATTTTGACATGTTTACATTCTACTACGACGCATTCTGGGCCGAGCCACCCCATACGCTTATGTGGATGCAAAAAGATGTGCATGCCCGTCACTGTCGTATGAATAGATAGACACGGGTAAATATAGTCGTGTTGCAACACAACGAAATGAGTGGACACATATAACCATAATTTATAAAGAGCAGCATATTATAAAAAAAAAACAACACATACTTATAAACAACATCATATTGTAGATACTAGTTGAATTTAGCGCGGCGTCACGCCGCGCCCTTAGCACGAATTTGTGTATAGGTTTGTTAGCTGATTGTCACTTGTAATGGATTGTACTGTTCGAATACATACACTGTGATGGTGATGTACTATCTATGAAGCCAGCATGCAACTTTAGCATTGGTTTTTCAGTTTGTAAAACGTTATGATAAACCTTCTTAATATTACACGACAGTCAATAACTATTATATATAGGAGTGGAATTATAGGTTTAGAGCAATGTGCTTTCATACACAGAGTCTACACCCAGGCACAAACATTGACTGGTAATCTGTTGGTAAGAAATGTGCATATGAGACATATCAATCCCAGAACAACCTACAAAACAAATGCAGGCACCAAATAGAGCAGAAGTTTTGGCTGAAAATTGCATACGACCTCTTATTAATATCACGAAAAAACAGAGGATGAAATTAGCTATTGGATACCCAAACAATCAAGGGCATGCATATATTTCTCTGAAACCGCCCTTGCTATATACATAGCTGGGATAGGAATCGATGCTGGTGTATCATGTTTTATACAGAGATAAGACAGTTTGGATCCCCTTAAATAATCATCTTAAACTCACTTGGCACCTTTCAATGATAAACCTTTTGAGTATGCACGTTGGTTGCCCATTCAACAATCTTTCTGCAAGACCCATGTTTGTCTTACCAAAGGCTCTTTTAACTCTTTCTGTGTACTTTGATTTCCCTGAAATAGCATTAGAAAGTCATAAGCTTTCAGCAGACAATTACTTCTTATATCATAAAACAATAACTCAGCAATAGTGTGGTCTAATTAATCATGTATTGTATTTATTTCATGTGATCATAAGCAGCCCCCTCTGATGCCATAAGATAGCATTGGCAGTGACATAAAGCAAATGCACAAAGATCTCCATGACCAATGATCAAGTAACTACACACTGCTAGTTAGTATCACAATTATAAAACTATATCCGTGGTAAAGCACCATGTGAAAATACATGTTACCACGTAAGAGCAAAAACTTGTTAAGAAATTATATAAACATCCAGCCACCAAACGTCAATAGAAACAGACCCCGAGTCCTTTGCCAGCATTACTAATCAAATCATCTATTGTTGTGACCTTGGAACATGGAATCGACGAACACAATGTAAATGACATCTCTTTACAAATTAACATACAACTGGAGCTAAAATCCTGAAACGCCAAATTACCCCATATGCTATAGAGCATTGTGCAGTTAAACAGATAAAAAACCATGCAACAGAAATTTCGGCAGGAAGCTGAAGTACCTGAACTTCTCAATCAAAGGGTCAAGAAGAAGGAAGGCTGTATCCTTCATGTGGTAGTAGGTATTGTGGTTCCCTTCCACCTTCGGCTCCCAAGGAAGCAAACCCATGAGTATGCATAGTTTCCTGCAGTAGAATCGTGAACAAAGAAGTTAACACGGCACTCGCTAACTTTGCAAATAAAATCTGATGCAAATTCGCTTGAAATGCAATTTTGAACCTAAAACTGAGTGTTCGCCACCAAGCACTATAATTAGGTATAAAACAACCACCATCTTTCTAATAGGGACTGTCCTATGTAGCATAGCACAAACAGTTCTCACATTAAAGTGGTAAGAACAGAGTAACAAAATATATGAACAAAACCATATGCATAAATGGTGCATATAAAAAATAAATAGCACATTAATTCATCCATGGAGTTATGCTTTAGACATCACATATATAAATAACTCACAAGTCAGCTTATTCACCAGCTAGCTTGAGTTACGGTAATTTCTGGCTCAATCCAGCAAACTCAGCTCTATGCGTACTAAGTGAATCAAGTATATTTTTGTTGCAATGGTGATGCACTGTATATATAAAGGACAAAGCCTGACAAATTGGAAATGATTCAAAATTACACATATCAGTACTCTCCTTTCCTTCACATAGCTAGCTTCTCCCAGATCCTGTAGCAATAAAATTATCACTATCCTCCCCTATCAATATAACCGTAAAATACTTGAGATCTAGCAAATAATACACACGTGCAAGCACAACGCCAACTAAAAAGACCAAGCGTGAGGTAAATCTGTCATAGGAGGCTGGCTAGGGGCACAAACCAAGAAAGCTCACTTTCGTCACTTGATTTGCTGAGAAAAGAAGAAGGGCTCTAACCTCTGACTGCTGCCTCCTCGTTCATGAACAAACCCGTGACCGCAGAAAGTGCCCAGCTTAGTTGATGGCTTCACGCGCAGGACCATACCTGCGAAAAATAAATGGATGCATTGATTAAAGCAACTGAAACTGTGAGATGAGCAGAGGAAACTTCCAAGCAGAATAAATCCATTATAGACTGGTCCAAACAAAAAAGAAATCCTTAACATTCATACATGATCAATCAAAAGGCCTTTCATTGATCGAGAGCACAACAAACAATTCTGTAGCCATGAGTTTTGAAAAACATGACAATATGCTACTGCAGAACTGAATAGAAACCATATAAACATATGGAAATATACATATTGAGTTAATTAAATGCTTAAACTGTGCTCCGTTGTAATAAAAAAAACTCTAGTATATGATAAATAAAAGAAAATATGGATATACTTCCATGTTACGCAAAGGCAACATGACTGTACATCTTGCATAAGTGGCAATCAATGAATCAAGTATATACAAAACATTGTACACAGACAATAGAAGGAACATGATCTACAGATGATTGCTTCAACCTAAAAGGAACAATAAAACAACCTAATTTAAACCTTGACAACAATATGTAGTGCTCGTAGTATGCCTATATGATCTGAAGACATGGAATACAAATCGATGAAAAACTGTCAACAACACTTGAACAACGACAAAGGCTAAGGGTTTACCTCGACTTTTGGCACAGAAATGAAGAAATTGGGTATTGAATCATTCATCACCAAATTGTGGAGCAATTCACCTATGGTTAGCTGACCAAGAAGCTGACATGGAAAAACAAAAACAACGCTGATGAAATATGTACTGCAATGTAAAAGGCAACCAAATCATGCTTCATATCCTCATAACAAAGTTTTTTTTACTACATTAGATCTATAATGAACCAATATTATGAAACATGTGACTGTATAGCTGCAGGTAATTTTTATTGAAAAAATACAGATCCCCAACTTGCACTACGATGCAAAATATAAAGGTCCAGCCTTTACATGCTCAAATACCAACATTTTAGCCCAACCTTCTACTCGCAGTGCTAAGCAGATTTAAATAGGAAGATATAGAAATAAACTTCATTTTATCTGACCTTTAATGATTCTTTTACATATGAGATAGATGAGGCATATTTCCATAGCTGCGAGCAGATCCATCAGATGCTATTCATGAACCTGCAAGAATCAAATACTGTAAGTACCAATAAATATTTTAACTAAATGAAGCAAATGCTTCACATCATATCTGATGTATTTAAGTGGTATATACCTACTGAAGCTAATTATACCATGTAGGAACATGAAAAGGGGCAACACAAGCCTATAGCTCTCATACAACAAAGATAACGAAGAACAAAATAGAGGAAATATTTTCATTTGATCTTCCTAATAGCTTGATTTGTTACATAATTTTCTTGGTTTTGATGGAAAAAATCATAGTGAGATACCACCACTTATTCATTATTCTAACAGGGGAAACAATATTTTCATCACCACCCATGAAGCTCATGAAGTCTTCCTGCAATCCTCCAAACATTTTTCAAGCTGCAGCTAGCTTCAGCAATAATATTCAACCAGATTCTTCCATGGATCAAATAAACATAGAAACAGATATCGACAAATGATTTAAACCTTCCACAAGTTTGGGTAGATACCACCAGCCTTCTTCTATGGGGAGAGGGAAACAAAAATCGAGACAGCAAAAGCTACAGCTAGCTAGCATCTCACCAACTCAGGAGACGATGTCGGTGGCCCGGAGCTTCTGGATGGCGGCGAACAGCTTCCTCCTGGAGCCGACGGCACCGATGCGTCCTTGAGGTCTTGGAGGGTGAGCAGCGGGAGCACCTCGTCGTCCACATCGTGGATCTCGAACACGGGCGCGTACCGTGTGAGTCCGATGCCATTGGTCGTTGGGCCGTCCAGCCACGCCCTGACGCCGTAGCCGGCCGCGCCGGGGAGGTGGTCGTTGGGCCGTCCAGCCACGCCCTGACGCCGTAGACGGCCGCGCCGGGGAGGCGGCCGTTGGGGAGGCCCTAGTCGGGGACGCCGTCCGACTCGTCGACGCTGGGGCTACCCGAAACCCTAGCGCGCGCGGCGGCCGCGGAGTCGGACTGGTAGGCGGAGTCCGAGTGGCGGCCCTCGCCGTCCTCGTAGCCGTGGGCGGCGGTGGACTCCAGGAGCGGCGGGGCGCGCGGGAGTGGGACGGCTAGCTGGGGCGGCTTCACGGGAGCTGCGCGTCGGACGGGGTGGCGGGCTGCACGCCGACGTCGCCGAGGCGCACGCTGGGGTGGCGGCGGCGCTTGGAATACAGCTCGGCTGCGGTGTCCACCGGAGGCGGCGCGGCGGCGGAGGAAGAGGTGGAGGGGAAATGACATCAATTTGCGATTTAGGGTTAGTGTTCAGCTTATATATACTGAGGACCAATTTGTAAATTTCGTAAAATATAGGGGCTTTTCTGCAAAAATGCCGCGGGTACTGTTCAACACTGTACACAGTACCACGAGCGGTCACAGCTCGCGAAAGTGACCGTCTTTTATATAGTTAGTAATTTGTCCATAAAGAACAACACGCCATAAATGCTAAACAAATAGTTATACAATTTAGTTAACAAACTCACAACAAAGTATATATCTAATTTGATTATGCATAAGGCAAAAAAATAACAGAAATCCATTTTGACAAGTAGGACTAGATACTACTATTATGAAAAAACAAATTTCGCAATCTCAAAAAAAATTGAAACAAAATTCAGATGTACATACAGACATTTTATGAAGGCAATTTTTTGTAAAAAAAAGGATATTTTTTGTGCCCTGTGTAAAAAATTCAAATAAAATGTCTAGGAAAAAGTTATTTTTAAGCACCGAAATTGTCTTTTTTATACAGAACACAAAAAACATTATTTTTTCGTGAAACTTTGTGTGATAACACAAAATGTTAGGAGGTATTTACGAAATTTTATTTCAGAATTTTTTGATGTTCTAAATATTTTTTAAAGGCACTTTGCGTAATGAGACCAGATGATCCTGTCAGCCAAAACACCATGTCCCGCATTGTAATAAATGTTTGACACTATAACAAGTTGTGACGGTCGCATGGGTATAGCGGTACCGAATTTTTACCCGCCAAGTGTGATATGCGTGTAATGGGTAGTCATTGTCATCCCAACTCTAATTAGCAAATTTTGGGAGGTTAGAAAAATAAGTTGGTAATCAATCGATTCATTGGCATCTCTTGGCTTGCCTAAATATTGTAAGTCGTATGTGGCACCAACCACAAACAGTTTTTTTCTTTGGCTTGCCTCTATATTATTTGGTGATACTAGATTTGTTCATTTTTTAATAAAAAATTACAGGTTGGGAGGAAGAGAATAGGCTCCCCACCGAAAATATGTTTCTTCAAAATGTTACAGAACTAGGACCCCGACCTCCTTTTTAGGAGATCATCACTAACTACAGTGTTAAACAGTACCGTGTGCTAATTTTGCAAAAAAAAAAACCCCTACACTTTCCGGAAATTACGAATCGGTCCCTCCACATAAAGACCTCAGCCGTAACCCTAGATCCCTAATCCTCACCCTCGCCTCATCCTCTCTCCCTCCATCCCCGACACAGCGGCGGCGGCCCCCGCCTCCACTTCGACGCCGCCGTCGCCCTGAGCTCTCCTGCTCGAGCTGGCACTCCTCCAGCGGCAGGGAGCCGCCTCTCCTCCGGCGGCATGGACGCGGGCCGTCGTCCACGGGCGAGCGCTCTTCCACACCCGGCTCTTCTCGCGAGCTCCTCCGTGACTGGACTCCACGGCGTTGGTCGTGTTCTCTTCCGGCGTCGCGGCCCTCGCCGAGGCTCTCCATCTCGGATTCTACTCCGGCGTCGCGGCCGTCGCCGGGGTCGGCTTGAAGCCGTGCGGCCGCTACCTGGAAGCTGCGGCCGCCACATGCTCTGTCTCAGCGCCACCACCGCAGCATCCGCTCCCCCGCGAGTGTCCCTCAATATTGCCCTCACGTCCTTCTTCCACGGTGACGGGCGCAGCTATTTTGGCGATTCGGCCACACTGCTCCATTCACCTGGATGTCAAGGTGAATCCAGGTTCGTCCTGGGCGGCGTGTCGCCTGCTGCGGCGGAGCTTGGCACAACTAAAGCAGGAGCTGCCGCCCTCGCATTCTCCTACACGCGGTGCGTGTGCTCCGGCCGCCCTCCTGCTTCTCTGCTGCTGGCTGGCGCGCCGGCCGAGCCGCTGTTGCCCCTGACTGCCCAGTCTCGCAACTTGTGTTCCCGTGGGTTCCCCTGTTGGCTGCCATGCTGGATGAGTTGTTGTTGTGCGCTGCGCGGCACGTCACCGGTCGGCCCAGCCGACGAACCGCCGTGCTGCCCACCGCTGGCTCGATTTGTGTTCTTTGGGTACGTTTGAACATTTTCTCAATCTTTGATTTCATTGTGCTTACCTTGCGCTCATAGTCGCTGCTCTTGATTGTGTTGTACCTAGCTGTGCTTGCTCTTACAATTGCTGCTCTTGATTGTGTTGTAGCTAGCTGTGCTTGCTCTTACGATTGTTCAGTGCTACAGAAGGCTGATGGTCCGAACTGAAGATTGATGCCCCGTGTCCAAGAATGCCAACAGCAAGATTTACAGGCTAAGAACTGCGATGGCCAACCTTTTCCTCGCGGGTTCAGTTTGAAAGCATGATTAGAAGCCAGAACCTGTATCACCCCAGTTGCGTTGGCCCGTGAGCACTCAGTCCCGCATTCCATCGTTGGAGCACCACGAGCTCTTTGAGATTTGTCTTTGCGTGCATCCGTCATTTGTTTGCTTCCTACATATCGTTCCCTCAACTTAACCTCAAAGTTGAACTTCCACAGATTTTGACCACTCATTTGAGGGTTTTTAAGCCGGTCATATCTGGTGAAAGCAGCCAAGAAGAGATTAATATGTGAAGGCATCATCAAATGAAAAAAGAGCTAGCCTAGGGAAATTGTAATGTTCATGTAAGTGTACTGTTGTACTTCCAGATATTTTAGTTGTTCAGTTAGGCTTATTGAGCATTGATTTTCCTGAATTCAGTGTGTGTGTACCTTCAAGATTTTGACGTATTTAGTTGTTTATTGGTAAGAATTGTAATGCCACTAGATGAGCATCATCATAGAAGAAGATCTGTTACAATGACAACATTAAATTGGGGTGTAACAATAGTGCTTAACCTGCTCTTCATATTATATTTTTGAGTGCTCTGGATGACTGGACATAGTTCATGAAAAGCCAACGCTCCCAGCCTACAAATAATTTCCCTCAATTGTTGTTTGTGAGGTTGTTCATTGGTCCATTTTTCTTATACGTCTTAATCTAGGAGGCGCAAATTGTTTACCTGCTGGTCCATTCGTCGCTGCCTGTGCGCGTCGCCTTATTGCAATTGCTGATTCTTCTTCTGTTCTCTTAGCAGGGCATAGTGACTTCGCTCCATCTAATATATCAGGCGCTGCTCCTATGGGTTCCCCTGCTGTTGCTTCCTCTTCTTCCGGTTTGTGTTCTCTCTTATTTCTTTTGGTTCATTCGTCTGCCGTTTTCTATTTTCGTAAAGGTCGATACAATCTTATCTTCTGTACATGCAGGTGCTAGATTGCTGGTTGCTGACGCCGGCTGAACAACTTTGTGGCCGTCGCGAAATCCGTCAAGAGAAGCACAAAGTTGGCTGTTCTTCTGCAAGTTTTGATGTTGGATCTTCTTCAGGCTTCTAAATTTTCATTGTGCTTTTTCCATGTTCATTTTTTATTCTGATCAAGGCTACGTTTCTTATCACAGATGTCCCAACGGTCCAGCCGTTTTGTCTTTCTGGGATCAACACGCCAGCATTGCATTCAGATATAGTTATGCGTATTGCTTCATATCCGACTCCCTAAGGTTGGCCTTCACTTTGAACCTATCGTTTTCTAGGTGTATGTCATTGTCTCTGCCTACAGGGATGTCCATATATTTTGCTTTCCATTATTGCAGTTGTGCCCATGCCTACTGTCAGCCTAGCTCAGGCTGCTTCCAATCGGTGAACGATGAAGTTTATTGTCCTCTGTCTCCGTGGAGAAGCTGAAGGTTTGTTCTGCATGTTCATATGTGTCCTTGGTTGTGCGCGTGTTGCAGGTGTGGAGTCCCATCTTTACACGGATACGTTTGCTTCTGGAGATGATTATCTTCAACTCTTGAATCAAGGAGAACAAAGATGCAAGTAGCATAACACAACACCAGAATGGATATTATTGTTTGACAAGTTAGTGCACACCACTTTACCCGATTATAGAATGATTTGCGTTGCCCAGAGTGTTGTTTACCTTCTTATATAAACAAAAAAACATGTTAAATGAGATACATAAGTTTTTTGTTCTCATAGGAGGATTCAGCACTGCAGGCTTGAATCTTCATTTGTATTTTACTTATGGCCTTATCAACACAAGAAAATGAATTGTAACTTACATCTCTGTAGTAATGTTAAATGACATACATAAGTTTTTTGTTGTCATCTCTGTAGTACTACAAAGGTTTCAATTTATATATATGAAAATGTTGATTATGTAACCGGTTCTTAGTCTAAGCATCAGCTTTGTCCATCCATTTTTCGACTTCGAGACATATGCTCATTGACAATTCTTTATCTCACATGATTAGCATTATGTGGACAAAAATAAAAACAAGAGGAATATTGATCAGTTGAGTTACAACATGAAATATCCATTTGGGTTTTACATTTTTTTTCTTAATTTCTTTGTTGAAGCAAGTTTTCTCAGTGTGGTGAATTTATAAGCCACTAGAGGGGGAGCTGATGGATTGGTTTTTGTTTGCGCTAGCAGAGTTGTGAACCATTGTTGTCTATTTCGAAAATAGATCAATATGGAAGCACATGATCAGCAGCCTTCGGATTGTACAACAACTACATGTAGCAAGTAATAGTGGCATGTATTCTCAAATTCTATGTTACTTCATCCCGTTGATAGATACAAAGAGTGAACACTCCATTTCCTTTTCAGCGTAATGAATTGAATATGATTGGCCTTCAACAAACAACTACACTGTTCGGAGCAGTAAAGGAGGCATCCACTACCCATCCTCGATGTTGTTGTATTCCTTAGTATGCATGTCCATTGCGTTCATGATATGATTGGCCTTCAACAAACAACATCACTCTTCGGAGCAGCAAAGGAGGCATCCAGTACTCATCCTCGATGTTATTGTGTTCCTTAGTATGCATGTCCACTGCGTTCATGATGGACAAGGGAGTCTCAACCTGGTCCTTTGGTTTTAGAGATAGGTGTGCGCTCTATATCTCACATTCTCGCTGCAGTTATCTTATCTGTATGGCAGTCAATTTCGATTCTCTTGGTGGTTATTGTGGAACAGTTGCTGCAAAACAGTGCTTAATCCTTTTGTTATCCAGGAGATTTCCGCTCTATGGAATTGTTAAGTTATTCTTAGATGGCATTGAAATTATAAGTTTTTTTATAACTCCTGCTACTACTGTGTGCTATTGGTTTCAGTGATATTAAATTATTATTTTATCAATCCGATAGCTCCTCTGTTTCTATCTGTTATGCTTAAATCTCAAGACCGTACTGCAAAAAATGTATTGTATAATTTGCCATGTCTTAAGGTCATAAAGATTCATTAACCATGCATGTTCTCCTTGCTTTAATTTGGAACCATGGTGTGGATTTTAGTTAATTAAGCCATGTGGAATGTCAAAATGCAGTACACCACCAAAGATCTATGTTGTGTATTTACCCTTGCACAAATTCTCATCAAGGGCGTGGCGTGCCGCCGCGCCAAATTCAACTAGTATACGTCTATTTGTACCTTACAATGCGAAGTTACAATAAAAGGAAAATAAAAAGAAGAAGGAAATAGAATATACGTGGCGAACATTGTGTAACCGTGTTGCACAAGATAAACATGACAACATAAAAAATTACATGTAGTGCATGGAGGAGTGCTACGTGCGCCATCTAAGGGTATCTCAACACCAAGACCTTGAAAGTTTCCACAATATCGCACCTACATAACCGGCGGTGATCACCACGACACCGTATTACACGACATGCTAGTCGAGGAGTGTTGGTCGGTGGCATTGACCGTAAACTCAAGTAACAAGGGCACGATAGTATAAGCCATGCAAGTCGTGAGACCATTAAATAAGATGAACCTTGACCGCAAACCTGGCCATAATGACAGCCTTGAGAATTTTACAAGGTAAGTTGACGTCCTACAGTGTCAAAAAGCGCTAAACAACCGAAACGAACTAGGATTACATATTTCAACACAATAAGAGTGATCATCGCCCTAGGATGGTCTCGATCTTGCACAATAACACAAGAGGAGAAGCATACGTCAACGTCACGACAACATAAGGCAGCACTGCTATATCCATCTTATGCCATAGCCAGAATACCAAGAGCCAGCACCATAGGAATAAGGAGTCCACAAATCCACAATGTTGTCTCCTAGGAGACCATTCCTCCCTACCGACGCGAACACTAGTCCACCATGAAGATCCACACCAACAGTAGGGACAGGGGTTCTAAATGACACCTTTTACAAGATGAACAACACCTATGAGCATCACCATGGCTAGATTTGCTCAAAATGGCACATGTCCCCACCCTAAAGGGACAAAAGAAAGTGTCTGGGAGGAAACCTTAATTTCTTGGCACCGGTAAGTTTCCGTTGATCCTTCCGACTATATTTACAAGACTACCTACTCTTATTTAGATCCACAAGCTTGGAGCGCGAATCGTGGAAGTGTACCGGTGCCAAGGAGTTGCGGCGATTTCCCTCCAAGAAAACTCGAGATACTCTGCATGAGGATGTGAGAGTATATTTCTTTTCTTCTTTGGCTTACCATTTCTTTCTCTAGTTTTGGTTAGTTGGTTTGCTTTGATTTTTGTTGTTAGGTTTTTATGGTGTAGAGTTTTTCCTTCTAATACAAAATAACACACACTTTGATGGTTCCCTAAAAAAAACACTTTGATGTTTGTTCTACAAAATTAGGATCTTACCGAAATTTATAGTAGTACATCGCATCTTAATCCCACACTTTACATAGTGCAGTCCGAAGAATAGGCCATTACGCAACCACCGCGTCAATTACCTCATCGTAATGGACCCTTTCCTTCTTTCCTGAATCACATTGATTCGAGGCTAAATTGGTCTGCCATATGGTTATCGACTAATTTCTGGCGTCGCTTGCAGCGGAGATCAGATTGGCAGTTGACCCTACCCAGCTGATAAGCTACGGATGATCACGAAGATTGAAGGAGGTATAGGGCGACAGCAACTAAATCCTACTGGCTCCTACGTGGAAAAGCTCGAGTATTTCGCATCAGCTACCAAAGCCAGGCCAAAACCAGATCCACTGTCATCTCATCGCCCATCCAGGCCTACAGGAACAAGATGAGGAACATTTGCTATACAAGTCGTTGGTTCCATCTGGAATTATTCAGCAGATCGAGGTCCTTTTGTTGCTATGCTCTTAGTTTCAGCTCAGATGAAGCGAATAAAACTCCAGAGAAAAGGTTTTTTTTTTTAGTATAGAGATCCATTATTACACTTCAAACAAATTAACATCAAGGCCGCTAAGCGGCACCCCTAGCCACAGACGGTGTCCAGGGTCATCAGACACAGCGCTCCTAGCAAGTGCATGTGCCTCTTTATTAGAACTTCTACGCTCATGGCAGAAGATCACCTCCTCGAAATCATTCCTTGCTGCTAAAATCTCGCGAACAATATGAGCGTACGCTCCCATTGTGCCTTGCTCCAAGCTGTTTATCACGTTAAGACAATCACTCGCGACTCTGATCTTGCGAGCGTTGATGTTCATCGCCAGAGCACATGCCTCGCAGCATGCGAGAGCTTCTAGGGTTTCTGCTTCAGACCGCCCCAGGAAAACCAGCGTCGAAGCTCCTACGAAGACTCCCCACTCGTCTCTTGCAACAGCCGCCACCGATCCACACCCTGTGTTCTTTCCCACAGCTGCGTCAACATTGATCTTGATCCTCCCACCCGGCGGAGGGATCCATGCTTGTGCGTCTGAAGGCACAGATGTTGCAAGACCTTTAGCCTTTTGGGGCATTGTCTCGTCCCAGATCCCCAATAAAGTTCTCCACAAAATGATGAACTGTCAGCGGGCTCTGGAAAATCTGTTCATGTATCGCTTTCCTCCGTGCGTGCCAGATTGCCCATAGCGTCACGAAGACCTTCACCTGATCATCGTGTTTAAGCGTAGTCATGAGCATAGCTAGCCACGCCCTAGCATCGCCTTCATCTGAGCAACAAAGGTGCTCGACAACATCTTCCTCCACTAGTGCCCATACACTCCTTGACATCGAGCAATCAAGCAGCGCATGGCATGTGCCCCACAAAGCTGGCAGTGATCATCCTCCGCCATCCGTCTATGGTGTCGCACCTTGTTTGTAGGGAGCGTTTGCCTGGCCAGTCTCCACAGGAACACAGGAACCTTCGAGGGGACCTGTGTATGCCATAGCGTGCTCCACTCCTTGGCTGTCCTTCCTGCGTCCGAGCTCGTTGCAGTGCTGTCAAGCCACGCCTCCCTCCTATCTCTTGTGGTGATCAGCATCTTATACGCTGACCTGACAGAGAACATTCCCCGCCGGTCATAGTGCCACGCCCAGAAGTTCTCAAACCTTCTGGTACAAATAGGAATTTCCTTTATGATACTACCCCAATGCTGTTATGGGCATTAAGTCGAACTGCAGGATTGTACTAGGGCAGCCCTTAATTGGGCCGATGACGGCGAAGCGGGCCGATGATTGAAACACAGACGCGCCAGTTCTGTTTCTTCCTAGTTTGCTTTACTTATAACTAGCACAAGAACCATCACCGTGCTCAATTAGATATAGATGGCAGATCTTGAAGATCAAGGCCTTCAAATTCCTCTTAATAATCTGGGACTTCATCAGGTTGAGGCGATGGAGGTGTTTGTAGCGTCACTTGGGCAAGGCCTTGAACTCCAGGTGCAAGAGCATGCAACGACGTTGGGGCATCTCCAGGCACAAGAGCAAGATGAGGCGGTTCCAACCGCACTTGGGCAGCTCCAGGCACCAGAGTAAGATGAGGCGACAGCAGCGGCACTTGGGTAGATCTAGGTGCAAGATCAAGATGAGGCCCTACTACTGGAGTTGTTGTCGTAGAGCCAAGGCGACGTGTTCACCTATGTTGGCCATAACTCTTTTCAGCATGTCAACCCCCATAGGTCACGTCAGCTTCCTACTGAATCCTACTCATATCATCCAGAATCCTCTTTCACTCCTCTATCTGTGAGAACAGGTTTTGAAGATGGTACTAAGAACATTTCACACTATTATTGAAATTTTCACTTATGTAAAACAATGTAACACATAACGACCAGTTTTCATTTGATAGATAGATAAAAATAGTGCAACATGACTATTTTACCAGTTGATTCACCATATGTAGAGGATTGGTTTACTTTGAGCTTTTTATTTGATGGCTGGTTGATACTATCACCCATTAATTAAGGTCAAGACTGCAATTCTTAGATCCTTCCATAACTGCTTCAGTGTAGCGACGTTTGGCCTATGGAGGGAAGCCAGTGCAGGCATGTAAGTGCGCTCTTTCATCCTGGCACAAAGGTTGCAGTTGGTGTAATCTTGTTACTGCACACAAGACATCTGATGTCTTGGTGCGATTTGTCGACTCTCACCGTGACTGTGAACTCCCACATCGCGCTATATTTTCCTCCCACGTAGTGTATCATGTTTTCTTACACTTAGCAAAATTAGCTACATACAAATATTGTTAGATATCAATATACAAATGCCCGTTTCACACATCTAACTTGCACCATATAAATACAATTGCCTATGTTTAATTCATATATATTACACAATAATGTAGGACATCCCTTGAAACTTTGGGTTAAACGCAATTCGACGAATTAGAAAAACTTAAGAAGACCTCATGAATTTAAGGTTAGTTTGTTCTTAATAAATTGTAGGTGTATTTATATGTTCATGTCTCTATTTTAGTATATTCAAATGTCTTGGAAGAAAGCTCCAAAGCGTACGCTAAATCTTTGTGTAGAGGTTTCGATAGTGCATGATTTCTTTTAAGCACAAGGAGCTAAAAATATTCTAAAGTACATAGGGTACATAATTGGCATATCTCATTTGTTTATTCTTTCGTAGATATTTTTGTTCCATGTTCTCATCGGGTATAGTATGCATGCTCACTTGAAGGAGAGGGCGTGCTTTGTTGCGCCCGTTTGACTGTTTGCGCTGAATTGATCCATTCTCTGATGTTTGGTAGCGTGATCCCATGTTTTAAATTGGATCAAATTGTTTGTTCTTTGAACAATTCTGGTGGTTATTTCTATGCTGCCGCTCCGTGTTTCATTGGCCATTCACCTAGGCCGCTTCTTGATGCAGCTGCTGAGCCGACACTCTGATGGGAGTGATCCACCTGTTTTCTCCGTTCCGTTCCACTCCTCATGATATTGTTATCTTCCTTACAACCCTCCTTCGGTTTTCTTTCATCCGTCTCACTCATGAGGGTGTGATGTGGGCGTGATGTCGCCGCCGCACAGGCCAACCGTTTCTCCCGCGTCGCCTGCCGCTACTATATAAGAAAGGTTTCTTTGTCGGAGAGTCCGTGGGACCTCGGTGTGCTCATCTCAGGACGACTCGGCAGATGCCTTGGAGGCATATCCGGTCGGGGCACCCGTGGTTGAAGAACCGTTGGGACCATGGTGGTCGGGAAGATTGTGAAGTGCTTGCAATGAGTTGTTTTTGGACAACAACGTGTTAACGAATTATTTATAAGTGATGGTGGGTCCTGATTTTGAGTCATTGCATGGAGCAACGAGATCTGAGTTATAATCCATGGATGAAAACTGAGTTAGAACTTTGTTGATCGGGTAGATGGTGAAGAGTTATAATAAATCTTTTAAAAGAAAACAGGCATGGATGAAAACGTTTCAGTCTATAAAACTCGACTTGTCATAAATGAGTTTCGATAGGTTTAAGGATTTGACTACGATGAGACTTTCTTGCCGGTAGCGATGACTAAACCAAGTTTGTGGTGACCCAACACACCACTGAATGTTGAAGTGCGCAAGTTGTTGATACTCCCTCCGTTCTGAAATAATTGACTCTGAAATGAATGTATCTAGACGTGTTTTTTTGTCTAGATACACTCATTTGAGAGTCAAATATTTTAGAATGGAGGGAGTATAACACTCATGTCTAGAACACTGTTCCACAAGTATTACATCACTCGGAGTGATCCAACATAAATATTGCGGGTTCAAATATTACACACTTAATGTTACATCCTAAAAGTGTACAAAGACTTCAAAATCCTCCTTGGTTCATTGATGAGCCTCTAGCAACTCAGATACAACTTGAACTACCTTAACGAGAACAGGAATTACTAAACTTAGAGGGTGTTTGGTTTTAGACTTTTTTCTTGACTTTTGGCTTTGTCTTATAAGCCACAAAAGCACTTAATTAGGTGTTTTTGGCTTTTAACTTTTGGCTTATACCATAGTAAAATATAAGCCAAAAGCAGGTCGACTCCCGGGAGTCGGCAGGTCTGACCTTCTCCGTCTCACTGCTCGACGATCCTGCCGACTCGAGCGAATCCATGGAGTCGGCAGGACGGGTTTGCGCCATTAGTTGTCGTTTACGTAAGCATCCAGTACAGCCTTAAACTGAGAAAAAAGGTAGCCTAAAACGTGTTCCGATAAAGTGATCCGAGAAGGAATTAAGGGCATGTGTCGGGGTAGTGGCCGCGTGGAGAGGGATAAGGCAGAAGTGTTTAAAACGTGTTCCTGTGTTCGGTTGCTGGAGTCAGCGTGCACAACCTTCCGTGGCGTCTCGTGATGTGCTTACTTTGCTTACATTGTCTTCCTCCCTACATTACGTGTTCCGGCTGCTGCTATCAGTTTGTTTTGTTAGACACTTCCGTCTTGCGTCCCAGTATATAAAGGAGTAGGTCGGATTTCATCTGGGGTTCCGGAAAAGCATGAACACGGGTATACGGCGTGTCGCTCTTGGTAGATAGTTACGTTGTATAGGTTGTTGAAACTGACTCCAGGGAGCCGGCGAGACCGGATGAAGCGGAGTATCAAGTACCGTAGGACTTTAAGATAGAAAATCCTTAAAGGCACGGGAAAAACGAAGTACTCAAAGGAGGTTGGACTGGATGCTAGATTTTCTATGGAATGTAGTGCAATGGTTTCGATGGAAAAATATTCCTGTGGGAATCAATCCTATATTAAATCTGGGGTCATGAAGGTTGGTACGCTTAGTGATTTGTTGAGCCGCTGTTCATGTCGGATCCAGGGATCCGGCATGATCGTGCTATAAACTAAGCTGGTGAAAGGCTACATAAAAAACATGAGGCATCGTTGTATCTGTATCAGAAATTCCTGAAACTGATTGGATGCCACAAAGATTAAATGAGAGATTGTCAGGGTTATTGCAGTGAGCGTATCACAGATAATACCACAAGGATTACAATGTTCTTAAAATATTACAAAGTTCAGATCGATATTAAACATCCCAGCTCCTCCAGTTCAAGGCTTCTGCAAAGGGATCAGTCACCGAGAAGTCATGTATGAGATGAACATAGCTCATTAGGTTCGTACCAATATCTTTGAAGTGAAATTCAGCTTCTGCAGAAGTTTTCTGCCTTAGACGTAGTTTCCTGCGATGTCTAATAAGCCATTGATCACCTTGGTCTTCGTCTGTGCTAATCCTCATTAGCTTCAGCTTGCTTGCGTTCAGAACGAAAAACTTGGCGAACTTAACCTCGGACGGGGTGCCTCGGTAGTCGTTCAGAGTAATTTCTGTGAGATGGCGATCAAGGGATTCGATGGGATTATTCGTGTCATGTTGCAGCTTTTTTTTCGCTGTCCGCCCTCTCCATGTCTGTGAAACAAGAGAACAAGTCAAGTATAGTGGCTACATAAAAAAATGCAGCTGGGTAAGGGAAAACACGTTAAGAAGCAGTGATGTTTACGTTAAGTATACTTGGCGAACACTACATTGTCTTTGTAAACTCTGGAAAAATAGAAAGGATAGGAAAATCCCAAGAATAGATAAAACTTAGTAGACTGCCATGTCCAATTGAATCCTATCTCTGAGGCTAGAGAGGAAAGTAGTGTTTGAATGGCAGCAAAAACAGAGGAACTTTCGGTTCTTGAGACAAACCATGGGCGTGAGGTGGTTGATAGACAATGCCGTTAGTGACGCCTGATCCTTACTACTGATGAGTTCGTTAGTCACGGCCTATTCAGATTTCCTCCTGTTCCTATGTCCATAGGGTTCAAGTGGATAGGTAACTCGATTATATACAATTCTTATTCTTTTAGTTTTCCTACCCTATGAATTAAAGGATGCTTGTGGTATCCCTCTGAATCAAAAAAGAGAGTTCAACTCGATGTATAGCTTCTCCGTGCACAGGAAGGAACTAAGGAAGCCGACAGCTGCATCTAGATTGGGGCCGATACAGAGTGCCAAGACCTTTACTGTGCGCAGAGTCGAAGTCAAGCTATTGGGAATCATTTTCTGCACCACGGCAAACATGCATCAGTAATGTTAGCGAAAATGTGAGTGGCAAGTTGGGAGAACATCAAGAACGTCGAGCATATGTTGAGAGGACTGTTCTACCTGAAATGTTATGGATCCTGGTTGATGTCCGACCATCTGGACTAAATAAACTCAATCTCTCAAGCAAAGGCGCTTCCTTGATGATCAGGTCGCGAAGCTGGAAATTTGCTCTGGTGTCACTCCAGCAGGACAGACTAATCGTTCAGAGAGTCGCCGAGACGATGTGGAGGTAATCGTCCAATCCGTGGAGCCCATCAATCTGTAGGCTTTCCAGCGCAGTACAGCCGCCGAGCAGGCGCTCGATGGAATTGCTCGAGGAGCCGACGCCATAGAGGACGAGATGCTTCAGAAGGGGAAGAAGAAGCACAGGCTCAGCCTCAATCGGGGGGATGGGGCATTGAGCAAACCCGGCGCGGTGCAGGGTGGGCAATAGGCAGAGCACTGAAGCCGGCAAGTCGAATACCGGTGGTCCACCTTCGAAGAAGAGCTCCTCGAGGTGATTTAGGACGGAGGATTTGAACCATTCGTCGATCTTGGCACCGACGACATGGCAGTTGGAACGGAAGCTTCGGATGGAAAGGCATGTGACTGGCCCACCGTGCACGGCGAGGATCTGAGAGACGGCGGTGAGCCGTTCATGATCCAGGCGGCAGATACGATCGTCGACGGCGAGGTCGAGGGGGACGGAGCGCCAGAGGGGACGCCACCGCTTGGAGAGGATGGTGGTTCGCACGCCAGATTTGGTGGGCATGAGGGAGATGATGATGCGCAGCATATCGTCGGGGAGGAGGTCGAAGAAGTCGAGGCCTGCCTCGACCCGCATGCGCTTGTTCGCCGCCTCGTCCTCCATCTCAGTCGGCGGCGTGATAGGGAACCAGCTTGGCAGTGGAAATTTTTGGCCGTACGGCAGGCGCGTTTTTTGGGCGTGCATCAGTGGCATTTTTTGGGCGTTGGAGCGGATGATGATGAAGTGATCGAGGCTCGCCGGGGGCTCTTGCGCCTCGTCCTCCATTGCAGCCGGCGGCGAGAAAGGGAAACCCCGGAGCTTGCTCGGTGGTAGGGTTTTCTGGGCGTGGGGCACGTGTTTGGAGCGGATAGGCGAATGAGGCGGTAACACTGGCTGGGCGTGCAGGGTGGAGCTACCAGGTGCGGTGGAAATAGCTATCCCCTTGTGGGTACGGAGATTAGGTGAAGCACAACCGTGTTAGTGGAGTGCTTAGGTGCCTTCACGGCTCTCTTATTGGTTTAAATTTATTTATTTTACTTTCCCTGCCAATTAATGATGTGTTCATACTAAGCTCTTGATTAATTTGGTTACTCCGAAGTGGAAGGTTTGATCATGGGAAGACGTCTGCTTTCTAAAAATGACTTACCATCTTTAAATTTTACGTACTGGCTTCTACATCTCAACTTAATCTTATAGATCTTTCTTTAGCCGGCTTGAGTTACCTTTGGGAATAGTGGCTTTGGCAGGTGTATCTTTCAACGTAGCATTTTCGTCGATAATATTTGTGTTTACATGATTATAAGGAATAGATTTATTAGGCAACGCCAAGTTTAGATGGTTGAGTTTGAAGTTGATCATGAGACTTCATAAGGATAGATCGTTCACTCTTTAGAACCTCAGGTGAAATCAAAGCTAAAATGTGGTAAGTCGATTTTCTAGCGACGGTCTATTTGATGTGTAATGTGAAGGAGATATGCCCTAGAGGCAATTAATAAAGTGTTTTATTTATCATATCTCATTTGTTCATAATACGTTTTTGTATCATGCTATAACTGTATTAAGCGGAAACATTAATACACGTGTGGTACGTAGACAACCAGGTCCCTAGTAGCCTCTACGTGACTAGTCCATTGTGCAATCGATGATCGAGGTTTCCCGATTATGTGACAACGGTGTCAGTTGACAATGGAGTCATATCGTTGGTAGAATGATGTGATGGACATACCCAATATTTGTAGGACGTAGTCATTACGCCTTTGACCGTGAGATCAACTCTTATCGCTATTCCTGGAAGATGCTTTGATTGCATCAAACGTCATTACTTATATAGTATGACAATAACGGTGTCCCTCTCGGGTATCGGAAGGGAGTATGTTGAGATGAGGGATCAAGAGCGGGATTTGCCAATCCGCATAGCAGGATAGATACTCCTGGGCCCACTATGTGAGATTATGTCAAATAAGCTTGCAAGCATGTGACTAGGTCACGGGGACATATTATCACGGACGAGTAAAAGATAGTGTTGTCGATAACGAGATCAAGCCAGGTATCATGATATCTAAGAACGAGTCTCGGACACGCTAAGTATCGCCAGGCAAAAGGTTTAAGACTCGACGTCTAGGTTCGAACGACAAAGTTATTTCGTTATCTCACAGGGATTAATTCTGGGTATCCAAGGTCCACGAATTAATCATTAATCGGAGAGCGTGTCTCGATTATGTCTGGCGAGATCTCGAACCGCTAGGGTAACACACTTAAGGGAGGATGACATTTATAATAGATTGGAAATAGAAGAGAAAATAAAACAGAGCACCGGAAGTGTTTCGGGAGAGTTCCGATGGAGATCGGAGAGCGACGAAATAATTTTCGGAGCTGGAATTAATTAGATAAAATGTATATGATATTAATTAGTTGAATTAATGATTAAATATATTTTTTATTTAATTAAATTTGAATTTTAAAAGCTGCACACCTAGATGGGCCTAAAGAGGCCCATGGGGGGGGGAGTCCCCCCCTCTTGGTGCGAGTTGGGAGGGCCGGCCTAGGTGGGCCAAATGGGGCCCACCTAGGGCCGGCGGCTGCCCCCTTGGCCGGCCACGCCATGTGGGGTTTAGTCCCACATGGCTAAGCCAAGGGGAGTTGCACCCTCCCCTCCACCTATATATATGGGTGCCCCTTGCCTTTGAAAGACACACCTCTCTCTCTCTCTCTCTCTCTCCGTTTAATCGTGACTCCGCAATTGGAGTCGTGTACGGGGTGAGTGTTTCTCCACCATAAGCACACCGCCGTGCTGCTGGTTTTCCGGTCCAAGTCTTCCGCTGCTCGTCCTGGATCGGAGCCCGGAGGAAGTCATCTTCGCCGTACGTGTGCGATTCCCTGCGAGGTGCCACGCCTGTGGCGCTCGGAGGTCTTCTTCCTCTACACGACCTTGAGGTCGGCTTCGTCGGCTTCATCGATAACGCTTATGCGGGAGCGTGATCCCCGTTTTTCGGTCTACAAGGGTATGTATATCGATCTCCTGCGTATTACTATATCTGCATAGTATAGATCCTGGCTAGTTTAAGGTTATCGTTGTTAGGAAATTTTTTGTTTTCTGCACACGATCCCCATCAGTGGTATCAGAGCCGATCTATGCGTAGATATAGCTGTACGCTTTTAGAACCCGTGTTTATCACGGGGCATCGTTCTTTATTTGCTACCCTCTAGCGTGCACTTGCATTTCCGGCGGCATTGAGTTGATGAAGCGGCCCGAACCGACCTTACGCGTACGCTTACGCGAGACTGGTTCCACAACTGACATACGGCTTGTACCGTATATGTGGCTGGCGGGTGTCTGTCTCTCTCTCTTTAGTTGGTCTTGCATTTTCAATGGAGGGCCCGAAAGGGATAAATAAAAATGCAATTATTTGATCGTTGTTGTGGTCATAGGTTCGTAGGTATGAAGCGGTTCTATTTACGACAGCCCCTAGCCACGTAAAATATGCAAAAGATAAAGTAGAAAGCGTCTAACTTTATTTTGCAGGGGCAATATGATATGGTCAAGGTAGGTTTATTAAATTGTTTATAAACTGTGGGCGCGAAGGAGACCATCGGCGCAAGACCATATCATGTCGCATTACATTTGATGTTTTTTGAGTGCATCTTATATTGTGTATATATATAGTTATATATTAGTTACACGGCGGTAGTAATATAAGATGATCCCTCCAAAATACCATTAGTGTTCTCCCTTTGGCGTGCACCACCAAGAAAGTTCTACGTTATGAGGCAGGCCGTGACGATCGGGTGTCATACATATCGTCGTTCGCATACAGTGGGTGTAAGACATGTTTGCACAAGCGTTTACGCTGGAGGTTATAATGGCGAGCTTAGCATGTACAGACATGGCCTCGGAACACGGTGACCGAAAGGTCGAGCATGAGTCACAGAGTTGTTGTGATTGGCATTCCGATGTCTACCTTTGAAGTTGTGTTGCCGGCTCTGACGATGAGGGGTTGCACAATGGATTAGGGTCGTGTAATCACTGAAGCGATTAGAGGGATATTCGTTTGAGTGGGAGTTCTTGTAGTTTATTTTCTAAAACTTGAACTCAATTAAATTTATGAACAAAGTCTTATGTTTTTGCAAATTCCATTGTAGATGTCTCGCCCCACCTTTAACCTAGGCCTGTTCCTTGAGAAAGAAAAGCTTAAGACCAATGGGTCTAACTTATGTCCTGGTTCCGCAACCTGAGGATCCTCCTCACTTCCCACAATGTGGCCTACATCTTGAAGGCCGCCATAGGTGATAAGCCCGCAGACACCGCCTCTGAAGATGAGAAGAATGTCTATAAGTTCAAGGCGGAAGTTTCCTCTTATGTCCAGATGGGCATGCTCTTTGCCATGGAGGCTGACCTGCAGAACCATTTTGAGAACAAGAGTGCTTATGAGATAATCACTGAACTCTTAGTTGTTTTTGCACCACAAGTCATGGCTGAGAGGTTTGCTGCTACTCAGCATTCTTCTCAGCCCAGATGGAAGAGCATGGTAACATAAGCGAGCACTTAGCCAAGATGTCTGGCTGCGTTCAGCTCCTGAATGATCTGGAATGTGGAATTCCAGATGAGCTGGTTATTGATAGGGTGCTGCAATCGTTGCCCCCTAGCTATAAAGACGCGGTCATGAACTACTGCATGGAAGGGACGTCAAAATCCCTGCCAGAAGTTCTGACAATGCTTAAGTTGCCGAACTGGAAGTCAAGATGGAAAAGATGGTGCTGACTGTCAAACCAAAGGCACGCAACTGCTTCTTCTGCGGAGGCGATGATCACTGGAAGAATAGCTGCCCCAAGTACCTGGCAAAGAAAGGCAAGATTGCCTTCGGGAAAGAGAAAGGTATATGTGATATACATGTTATTGATGTTTACCTTACATGCGCCCGGAGTAATACCTGGGTATTTGATACCGGTTCTGTTGCTCACATTTGTAACTCTCAGGTGGAGTTGCAGAATAAACGGCGCCTGGCGAAGGATGAGGTGACGATGCGCGTCGGCAATGGATCAAAAGTTGACGTGGTGGCTGTCGGCACTCTCCCTCTACATCTACCATCGGGATTAGTTTTGGTTTTAAATAAATGTTATTTTGTACCGTCTCTGAGTGTAAACATTATAAGTGGTTCTTGCTTGTTGCAAGACGGATATTCGTTCAATTCAGTACAAGTGGTTGTGCTATTTCGATGAATGATATCTTTTATGTTGATGCTCCTGTGAATAATGGTTTATTCCTGCTGAATCTCGATCGTAGTACTCACATTCATAACGTAGATGCCAAGAGGATTAAACTTAGTGGCGATACCGCCATGTATATGTGGCATTGCCGTCTCGGTCATATTGGTATAAAGCGCATGAAGAAACTCCATACTGATGGACTTTTAGACTCGTTGGATTTTGGATCCCTCGATACATGCGAACCGTGCCTCATGGGCAAGATGACCAAGACACCGTTCAATGGTTTCATGGAACGGGCGTCGGACTTGTTGGGAGTCATACATACAGATGTGTGTGGGCCAATGAGCGTGTCGACAAGCAATGGTTATCGTTACTTTGTCACCTTCACCGATGACTTGAGTAGATATGGGTATATCTATTTGATGAAACACAAGTCTGAAACGTTTGAAAAGTTCAAAGAATTTCAAAGTGAAGTTGAAAATCAACTCAACAAGAAAATCAAGCACCTTCGATCCGATCGTGGTGGCGAATATTTGAGTTTTGAGTTTGGCACACATCTGAAGGCTGTGGCATTGTGCCGCAACTTACGCCGGCTGGAACACCGCAACACAACGTGTGTCCGAGCGACGTAATCGTACCCTATTAGATAGTGTCCGGTCTATGATGTCTCTTACCGACTTGCCCGTATCATTTTGGGGATATGCGTTAGAAACAGCCGCATTCATTTTAAATAGGGCTCCGTCCAAATCCGTAGAAACGACACCGTATGAGATATGGCATGGCAAGAAGCCAAGTTGTCGTTCCTGAAGGTCTGGGGTTGTGAGGCGTACGTTAAGAAACTACAGCCCGACAAACTCGAACCGAAATCGGAGAAAGTCGTCTTTGTAGGGTATCCGCGGGAAACCATAGGATACACCTTCTACAACCAAGCCGAGGGCAAAACGTTTGTCGCGAAGAACGGCACCTTTCTCGAGAAGGAGTTTCTCGCCAAAGGAGTAAGTGGGAGGAAAATAGACCTCGACGAGATAGTTGACCCTGAACTCGAAATTCCGAGTGGCGCAACGGAAACTGTTCCGGAACCGTCCTCCACAGATGGAGTGGGAGCAAATGTCGAGGATGCTATTCTACCTCGTAGGTCTGGAAGGACACGTGCCACACCAGAGTGGTACGGCAACTTGGTCTGCACCGTCATGTTAATTGAACAAGACGAACCTACGAACTACAAAGAGGCTATGGAAGGGCCCGAGTCCGAGAAATGGCTTGAAGCCATGAAATCCGAAATAGGATCCATGTATGACAACAAAGTATGGACTTTGATGGAGATTCCCGAAGGCGCAAGGCCGTCGAGAATAAATAGATTTTTAAGAAGAAGACTGATGCTGACGGTAATGTGACCGTCTATAAAGCTCGGCTTGTCGCAAAGGGTTTCCGACAAGTTCATGGAATTGACTACGATGAAACATTTTCACCGGTAGAGATGCTAAAGTCTATTCGGGTTTTGCTAGCACTTGCTGCATATTACGATTATGAAATATGGCAGATGGATGTCAAAACAGCGTTCCTAAATGGCAACATTGAGGAAGAGTTGTATATGGTACAACCTGAAGGTTTTGTCGATCCAGAAAATGCTGGCAAGGTATGCAAACTTCAGCGTTCCATTTATGGAGTGAAGCAAGCATTCGGAGCTGGAATCTCCGCTTTGATGAGGTGATCAAAGGTTTTGGATTTATCCAAAATGCGGAAGAGACCTGCATTTACAAGAAAATGAGTGGGAGCTCGGTTGTGTTCCTAGTTCTATATGTGGATGATATATTACTAATTGGGGATAATGTGTATCTTCTGAATAGCGTGAAGAAATATTTAAACAGTAAATTTTCGATGAAGGACTTAGGAGAAGCTGCATACGTATTAGGCATTAAAATCTATCGTGATAGATCAAGGCGTCTATTAGCGTTAAGTCAGAGTACTTATCTTGATAAGATACTGAAACGGTTCGGTATGGAGACGGCAAAGAAAGGTTCTCTGCCTGTCATCAAGAATAAGGTATTGAGAAAGTCTCAGTGCCCTGTGACGGCACATGATAAAGCCGAGATGGCTAAACATCCCTATGCCTCAGCCATAGGTTCGATCATGTATGTCATGTTAAGTACTCGACCCGATGTAGCGTTGGCTCTTAGTTTGACGAGTCGGTTCCAAAGTAATCCTGGAAAGGATCATTGGATAGCTGTTGAGAACATTCTTAAGCTCAAGAAGACAAAGGAAATGTTCCTTGTGTACGGAGACTGTGAAGAAGAACTTGGCGTAACAGGTTACGTTGATGCAAGTTTCTGCACAGATCAAGATGACTCAAAGTCACAGACAGGATATATTTTCAAGGTGAACGGTGGCGCTGTAAGCTGGAGAAGCGGGAAGCAACCCATAGTGGCCCAATCTACAATGGAATCGGAGTACATTGCTGCTTCGGAAGCCGCGAATGAAGCTGTATGGCTGAGGAAGTTCATCATCGAACTTGGAGTGTTCCCTAGTGCGCAAGACCCCGTAACCCTCTACTGCGACAACACGGGTGCTATTGCTAACGCGAAGGAACCAAGGTCTCACTCAACTGCCAAACACATTCTCCGACGCTTCCATGTGATACGACAGTATGTACAGGAAGACGATGTGAAGGTTTGCAAAGTGCATACGGATCTGAATGTGGCAGATCCCCTGACAAAGCCTCTTCCACTAGACAAGCATGTAAAACACCAGAATGCTATGGGTGTTAGGCTTTTACCAAGTTGTAATCTACAATAAATTGTACTCTAGTGCAAGTGGGAGACCGAAGGAGATATGCCCTAGAGGCAATTAATAAAGTGTTTTATTTATCATATCTCATTTGTTCATAATACGTTTTTGTATCATGCTATAACTGTATTAAGCGGAAACATTAATACACGTGTGGTACGTAGACAACCAGGTCCCTAGTAGCCTCTACGTGACTAGTCCATTGTGCAATCGATGATCGAGGTTTCCCGATTATGTGACAACGGTGTCAGTTGACAATGGAGTCATATCGTTGGTAGAATGATGTGATGGACATACCTAATATTTGTAGGACGTAGTCATTACGCCTTTGACCGTGAGATCAACTCTTATCGCTATTCCTGGAAGATGCTTTGATTGCATCAAACGTCATTACTTATATAGTATGACAATAACGGTGTCCCTCTCGGGTATCGGAAGGGAGTATGTTGAGATGAGGGATCAAGAGCGGGATTTTCCAATCCGCATAGCAGGATAGATACTCCTGGGCCCACTCGGTGAGATTATGTCAAATAAGCTTGCAAGCATGTGACTAGGTCACGGGGACATATTATCACGGACGAGTAAAAGATAGTGTTGTCGATAACGAGATCAAGCTAGGTATCATGATATCTAAGAACGAGTCTCGGACACGCTAAGTATCGCCAGGCAAAAGGTTTAAGACTCGACGTCTAGGTTCGAACGACAAAGTTATTTCGTTATCTCATAGGATTAATTCTGGGTATCCAAGGTCCACGAATTAATCATTAATCGGAGAGCGTGTCTCGATTATGTCTGGCGAGATCTCGAACCGCTAGGGTAACACACTTAAGTGAGGATGACACTTATAATAGATTGGAAATAGAAGAGAAAATAAAACAGAGCACCGGAAGTGTTTCGGGAGAGTTCCGATGGAGATCGGAGAGCGACGAAATAGTTTTCGGAGCTGGAATTAATTAGATAAAATATATTTGATATTAATTAGTTGAATTAATGATTAAATATTTTTTTATTTAATTAAATTCGAATTTTAAAGGCTGCACACCTAGATGGGCCTAAAGAGGCCCATGGGGGGGGAAGTCCCCCCCTCTTGGTGCGAGTTGGGAGGGCCGGCCTAGGTGGGCACCCCCTTGGCCGGCCAAGCCATGTGGGGTTTAGTCCCACATGGCTAAGCCAAGGGGAGTTGCACCCCCCTCCACCTATATATATGGGTGCCCCTTGCCTTTGAAAGACAGACCAATTTCTCTCTCTCTCTCCCGTTTAATCGTGACTCCGCAATTGGAGTCATGTACGGGGTGAGTGTTTCTCCACCATAAGCACACCGCCGTGCTGCTGGTTTTCCGGTCCAAGTCTTCCGCTGCTCGTCCCTGGATCGGAGCCCGGAGGAAGTCATCTTCGCCGTACGTGTGCGATTCCCTGCGAGGTGCCACGCCTGTGGCGCTCGGAGGTCTTCTTCCTCTACACGACCTTGAGGTCGGCTTCGTCGGCTTCATCGATAACGCTTGTGCGGGAGCGTGATCCCGTTTTTCGGTCTACAAGGGTATGTATATCGATCTCCTGCGTATTACTATATCTGCATAGTATAGATCCTGGCTAGTTTAAGGTTATCGTTGTTAGGAAAATTTGTTTTCTACACACGATCCCCTTCATAATGGTCTTCTTTTTTATATTCCTTCCGCATGGCGGCTACTGTTCGATCTCGCCGGCTCCCTCAAGCAAAATGTTGTAAGTTTTAAATCTTACTTTTTTTATTTTTTTGGTATAAGTTACTTGTAATGTTTTCGTCCAGACGGCATGAGCGTCCTTGCCGTTTCAAATGCAGAACTCGGCAGACCTGAGGCGCGGGTGTGTGACTCTGTGAGTTGCCGGAAATAAATAGTGTGTTTGACCAGACGTGCGCCATCCTGAGACTGTTCATAGAAGTCTACACGCCTACCGGCTTAATCGCGGTGCCATTAAGTCGGCTTCAACGTGTGGTGTTAAGCGAGATGACACCTTCTCCAAAGGAACTTTTAGCCCGGGCTACATGGTCGCCGTTTTTGTTAAACTCAATATCGACATTTTAAAGTTTCCATAAATCGTAAAAAATTCCTGGATGTGGATAATTTATAGGTCTAAAGTTGTGCAAATTTTAACTACAAATTCGTTCTATTTTGGGCTGCGCAAGAAAGACATGCGCCCAGTTTGCTCCACGTATGCGCTGGAGCTGGCTACGATGGCTTTGATTAATATGATATCGAGTTGGCATGACCGACAAAGTGATAGTGCAGATGAGGTCATCCTACGATCTTTTGCCTCGGCGTTTTGCCATCGGTTTTCTGAGCGTTTCTGATTCGGTGGGTGCATGATTTGTTTTCGCTTCCTCTTCATCGAGTCGACGTCCTACTCCTTGGGGAAGAGGCAGGCATGTTCGGCTTCAACCGTTCCGCAGGAACTACCACCACCATTGACGGGGTCGATGTACAGTAAAAACGGAGAAGGGCAGCGTTGGCCTAATCGGAGGGTGCATTAAGACAGATCCTGGAGTCGGCGGGGTCGGGTTGTGCGTTAAGACGGAATGTGTAGTCGGCGATGTCGGGTTGTGCGTTAAGACGGAACCTGGAGTCGGCCGGGTTGGGTTGTGCATTAAGACGGAACCTGGAGTCGGCGTGGTCGGGTTGTGCATTAAGCCGGAACCTGAGTCGGCGGGAATGTGGAGTCGGCCGGGTCGGGTTGTGCATTAAGACTGGAACCTGGAGTCGGGGGGTGTACAGAAAAAGTGATATTTTGGTTGTGATGTAAAGTAGTGTATATTTTGGTTGTGAGGGGTTCAACGAAAAATTAATGAGCGTGGTAGGTTGGTAGGGTGCAGTTATTTCTACGCGATTGAATGCGTTCTAGCAAATTCATCTCGATGGGTGTGATGTGACGATTAGCTGTATGCCGGCTCCTGGAGTCGGCGGTTAAATTAGGGTTTGATGGAAGATGGTAGGTTGGCAGGTTGAAGTTATTTCTACGCGAGTGAATGCGTTCCCTGAGTCCGTAGTAGTGACGTGACGCTTAGCTAAGTCGACCATGCGACGGTTATGCTTCGAGCGAACACGCTCGACGCAGGGACGATAGATTCAGCCCCGGTGGGTGGACCGCACCATCACTGAGTTCTCGAGCATTCGCCGGAAGAAATGTCGCACACGCCGAATCTACACAGGTTCATCAAAGACTCAACGGATCATCCCAGGATCCGCAAGATCCAAGAGTACCATCGGCGGCGTCAAGCTGTGACTCCAAGATGTGCGTCCACAATGGAGGCTGGGGGGTGCCCGGTCCGGTCGCCCAGATCCAAGGAGGTAAGCCACCGCGAAGATGTCTCCATCAGTGAGTCAAAGAGCAAGTTGTGTGGGGAACGGGATACAATCCCGTTTATACACTTCTTGCTCCCTCAAGAAAAAAAGGCGGTGTCCGACGCGGGATCCACCACCGGGAGGAGCCTGGGCACGTTTGTCGGGAACAGGCTATGGATCTAGGAGAAGTCACTCAAGCTTGCGACATCGTCTCGAGGGGTGTGCTCCACCATCGTAGCGGCACGGGTCTCATGATGGACCAGTTTCGCTTTCTCTTCCTCGAGTCGACGTCCTACTCCTTGGGTAAGCGGCAGGTATGTTCGGCTTCAACCGTTCCACAGGAACTGCCGTCACCATCGACGATAATCGATCCAGGTTGGTGGCCCGAGGACGGCGACGATGAGTATGATTACTACGATGGTAATGTGTCGGATTGATAGAAGCCATATGGGCGATGGATGATTTCGAAAGTGCAGTTTACAAGTTTGTATTGTAGTTGGAATTTGTAGTTTTCTTAAGTTCTGATTAGTTTTTTTAGATTTACTTGATGCAATAAGTCGAGTAAACGAACCTGTGGTGTGTATACGGAAAGTGTACAATGTTTGATATGTCCTAAGAGTAGTATAGATCTCTGAATAGACGAAGCCCACTATCTTTCGAGAAACGCGGCGAATAGCGCTATTCCGCATTTCACGGTCTGGTTTTCGTCTCGCGTGATACTGTGCCGGATCCAGCGAGAGACTTTAGGAGACATTATTTGATTTTCGAGCCGTTTCACCTACAGAGAAACGCGGTTTGTGGAACAATTTCATTGTTTTTCGTTTTACTGTCCTTTGCGTTTCGACTGCTGACTCGTGATTCCGTACGCATTGGCATATTGCCGGCTCCAGTGGCCAACCAAACGATTAGAAGCGCGAAAAACAGTCACTATTTTATGATTCTTTTCCGGCAATAGTTTTTTACGTGGGCTTGGTCCAACAAGTGACTATAAGTGTGGAAAACAGTCACTATTGGGCGGCCATTTTCCAGTAAAATAGTGATGTACTTTCAAATAACTACCCGCTGTGTTAGTATTTCATTTCAGTCAAGTTTGTTAGTTACGTCATGAACTAGGTCCATAGTCTGGTCTCTACCACAAATTCATCCCACCGAAGGTAGGGTGGAAATGGAAATCTTACTTTACAAGTTAGTCAACAACTTTGCGAAAGGCTTTTTTAACATGGCGATTAGTATGCAACGAGGAGATCGGTAGCGGGTACGTAATGTGTCGTGACACCACCTCTAGGAATCCTACTCGATAGTATTAAGCGAGTGGAGTGATCTATTGCCCTAGGCTGCTCAGATAGTTATTGTTTTTTGTTTATTATTTGTCTAATATGATGCTCGACCTTACATATGGATGTAATTATTTTTACCCGTCGATTATTGGCATCGTGTATGGCGTGTCGTCAAAACAGGGCTTGGGGGGTCGTGTGCCAAGGCGCACCCCTAAATCTAGTTTCATACTATTAGTATACCATTGCTATATGCTTTAATTATAATCATATCATTTTGTAGTGTTTTATTTCACTAAACCTATTAACTCAGTGTCAATGCGAGATTCTGTTTTTACTGCCATTGCACAGAAAAAGCAAAAAAATGAATGAAGTTGCGACGAAAGTTTGGGAATAATAGAAAACTTTTATCATTGTGAAAATTTTCTCCTCAAAATACATCGTATTCTAGGCTGTGTAAAAATGACAAAAGTGCACATCTAAAATAGTGAACAGTACCAAAATTTAAACCCTCTAAAATTTATTGGATTTTCCTTTTTTTGTGGATTGTGACGCCCCAAAATCGGTACTATGCAGATTTCTGTGATCCCGCCAAACCCGCATAATAACGATCTTAGGTCGCCCACCAGACATAACGTGCACGCCGAAACATGCGCGTTATATGGGTGGAATTGTGATAACATTACAACAGTTCACGAAAGAATCCACAACAACAAAAGAAGGAGATATATATATATATACAAGAACAAATCAAACGAGTCAGGATACAACTGATACATTACAAAGATCCAAAGCACAGCGAAAGCGAAATAGTATCCGACTACGGATAAGATACAAATTTGGACAAAGAGTACTGAAGATAACCATGGCGTCCAATCCCTGCCCAGGCCGAGCCAGAGGGATACCCAAGCTAACGTCGTCAGACTTCAAACCTGTTGACTGCACATAAAAGTACAGCCCAAAGATGGGTCAGGCACAACCGCCTGGCAAGCAATGCTCACAAGATACCAACACAAAGACTACCAAAATATGGGGAGGTGGACTGAGCGGCAGCAGCAGCACTAAACAACCTATAGAGACACCCTACAACTTCCGGCTAAAAGAGAGGGATAAGAGAGTGCATCGGAACCAACTAGATTCTAACACAAACATAACACTTCCCAGACTCACCCCCTCAACCAAGTATGAGGAAGCAATCAAGGGAAACTCACAGTTGCCAAATTTTAGTTACATCTTATTGTGAAAGTAAGTCTAGCTTACTAGCAAGTTTATTAGAATCATTAGGTGTAAGTTGTGTATGATCTTGTTAGCCAGCATCCGATCCAAGTTGTCCATAACCGCGGACTCGGCTTCTCGAAAAGATTTGAACCCTGTAGGGGTGCACTACTGTTAAGCACACACACACGTTCAACCCTTAATGCCCATGAGTAACACACTTCCGTCGGTGTGTCGGCAGGATGTCGCGACAAGACGTTTTCCCTTCTCTACCAAAATCCAGGGAGCCACCCATCTGAGTTGTTACCCGCGTCCAAAGTCCGGCCGATACCTCCGTAGCGGACTCAATCGTTTGCGCCTACGCACTAGGTGGAACAAGCCACAGTAGGAATGTCCACTTTGTGTCGTACCGCACCTATATGTCCCCCCATATCATAGAACCTCTCATCACTGTCAAGTAACGTGCACATGCATATGAGCAAATGGAAATCCCGAACTAGTTGCAGCTCCTGGACAAGTTGGTAGATCCGATACTAAGTCGAGGGGGTTCCCATGGACCCCACATGTGAATAGTGCGCTCGTACTTGGATAAGAGGACAAGAACTGAGTTCCTAGTGCGACACTCAGCAGAACAAAACACCACGCATGGCCTTCCGCCGGTGTCTTATCATTTAGTTCATTACCCACAAGCATTATCATCAGTTTTAAGTAAAGTAAACCAACCTATCATACTAAGCAGGTGATACATAAGAAAGACAGACTTGCAACAACAGACTTAAGCATGCAACTACGACTCGCAAGGCCAACAGGTAAACAAGCAACAAGGTATTAGGATGTGGGGATAAGGCTGTAAGTGGCTGCATGGTAAACATAAATGGGATCGAGACACAAGCATCGTAAAATAAGGATAGCAATAGATCAACGGCAAGAATGGAAGGCAATGTAATGGTATCAAGTGAGCAAAGCTTGCCTGGAAACACGGTAGGGGTAGCAGAACTTGTCGTTGCTCACATCATCTCAGCGTCTTAACCGCGAAGAAGCAACAATCACTGGAAAGCGCAAAGATGCATCTTACAACTATGGCAAAAGATCCAGCACGTTCATGAGATGATGCATGACAGGGCAAGATGCAACTTAAGCCAAATTAAGCGGAACCGAGATTCCGACAATTAATATTAAAGGTTCAAGTTATTATCTAACCAGTAAATTAAATGTTGATTAACATGGCGAAGCAAGGCATTGGTGATCTACACAAAATTAAATGAATCGAGACATTTAACGAATATCCCGCACACTCCATATTTATTTATTAGGTGAATGCTAAACCACCACAACCCAAGATATACAACACATGCATTAATGATTTGATATGCACAAGATATCTGACATTTTATAAAATAGGTATATAGGTATAGGGTTCGGGTTTGGGTTCACACGTCGGATCGAGGGAGTCGAGGATCTTCAGGGTCAAAGCCAGCAACTTCAGTCCGAAGAGGAAGTAGTCGACGTCGCGGAAGTAGTTGTCGCCGAACCGGAACATCGTCTGTTTGTCGGTGTCGTGGAAGTAGTCGAAGTAGTTGTACTTAGGTCGTCGTGGTAGCATATCTTGTCGATGTTCGGGGTTTGGTCTCAGGGTCCCCACGGACGTGCACGAAAGCGGCCAACGCAAGCGAAGAAAGGCGAGACGGGGCACAAAGCGGAGATCTTGTCGACGGTCGGGGTACACGGCGCGGTGACGGTCTCGACGGGCAGCGGTCACGGGCGAGGTTCACGGCGTCGGTCTTGTCGGGTCACGGCCACGGAGGAACACGGCACTCGGCCACGGGTACCGGAAGAATGGCGTACGGGCGCGCACGGCAACCCGGTCACGGTCACCGGAAAGACGGGAAGGGCGCACACGATGCAGCACCTCGACGGGTGGACAAGAGCGGGAAGACGACACGGCGCCGGGCACGTGCAGGAGTTTCGTCGAGCACCTCATGGGCGACGTTGGGACGACAGATGGAAACGCAGGACCGGGGCGAGCAAGGCGCCGGAACGGAGACGAACACGGCCACGGCACGAGCATGGCCACGGCAGGCAAGCGTCGGGGAGGAGGCGTAAGGCGCAGTCGAGGACGTGCTGGAATAGGGCGTCGGCGCACAGCTGTCGGCACGGAGCAGGACATGAGGAGCGGGGCGCCAGAGCTGAAGGTGGCGGCACGGCGGCGCACCGGAGGCGGCCGGCAGTAGGGGAGGCGGCGCATGACCGACGGTGGCTGGCACAGCGTGGTCGAGCAGGAGGGCGGCCATGGGGCGGAGGAGAACGGCGGGGTGGCGGCGGCCGGCGCGAGATGGCCAGGGAGGAGGCGAGGGGCGCGGCGCCAGCGAGGTGGAGAAGGCGGCGCCGGAGCAGAGGCGAGGATGGCAGCGCGGGTGGAGTGTGAGTGGTGTGCGTGTGACGCGTTCGTGTGTGGTGAGAGAAGAAGGAAGGAGAGGATAAGGTCCAGGGACCTGATTGCAAAAGAAAAAGAAGTAGAGAAGGTGGGAGGACCAGGATGCGAAAACTGAAAAGAGGAGAGGGTGGCTGCAAAACGCAGGGGGAGGAAGAGTAAGTTTCCAGGGGAAACCCTAGAGTTTTCAGGTTAGGTGGGCTTGCTAGGCTTTTTGGGCCTAGCTGGGCTGCTCTCTCTACACACAAAATTGTTTCTTTTATTATTTTCTTTTGCAAAACCATTTGACAAAAAATATATGTATAAAATAGAGGCGAACCGAGATGGAGGGAAAGTATTTGAAGGACAAAATAGAGTTTAGCAAAATAATTTTATTGACCAAATAGTGCAATGCTCATGATGCATGATGCTATGATGATGCGAAAAGGAAAAACAAACAAATCTAATTGGGGGAAAAATCCCGGGACGTTACAGAGGATCAATATACAAGGTGTTTTGAGTTAAGATTTTACATGTCGGCAGGCTACATCATTATGAAACTTTTTTTTCAGAATTCTTTGAAACTTTATAAATGTAGTTTTCGAATTTAAAAAAAATCAGGGTATGTAGGCCGAGCTACGCTATGCTTTTTTCAATGCATTTTTATGTGTGTCTGGATGAACAAATGTTTGTAACATGTGTACAGGTGTACATCCATATCTTATACTCACTATGTTCCTAAATATAAGATGTTTTAGCATTTTTCAGATTCATATGTATCTAGACATTTTTTAATGTGTATGTTCATCTACTTTAGTGTATCTAGAGCACATTTAAAATAGCTAAAATATTTATATTTAGAAACGGAGAGAGTACATTAATATGAGTACTATGTATTGTATCCAGCTACAACAGAGAGGACAAAAGAAACAAAGTGGTTACTTGCCGGGTTTTTTTCTTTCAAATATGACCCCTGCAGATTTGCATTGTCAGAAACACCCCCTCAAAATTTATTATCAAATATACCCCTGTCGGGTGGTCAGCAAAGCGACACATGTCCTTTCGCCAAACCAGCCGGCGGGAAGGCCTACCGCCAAACCATATGGCGAAAAATACTACCGCGGCAGAACCAGCCCACGTCAGTTAGCGCCAGGGCCCACACCTTCCGCCATATGGGTTTGCGGGATGTGACATGTGTGGCACAAGAGACTTCCCGCCGTCTGGCATGAAGTGGCTTTCTGCCACGTGAGTTGTCGGGAGGTGACACATGCCACATGTTGCCTTTTGCACCTTCCGCGAGGTTAGTTTTGACAATTATAGAGGTTATTCTTGACAATACGAATGTGCCGAGGGTCATATTTGTAAGATCTTGCTTGCCAGCAGGTTAGGTGCAGCAGGGTCATCTTTTTTTTTTTTTTGCGAAACACAGTACACACGTAGACGCTCACATAGACATGCGCACACTCACTCATATGAACGCACACACGCACATCCTACCCCTATGAGCACCTCCGAGAGACTGAGCCGGCGGTCGAGTCTTGAAATTGACGAAGTCACCACAGGCGCCCACTGGCGGAGACAGGGGGGCCAGCAGGGGCCCTGGCCCCCCTAATACCATTGATTTGCTCCTAAAAAAATGAACAGTATAATTTTTTGATTTGTTTACTCTAACCGGCCCCCCTAACACTCAAAATTAGTCAATCCTGCCTCCGCCATTGCAGGCGCCTAATTGTCGATGGGAACGTCGCCTCCCACTGAAAAATATTCCACCTAAATGAGAAACAACAGTGTCTAGCATATCTGCAAACACAACATTTGGCCTGGTCAGCGAGTTTGTTTGTGTATAGCATACGTCGCGCGCGATTTAGCAGAAGAACGAGCAAATTAATACGAAAGAAATATCTCTCGGCATGGCTGCACGGATAATCATGCACCCATGACCCATCTTTGCTCGGCGAGAGCGGAGCTGATGGACATTCTACCGCACAGTACGCCCGTGACGCTCATCATGCATGCAGCCATGGATCGAGCTTGGCTAGCTAGCGTAGCTCGGGACCAAAGCATAGTAAAGTGAAGTCGGCGAAGTCGGGATCTACAATCTGAACAAGAGAAAAGATGGTGGGGGAGCCATCGCCTGCTGCAATGCCCCCCGTGACAAAAGCATTCCAAATTATCATGCGGTGCATCATGCAGATTCGGCTAGGAACGCAATATAGATAGAGCGGTCAGCGGTGGCCGCTCTGGTATCCAATTCCGTGCAGCAGCTGTGATGAAGAAGAAGGAGAATGACCGACTCGGATCGTGGTTTATCTCGGGGAAGACGATGGTTCGCATGAATGATGGAATGTTGATCTGGTACGCGGGTGTTCTGGTGTAAGCCAACGCAAAGGTGGGGCGTGGGACATCGTCGGGCAACCGTAGGAATCGATCGTGGCATCGTGCCTTTGTTGAAGAGAGTATCAAGAACAAGACATGTCTGGGAGCAAACGTACGTGGTGGTCCCAATTCCCAAGGCCATGTGATCGATACTACGTAGTTAAATTTGGTGCGGCGTGTCGCCGCGCCCTTGCTGAGAATATTTTGTGATAATTTGTTTTTTTAGTTGCGTTATATATATTGTAAAGAAAGGTGGTAGTTTAAATCGTATAATGTGCTTAGTTGAAATTCAATTTGAAAGCAATCTATAATTAGAGTAAATGAGTTTGCATTTTGTGGAAATATTCATCGAATCAAGCATTTTTTTTTGAAATGCAACTACATAATTAGAGAGATTTAAGTTATATTGCTTGCAAATATGTTAGGTAAATTTAAATGATCAAGTATGGTTCCATTTGGCCATAATTTTCTTATGAAGCAGCATAATCAGAGGAATTATATTATGATTATCTGCAAATATTAACCAATTTGAGCATTAATTTAAATTTGGAAATGTACTTATTCGGAAATATTTTTAGGTTTCAAAATTGTTGGAATTTATAGAAAGTTTACGTTTGAAAATGGTTAAGTTTTAAAAAGTTGTTCATTTGTGAAGTTATTCAGGTTTGAATTATTTTCTGTTTTTACGTTTGTAAAATGTGTAGGTTTGAAAGGCATTTAGATTTTTAAAATATGCAAATTTGTACGTCGCGGATGTGTGGTATAACTGAAATTTGAGAATGTACATATTAAAAATCGTTTAGGTTTGAAAATTATTGAAATTCAAAAAAAGGCTACGGTCTAAAATTGTTTAGATTTGGATTATTTTTACTTTGTAAGACGCGCCCATGTTGTTAGAAGAAGGAATAGCGTGGTGTAAAAAATCCAAATTTAGAAATATCTGTATTTAAAAGTTGTGTAGATTTGAATTTGTTGAAATTCGGAAGGAAAGGTTGCAGTTATATGTTGTCCAAGTTGTAAAAATTGTTAAAATCGGGAAGTTTTTCGCATTTTTTTTTTGTGTTTATTAGATTATAAGTTTCGAAAGACGTTCAAATTTTAATTTGGGCATTCAAATATTAAAATATTCAAATTTAAAATTTTATCATATGCCATAAACAACCATTTTTTTTGTTTTTTTTTGTTGTGTTCGAGGTGATATATTTGTATATTTTCTCAACGGGTACATTTAAAGTTATTGTTGTACTTTACTTTTGCATTTTTCTTATCTTTTTCTTTTGCTCAAACATTACTCTAATTATTTTACATTTTTCTTATCCTTTGTAGATTATAAAAATAATTGCCAAAATTAAATAAAAGCAGCTTTTATATTACATCACCAGTAAAGCCTACTGCGGTCGTTGTGATTCGAAATGTTAAAAGTTGTCGTAATTTGTTGTGTGGAGTATCTTTATTTTTTTAGCAAATTTAATGGTGTAATATGTTTGTAGCATGACACAGATATTTAATTAAACTCCATAATTGGGGGAAATACAGTGTGTAAGTATATTTATTAATTTTTCTTCCATTTATTTAGAGGGAATGCAGTTAGGTTGTTTCAAATATTTGCCAAATTAAAATGTCGAAAAATGTTTGCATTATGTCGTAAGTAATTAGCATGTATTGTTCTGGACATGTCGATATTTTTTACACATTTTTCTGATGGATAGTTTTTAAACTATTGATTTTACAATATTAATACTATTTTCTGGAAATTTTGTAAGCAGATGGGCCCACCTGTCAGGGATTTCGTATTTTCTCAAACTTCTGCGGAAAAAAACAGGTCGCTGACGGGGGAGGACCCACTGCAACGTCTGGATGACGTCATCAGTGACGTCTGCGGGCACGGCGAGCACGTCGCACGGCGGCGGACGCCGGCGTCGATTCGCCGCCATCTGGGACGCTGGTCGGCCGTGTGAGACGCGCTTGGACGCGGGGCACCCGAAGTGGCAGCGCCGCGGCGGATTGTTCGCGGGAGCGTCGCCGGCGGAGGAGCAGGGGCACGGCGGCGGTGATTCTGGCGCGGCTCCGGCGTCCCAGCACGCGGCGCTCGGTGAGGAGAGAGAGGAGGCGACGGCGGAGCCGCCCGTGCGCGTGGATCTGGAGGGGAGAACCGGAGCAGCGGCATGGAGTGCGGCGGCCGGCGGCGAACTCAGCGCCGCGCGGGAGAGAGAAGGAGAGAGAGGGGGGTCCCTGAAGTTTTCTGAAATTGCGTCCGGGTCCCTCTCCGTGAAAAAGTGGGAGTTTGCGGTGCAATTTTTGGGCTTGCGTGTCTTTTTTTGCAAAATGCCGGCGTGCAGTGAGGCTGACAGGGGGGCCCACCGTGGTACTGTAGATAGCTACAGTGTTAGCTGCAGTACTGCAGTACCGCGGGGCGCTCTCAGGCCGGCATTTCCATTGTCCATTATATAGTTAGTAATTTAGGACGCGGTAGATGCATGTACTTTTTGAAATGATTCGTTGTTTTTCTCAAAATGGAGCATGAATAGTCTACTCCAGTTATATCACTTTCTATACAATTTGATTTATGTAGATTTGGATTTTTTTTGTTTCTACTACCGTTGCTAGCGGTGACTTAATTGTGTACTCAGAGATTTTTAACATGTTTTATGCCACACTATGGAACACTTAGATTTGGCGTTGTAATTTGTAAGGGCATCTTCGATGTAAGATAATTGGAGACATGATTTAAAAAGTAAAAAAATATCACTGATTTTTATTAATACAAGGAAAATGCATACTAGGCGACTCTCCTATAGAAATAAGCATTGACGCTTGAGAAAAAAGTATGGTTATTTTGTAAGCACCTCTCTAACCACCCCGCATTGTACCTGGCCTAATGGATTATGATAGTTAAGGTTATCTTGTTGTGGTTTGTTTCATGAACATTGTCATGTTTCTATGCCAGTTTCCTAGAGCTAATTATACAACATATGTAACAATCCTTCAACCACAATGTGTCCAAAACTATATAACTTCATCTGATCAATGAAAGTGATCCCGCTCCCCATCACTCTCAACTCCAAAAACTCTACATGCACCTCGATGTACCATCTGCATTAAGATTGCCTCTGTCTCTCTCGCACCATGTATGCAAATCTGAGTGCTTTGCCACCATATTCTACATCACTTCGTATAACTTTCCATCCTCGTTTTTCATACTAGATTCTATTGCCACCACCAGGCCAGATCAATTGATGCCAACACATGCAACCCTCTAATTTCATATTTTCAACATATCACCATCGTCCACGGGCTTCTCAAATTGCAAAAGCATGACCGTCGTCTCACCTCCCTCCACCACAATACCCTATCAAAGTACTACCTGCAATACATGTCTATTGTGGTGATGTTATCCTTACTTGTACGAATGCCTTTGTTTCTTGTTTTACAATAGCTAAATCGCCTATTTTAAGTAAAACAAAGTCTATTATGTACAATGATAGTAGACCACAAGCCAGAGTTGACGCTTGGTGTGAGTTAAGGTAGGAGTCCTCATTTGAGTTCGAGGGTTACATAGAATGCTTGATAGGATCCGTAGATGGAGACCACGTGAATGATGTTGCATTGCGGATTCAAGATCTGAATGAAAGACTAAGGTGGTTGTCTGGGTAAGAGGTTGACTGAAGGGAATTAACATGAGCCATTGGATGATTGGAATTTTAAAGAAACATCAGTTGCCAGAGGTATATGGAGAGCCTTTATCTTTCCCATCTTCTTCCATGACACACATATGTTAACGACCCATTCAAATGTGGAATGACTATTGGTAAATATGAAATACTCGCTCTATTTTTTAATTATCCTGCGTCATAGGTTTAGTCAAAGTCAAAATTTGACCATGCGTATAAAATTTTCAACATCTATAATATCAAATGTATATAATTTAAAAATGTAAAAATATATTTTATGATATTTCTAATAATAGTAATGTTATAACATGAATGTTGGTATTTTCCTATATATTCGTTCAAACTTCACAAAGTTTGACTTTGAATAAATTCAGAAACAAGATAATTGTGAATGGAGGGAGTAGTCATTGTCGTCTGCTGGTGATCTTCTTATCACTTAATTGATCGCATGATTCTTGTACAGTACTTCTCTATTGCTTTAAAAATACATAATTGTAGAAATAGCATCTTCTCCTCCACCTCACTAATTTTGTCTCACTCCGTACTTCCGGAGACCACGCTGAAGCACTATCTCCAGGTACATCCAAAGCCCTAAATAATCAGCAATCTGGCAAATCCAGCAACTTGCGACTGGCTTGCAAGTGGCCTGGCCTCCTTAGCTACATTAGCTCTCGATCCCCTTCCTCCATTGAATCGTACCCTTCCTTTCTTGCCATCTCCACAACAATGGCCACCATAACAACCACAACGGTCAGCGAAACTGACAATGCCGACTCGTCTACGCCACCGCCGTCTTCACCGGCGTCCAAGGAGTTGACGTACGAGCTAGCCGCGCGTAACATCTACTACGCGAAGCCGGCTGCAGCGCCGACGTCGTCGTTCACGCGGCTCCTGAAGCCGTGCGGCGCTGCCAAAGAGGCGCATGACTACATCCTCCGCAACGTGTCGCTCACAGCACGGGCGGGGGAGATCCTCGCCGTCGTCGGCCCTAGTGGCGCCGGCAAGTCCACGCTGCTCGACATCCTCGCCGCGCGGACGGCGCCCACCCACGGGCGTCTCCTGCTCAACTCCGCACCCCTCCGGCCCTCCTCCTTCCGCCGGCTCTCGGCCCACGTGCCACAGGCAGACGTTGCGCTGTCATTGCTCACCGTCGCGGAGACTTTCAACTTCGCCGCGTCCCTGCTTCTCCCGTTGTCGGCGTCCGCGGCCTCGGCCGCGGTCACCGCGCTTCTCGCGGATCTCCGTTTGGTGCACGCGGCGCACACGCGGGTCTCTGCCTCCCGGCTCTCGGGCGGCGAGCGCCGGCGCGTGTCCATCGGCCTCGCTCTTCTCCGTGAACCCGGTGTGCTCCTGCTCGACGAGCCTACATCCGGCCTCGACTCTTCCTCGGCGTTCGTGGTCGTCGGCTGCCTCCGCGCCGTGGCGGCTGCCAGAGGCACGACGGTGGTGCTGTCCATCCATCAACCCAGCGCGCGCCTCCTCTCTGAAGTGGACTCGCTCCTCCTCCTGTCCCGCGGGATGGTGCTTCACCATGGCTCCCTCGCCTCCCTCGACACCGCACTCCTCTCCCACGGCTTAACCGTCCCAGCGCAGCTCAACCCACTAGAGTTCGCCCTCGAGGTCATCGACCAGATCCCACATCCTTCACCATCCACCCCTGAACCCAAGTCGGCGTCAAATCTCACCAAGTCATCGGACCGCCACAAGGCGGCTGCGATGGCGACGCCGCCGTCGTGTACTTCGCCGTGCTCGCGGATACATGAGTTCATGGTTCTGTACAAGAGGGCGTGGAAGGTGGTGTTCCGGAGCAAGCAGCTGCTTCTGACCAACTTCCTGGAGGCGGTGATCGTGGGGACGCTGCTGGGCTCCATCTACATCAAAGCCGGGTACGGAGAGATCGGCGCGCACAAGCGGCTAGGGCTATTCGCCTTCACGCTAACCTTCCTGCTCACGTCCACCACGGAGACGCTGCCGACGTTCGTGACGGAGCGTCCAATCGTGCTCGCCGAGACGGCGGCGGGGCTGTACCGGCTGTCCTCTCATGCGGCGGCGGCCACGATGGTGTTCCTCCCGTACCTCCTGGCGGTGGCTCTGCTCTACTCCTCGTGCGTATACTTCCTTGTCGGGCTGTGCGCCTCACCAGAGGCATTCGCGGTGTTCGTGTTGGTGGTATGGGCGGTGGTGCTCACGGCGAACTCCTTCGTGCTGTTCGTGAGCTCGTTTGCGCCGGATTTCATCGCGGGGATGTCGCTGGTGTCAGTATCCCTGGCTGGATTCTTCCTCTTCTCCGGCTACTTCCTGTCGCGGGAGAGCACGCCGTCGTACTGGGTGTTCATGCACTACGCCTCTCCGTACAAGTACGCCCTGGACGCGATGCTCGCTAACGAGTACTCATGCGCGGCGAACCGATGCTTCGGGGTGGCCGGCGCCGGAGGGGAGTGCTCGGAGACCGGCCGCGACGTGCTGGCGGCTAGGGGGCTCACGGCGGAGGAGCGGTGGACGGGGGTGCAGGTGCTGTTCGGCTTCTTCCTCCTTTACAGGGTGCTCTACTGGGTGGTGCTCAGCCGGAGAGCGTCCAGGGCCAAGAGGTGATCGTCGGCCGATCCATGAACGTCGCCGTCTCCACTCCTACGTACGTGCGTGTGAACGCATGCATGGCCCGCATGGTGACGACGGTGTGGTTTGCAAATGGTGGAGATTGTCGACCAAAGTGGTTAAAACGGGTAAGTAAAGCTGTATACTGATGTAAATTGTGAACATAAAACAAATTTTACATAAATATGTATGCATGGAGATGATAATAAATTGAGAATTTTCTACATGACGCCGATTGTGAACTTGATTCTCCCCGATGATTGGTGGATCCGTAGCTAGTATAGACGTAGAGGGATGGCATCTAAAGAATTATATTTTGATAGTTGTGGGTATTGGCTTGATTATTGTAAATGATTTTGGCTTCCCTCCTTTCAATTTGTACATTCCACGGTGGTAGTGCAATTGCTACTTTGTAAGTGTCAATATTCAGAAGTGCTCATGTTTCCAAACTTAGGACCAAGATATTACCATTTTCATCCCAACCTCACTTCATATAACCTGCAACTAGAAATTGCAACTATATATATGCACACTTTGCTGAAGTTGCAATCCGTGAATGCTGAAATTTTATGCTAACTAGTGTTGTGTAGTTCTAAGTAGCTAAGATACACAAGAAAATCACCCAGAAAGAGAATTAGCAACAGCAAAATCAATATCAGTGTCGGCAAAAATACAACAAATTTCGAAGTCGAATAAGCTATAGCTACTCACATTTTATTCTATTTTCTCAACTCCATTATCGTTGTGGTTGTCGTGATTTCTGATGGCGGGTCATTGACTGATTAAGCAAATCCTCTACTCCTAACCCAACCTGGCTTCAACTACCCTCTACCCTAACATGCAACCCTTTGATGAGCCACAATGTTTTCCACACCTCTATCGGTGCCACGTATTTATGAACTCTAGCTAACTCGTCGGAGATGAAAAAGATGAGGGAAATGGAGATTTTGATGAGAAAAATTGACCATGAGATAAACTAAAAACATGCACCTATTCAAAAAAAATATCTTAAAAGAATCTCGCTACTACAACCTGTTAGTGTGATCTTTCGTGGTTCAAGGGTAACCTGAAGCTTAGAGGGAGGGAGCAGCATTGGAGGCACTACCAGGTCCTACCTAGGTCCTACCTGAAGCTTAAAAGTGGTCAAATTTGAATATTTGCAGTTTCGGTTGAAAAATACGCAACGGACAGATCCCGTAAAACAGGATAAATCAAAAAAATCCAGCTCCCTGGATATTTCCCGTTCCTTTTTTCGGTATCTCCAGAAGAGATGCTTTAAGGCGAGTGGAAGGGGGTAGTTGGCATGAAAAAATTGGGAAGAGGCAAACTTTAGACCCACCGAAATTTTGGAATTTCGGATATTTAGAAATTATTTTAGATTTTTATCGGTAAAATTTAAACAAAATTCAAATAAATTATATTTTATTCGAATTTGGTCCGGACAAAAAAATTGGTAAGATTATATTTTGGTACTCACAAAAATTTCCAAATTTCAGAAATTGATCGAGATTATAATTCCTGGTTGGCATGGCTGGCGGGGGTACCGGAGCTAGTTCATAGGTATAGAGTTTTTCCTGAGTTTCATAGAAGTTACATGGCGTCATATGTATCAACGGTGGGGAACACACTCCGGTATGTAATGGCCCTAGTAAATTTTTCCGGGGTAGTGACCGGCGGTTTTGACAATCATAGAGGGGCTGTGGCATTCTTTTTGCTGCATACTATCAGAGATAGTACGTTGGATAGAATAACTTTCAAGAATTGCATCCCCAAAGCTTGAATTTTTTTTTGCGGGGTCCCAATGCTTGAAATTTAGCAACCTAGCTACCCTACAAACCTTATTCAACTCTCCTCCCTAACAAATGTTGAGAAAATATGCACGGAATTATGTTTGGTGAAAGAGAATATGCATGGTTATTTTGTTGGTCATCCCAAATGATCGTTCAGAAAATATGCATATGGGTACGAGAGAACATAGAAAAAAAATGGGTAGATGATATATGTGATGTGGTAGAAGTGGGAGGTGTTCCGTCTAATCAAGATCAAACGACGGGGAAATTCTACTGTTCCAGCAACAGTCCGTTGGCTAAAATTAATATCACATTCTTGTGACATTTGTCAATTGCCAATTTGTCATTCGTGGTACGCAGACCACAGTACTATCCTACTATATATGAAAGTTGGTGCAATTTGCCTCCCCTCACGCGGCCACGTCACCCGATAAACCACGGCCGGCCCGAGCAAACAGACGGCCCAGACCGCTTTAAAAATCGTGCGCACCGTAGCTTGGACTTTCTACCAATCAGAGGCCGCGCACGATTTTTGGCGCAGCCAAATTTGCAAAAAACAACTCGCAACGCGAGAAATTAACCCGCAGTCCAAAATTTAACGAACCGAGGGACTTGACTGCAATTCCGGAAACACCGACGGACTGTTTTGCAAAAACGGCTCGCAGAATCCCCCCCCCCCTTTCTCTCTCTCCCGAAAGGCGGCGAGTTCGCCGTCGGCCGCCGCGCTCGATGCGGCCATTCCGGCCCTCCCCCCTCGAATCCAGCCACGCGCCGTGCTCCGCCGCCGCTGCCTCTCTCTCCTCGCCGGAGCTTCGCGCACGCGCCGCAATCGCCGCTGCAGTCCCCGCCGTCCTCCGCCGTGTTTGCAGCCCGCCGGCCACGATTCCGGCGACAAAAACACAGCGGCGCCGCCGCGTGCGGTCGCCGCGTCCACGCGCCCCCTCCGCGCACACGCGTGTGCCCCAGGACGCGGTGGCGCGGCGCCGCCGTCCGCTGTGGTCGCCGTTGCCGCCGTGGCCACCACTGACGTCAGCCTGACGTCAGGGTGGGCCCGCCCTTTTCCCCAGGAAAAAAAAACAGAAAATGGAAAAAATTCTACAAACACACAGCTGCAAAATATAAAAAATATATCAAAATGGTAGGCAAAAAATGGGAACTATTTTTGACAAAAAAAAATAGTTTGAATAATTCAATTTAGCCTATATTTGGCAAACTTTCCCCAATTCAAATAATATTCACATTTCAATAATTTTCTTACAAAAAAATGAGATATATGAAATTTGTCAAACAGTGGTAAGGAAAAAAAAAAGGTACCTATTACTGCCAAATAAACAAATAAGTTTGAAAATTCAATTTAGCCTATATTTGGACAATTTTAGGAAAAAAATCAACATTTCAAATTACAACGGACACGATTAATATCTACACAAAATCCAAATTGCCTTCCTCTAATTTTACGCATTTAATTTTATTAAATATCAACTAAATAGATGAACCTCTAAAAATTCCCATCCGGAAAAATACAAAAGATACAACAAAATGCTCCGACAAAACAAATACTAATTATTTACGTCAAAAAACAAATATGTTCAAACACTTCAGATTGGTAAATATTTGAAAAAAAAACTTCCTCCTTAGAACAATTTCTACAACATGAAATTATTTCTATAAGTACCCTCAGAGAAAAAATGTTGATTTTTAATTCTATACGATCAAATTTCAGATTTCGATATTCCTAAATCTTAAATATCTGCGGAATCTAATCATTTTACAAACATAAAATGATTTGAATCTGCAAAACACCCCAACTTGAACAAAAAAAACTTCCTCCTTAGAACAATTTCTACAACATGAAATTATTTCTATAAATACCCTCAGATAAAAAATGTTGATTTTTAATTCTATAAGATCAAATTTCAGATTTCGATATTCCAAAATTTAAATATCTGCGAATCTAATCATTTTACAAACATAAAATGATTTGAATCTGCAAAACACCCCAACTTGAACAATATTCAAAATGTAAACAATTTTTAAACGCAAACTTCTTTCGATTTCACTAATTTTAAACCTACACCATTTTTAAATGAACATGTTACCAAATTTAAATTGCGCAGCAAAACAAAAACCGGAAAAAATTCTATAAATACCCATCGACAAAATATAAAAAATATATCAAAATGCTAGGGAAAAAATTGTCAACTATTTTTCACACAAACCAAATAAGTTTAAAAATTCAAATTGACCTACATTTGGACAATTTTATGGGAAAACCACCCTTATTTGACCATTCCAACTCAAATTTTAAATTCACATATTTAATAATTTCAAATACCTTCGAAATCTGATCATTTTTGCAAACTTTCAAAGAATACAAATTTGAATACATTTCAATACGACAAATTTTAACAACCTCAAAAAATCTCCTAATCGCAAACTTCTCCGAATTCAAATAATATTCATATGCATACTTTGTAAAAAACATATTCGAAAATCATCAGACGGGCGCGGCATTGCCGCGCTAATTATCCCTAGTACAGTTGATGACTCGTGATAACGTACGTACAGTACAAGGACAGCACCAGCGGCCGGCCGGCCGCGGGACGATCAAGTTGGAAGGACAGCCAATCATGCAGATGAATTATTTGTACCTCCGATCCCATCTCACAAACTATATACTACTTCCTCCGTTTCATAAGGTAAGATGTTTTACATATTTTAATGGAACTAAGTATAGAGCAAAATGAGTAAATCTACACATAAAAATACATCTATATACATTCAATTCTAAAAGAAACAAAACATCTTATAATGTGGAACGGATGGAGTAATAGCAAAAGACTAATTAATCAATGTGTGAGTAGTGTGATCGATCGGCCTTCATATAATTATCAGGCATTGGGGCTCAGTGTGACAGTGTGCATGGTGATCCATGCATGTGAAGGTCGTCGGCTACCTCCACTCCAAGGCAAGGTAGGACAGCCAGTTCCGTCGCGTCTCACCGAGCTTTGCCTCCTCACGGGTCCTTGGATGTCTCTGGTCGTGAGCTCTTATTTGTCTGTCGCCGGACAAGTAAATAAATGTCCCGTGTCGTGTAGGATGCTAACCAAAGCTCTCGTGACTGACGCATCAAGCTAGACATGCAGGGCTCACCGCACAATGGAAATGATTCTCTCCCTCTCCCGATGTGCAGTCGATCACTCCCTCCGCCGGCCGCGTGAACGCCGGCCGGCGAAACCACAACCACAACACGCCCCGGCGGGCTGACCGGCTGACAGAGTAGTGCGTGGGACACATCCAATGTCGCACACTCGCACGCCAGGTTAGGTATAGGCACTAGCATCCTAGGAGATCCTTAAAACGGCAAACTCCTTAAATCGTTTTTTAGACGGAAGGCTCGAGCGTAATAAAGACGTTTTCTCGGTATGGGCTTCTGTTCCGGCGACATAGCGCAAAGCAATCATTTTTTGACATAGTTCACAGTGACAATAGTTTATAAAACTTGACAATAATCGAGCAATGCTGGCATAATAGTTAACAACTTGACAATAATAGCAACGCTATCACGATAGTTCATAATCTAGCACCGCTACTCAAATGGCTCCACCACGTGATCAGATGACGACAATCAATCGCCCCGGAATGAGGCATTGTGAATCCCGATATTTCAGATATGTTCCGCTAGCATTGTAGAACATAATCTTTTCATGAAATTTAATCTGATTCTATCATCTGCCTTAAATCCTCGCGATGTAATCTTTGCACCGTGGAATCTGCTTTCATCTTGGCCATTGCCTCTTCCAAAAACATGTCGTCAATCGGATCCTCTACTTTCTCATCAATGAATATTCAAACTACAGAACGTAAAACCAAAAAACAATAAGCAATGCAAACAATTTGACACACAATCAGAGACTAGAGGAGAAATTTGACCTCTCAAGTTCCTCCGCGAGCATGACACCGTACCCAGCGGTGGGAGTTGCGGCGTCTTACCGACGCTAGGAGGCACGAAGGCCCCGAATGGAGCCACGAGACATCAGAACCTTCGGACGACGGGAGTGGGAACCCCATGGCGACGGCCGAGCGACGTAGGGAGGATGGATGGCGTGGGGCGAGTAGATCGACACGGCGGCGAGGGAGGGAAAGATGGTGCGCTTGGGAGTCCCTTTTGAGGTATTCCTACAAAAATCCGGGTTTGGGAGTCCCTTTTGAGGTATTCCTAAAAAAAATCCGGGTCAGTCCTTTTTGTGGGATCTATCCGATGTAGTTTTTTGCGAAAAAACATAAATTGGCGGTTATTTTACGGTTTTGAGCCTTTCAAGAGATGTACCAAGAACGTTCTAAGATATGGGGCACAACCCGTATCTCGGCCATCCATTTTCGCAATTGAACGGTCCAGATTTACCATTGATCGAGCCATCCATTTTCGCGATTGAACGGTCCAGATTTACCGTTGAACGAGTTGAACATTCAACGCATTCAACAACAAATCTCAGCCGTTCAATCACGGAAACGGACAATCCGAGATACGGGTTGTGCTGTGCGCCATATGAGTTGGAGAAAATCCATTTTGCCTAGCAAACCCTGTGAAATTTGACAAAATTAACCCTTTTTTGAAACTTCAGCCAAAAATAACCATTTTTTGAAAAAAAATCGAAAACTAACCCTTTTGTGTGGCTCCCGCCACTGCGGCGCCACACATGCAGGTGCAACACCCCAGCCTGGGGCGCCACACCTCTGCCAGCGGGGCACGGCGGGCCCCAACCTTGGTTAAGTAGCGCCGGCGCGTGGGGCGCCTCACTTCCATGTGTGGCGCCGGCGTCTGGGGCGCCACACCCGCGACCAAATCGAGCCCGAGCCCGCCCATACCTGCACGCCCCTCTATTCCTCAGGAACTCGAACAGAAGAAAAGGAAGAGAAGAATGGAGGCGGCGGCGGTGGCTCCCCCCCTCTCCCCTGTTGAACCCCCCCCCCCCTGGCGGCGGCGGCGGCTCCCCCCCCCCCCCCCCCCTCTCCCCTGTTGAATCCCCCCCCCCCTGCCGTGAAATTTGACAAAATTAACCCTTTTTTGAAACTTCAACCAAAAATAACCCTTTTTTGAAAAAAAATTCGAAAACTAACCCTTTTGTGTGGCTCCCGCCACTGCGGCGCCACACATGCAGGTGCAACGCCCCAGCCTGGGGCGCCACACCTCTGCCAGCGGGGCACGGCGGACCCCAACCTTGGTTAAGTAGCGCCGGCGCGCGGGGCGCCACACCTTCATGTGTGGCGCCGGGGCTTGGGGCGCCACACCTTCGAAAGAGTTAAGTGTGTGGAGCCACGGGGTGAAGTGTCCACCCCGCGACTCCCAGCTTCTAAACGATGCGATTTTTTCCGTGGATTTCGGCTCCCCTACGTGCAAGAAGGTACTCTCCTCCATCCTCCTTGTTTTTGTCCAATAGAAATCTTCCAATTTGGTGACATTGTGTAGATCTTGGAAACCCTAGAATTTGGATATAAGGACAAATGTGTGGTTATTTGTTGATAATATTGGTCAATGTGTGTGGGTATGATGGATATGAAGTGTTGGGCTGTTGATTGTAGGTTAGGGTTAGGGTTTTTGTTAGATGTAGTTAATGAGCTAGATTTAGTTTGGGTTAGTGCATAATGACTTGATTTAAAATTAAGATAAGTAAATTGATTTTGTTTGAAATGCGTAGCTTAGTGCAATGTATCAATCATTTGATGCATTCTGGTTGTTGTAAATTTTTTTAGATGGAGAAAATGGTTAGTGTTCATCATGTGGATAAGGAGGCCTTTTTGAAAGGCAATGTGGAGCATGACTCGGAGGAGAAAGTGGTGGTGTTTGGCCATAGTCCTAGCTATGCCGAGGTTGTCAAGAGAGTGCGGATTGCATTGAATTGGACGGATCCAAATGATGTTATTTCTTTGGAGGGAAGGTATAATGTTGGGTTCGGAATGCATCTTCGTTGGAATACTATGCCTCTCAACTCCAAGTTGTGTTGGAGTGCATATAAGGAGACGGCTGCGGGATCTCAAGACAAGGCTCTTGAGTTGTTTGCCACCAAGATGTTTGACTTGAACCGGTGTGCCTCCGAACATGACGTTAGGAGGCCGGTTCAAAATGAGTCACCTCATGCGCATGAAGTGTACTATCCAACGTCGAGTCCACCTCCAATGACTCAACATGATTTTAGCCAACCAATAATGACCCAACACGAAAGGAGCCAACCTTCAAGCCCAATTCAAAGTGACCAATATGAAGAATCGGAGGAGGAGAGCGACGCGTCGGAGTATGAGCTTCATAAAAATGATATTGGTGATGTGGAGACAAATTGTAGGCATGAGGATATGGACCATGACATCCCTTATAACCGATGCTATGCATCGGACTCGGATGACGACGGTCCCGAAGAAGATGTTGATGAAGATGGGTTCACTGCTAAAGAAGCCGAAATATTCAAGAAGGTAGTGGGCTGGGATCATCGGTTACCATTGTTCCGTGATCTTAGTCTCGCCGATAAAGCCGTGGTTGATGGTGGCACGAGTAAAATTCTTGAACCAAGGTCAACTTCGAAGAGGGATCGTAATCCCAAAAACTATGGTATTGCTGAGGGAGTGAAGTTTGAAAGCTTGTTGGAATTGAAGACATGGCTCAAGGAGTATGCGGTTAAGTACTTTAGACCATACAAAGTGGTTCACTCGGATGTCAAGAAGCGTTACACGGTTAAGTGTGAGGACGCGCATAATGGGTGTCCGTGGATTGTGCGTGCAAGACCTATCAAGGGAACCTCTCAATGGGTTCTAAAAAAATGTGTGTCCACTCACATGTGTAGTGGCAATGATGATGATGATGACAAGGATGCGAAGGACATTCATCGGCAACTAACCTCCGATTTCATCGGCTATAGACTTTCCAATTCCATAGAGGCATTCCCCACTTTTACGGTGAGGGCTATCATGGACACGGTGAAAGACATGTTTGGTTACTCGGTGAAGTATGGGAAAGCATGGAGGGCCAAGCAAGCCGCATTCAAGATGTTGTATGGTGACTGGGAGGAAGCATACAACCGACTTCCTATATTGTTGGGAGCTATGGCTGCTACAAATCCGGGCATGGTTACGTGTGTGGAGCCCTTTGGCCAAAAGACTAGGGATTACAACGGTGCAACCGTCCGTGTCTTCGGCCGTGCATTTTGGGCTTTCGGGCAATGCATAAGGGCATTCAAGCATTGTAGACCGGTTGTCTCCGTGGATGGCACATTCTTGACAGGCCAGTACAAGGGCACACTTTTGATTGCCGTAGCTCATGATGCTAACGACCGGTTGTTGCCGTTGGCTTTTGCTTTGGTGACGGCGGAGAACCAGGACAATTGGGAGTGGTTCATGGGTCTAGTGAGAACAAAGGTATTTGAGCCTCAAAGAGAGGTATGTGTCATCTCGGACCGCCACCAAGGCATACTCAATGCGGTGGAGATTGATATTCCCGGGCATGCTCCTTTGCACCATCGATGGTGCATGAGGCATTTTTGTGTCCAACTTCTATAGGGCATGCGGAAATAAGGAGCTATCTGATGATCTAAAAGATTGTTGTCTCGCTTTCACCGAGCGGCATTTTGTGAGATTGTACAACAGATTGCTAACTCTTGCATCGCCGGGGGGTCGAGAGTTCCTAGATAGGCATGCGTCTCTGAGGCACAAGTGGACTAGAGCATTTGACACCGACAGTAGGAGGTACGGTGACATGACAAGCAACATGGCAGAATGTTTCAACAATGAGCTCAGAGGAGTCCGTGCGTTGCCTGTGACAGCAATAGTTCAATACACATTCGACAAGTTGAATGAGTATTTACAAAAATATAGTGAGGAAACGTTTGAGCAGATGGAAGGGAAGAACAAGCACAAGAAGAAGTACAAGTATCCACCTGAAGCAGACAAATGGATGTCATACCAGTTAAGGAAGGCGGAGACCAATACAGCCCAATGTTTTGACAACAACGAGTGGATTTACCAAGTCAATGAGCCAGGAGGCACCACGGTAGGTGGTGTGCAACACGGAGGGCATGCGTGCAAAGTCTTGCTAAAGCAATGTTTGTCCTCGTGCCAAAGGCCTCAGTTGCTTCATCTCCCTTGCTCGCACTTGCGGACCGTGGCACGCATAAGAAAAGTGGGATACGTTGATCTGGTTAGGATGTCCGAGTACTCGATCGAGGCTATCAAGGAGACATGGGCGGGCAGATTTGAACCTTACTTTGACCAATCACAATGGCCAGAATATCATGGCATTCAACTATGGCCTGATCCAATACTGAAGGTGACGAAACGGGGAAGACGGAAGACAAAACGTTTTAGAAATGACATGGACGCATGGGGTGCAGGAGGTCTCCGAGAGTGGGGCAACCAACATTTTGAGGAGCCTAGTGTGGCTGCCCGTTGTGGAGAATGCAATGGTGGTGGGCATAACACTAGAGGTTGTAGTGGAAACAAGAGATCGAAGGGAAATTATGCAAGCACAAGCAACCCGGGTGCTAGCCAACATGCGGGCAGCCAACAAGGCGACGGTGGAGTTGGCGGTGGTAGCACAAGCCGCCGTGGAGGTGGCGGTGGTGGTAGCACAAGCCGCCGTGGAGGTGGTGGTAGCACAAGCCACCGTGGAGGTGGCGGTAGTGGCGGTGGTGGTAGCACAAGCCACCGTGGCGGTAGAACATCAATGTTTGACGAGCTAAGAGGGGGTACTCCTAGAAGGCGTAGAGGTGGTAGTCGTAGATGACTGGTACGAATGAAAATTATTTGGTTATTGTCTTTTATTTCAAATATTGTTAATTTTATTGTACTAACAATTTTTCTAACTTACGCAGGTATGGGGTCGTCGAACTGGTTGGAGAGGCCGTGGGCATGGAGGAGGGCGACTAACCAGCCCGAGGAGGAGCCACCGAAGTGTTTTTGCCAAGACATTTGCAAGACCAAGCAGTCCGATGATTGGGATGAGACAAGAGGACGAAGGTTTTGTTTGTGTCCCAACTATTGTAGGGACAAGGAAGAACCCAAGTCTGCTTATGACCGTCCTTGGGGATGTTGATGCATGTAAAATGCATACATGAACTTTGCACTTTAATTGCTTATATTCCAATCATATTTGCATCATATAAGGGTTATATCAATGTTTTATAATGATTTTGGGAATATTTCATAGTTTTCCCATTTATTTGGAATTAACCTTGTTTTTCCAGAAAACGTCTTTTTTAGTGTTTCAGACTTTCCGGGAGCTTCGGGACTCCAAAAAGGGCAAGGTCAAAGAGCACGGTTCAGAATTTTCGAGACGAACGCAATGGGCTTAAATTGAAGACCAGGAGCCCAACAGGCTGGAAATGGGAGGGTCCCACGCGGCCTAAAGTACATGGCCGCGTGGGCCCAGCTCGTTTCCACCTCGGAGCTCCGTGGCCGTCGATCTTTCGTCCACCGACTCCGTCTTGACCTAAAAACGCCTATAAAAAGGTCCCCTGACATTTCGCGAAAGGAGGCGGCGGAGAAACACATAACACCAAAACAGAGAGTCAGAAGGCTGCCGCCGGAGAAGATCGGAGGGGGGGAAACGCCGCCGGAATCACCTCCGGAGGGCTCCACCCCCCTCCGGCGTGTTCATCATCAACATCTTCATCGCCGTTGCTGCCTCCCATGATGAGAAGGGAGTTGTTCTTCATCGGGACTGAGGGCTCTACCGGTAGCTATGTGGTTCATCTGTCTCTCCCATGATGTGATCTTTATGTGATCATGAGCTTTGTAATCTAATTGAATTCATGGATGTTTCTCCTTCATTGTTTGTGCTACTCAAGTGGTTTTATTAATGTAATTTCCGGAGTCACCTTTGTCCCATGGTGTGAAGTTGACAGTGTGCGCACCGTGTGTGACTCTTAGGCTAAAGGTTACAGAAATACTTACCATGAGTTATTCTTTGTGTTGGATGTCACTATAAAATTGTGGTGTTTGTTTAGTACTATTTTGGGGCACTCATAGTGACCTTGGGGTTCCCTAGATGTGGAAGACAGACTTTAAGGTGTGCTTTTGTAGCCCTACACGATGGTCTTGGTGTTCTATGATATTGTGGTGTTTGTTCACTCAGACTTTAAGGTGTGCTCTTGTAGCCCTACGCAGTAGATTGGTATTTCTATCCAACGGGAGAATAGTTCAGAGCAGCAAAGTGAAGAGGAAATATCTATGTATTCAATTGTTGGGAGTGTCCACTAGTGAAAGTATGATCCCTAGGCCTTATTTCCAAGCATCCTAGAAAACCTTTGTCTTGTCCTCTTGCATTGAAGAGGATTGGGACACTTCCACATTCTTGCCTTGTTACATCAAACTTCCATCCATTAAATCAACCACCTTGTTCCTTAAACTTGTTTAGTGCATAATCAACTAAAACTTGTGACACTTTAGTTGTAGGGAATAGATAACTTTTCCTTCTTGCTCCTGCGGATCGATACCTTACTTCCACATTGAGAGGTGCTACAGTGATCCCTTGCTCTTGGGGGTTATCTGATACGTCTCCAACGTATCTATAATTTCTGATGTTCCATGCCTATATTATACCAATTGCCACATGTTTTATATACACTTTATATCATTTTTATGCATTTTCTGAGACTAACCTATTAACAAGATGCCGAAGTGCCAGTTCCCTGTTTTCTGCTGTTTTTGGTTCCAGAAAAGTACTTCTGCGAATATTCTCGGAATTGCACGAAACAAAAGGCCACGTCCCTATTTTTCCAGCACCATCACGGAGTCCGAAGGAGAGACGAAGGAGGGCGCCGAGGTGGCCAAACCACACCTCGGCGCGGTGGGCCCCCTTGCCGCGCCAGCAGGTGGTGTGGGCCCCTCGGGCCTCCACCGACGTTGCCCCTTCGCCTATTTATTCCCTCAGACGCGAAAACCCTAAAATACCAAGCCATATTTCCAGAAGAGTTCCGCAGTGCCGCCGCCATCGACGACAAGTTTCGGGGGACAGAATCTCTGTTCCGGCACGCTGCCGGGACAGGGAATTGCCCTCGGAGTCATCTCCATCGACACCACCGCCATCTTCATCGCCGCTGCTAACTCCCATGATGTGGAGGGAGTAGTTCTCCCCCGAGGTTGAGGGCTCTACCGGTAGCTATGTGGTTCATCTCTCTCTCACATGGTGTGATCTTTATGTGATCGTGTGTATTGCTAGTATCGCTGAATACATTAATAATGTTTATGCTACTCAAGTGATTTTGTCTAGTTTCTGGAGTCGTTGTGACAACACGGTATCAAGGTGACAGTGTGGGTACTTGTGTGACTCTATGAATAATTTAGATATTTATCATGGCTTATTCTTGGGAACTGTGGTGTTTGTTTACTCAGACTTTGAGGAGTGCTTTTGCAGCCCTACACGTAGTACTCTTGTGTTATCAAGAAGGAGAATAATCCCGAGCAGTATTTACTTGTGTTCAGTTGTGCTAATCTAGTTGAATATGTAGATGTTACTCTTTATCTATTATGCACTCTATAGGTTACTTTAATATGAACTCCGGTACTCACCACGGTGTAAAGGTGACAGTGTGTGCACCGTGTGTGATTCCTTTATGACGTTGTGGAGCTTGTTTACTCCGGCTTGAGGTGTGCTTTATAGCCCTACACAATGAATGGTGTTTGTTATCCAACAAGAGAGTGTTTAAGAGTAGCTTTTACTTATTCAGTTATGAGATCATTGTTGAGAGTGTCCACTAGTGAAAGTATGATCCCTAGGCCTTGTTTCTAAGCATTGAAACACCGTTTACAACAAGTTCTGCTACATGTTTGCTTGCTGCCATTTTTATTCCAGATTGCAATTACCACTTATAATCATCCATATTACTTGTATTTCACTATCTCTTCGCCGAACTAGTGCACATATACATCTGACAAGTTATTAGGTGTGTTGGGGACACAAGAGACTTCTTGTATCTTAATTGCAGGGTTGCTTGAGAGGAATATCTTGGACCTCTACCTCCCTGAGTTCGATAAACCTTGGGTGATTCACTTAAGGGAAACTTGCTGCTGTTCTACAAACCTCTGCTCTTGGAGGCCCAACACTGTCTACAAGAATAGAATCGTGCGTAGACATCAAGCTATTTTCTGGCGCCGTTGCCGGGGAGGTAAGGTAAAAAGCACTCACATCCTCTGGCTACTAAGCTATCTTCTGGAACTGTTGCTGGTGTGTGAGTGCTCGAAGGTATCTCCTTTAGATTCTGCAATTATTTCTTTTTGTTTCTTGTTTTTATTTTCACTAGTTAGGCTTAATGGAAAACAACAAAAAAATTAGAGATCTCTATGAACTTTATATTGAGTTAGGACATGATGCTTTTGAAGAGAAAATTAAAAAACCTATGGAAAATTATTTGCATGATGGTAGCAATGTTATTAATATAAATGTTTTGAACACCATTATTGCTACCAAGCGTTACTCACCAGACGACTACATCAACAAAAAAATGGGGCCTGCTTTGGAGGAGGAGGACGAGCAGTCCGACGATCACGAGGCTGATGATGCGGAAGAGCACGTGTCGGAGGATGAGGACTCCGACGATCACGTGTCCGAGGAAGAGCCGGTGCAGAAGCTGCGGTGTCGGAGGAGGACCGGGGATCCGGCGCCGGCTGAACCTTTGAGGAGGCTAAGGAAAAGGAAGTAAACTTGTCGTGTAACTTGTCGTGAACCATGTCGTGAACCATGTCGATAACTTGTCGTGAACCATGTCGATAACTTGTCGTGAACCATGTCGTGAACCATGTCGTGGACCTTGTCGTGAACTTGTCGTAAACTTGTCGTGGACCTTGTCGTGACTTGTTGTGGAACTTGTCGTGTAATTCTGGTATTTTGTCATTTTGAACTACTGCTGAAAATCTGGTATTTTGTCGTTTTGAACTACTTGTTGTGAACTTGTTTTGATCTGATATTTTTTCTCGTGTGGCGCCCTTGGAGGAGGCGCCGCAAATGAAGGTGTGGCGCCGGCGGCCCCGGCGCAGCAAAACAACAGAGAGTGGAGAAATCGCATCCAAGTACCGCGCCGGAGCTTGAGGAGTTGCAGGTGAAGGTGTGGCGCCGGGCACCGCGGCGTTGCACATATGCAACGCCTTCGCCTGGGGCGCTGCGCCTTGTTGTGTGGCGCCCCGTTTTCCGGAGCCGCCGGCGCCACATCTTCATTTGCGGCGCCTCCTCCTAGGGCGCCACACTACAAAATACCAGATTTAAACGGAAATTTGACTTGTTACACAACAAAATACCAGATTTAATCAGAGCAGTAGTTGAAAACAACAAAATACCAGAATTAAGACACAAGTTCCACGATAAGGTCCACGACAAGTTCACGACATTACATGGTTCACGACATTACAAGTTTACGACAAGTTCACGACATTACAAGTTTACGACGAGTTTCACGACAAGTTCCACGATAAGGTCCACGACAATCTCTAAGACATAGATGTTGGAGGCTCTATTGAGTCCAACGCGGATACTTGCCCTTGCGCTTTCCCGATGCTTCATCCTCCATAGCACGACGAGCTATTCCACTTTTGACTTCCCTCTCGGCCTCACGACCTTGGCCTCTTCACGCTTCTTCTTTGCTTTCTCCTTACGTTCCTTCTCCTTCTTCAACCTCAACTTCTCCTCCCTCTCCTCATCTTGTTTCCTCTCCGCCATGTGCTTAAGAGCAGTCTCTCGAGCCCATTCGACCTCGTTCTTGAAGTAGCTATCTTGGACCAAGTCTATCCATTTGAAGTAGGGACAAAGGGGCGGCGGTGACTACAAAAGAGACAATAGACATTAGCAATTATTACACAAATATACGTAACTTTTCATGCATAAGGAGGAGGCATACCTTGGGACGGTCATAAGCAGACTTGGGTTCTTCCTTGTCCCTACAATAGTTGGGACACAACCAAAACCTTCGTCCTCTTGTCTCATCCCAATCATCGGACTGCTTGGCCTTGCAAATGTCTTGGCAAAAACACTTCGGTGGCTCCTCGGGCTGGTTAGTCGCCCTCCTCCATGCCCACGGCCTCTCCAACCAGTTCGACGACCCCATACCTGCGTAAGTTAGAAAAATTGTTAGTACAATAAAATTAACAATATTCGAAATAAAAGACAATAACCAAATAATTTTTCATTCGTACCAATCATCTACGACTACCACCTCTACGCCTTCTAGGAGTACCCCCTCTTAGCTCGTCAAACATTGATGTTCTACCGCCATGGTGGCTTGTGCTACCACCACCGCCACTACCGCCACCTCCACGGTGGCTTGTGCTACCACCACCTCCACGGCGGCTTGTGCTACCACCACCGCCACCTCCACGGCGGCTTGTGCTACCACCGCCAACTCCACCGTCGCCTTGTTGGCTGCCCGCATGTTGGCTAGCACCTGGGTTGCTTGTGCTTGCATAATTTCCCTTCGATCTCTTGTTTCCACTACAACCTCTAGTGTTATGCCCACCACCATTGCATTCTCCACAACGGGCAGCCACACTAGGCTCCTGAAAATGTTGGTTGCCCCACTCTCGGAGACCTCCTGCACCCCATGCGTCCATGTCATTTCTAAAACGTTTTGTCTTCCGTCTTCCCCGTTTCGTCACCTTCAGTATTGGATCAGGCCATAGTTGAATGCCATGATATTCTGGCCATTGTGATTGGTCAAAGTAAGGTTCAAATCTGTCCGCCCATGTCTCCTTGGTAGCCTCGATCGAGTACTCGGACAACCTAACCGGATCAACGTATCCCACTTTTCTAATGCGTGCCGCGGTCCGCAAGTGCGAGCAAGGGAGATGAAGCAACTGAGGCCTTTGGCACGAGCACAAACATTGCTTTAGCAAGACTTTGCACGCACGCCCTCCGTGTTGCACACCACCTACCGTGGTGCCTCCTGGCTCATTGACTTGGTAAATCCACTCGTTGTTGTCAAAACATTGGGCTGTATTGGTCTCCGCCTTCCTTAACTGGTATGCCATCCATTTGTTTTCAGGTGGATACTTGTACTTCTTCTTGTGCTTGTTCTTCCCTTCCATCTGCTCAAACGTTTCCTCACTATATTTTTGTAAATACTCATTCAACTTGTCGAATGTGTATTGAACTATTGCTGTCACGGGCAACGACGGACTCCTCTGAGCACATTGTTGAAACATTCTGCCATGTTGCTTGTCATGTCACCGTACCTCCTACCATCGGTGTCAAATGCTCTAGTCCACTTGTGCCTCAGAGACGCATGCCTATCTAGGAACTCTCGACCCCCCGGCGATGTGAGAGTTAGCAATCTGTTGTACAATCTCACAAAATGCCGCTCGGTGAAAGCGAGACAACAATCTTTTAGATCATCAGATAGCTCCTTATTTCCGCATGCCCTATAGAAGTTGGACACAAAATGCCTCATGCACCATCGATGGTGCAAAGGAGCATGCCCGGGAATATCAATCTCCACCGCATTGAGTATGCCTTGGTGGCGGTCCGAGATGACACATACCTCTCTTTGAGGCTCAAATACCTTTGTTCTCACTAGACCCATGAACCACTCCCAGTTGTCCTGGTTCTCCGCCGTCACCAAAGCAAAAGCCAACGGCAACAACCGGTCGTTAGCATCATGAGCTACGGCAATCAAAAGTGTGCCCTTGTACTGGCCTGTCAAGAATGTGCCATCCACGGAGACAACCGGTCTACAATGCTTGAATGCCCTTATGCATTGCCCGAAAGCCCAAAATGCACGGCCAAAGACACGGACGGTTGCACCGTTGTAATCCCTAGTCTTTTGGCCAAAGGACTCCACACACGTAACCATGCCCGGATTTGTAGCAGCCATAGCTCCCAACAATCTAGGAAGTCGGTTGTATGCTTTCTCCCAGTCACCATAAAACATCTTGAATGCGGCTTGCTTGGCCCTCCATGCCTTCCCATACTTCACCGAGTAACCAAACATGTCTTTCACCGTGTCCATGATAGCCCTCACCGTAAAAGTGGGGAATGCCTCTATGGAATTGGAAAGTCTATAGCCGATGAAATCGGAGGTTAGTTGCCGATGAATGTCCTTCGCATCCTTGTCATCATCATCATCATTGCCACTACACATGTGAGTGGACACACATTTTTTTAGAACCCATTGAGAGGTTCCCTTGATAGGTCTTGCACGCACAATCCACGGACACCCATTATGCGCGTCCTCACACTTAACCGTGTAACGCTTCTTGACATCCGAGTGAACCACTTTGTATGGTCTAAAGTACTTAACCGCATACTCCTTGAGCCATGTCTTCAATTCCAACAAGCTTTCAAACTTCACTCCCTCAGCAATACCATAGTTTTTGGGATTACGATCCTTCTTCGAAGTTGGCCTTGGTTCAAGAATTTTACTCGTGCCATCATCAACCACGGCTTTATCGGCGAGACTAAGATCACGGAACAATGGTAACCGATGATCCCGGCCCACTACCTTCTTGAATATTTCGGCTTCTTTAGCAGTGAACCCATCTTCATCAACATCTTCTTCGGGACCGTCGTCATCCGAGTCCGATGCATAGCATCGGTTATAAGGGATGTCATGGTCCATGTCCTCATGCCTACAATTTGTCTCCACATCACCAATATCATTTTTATGAAGCTCATACTCCGACGCGTCGCTCTCCTCCTCCGATTCTTCATATTGGTCACTTTGAATTGGGCTTGAAGGTTGGCTCCTTTCGTGTTGGGTCATTGTTGGTTGGCTAAAATCATGTTGAGTCATTGGAGGTGGACTCGACGTTGGATAGTACACTTCATGCGCATGAGGTGACTCATTTTGAACCGGCCTCCTAACGTCATGTTCGGAGGCACACCGGTTCAAGTCAAACATCTTGGTGGCAAACAACTCAAGAGCCTTGTCTTGAGATCCCGCACCGTCTCTTATATGCACTCCAACACAACTCGGAGTTGAGAGGCATAGTCTTCCAACGAAGATGCATTCCGAACCCAACATTATACCTTCCCTCCAAAGAAATAACATCATTTGGATCCGTCCAATTCAATGCAATCCGCACTCTCTGACAACCTCGGCATAGCTAGGACTATGGCCAAACACCACCACTTTCTCCTCCGAGTCATGCTCCACATTGCCTTTCAAAAAGGCCTCCTTATCCACATGATGAACACTAACCATTTTCTCCATCTAAAAAAATTTACAACAACCAGAATGCATCAAATGATTGATACATTGCACTAAGCTACGCATTTCAAACAAAATCAATTTACTTATCTTAATTTTAAATCAAGTCATTATGCACTAACCCAAACTAAATCTAGCTCATTAACTACATCTAACAAAAACCCTAACCCTAACCTACAATCAACAGCCCAACACTTCATATCCATCATACCCACACACATTGACCAATATTATCAACAAATAACCACACATTTGTCCTTATATCCAAATTCTAGGGTTTCCAAGATCTACACAATGTCACCAAATTATAAGATTTCTATTGGACAAAAACAAGGAGGATGGAGGAGAGTACCTTCTTGCACGTAGGGGAGCCGAAATCCACGGAAAAATCGCACCAAAATGGATGGATTTGAGAGGGGGTGAGTTGGGGGGGAGAAAGAGGGAGAGAGGGAGGCTGCTGCTCGTTTAGAAGCTGGGAGTCGCGGGGTGGACACTTCACCCCGTGGCTCCACACACTTAACTCTTTCGAAGGTGTGGCGCCCCAAGCCCCGGCGCCACACATGAAGGTGTGGCGCCCCGCGCGCCGGCGCTACTTAACCAAGGTTGGGGCCCGCCGTGCCCCGCTGGCAGAGGTGTGGCGCCCCAGGCTGGGGCGTTGCACCTGCATGTTTGGCGCCGCAGTGGCGAGAGCCACACAAAAGGGTTAGTTTTCGAAAAAAATCAAAAAAGGGTTATTTTTTGCTGAAGTTTCAAAAAAGGGTTAATTTTGTCAAATTTCACGCAAACCCTCAACTGTCGACCATGTGGCATGTGCTGTCCACGGGAGGATAGGGGGCCGGTTAGAGATGCTCTAAAGCCAGCTCGGACCAAGCTCGGCTCAGCCTCAGCACGCGAAAACTACTAAAAGGGCAGCTGGGCTCAGCGAGCCGAGAACGAGCTACTGGAGAGCTGCACATGATTAAATGAGCAATGAGAGTCAGGCCTGACTCTCTCTCTCCTTTGGTCACTGGAGAAACTACCATTGGACGTAACAAATGTGCTAAATTGTCAACCATCAACGGCTCAACGCTACTATTGTGAAAAGTAAAGTGTGGCAAAATGTAAAATCTCCATTTCTAGTTCTGTCACCTAACCTGAAAGCCAGCCAGAACACCCCAAAGCAGAATATACTGAACAAGATCACTTTGGCCAACCACAACAGCTAGACTCATATGCTGCAAAGAATAAGCATTTCGTTCGAGAGCAATGCAGTGTTGGACTAAGTTACACACCCTCATCCGTCATCTGCGAGCCTGCAGTGAAAAGGATGTAAACTGTAATCGCACTGACATATAGTAGGAAATATATTCAGACTAACATCAGAATTTCCGGGCGAGGTTTGGCATTCTTGTCAGAGATTATTCAGTTTTCAGATATAAAATTCTATGTACAGAAAATCAGGATGGCTGTAGAACCAGCACGACCTAATTCACATATATTTGACCGGTTTGTAAACGTTCCACTCTAGAGAGAAACTAGTTATAACACACCGATTTCAGTCGCTGGCCTGACAGCGAATACAACATGTCCCTGAACGATCCAGGCCTGGTTGAAGATACATGCCCACACGACATGCCAAACCAGCTCGCTCCAGGAAATGGGAACCTTCCGCAACAAATAAAGAGACGCATTCTCTCAGAAAACACAGACCAAAGCTACCTATGGGTTTTCATTTCATCGAACACTCCCATGTATGCTTCGGGAAAGCTATTTCATAGAAAATGTCCAGAACATGCTTCAGAGACAACGCGCGCATGCTTATCCACATGAGATTGCCAAAAAGAACTGGCAGCAGCCTCATAATGAACAATGGAATAAACAAAAAACACAAAAGTCCTGTTCATCATGAATAGCCTATTCTATTAGCCGAAGAGTTGGAAAGAGATATGCACATAACCATGACCTGAGAAATCTATAATTCAGAATTTCCCAAAAGAACACAAGCACTGAACATTTCAGAATTCTGCGTCAATTTGCAATAAATTCTGCCATCCTTTTTTCAAGATTATTAGGCATAATAAAATTTCTGTCAGCGCTCATCTCTAAGAACCAGAAGCTAACCAGCAGATATGCATGGCCTCCAGCTAAGAAACGCGTTAAGGATTACAAATTTCTAGTCACGTTATGTAGCAAACAAAAATTGTAAACTACTTGTAAAATTTTAATGCCATGGCGTCCAACCTCAAAGCCCCATTTGGTTTAAAAGAATCAAAATCACACAATCTGGCTGAGCCAGATATAGTTAATGTGACTCGGACTATTTCAAGTATATTCACCCAGGAACCTACCGCAATAAAAAAGCTGAAAAGGCTGACACGGAGATAAGTTGTATCAAGCTACTCTCTTTTTGTTAATCCAGCAAATCAACAGTGTTGCAGCAAAGAAAATATCATCCATGATTGCCGTAACCAAGCTGGGCTAAAAAGTAAAAGCCCACTAAGCGAGTTATCCTAATTGTGAACTCCGAACCGAGTTATTCAAGATTTCGTTACAAGCTGGGGTAGACCTAGAGGATGGTAAATTTGTTACATACTGGGATCTACTATGTGAACACAAATAGGCAGATTCTAGATCAAAGCATCTATATGAAATTAGTCAGTTATTTGTTTCATACCCAAATGAGCAGTATGGAAGAGCAAGCCAGTGAATGAGTGAATCAAGGCCAAACAACACTATTTTACTTCTTCTATTGTCGGCCATACAAAGGAGGCTCAAAATGGACATTATAGTTACACTATGAGAGCATTCAGAGAAGAAATTGAAGTGATTAGTAAAGCACAGAGATACAATAATCCCACTAGCATATGACTGAACTAAATTACTTGAGTGCTCTATAATTGGATAAGCATTAGCATTTCACTCTTGAGGATCGACGCTGTTAGAATCATACTCTATAAACTGATGAAAACATGGATACTTACATACTTAGACAATCCCAAATCGAATTAAATAAATTTATTACTCCTATGAATTTGTATAACAACAGAGAAGTGTGCAACTACCAACACTTGCATTAAATCAACTGGCATATCCTTTATTGATTTGATCTGTCCTAATCGCTAATATGTGACAAGCAAACAAAACCCATGACAAACCATTGTGCATCTTGCACACGTGCAAAAAATATATGGGTAACTCCACTATCGAGAGCATAACATATTCATTTGTGGTTCCTGATAAGACTAAACTATTTGTCCAATATGGTACTTGAGAACTTGGTATCAAGGAATAATTTAGTAAGACCATTGCAAAATCACAATACAGTAGGGAGCCTGGCAAGCAAAAATAGTTTACACAGATGACTTGGTAACTTTACCTCTAGGATGATTTGAGATTCGACTCCAAGGCTAAGAAACTATCTTCCATTTTTGTTATATAAAAAATTGATACAATACAGGAAGAACATTTATCCATTTTATGAAATTTGATATATATAACATTGAGGTTTGCTGAATCACCAGGGAAGGGTGGAACCCTTCCTCGCCGAAGGAGATCGTGACCCCAAGCCTGGGTCTGTTGAAAACCTTGTCTTTGGAGTGCTTCCCGAAGGGGTTGACCCTCTATAGCTTGCACGGAGGGACTCATCGATGGTTTTTGTGGACTTTGCGATGGCATTCCTCACAAACTTCTGTGCTGCAGGAGACAAGGTCCTCGGGCTTGCACTGCCTGCCCTCACAGGGGAATGTAGCGGTGGCTTGTGGAACATATTTGTCCGTGACTTAATCTTCTTTGCAGCATCCCTGGACAGCAGGTGTGCCTTCACATCTCGAACGGGTGGAGGTGGGATCTTGAAATGTGACCTCTCACTACCCCCTGGTGTCTCATCAGGATCCAATCTGAGTGGTGTTCCATCAATCTCACCCCACGTCATGAACGGGGACTCATCGACGCCAGGTGCTGGTGACGGCGTCTTCACAAAGCTGTACCCATTGTCAGCCTTCTTGCCAGACTCTACGAAGAATGGGTTTGGTGTCTTCCTTAGATCCTCCAAATCATACTTCTTCCCTTTGTCAGGGTCATTGTACGCGATTCCTCCAGGGGTGGAACCTGCAACTAGAGCATACAGTATGGCAGCTGCCTCCTCCTCCTTGGGTTCAGCCAGAGCCTTACCATGCAGCCTCGTGTTTGACTTGTCGATCTCCTTGGTGAGACCCTTCAGCCGCACGGCAAGCTCCTCGTCGGTGAGCGGCGCTTCCCCTCGGTCAGCCGGGTGGTACATGAGCAGGTTCTTGGCCGTAAACTTGGCACCCTCCAACGTGCTAGGCGGCTGTCCTGACGTACCATAGCCGTCAGTTATCCTGTCGCGCTTGGCATCCTCCAACAACTGTTTCTCCGCCGCCACGCCGGGCTCCAGGAGGTGGGCGTAGCGCTCGCGGCGTCGGTGGTTGACCTTCTCGAGGATGCGCGAGAAGGACTCGTTGTCCTCGCTGGTGTAGCGGCGGAAGAAGTCGTCGAGCGAGAGCGCGGCAGAGACGTCCTCGTCCTCCACCTCGGGGTCGCCGGCGGTGGAGGGGGCGACGGAGGGGGTGGAGAGGAAGGACGGGGAGCGGAGCGCGGTGGATGTGGCGGGCGTCGGGGTGGGGAGCGGCCCGCTGCGCTGGAGGCGGCGGCGGCGGTCGAGGATCTTGAGCTGGGCGTCGCGGAGGAGGAGCGGGTCCCGGGAGCGCACGGCCTGGAGCCAGTCGAGGCGGTCGCGGAGGCGGGGGAGGTCGGGGAAGAAGTCGCGCTCGATGATGCGCTCGATGGCGACGACGTAGGCGTCCTCGTCGAGCACCTCGGGGCGGCGGCGCTTGGAGGAGGTGGTGGCGAGGGTGGACGCGGAGGACGGGGTGGGGGAGGTGGGTCGAGGGGTGGATGGGGCGGGGGAGGGCGAGGGGGTGAGGTGGCGAGGGGAGTGGCCGGGCGAGCGGAGCATCGCGGCGTGGGTAGCGCCGGCGGCTCTTGGGCTAGGGTTAGGTCTTGGTGAATTGGGGATCGGGGAGGGGGAAGAACTAGAGGACGAGTTGTGTTTGATTCGGGGCGTGTTTCGCTACCGGCGTCGGGCTGGCACATTGACGCGTGAAAACATCGAACCGACCGAATCGAATTCGAATACACTCACTCCGTACACATACATCTAGATTTGTACCGAGTTAAAAAAAATTGACCAACTTTGTATAAAAGAGTATCAATATATAGGACATCAGTTGGTACATTTTTGAAACTTCATTTCAAAACAAATATAGTGATACCAATTTGTTGTAATAAATGGTTGTACATTTTCTTATAAAAAGTTGGGCAACTTTTAAGAAGTTTGACTTATTACAAAACCTATATACTCCCTCCGTATCAAAATATAAGACTTTGTACCTACTTTCTACACACATATATCTAGACATATTTTAGTGCAAAGTTCATAGCTAGAGAATCTTATATTTTGATACGGAGGGAGTATAAACTTGTTCGCAAACAGAGGGAGTACGCAAGAAACATGCACTATCGATCAATACAACTAGGCACGATGATTTAATCTGCATAAAAGTTAATGTAGTATGCCCACCACTTTCAGTTAGAGTAGTTGAGAACTAAGGAATACACAGTCTAGTGTTACACCGCTGGATTTACATCGTGATTCGTATAATTATGAATTGCAAGTTAGGTTATAACTGAGATTTTTTTTCAATTGTAAGAGAGGTTGTAATTGGATTGTTGGATATTTTTTATAAAGATTCATGCTATGTATGAGTTGCAACTTGGTTCCAAGTGTGTTTTGGTGATGTCACCGACTGAAAAATTAAGCTAATTCTCATCCAAATATTTTATACTGAGGTCATAGGTAGTAGATGTGTTCCATTCCATGTAAAGAAATACAGCTGGGCGTGGACAATGGTAGAGAAAACAAGATTTTTATCACACCTCCACTTATCATAAAAAGTATGATAAGGTGAGAAGACTTAAGAGATGTCATGTCAGTATCGTAGACATTGTTAGAATTTGGGCCCATTTGGTCAGTCCAATAAGCAATTCCTGAAAATCTCAAATTGGCCCATGTGCATGGCAGAATTTTGGAGGTGCAATGTGGTGCTAAAGTTTAGTCCCACATTGCTATTTGGAGGAGACAAACACCACCTTATAAGGTGGAGTGTTGTGACACTTGGTGTGCTAGTTGATAACAGAAGGCTCTCTCCCGCGCACTCCTCCTCCTTCGCCGTCCGTCCGTCTGTCCGTCTCGTCACGACACGACACGCCACGCCGCGGGTTGCGGGAATGAGCCGATGCCTATATTTTTGCTGTTCAGGAAAATCGAGTCGCTAGCGTACGCGTACAGCTTAGCCAGTTCGGGTCGCTTCCGGATCGTGGGCTGCTGCACCGACTCGAACGTGTGCGACGTGGCCGGCCCACGTTGTACCCGTTAGGGTTTCCCGAACCGCACTATATATTGTCGTGCACTGTGTGCGCCATCACACACCCGAACCAATCTAGATTTTGCCAATCTCGTGCCTTGCGCCGCCACCGTAGTCTACTCCATCCCGTGCGCCGGCGTGCACCGGCGAACGGGACAACAGGTCTCCGGAACCACTTGTCCTTGTGATCCTGTACGGGAGAGGGCGAATAAGGTTTTTGGGAAGCGCCCCGCGCGACTGCTTTCAAGTTCTTCATCACGGCTCGACTTCCTGGACGATCTCCGGGTCCGCGGGCGACTCGTCTCCAACGTCGTCTTCTTCGAGCTGCTACCGTCGCCGCTCAAGCTGCTGCCGTCGCTGCTCCAACGACTACTTCATCTACAATTGTTCGGTACGTTCGTCACGTTCCGATGGCTGTGTTCGTAGATGTCTTGCTGCTGTTCATGTTAATTAATACGTCTAGTATTTTCGAGATTAACATGTTAGTAGCTCTTGCGATCATGCTTTATATTCTGGAATTAATCATGGAAATTATGCCTAATAGTCCAACAATCCAAAAACCTTATATTTGTTATAGGCAATTTCCTGAGTTAAACATGGGACATCTATCTGATGCGCTGAGGCCGGACAAGTTTACCGGTGTGGACTTTAAGAGATGGCAGTACAAGACCACACTGTGGTTGCGATCTCTGAAAGTGTTCGAGGCTAGTGAGGGTTTACCTGAAGGAACTATATCTGACGAGGATCAGAACAAGTTCAAGGAAACCAATACTGCCTTTGTGGGACTCGTTCTGAGTGCTCTTAGCAACAAGCTGTTTGATGTGTACATGCACATTACAGATGCCAAAGAGCTCTGGGAGGCACTGAACGCTAAGTTCGGTGTAGCAGATGCTGGCAGTGAACTGTACATCATGGAGAGCTTCCATGACTTCAGGATGGCTAACAACCGTTCTGTAGTCGAACAGGCTCATGAGATACAGTGCATTGCTAAGGAGCTTGAGCACGCTAAGTGTGCCTTACCTGACAAGTTTGTGGCTGGATGCATTATTGCAAAGTTGCCCTCTTCATGGAGGAACTTCGCCACAACTCTCAAACACAAGAGACAGGAGATATCGGTTGAAAACCTGATAGCGTCTCTTGATGTTGAGGAGAAGGCTCGGGCTAAGGACACTGCTGAGAGAGGTGGTGAAGGTCAGTCTAGCGCCAACATGGTGCAGAAGAACTTTCACCATGGCAAGAGCAAGGCAAAGAGCAAGCCTTCCTTCAACATGCCTACCAAGACTACTTCTTTCAAGAAGAAGAAGAAGATGCTGAACAAATCTGAGCTAAAGTGCTACACTTGTGGAGAGCCCGGACACTTCTCTGTGGACTGCCCAGATCGTGCAGACAAGAAAGGGAAGGCGCCAAAGCATGTCAACGTCGTGACCGCTAGCAATGCTGATGGGTACGGTAATTTACCGATTGTGCTTTCAGTATTTCAATCTCCATGTTGGTGGATTGATACGGGTGCTAATGTTCATGTATGTGCTGACATCTCTATGTTCACTTCTTATCAGGTCGCAGATTCAAGCGTCTTAATGGGGAATGGATCACATGCTTCTGTTCGTGGTGTTGGCACGGTAGATCTGAAGTTTACTTCGGGAAGATCGTGCAGCTGAGGAACGTGCAGCATGTCCCTACTATGAACAAGAATCTCGTTAGCGGCTCCCTTCTATGCAGAGATGGGTTTAAATTAGTCTTGGAGTCCAATAAAGTAGTTGTGTCAAAGTTTGGACAATTTATTGGTAAAGGGTATGAGTGCGGAGGCTTGTTCCGCTTTTCATTATCGGATTTTTGTAATAAGTCAGTAAACCATATTTGTGGCAGTGTGGATTCGGATGCTAATGTTTGGCACTCTCGTTTATGTCATGTTAATTTTGGTTTAATGAGTAGACTTTCCAGTTTGAGTTTAATTCCTACTTTCACCATTGCCAAAGGTTCTAAGTGCCATAGCTGTGTGCAATCTAAGCAACCTCGAAAGCCTCACAAGGCAGCCGAGGAGAGAAACTTGGCACCTCTAGAACTCGTACATTCGGATCTATGTGAGATGAATGGCGTGTTGACAAAAGGTGATAAGAGATATTTCATGACTTTAATCGATGATGCTACTAGGTTCTGTTATGTATATTTGTTGCACACTAAAGATGAAGCTTTAGACTACTTTAAAATCTATAAAGCTGAAGTAGAAAATCAATTAGAGAGAAAGATCAAACGTCTTAGGTCAGATCGTGGTGGCGAGTATTTCTCCAACGTATTTGATGAATTCTGTGAGGAACATGGTATTATTCATGAGAGGACGCCTCCCTATTCGCCCCAATCAAACGGGGTTGCCGAGAGGAAAAACCGCACGCTGACCGACTTGGTGAACGCCATGTTGGACACTGCTGGTTTATCTAAGGCATGGTGGGGGAGGCTTTGTTGACTTCGTGTCATGTCCTGAATAGAGTTCCTAACAAGGATAAAGAGAAGACACCTTACGAGGAGTGGTCTGGGAGAAAACCATCACTTTCTTATTTTCGTACTTGGGGATGTTTGGCGAAAGTCAATGTTCCAATTCCTAAGAAACGAAAACTTGGACCGAAGACAGTGGATTGTGTCTTTCTAGGTTATGCTCAGCGGAGCATTTGCTATAGATTTTTAGTGGTTAAATCTGAGATACCTGATATGCATGTTGATACTATTTTGGAATCTCGTGATGCAACATTTTTTGAGAACATGTTTCCTATGAAGGATATGCATAGCATTGCTAGAATTTCTTCTGAGATATTTGCTGAACCTAGTACATCTGTTGATCATTCTGAACAACCACATGTTGAGGAAGTCCTTGAGAAGGATGACAATGAATCAGCTCCCAAGAGGAGCAAGAGACAGAGGACTGAAAAATCCTTTGGTGATGATTTCATTGTGTACCTTGTGGACAATACTCCCACGTCCATTGCAGAGGCATTTGCATCTCCTGATGCTGATGACTGGAAAGAAGCTGTCCATAATGAGATGGACTCGATTCTTTCTAATGGAACTTGGGAATTATCTGAACGACCCTACGGCTGCAAACCTGTGGGTTGTAAGTGGGTGTTCAAGAAGAAGCTAAGGCCTGATGGTACTATTGAGAAGTACAAGGCACGGCTTGTGGCCAAGGGCTACACCCAGCGAAGGCGAAGATTACTTTGACACCTATTCACCTGTTGCTCGACTCACCACCATTCGTGTACTACTTTCCCTGGCTGCCTCCTATGGTCTTATCGTTCATCAAATGGACGTAAAGACAGCTTTCCTTAACGGAGAGTTGGAAGAGGAAATCTATATGGATCAGCCTGATGGGTTTGTAGTAAAAGGTGAAGAGAGAAAGGTGTGCAAATTGTTAAAATCTTTGTATGGGCTGAAGCAAGCACCTAAGCAATGGCATGAGAAGTTTGACAGCACTCTTACGTCTGCAGGCTTTGCCATTAATGAGGCTGACAGGTGTGTGTATTATCGCCATGGTGGGGGCGATAGTGTTATATTATGCTTGTATGTTGATGACATACTTATTTTCGGTACAAGCATGATAGTGATAAATGAGGTCAAGTCTTTCCTGTCAAAGAGCTTTGATATGAAAGATCTGGGACAAGCTGATGTGATCCTGAACATTAAGCTGATTAGGGATGAGAGTGGGATTACGTTAACGCAATCACACTATGTTGAGAAGGTCTTGAGCCGCTTTGGTTATATAGACAGCAAGCCTTCTCCAACACCCTATGATCCCAGTGTGACACTCAGAAAGAACAAAAAGGAAACGAGAGATCAATTAAGATATTCTCAAGTGATCGGTTCACTCATGTACCTTGCGAGCGCGACGAGACCTGACATCTCTTTTGCTGTGAGCAAGTTGAGCAGGTTCATGTCTAACCCGGGTATTGATCATTGGCATGCACTTGAAAGGGTCATGCGCTATCTGAACGGTACAATGAGTTATGGGATTCACTATTCAGGGCACCCTGCGGTGCTTGAGGGATACTGTGATGCGAACTGGATCTCAGATGTTGATGAGCTCTACGCCACAAGTGGATATGCATTTATTCTTGGAGGTGGCGCAGTGTCATGGAGGTCTTGCAAACAGACCATTTTGACGAGGTCAACCATGGAAGCAGAACTTACTGCTTTAGATACAGCTTCTGTTGAGGCAGAATGGCTGCGTGAGCTCTTGATGGACTTGCCGGTGGTTGAGAAACCATTACCGGCCATCCTTATGAACTGTGACAACCAAACGGTTATCATGAAAGTGAACAGTGCTAAGGATAACGCGAAGTCATCAAGACACGTCAAAAGACGCTTGAAGTCTGTCAGGAAAATGAGAAACTCCGGAGTAATAACTGTTAGTTATATTCAAACAGACAAAAACCTGGCAGATCCCTTTACGAAGGGACTATCACGTAATGATAGATAGTGCATCGAGGGAGATGGGGTTGAGACCCGTGAGCATTACACCATAGTGGTAACCCAACCTATGTGATCGGAGATCTCGTGAATTAGGACCTGGGAAGAACAAGCTAGTGGTTTAACAGAGGAGAGTTATTTTATAACCCTCTCCGTGGGAAGATGCATAACTCTCACATTCTGTAAGGCAGGTTGGCAATATGCCTTAATGTGTTTCTGTTGGCTATTCGTAGCAAAGGTGCTATCCTACAGAGCGACCTTGAAAGAACACACCTATATGAGTCCGACTGTTAAACGTCGCAGTCTATGAGATTTGAGTGATCTCTAGAAAGCTCATGAAGAGACCAGGGAGTATGACGCATATGCTCCACCCGCGGGGTAGGCTACTGGCAGCCACGTACTGGTTATAACATTGAGTGAAGTCTATTGGCACCAAACTTGCAATTCAAGGTTCGTCCATTGTTCAAGTTGCTGATAGATGTAGCTTGAAGATCTAGGCGGAAGTTCAACTTAACAGTCTCTGCTGAAACACTGGTATATAAACAAGAAACGAGGTTTGGCAAAATCTCTAAATGGGAATTTGAGATCTGGTGGGGATTGTTAGAATTTGGGAAATCTCAAATTGGCCCATGTGCATGGCAGAATTTTGGAGGTGCAATGTGGTGCTAAAGTTTAGTCCCACATTGCTAGTTGGAGGAGACAAACACCACCTTATAAGGTGGAGTGTTGTGACACTTGGTGTGCTAGTTGATAACAGAAGGCTATCTCCCGCGCACTCCTCCTCCTCCGCCGCCGTCCGTCCGTCTCGTCACGACACGCCGCGGGTTGCGGGAATGAGCCGAGCCGATGCCTATATTTTTGCTGTTCAGGAAAATCGAGTCGCTAGCGTACACGTACAGCTTAGCCAGTTCGGGTCGCTCCCGGATCGTGGGCTGCTGCACCGACTCGAACGTGTGCGACGTGGCCGGCCCACGTTGTACCTGTTAGGGTTTCCCGAACCGCACTATATATTGTCGTGCACTGCGTGCGCCGTCACACACACTCGAACCAATCTAGGTTTTGCCAATCTCGTGCCTTGCGCCGCCACCGTAGTCTACTCCATCCCGTGTGAAAGGACATATTTTATGTCCCCTATATTTTGTGTGTTAGGCAACAACACTAGGAATTATTTAATATGATGTTAAGTGGTGCAGGAATGAAAAGATACAATTACACTTTGCATAGAAACACTTGACAAGAAAAAGGAAGCTTGCTTTGCCTGTCCTGTCCGGAGTTTCCGGGCTCTGTGACCGGAGTCTCCGGCCAAGTCAATCTCTGGAGCAAAAGCTCCACTGGACGGCTGTCGCGGTATGGGGTGCGGAGTTACCCCGGAGTACCACCGGAGTTTCCGCACCGGCCGGAGTTTCCGGTCCCGCGGTCCGGAGTCTCCGCCCCAGACCAGTGTTTTGAATCGAAGACTTTCCCAGGACGGCGCGTGCGGTATAGGGTCCGGAGTAACCCCGGAGTAGGTCCGGAGTTTCCGCTCTGACCGGAGTCTCCGGCCTTCCTGTCCGGAGTTTTCGGCCTGCTGAGAAGAAGAGCAACGAGGCGGCAACTGCTGTATCAGGTCCGGAGTTGGGCCGGAGTTTCCGGCCTAGGCCAGAGTTTCCGGTCTCCCTGACCGGAGACTCCGGTCTAAGTGGTCTGCAACGGTTACTTTTCTGGGAGGGGTATAAATACCCCTCCACCTACCTCCAGCCACTTAGCTCGCCCAGAATTCAAGATCCCCATTGTTGCAAGCTCAAGAATCACTAGATCTCCCAATCCCTCCACCCAAACTCGTTGATCTTTGGAGGATTGAAGGAGAAGGCCCCGATCTACATCTTCACCAAGCCGTTTTCATTTCCCCCTCATTCACTTGAGGGACCATTAGCTAGGGTTTCCACTAGGAAAACCTAGCCCCCTATTGTACTCACTTGATTGTCTTTGTGACAGATTGTAGCTGTTTGGGAGCCCCCAATCCTTTGTGGGTTGTGCCCCAAATCGTTGTTGTAAAGGCTCCGGACTCCGCCTCGAAGGTTTCCGATAGTTGAAGTGAACCAAACCTTTGTGGTGCGGTTCACCGGAGAAGAGGGTGAGGCCTTTGTGGCCGTTGAACCATTGTGTTGGTTCACACCTCTCCAACGAGACGTACTCCCCTAAAAAGGAGGAACTCGGGATTACATCCGTGTCTCCGCGTGCTTTGACTTCGGTTACCTCTATCCTTGTTTACCGCCTTATTATATCGTGCTTAGTTGCTAGCTTGTCATATAGGTAAATTCACCGTAGTTGCATATCTAGAGAATTTACCTTTTGTGTCAAGCCTAAATTGAAAAAGACTAAAATTGGAGTAGCACCTATTCACCCCCCCCCTCTAGGTGTCATACCGATCCTTTCAATTGGTATCAGAGCAAGGCTCTCTTGTTTTGGGCTTAACCGCCTAAGAGAAGTATGACACAAAGTGAGGATGAGGCCGATCTTGCCAAGGCCAAAGAGACCATGGCATCCATGGCCGATATCAAAGTTGGAAACAACATTGACATCGTCCATGAATGACATGAATGTCAAATTTGTGAGTTGCGTGACATGCTCATGAAACTCACAAATGCCAAGGTTTCGGAAACCATCCCACTAGAGGGCATCTCTAACTCCGATGAAGGTGATTCCGAGGAGGGTAAAAAGAAAAATGAGAAGGGGGTGGAAACCACCTCCGGATCTAAACCAACTCCTCCACCTCCTACCAAGCATGAAGATGGGAAGGAAGAGTACCATAACGTTCCGGGATGGTACCCTATCGACCCACCTATCACCACCCGCATAAACCCCATTGGTCCTCCACCTAAGCTTAATGCATTAGCTTTGCTAGTTGGCAACGCTCAATGAAATCTCATATTAACAGTGCCTCTATCGAGCTTTGGAGGATCATTGAAGATGGTACAAGGTTGCGGATCCAAGCAATGTGACAAGAAGAGAATTTGCCGAAAAGCAACTCAATGCCTCCGCACTCCATATGATTGAACTTTCAGTGGTGAAAGTGACAAGCATTATGTTCTCAATGCCACCACCGCCAAAGAAGCTTGGAATTGTCTTGAGGTTGCATTTCTTGGGAATGAAAGCATGAAGAGAAACCGATATGAGTCTTTGAGCAATGATGCCGAAGGCTTCTACATGTTTGACAATGAGATCATGAAGACATGTATGGAAGACTCAAGACTCTTGCAAAGGCCTTCTTTGATGTGGGGGCAACCTATGTGGATGATGCTTATGTCAAGAGGAAGTATGTGAATGCTCTCTTGCCTTCGAGCCCATCGAGGTGAAGCCATTCAAGGAAGACACAACTACAACGAAATGACATCCAATGAAGTTATGCAAGAAGTGCAAGCCTCCAAGGTTGCCACCAAGAATGCCGAAGATACCGTGCTAGGGCCATGGGGATGAAACAAGGCCCCTCACTTGCTTTGAAGGCCAAGGTGGTATGTCTTGATGAGGTTGAAGCGTGCCCAAGCAACATTGCTCCAAATGATCTTGAACCGGCTCTAAATGGTCATATAGCTCTTGCCACAAGAGAGTTTTGGCAAGACCCGGCAAAAGCTAAAGCCAAGGTTGATAAAGAGAACAACTCAAGTGGGAAGAAAGAGCTAGCCTCAAAGTGGAAGACGTGCTACAATTGTCATGACAAGAACCACTACATAAGAGAGTGTCCTTATGAGAACCGAGAGCAAAATGGTGGGAAGCTCATCCCCAAGGACCATTCAAGTTGATCCAAAAGAAGCCCGCAAGACCAAGGAAGCCTTTCTTCAAGAAGGCACCAAGAATTGTGTTGGTGGCACAAGAAGAATATGCCACAAGTGATTCCGAAGATGAAGATGCACCTACTAAAGAGGTAGCCGCATTGGCTATTGTATCAACTTCATCATCTTCTCTCTTTGAATCCCCCAATGAGAACTTCTCCACCAACAACGCTCGTTGCCTCATGGCTAATGTCACCGAGGTATCATCTCCTTCTCCCAAGACTATGCATGAAATGAGTGATCAATCTAGTCTTGTGATTAAGAAAGAACTTGTTGCTTTCGATACTTTCATGACTAACTTGCAAGGTGAAGCTAAGGAACATGTTGAGTCTCTCATGAGACAACTATGTGCGGCCGAAGAACTTCTTCAAGAAAAGAGTAAGATTGAGAGAGAGGATTCTCTCACCATTGCCTCTTTGAATGCTTCCGTAGCATCCTTGAATGCCTCTCTTGATGAAGAGAGTGAAGAAAGATGTTCTCTTGAGGAAAGACTTGAGTCTCTTGATGCTAAAAATGATGATATCATTAATAAAATCATTAAGGATAGAGATCATGTCTTTGCTAAATATAAAGTGCTTAAAAAGGAGAAAGTTGAACTTGGGGTTGCTAATGCTAGACTTCTTGAGGATATGGAGAAGCTTGACAAGGCTCACAAGGCCTTGGAAACAACTCACTCCCTTTTAGTCAAGTCTCATGAGCAACTTCAAACTCAACTTTCTAAATCTAGCTCAACTAGCATATCTATTCTTCCTCGTGTTCATGAAAATGTTATTGAAGAAAATGTTAGTGCCAAGACCTCTATTCCCAAAGGTAAAGATAAGGGTATTGCTTACTTATTTGAGCAAAAACCACACAAAGGGAAGGAGGGTCTTGGTTATGTAGCCGAGCCCAAGAAGAAAGTGGGCAACAACAAGAAGATCAAGACCAAGCCCGCACAAGCCAAGACTTCCATTGCGGTGGTAGTGCCACAAGGGGCAAGACCACTCGTAGTGACTTTGCGGGGCATAACAACCCCAACTATATTCTTTATGTTGATTATTATGGGGATGTTTATGCTCAATATGTTGGTCCATATGATGGTTACATTGATTACTCTATTTGGGTTCCTAAGACCCTTGTTGCTAACCAAAGAGGACCCATTGAGAAATGGGTACCTAAATCCAAGCAATGATTTCTTGTAGGACTATGCTTCCGGTGGATCGAAATGGGTGGTTGATAGTGGATGCACTAGTCATATGACCGGAAGCAAGGAGATTATGACGGAGTTGAGACCAAATCTAAATAACTCATCCGTCTCTTATGGTGACAAGTCAAAGCCGAGGTAAAGAGTCTCGGCAAGGTGGTAGTTGCAAGGGATATCACCCTTGTAAATGTCATGCTTGTTGAGTCTCTAGGTTACAATCTTATGTCCGTTCGTGCTCTTAATAAGATGAACTTTGATGTCCATTTTACTATTGATATGGTGGTACTCTTGAGGAGCAAGACTCTAAAGGTCATGTTCGTTGGGTATGTTGAAAATGAGTTGTTTGTGGTAGACTTTTCGGGGTCTACCAACACTCAAGCAATATGCCTATTCGGAAAGGCCGACGTGGGGTGGTTGTGGCATCGCCGCTTGTCCCATGTCAACATGAGAACTTTGCAAAGTCTTCACAAGGGTGGCCACATTCTTGGACTAAAAGAATGTTTCTTTTTCTAGAGATCGTCTTTGTAGGGCTTGTGTTGAAGGAAAGATGCATGATTCTCCCCATCCGGGCAAGACCATTATTTCATCAACGAGGATTTGGAACTTCTTCATGTTGATCTCTTTGGTGCCGTGCCTCAACCTAGTCTTGGTGGGAAGAAATATTGTTTGGTGATTGTTGATGACTATTCAAGATTTACTTGGGTTTATTTCTTCAAGACGAAGGATGAAACCCAACAAACCATCATCGACTTTTCCAATATTGTTCAACGCCAATACAATGTCCCTATTTTGGTCATTAGGAGTGATAATGGCTCCGAGTTCAAGAACTACACCTTAAATGAGTTTCTTAGTGAAGAGGGGATTCGTCATCAATATTCCGCTGCATATACCCCTCAACAAAATGGTGTAGCCGAAAGGAAGAACCGGACTCTCATGGATATGGCAAGGTCTATGTTGGCGGAGTTTAAGTCTCCGCTATTCTTATGGGCCGAGGCTATCTCCACGGCGTGTCACTCATCTAACCGGTTATTCTTTCGTGTTGGCAAGAAGTTTACATCTTATGAGATGCTCACCGGCAACAAGCCCAATGTCTCCTACTACCGAGTTTTTGGTTGTAAGTGTTTCTATAAGAACAAAAGTGTTCGTTTGTCTAAATTTGAATCTAAAGCTTTAGAGGGTGTTTTTGTTGGTACGGTGCCGAATCTCACACCTATAGAGTCTATGACAAGACCGTTGGGAAAGTCATAGAATCTTGTGATGTGAGGTTCGATGAGAATGACGGCTCCCAAGTGGCGCAATTTCATGTTTGTGATGTAGATAATGAGGAACCTCAAGAAGCAATAAGAAGAATGGGGGTTGGTTTCCATCGCCCCATTGAAATCCATCATGAGCCTCCTCAAGCAAGTCCTAGCTCCACTCATGTGGAGACTCCATCATCACAAGTTGAAGTTGCACCTTCTATGGAAGCAAATGATGCACCTACCCAAGAACAAGTTCAACCCTCCTCAAGTTGACCAAGAGGCTATTCAAGAACCAAGTTCTCCTATTGTCAACACTAGCCAAGGTCAAGACCAAGATCAACCCTCTCCTTCTTTGTTGAAGATGTGCTTCAAGATGATCAAGGTCAACATCCGGTCAAGACGGGGACTCAAATGATCAAGATGATCAAGCGAAATTCCTCGCATCAATGAGGATATCGAAACCCGTCGTATAGCAAGAGTCAAAAAGGATTGGAGAAGAAAGAGTCTTCATCTAGAAATATCATTGTTAATGTCAAGAACAAGGTCACCACAAGAAAACAATTGGCAAATTTCAATGAACATCAAGCCCACATCTCTATGGTGGAACCAAAGAAAGTCTTTGAAGCTCTTGAAGATCCGGATTGGTTGGAAGCCATGCATGAAGAGCTCAATAACTTCAAGCGCAACAAAGTGTGGAATCTAGTGGAGAAGCCAAAAGATTGCCTCAATGTTATAGGCACCAAGTGGATATTCAAGAACAAGCAAGATGAGCATGGAATGGTTGTGAGGAACAAGGCAAGATTGGTAGCTCAAGGGTACTCTCAAGTTGAAGGCATTGATTTTGGAGAGACCTATGCTCCCGTGGCTCGCCTTGAGTCCATCCGTATCCTTCTTGCATATGCATCACATCATAATTTCAAGTTGCAACAAATGGATGTGAAAAGTGCCTTTCTTAATGGTCCTTTAAAGGAGTTGGTATATGTTAAGCAACCTCCGGGATTTGAGGATCCACACTTCCCTAACCATGTCTACAAACTTGATAAGGCGCTCTATGGTCTCAAACAAGCACCTCGTGCTTGGTATGAGCACCTAAGAGAGCTATTGGTAGACCGTGGCTTTGAAGTGGGGCAAATCGATCCCACTCTTTTTACCAAGAGGGTTAAAGGGGAGCTTTTCATATGCCAACTTTATGTTGATGATATCATATTTGGCTCTTCTAACAAAGCTTTTAATGATGAATTTTCAAAGCTTATGACCGATAGGTTCGAGATGTCCATGATGGGAGAGTTGAAGTACTTCCTTGGTTTTGAGATCAAGCAATTGAGTGGAGGGACCTTCATCTCTCAAGCCAAATATATCCAAGACATGCTCAAGAGGTTCAAGATGCAAAATGCTAAAGAGAAGAAGTTTCCTATGGACACCAAGTGTCATCTTGAACTTAATCCAAAGGGTAAAGATAAGGATGTTGATCAAAAGCTCTATCGTTCTATGATTGGTTCTTTGCTTTATCTTTGTGCATCTAGACCCGATATTGTGTTGAGTGTAGGAGTGTGTGCAAGGTACCAAGCGGCTCCCAAAGAAAGCCACCAAACGGCGGTTCTTCGAATCTTTCGATATTTGGTTCATACCCCAAGGTTTGGTTTGTGGTATCCTAAAGGCTCAACTTTCTCTCTTGCCGGTTACACGGATTCGGATTGGGCCGGTTGCAAGGATGATAGGAAATCAACTTCCGGGGCTTGCCAATTCCTTGGTAGGTCCTTGGTGAGTTGGTCTTCTAAGAAGCAAAATTGCATATCTCTCTCCACCACCGAAGCCGAGTATGTGGCGGCCGCTAGTTGTTGCACTCAATTGTTGTGGATGAGGCAAACTTTAAAGGAATACGGTGTCCATTGTGACAAAGTGCCTCTTTTATGTGACAATGAAAGTGCTATCAAGATTGGCCACAACCCGGTGGAGCACTCAAGAACGAAGCATATTGAGATTCGCTATCACTTCATCCGTGATCACATCACCGGGGTGACATTGAGCTTGGCTATATTCCCACGAAGATCCAACTTGCCGATATGTTCACGAAGCCACTTGATGAAGCAAGGTTCACTTATTTGAGGCATGAGCTAAATATCATCGATTCGGGGAGCGTCGCTTGAATATCTTGCATACACACCTATATCTTAGCTATATGTTTGGTTTAGGTGTAGGCATGGACATAGGGGGAGTGCGGTCCTAATCCATTGGACTATCCCTCCCCCCATTATGCCGATAGTAAGAACTCATTTTGTCTCTATATCTTCATTTTATGAATTGTGAGCTTAAATGACGAGTAGTGGCGTGAACCCAAGATATATCTTCGCGGTGTCACACCACACACTCTTACATGGTGGCCTAGGCCACCGCCCTCTTCTTTGTGAAGAGTTGATCTTACTTGGTCTTTAATGATTTTTATTTGGTTCCTAGGCTTTGTTCGTCGTTTTTGGGAGAAACACTTGGAATTGGCTTTTATATTTGCATCTTGCAATTCCTAGTGTGTATCCCACCATCAGTGACTTTGTTCTAAACCTAAGCCATCTTATCTAAAAGCCGTGCTCGTCATGCAACATACTTGTCCCCATTTAAATCTGGCAGTTCTGGAGTTTTGGGTCCGGAGTTTCCGGTGTGAAACACCGGAGACTCCGGTCTGTCCAAAGTCTCCGCCCTAAAGCCCGGAAACTCCGGTCCAACCGGAAACTCCGGTGCTTTAGGCCGGAGACTCCGGACTCGGTCGCATCGCTGGGTTCCTTAAGGGCTCGGGGGTGGGGAGTTTGTTTCATAACTTCCCTCACACCCCCCGACCCCAAACTCTCCCCAGCCGCCGCCAAGAGCTCCAAGACCGCCTCCGGCCGCTCCCCGCCGCCGGAATCCGCCGTGCCACCGGCTCCTCCACCTCCCAAGCGTTGGGGATCTTCCTCCCCTCCATTTGGATCTCACCATGAAGGACTCGGGTACCACTCTCTCTCCTTCTCTAGGATTTCATCCTAGATCTAGTTTTGAGAGTAGTTCTTGTAGAAATTCGTGGTGTAGAACCTTTAGGATGGCAATGCACTATCTTGAAAATTGCTAGTGTGTTTTTCCCTCAGTTTTGACCTAGATCCGAGTTTTGGCCTCAGGGCCGGAGACTCCGGCCTTCCAGGCCGGAGACTCCGGTGTGGCCGGAATCTCCGCCCCACTGAGACCGGAAACTCCGGTCTAGATCAAACCTGAGAAGAAATTCCTCTACTTTTTTCTTTCGTTGAGATTCCACGGACATGTATGCTTACCTCAATGCTACCTTTCTAATCCTGTTTCACAGCTAGCAAGAAGTATCCCGGTCCTTCATCCTCATCCTCGAACATCAAGAAGTCGAAGAAGAACAAGCTCCAAGGTCGAGACTATTTGATCTATGATGAAGAACAAGACAAGCATGTGCAGAGTGGTGTTCTTAAGCAAAAACAGGCTGCTGATGCTAGAAGGGCTAGGCAAGAGGCTGCCTTCCTTCGAGAAGAAAGGGCCAAGAGGGCCAAGCTTGACAACTTGACCACCTTGCAGGGTTTGAACAAGGAGGAGTTTAGAGTCATGAGGGCGCAGAATTTCTATGACATGCCCAACAACTCCACCGATGGTCACTTTTGGAGAAAGGAGCAAGAGCTCATTATGAAGGAAATCTATGCTAACTTGGACCCAAAAGCTCTTGTGTGTCCTCAAAAACCGCTGAAATTTGAAGTGTTGGCCAAGAAGGATTACTTTAAGGACGCAATTTGGGTTGCTAGAAAGATTGGTCTCGAACACCTCATTTCCCTCCAACAAGATTATGATATTGAGATGGTGCAACAGTTCTTTGCCACTCTTGTGCTTGGAGATGAGGAGGATACCCAAATGACTTGGATGACGGGGCCTCTCAGAGTTAGTGCAAAATTTTCAGAATTCGGAGAAGCTTTGGGATATGAGTTCAAAGGTGTGAACATTTCAGTTGGTCGAAGAATGCATGTTGAAGGAGTGCCCTATGATAAGAAGCTCCTCGCTCCTCTTGCTGCCAAAAATGGTGCCATTGCTACCACCAAAGGTCTCAAGCCCCTCTACAACATTTTGATTCGTATGTTTCGTTGGAGCATTGCACCTCAAGCCGGGAATACGGATGCTATCCGTGGAGCTCTTGTGAACCTCTTGCATCATTGCCACACGACATACCTTGCGGACCGGATTGCCAAGGGGTTGAGATTGATGTCATGGACTATATCCGGTGTGAGATCAACATTGCTATCTATGAGAGGAAGAATCCTATGTATGCTCCGTATGTCATGAAGCTCATCCTCAAAAAGATTACCAAACTCGATCAATCCCGTTTCAAGAAACACACCTATGGTTACCTTCAAGTGCTCGGCCATCATCTTGCTCAAGACACTTATGAAGAGGTAGAGGAGAGAGAAGCGCCTAGGGCAAGAAGGAAAAATGCCACTCCACCCTCGTGGGATCAAGGTGGCAAACAAAGAGTCAACGAAGAGTTGAAGAAAGTCTCTTGGTGGCAAAGGGCTATGATGTGCATGGGTGTTGGGTTACACAAGGAAAATCATCAAACATATGTCACTAACAAGAGGATCTTGTCCAACCAAGCCAAGATGATGAAGGAAATGCGCAAGATAAGCAATGGTGGTTCCACTCCTCCTCGCAACGAAGATGATCCCGTCACCCCGCCTTCCGAGGCCACTATCCCTCTTGAGGAATGGAATCAGGATACATTTCATTGGGCTGATTATGAAGATGTGACCTCCATGCCTTCTTCTTCCCGCAACACCGGCAAGGCCCCTATGCGCTATGAAGAAGAAAGTGATGAGGAAGAAGATAGTGATGAAGCGAGTGGTGATGATGATGCTGCCGCGAGTGGTGATGATGAGGACCGTGATACCGACTATGATGAAGACGTCGAGTGATCGCCTTGGGTACCGTTAGCATCGCTCTTCTCCCTTTTTGGTGTTTCGATGCCAAAGGGGGAGAAGTAGTTCTATTAGGCTCTCTCACCGTGGGATTTGCATGGGTCGGACACAAGCACGTGCGTTTATCATTTCTTTGCGCTTGTGTCCATTTATCTTATGTCGTTTTGAACCTATTTGCTTTGGTTTTATGTTGTAAGACTATGTTCTTGGTGTGGTACTTTGTGTGGTATGAGACTATGGATTTCTTAATTCCTATGGTTGAGATGACATTATTATTATGGTCTATTATTGTGCTTTGGTCTATATGTCATATTATTATGCACAAGGTATGGTCCCTTGTCATCTCAACCCTATATCATATTATGTCTCATGTTGGTGTAATTTATCTTGATCCATATATTACTTGTGAGTTGTCTCTCCTCTACATGTTGAGCATTTGTATTCAAATGCAAACTACTTGTATGCACACATGTAGGGGGAGCCTCTCAAATCCTTTGTGGTACATGTTGATATTTGTTGTGTGCTTTATTGCAAATCCGAGTGTTGTCATCTAACACCAAAAAGGGGGAGATTGAAAGGACATATTTTATGTCCCCTATATTTTGTGTGTTAGGCAACAACACTAGGAATTATTTAATATGATGTTAAGTGGTGCAGGAATGAAAAGATACAATTACACTTTGCATAGAAACACTTGACAAGAAAAAGGAAGCTTGCTTTGCCTGTCCTGTCCGGAGTTTCCGGGCTCTGTGACCGGAGTCTCCGGCCAAGTCAATCTCTGGAGCAAAAGCTCCACTGGACGGCTGTCGCGGTATGGGGTGCGGAGTTACCCCGGAGTACCACCGGAGTTTCCGCACCGGCCGGAGTTTCCGGTCCCGCGGTCCGGAGTCTCCGCCCCAGACCAGTGTTTTGAATCGAAGACTTTCCCAGGACGGCGCGTGCGGTATAGGGTCCGGAGTAACCCCGGAGTAGGTCCGGAGTTTCCGCTCTGACCGGAGTCTCCGGCCTTCCTGTCCGGAGTTTCCGGCCTGCTGAGAAGAAGAGCAACGAGGCGGCAACTGCTGTATCAGGTCCGGAGTTGGGCCGGAGTTTCCGGCCTAGGCCGGAGTTTCCGGTCTCCCTGACCGGAGACTCCGGTCTAAGTGGTCTGCAACGGTTACTTTTATACCCCTCCACCTACCTCCAGCCACTTAGCTCGCCTAGAATTCAAGATCCCCATTGTTGCAAGCTCAAGAATCACTAGATCTCCCAATCCCTCCACCCAAACTCGTTGATCTTTGGAGGATTGAAGGAGAAGGCCCCGATCTACATCTTCACCAAGCCGTTCTTCATTTCCCCCTCATTCACTTGAGGGACCATTAGCTAGGGTTTCCACTAGGAAAACCTAGCCCCCTATTGTACTCACTTGATTGTCTTTGTGACAGATTGTAGCTGTTTGGGAGCCCCCAATCCTTTGTGGGTTGTGCCCCAAGTCGTTGTTGTAAAGGCTCCGGCTCCGCCTCGAAGGTTTCCGATAGTTGAAGTGAACCAAACCTTTGTGGTGCGGTTCACCGGAGAAGAGGGTGAGGCCTTTGTGGCCGTTGAACCATTGTGTTGGTTCACACCTCTCCAACGAGACGTACTCCCCTAAAAAGGAGGAACTCGGGATTACATCCGTGTCTCCGCGTGCTTTGACTTCGGTTACCTCTATCCTTGTTTACCGCCTTATTATATCGTGCTTAGTTGCTAGCTTGTCATATAGGTAAATTCACCGTAGTTGCATATCTAGAGAATTTACCTTTTGTGTCAAGCCTAAATTGAAAAAGACTAAAATTGGAGTAGCACCTATTCACCCCCCTCTAGGTGTCATACCGATCCTTTCACCGTGCGCCGGCGTGCACCGGCGAACGGGACAGCAGGTCTCCGGAACCACTTGTCCTTGTGATCCTGTACGGGAGAGGGCGAATAAGGTTTTTGGGAAGCGCCCCGCGCGACTGCTTTCAAGTTCTTCATCACGGCTCGACTTCCTGGACAATCTCCGGGTCCGCGGGCGACTCGTCTCCAACGTCGTCTACTTCGAGCTGCTACCGTCGCCGCTCAACCTGCTGCCGTCGCTGCTCCAACGACTACTTCATCTACAATTGTTCGGTACGTTCGTCACGTTTCGATGGCTGTGTTCGTAGATGTCTTGCTGCTGTTCATGTTAATTAATACGTCTAGTATTTTCGAGATTAACATGTTAGTAGCTCTTGCGATCATGCTTTATATTCTGGAATTAATCATGGAACTTCTGCCTAATAATCCAACAGACATGTGATAAGAAAGATGAGAAGTTTACAGCCATATATTAATAACTACATAATAAGCAAGTATGTGTATGGGTAAATATTATATGAGTGAGCTATAAGATTGGCTATATATATGACATGACAATTTTACACATCCAATTTTTCTCGGAGCTATAATAGTTAGCCATGTATACCCGGAGTCTACCCCACGACTACTACCATATCTCTCTGTCACATAAAGTGTCACCTGGTGGCTGTGTTATGGTTGTCGTCGCCGCCTTGCCACAAAATCACCGTCGCCGCTATCATCATGTAGTAATCTTCACCGGCGTCGCGGATGGCAACGTCCTCCACTGGCCTCTCCCTCCCTGTGTGCCCTTCCACCCTCAACCCCCTCCCTCCTTTGTGCGCACACCGCAACCATCACTGCCCTCTGTCCCCTCACATCCTTCCTTATGTCATGTGCCGCCGACATCGTATCCCTATTCTCCACCTCCTCCTCCCTCTGTTGCCTTCGTTCCCATTTGTCTTGTCCTATGCCGTTTCTTTTCCCTCGTAGGTGGTCACAATCTTGCTCAGGGAAAAGGATAATTGTATTTTCGTGTGGGCTAAAACGTAAATCTGCACCATCAGCATGCCCCCCCCCAAATGACTGACATCCTATGAAAAGCCTAAACATGCAAGATTCGTTGAGATTCGGAGCAAATCACAATTTAATTTTCTACTCCGAATACTGTCTCCAGCCCTCTACACAATGGACTAGCTCTCGAAAAACGTCTTCCGCCAAGGATGGGCGCCAGAACACTTGATCTCCTCTATCCTTTCCTAACTAGTAACAAGATTTGAACATTAGGGAGGGAGATCTCAAAAGTATTAGCTATTGCAACAATGGAGGAGAGGGAATGGTGTCATCAATGCGGTGGTCTTGAAAAACCAAGCTGCTACTTTTATCTGATGCAACTTTGGGACCAACTTATGAGTCTTACAGAGAGTTGTGCAACAAGCCATGGTAGACAACCACCGAGCCTCACGGATTCACGATATTGTAGACAACTTAGCATTAAGGTAGACAATGTAGCATAAACGGTAGGCTCTTCATGATATTGTAAAACTAGGGAACTAACTTTCAAGTTGCATGGTCTCACCGCTAAAATTGCTTTTCAGATGTCTAAACATTTACAGTACCTAGGTATGAAGAACTCCTCGTAAAAAAAAATCAAAAGTGAAACACATCATAATTCAACATCTGGTTCAAAAGCGATATTTTTTTGGATTTTTCAAACAAAAACGAATGTGTAGCTTATAAATTTTCTCCTTTTTCATATTGTGTGAGGGAATATCCCTAAAAGCAGGCGGGTACTTTTTTAGAGTGCTTACTCGGGATGCCTAGTGAGCTGACTCGTTTGCAGGCTATATGCTACACATCCAGTACACAAACATATAAATTATAAAAATTCTATTATCTTAGTATACATGATTACGCAGTGGTCAACCACTATTTAGATTAAAAGTGGTTAGTTCCGACAACTTTTTGGAAGTACCTTGAATAATTTGAACATTGTTTACTTTGGACTATTTTGATGTCGGTGTGGCTATATTCGGACTAGTCAGATACAGAGTTCGTGCAATGTTTGTGGTTTTACCACGAGTTGTAGTCGTTCTACTCTAATGGGTTGTGTTATATGACTGATGTCTATTTTTTTTAAGCATGCTATTATCTTTTCTTATCTATTAATGTATCTAATTATCTTTTGCTACCTATCAATGCACTGCAAAAGTTTTGCGGTTTTGCGGATAAAAAATCCAGGTGAAGAAACACCCAAAGTATACCCGGTGTGGACTGGATGTTTTGTAGCTGGTACATGTAGCACTTTTTTTTTAAATTTTGAAAAAATATATTTTTAGAGTTTTAACAAATTCTGAAAAAATCCTAAATATAGACAATGACGTATTGTATCAACAACAACAACAATGACGTATTGTATCAATGTGTAAAATTTTGGCTCACCTGTGTAAAAATGATAAAAAATGGAGATTTTAAGTAGTGAACAATACACAAGTCTGAATCTCTAAATTTTGTCTGACTTGTCTTTTTTGAGTGGATCAAAGTACAAAGTTTTTCGAATTGAGATTTTGCATTTCGGAAGAATACATCATTATCATTGTCTAGAATCTTTTACAGATATTTTTGAAACTTAAAAATGGAGTTTTCAAATTTTCAAAACAGGCTACATGTAGCCTGGGCTATACATGGACTTTTCGGAGTCTACCCCTACTACTCCCCCAGATCTCTCCGCCGATGAAGTGCCACTCGGTGGCTGCGCTCTGGTCGCCGTCGCCGCCTTCCCACCAAATCACCGCCGTCGCCGTCACCCCCGCCGCGCTCTTCACCGGCGCCGCAGACGGCACCGTCCTCCACTGGCCTCTCCCTCCCTCCCCGCCCTTCCACCCGCGTCCCTCCTCCCTCCTCTGTGCCCACGCCGCAACCATCACCGCCCTCTGCCCCCTCCCATCCCCCGCCTCCCTCCTCGTGTCCTGCGCCGCCGGCGTCCTATCCCTCTTCTCCGCCTCCGCCTCCCTCCACTGCCTCCGTCGCCGCTCGCTCCCGCCCTGGGCCGGCTCCCCTTCCCTCGTAGCGCCTCTCCCCACTTCCTCCTCCTCCTCCGCTTCGTCAAACCCCCGGGTCGCGATCCTCTGCCATGCCCACGACGACGGCCATGGACACCGGCACGTGTCCGCAGTTGTGGTCGTCGACGCACGCACCCTCTCCGTCCTTCACACCGTCTTCCACGGCGTCCTCTCTATCGGGTCCCCGAGGGCGATCGCGCTCACGGTCAGCAGCAGCGACAATGCCGTCAGTGTTGTGCTGGCGGACGCGCAGGGGCAGGCACAGATGGTGCCGGTGGAGGGCTCGGCCATCGATGGTGACTCGCCAAGGCGGCTCAGCGTGAGCTCATTGTCCACTGTTGCGTCCGCAGAGGCGCCCGAGGGTATGGCGGAGGCCGTGGCTTTATCTGATGACGGGAAGGTCGTTGCCTTGGTGCTGAAGACGAGCTGCTTGTTGAAATGCATCGTCGAGGGTTCTGTGTTGGGTGAGGTGTCTCTGGCGAATACTTCGCTGTGCAGGGAGGATGAAACAGGGGTCAAGGGCTGCCTTGCCGGAGGCTTTTTTCTCCACGGTGGGGAATGGGGAGAGCCGGCATTTGGAGGATGGCAATCTGGTCAGGAGCTTGGTGTTATGGAGTAGCAATGGTGGTGCCGTTGTTTACAGGGTTACTGTTGGTACTTCATCGTTTGCCTGCGAGGCTGTATGTGAAGTTCCTGGTATTGCATCTGAGCAGGGAGAGATTTCATCTGTTCAATGTTGCCAGATGGACAACTGTCTTATCAGGGTGGAGTCTCGACCGTATGAAATTGGTGGGTCCTTTTTGTGGAAACCTCTTATCTCCATATGGTCTATGGATCAACTAGATTTGAGTACTTCAGAGAGCCCACCTTTCAGCAAAGTTCTTGGAGAAGGCAGCCTTCAGGGAGAAGAATTTAGGTCAGAGTCTTCTCATTCACTCCCCAAGTCGGACAATGGAGTGGAAATGAGTTCACAGATGTGCTCATCATCTATGAATGGATTGGGGAGGCATGGAAGTACTGTGTCCTCTTCGATGGTACTTTCTGAGGATTCTTACGCTCCATATGCTATAGTTTATGGTTTCCATAATGGTGACATAGAAGTTCTCCGATTTCTCAACCTGTTGCCAGCTGCAAAATTTGGTGGTGGAGGAGTTTACCCACATATTTCTGAAAGATTTTTTGTGGGGCACAAGGGAGCAATTCTTTGCTTGGCTGCACACCACATGCATGCCCACTCCGAATCCAGAAGCTTTCAACGAACACTAATATCGGGGAGTTTGGATTGTACGATTCGTGTCTGGGATCTAGATGCTGGTACCCTCCTTTCTGTGATGCATCACCATGTTGCGGCAGTCAAGCAAATAATACTACCACCAGCTTGTAGTCATCATCCTTGGGATGATTGTTTTGTTTCTGTTGGAGAGGATGGCCTTGTAGCGCTTGTTTCTCTTCAAACCATGCGCGTTGAGAGGATGTTTCCTGGGCATTCTTGTTACCCATCAATGGTTGCTTGGGATGGAGCAAAAGGGTACATTGCTTGTTTGTGCCGAAGTAATGACATGGGTAGCATATTGTATATCTGGGATATGAAGACAGGCGCCCGAGAAAGAATTATTAGGGGGACAACATCACAATCAGTTTTTGAACACTTCTGTAGGGGCATTTCAAAAAATGCAGTTACCGGCGGCATATTGGGAGGGACAACTTCAGCATCTTCCTTACTTGTTCCAATTTTGAAAGACACTGCCCTCCTTCAGTCTCGCGCAAATAGAAATGGGCTTAACATTTCACCTGTGCCAAAGAACCATCACACTGTCGCAGATTCTTTAGCTTTGGGTGCTCTTACTGCACATGATGTCAAGGGAAAGACACCGGCTCCAGATGTTAGAGATAATTCTGCATATATTTCAGGAAAGATTGACTCTGCCAAGATCATGAACAAAAGAAGAAAGTACCCAATAAAGTGCTCCTGTCCATATCCTGGCATTGCAAGTCTGAGATTTGACCTCACAGAAATCATGTCCACACAAGGCAGTTTTAGTGATAGGCAGTTTAGAGATCATCTTTATGGTGATGAGAAAAAAGAAACTATACAGCCTGGAATTTTAGATAATACTTCTGGGCTCCAAGAAATGGATAGTCCATCTAGAGAGTCATTGGAAGGGCAATTACTTCGATTTAGTCTCTGTTTTCTTCACTTGTGGGATGTTGATTGTGAGCTGGACAAATTACTTGTAGATGAGATGCAAGTTTGCAAGCCAGATGGCTGTCATATAGCTACAGGGGTGGTAGGAGATAGAGGCTCGTTTACATTGATGTTCCCAGGGAAAGAAGCCACTCTTGAGGTAAGCTGTATACTGCATATTCCTTGTGTTTAAGCACGTCTGAAGTCTAAACATGATATTTTTTCTGCTTCAGCTTTGGAAGTCGTCTGCTGAGTTTTGTGCTATGAGATCGCTGTCAATAGTTTCTCTTGCCCAACGCATGATCACGTTATCTCGTTCTTGTACAAATGCTAGCAGGTATACAACTATTCAGAGTTCCTAGAGCTCCTTGTATGGCCTGTTGGAAAACCCGTTGCCAGACCTGATTCATTGCCCTTTGTTTTTCAAAATAAAGGGTTTCGTTTTTAGACTTTTTGAGTCATCTGTTCATTTCCATTCCGTGCGGGTTCATATTCTGCATAGGGCGGGACTGGCATCTTTCATTTGGTTTCTTGGAATGTTACAGAAAATACTTACACAGAAAACATTGCAAAAAGGGTGCCAATATCTCACAGACGTTTGGCTGTGTTTTGAGCACATCTGTACTACACTAATAATATAACCATGAATTCTTAAGCTCTACACATGGGCACCAACTATTTAGGAACTTTTATATAATTTTAGTAACGCATTTGTATTGTGCTGCATCCTGGTTGGATTTGCCCTAACTAATCTGATATTGTGGCACTATTTACTTTTTTTTACAATTATGACAAATACGAGCCTTTGCTGCTTTCAAGATAGTGTCAAATTCATATCTTTTTTTCTCTCATCTACACTGTGTGTCTTGTTGCAGTGCCTTGGCAGCTTTTTATACAAGACACTTTGCTGAGAAAGTTCCAGATATAAAGCCCCCATCCCTCCAGGTTCTACTATATTTGCTGCTCACACTGTTTCTTGCAGTTTATGTTTTTGCCTCCTTTCTGAAACCAATGTCTTTGATGATCTTTATCGGGTTGAAAAAATACAGAAAGTGGAGTCTGTTCTTGCAGTGTCTTGTAGTAAATTCAGTGACAATAGGTGACGTTCTGCTCATAGGTGAAGGCTTAGTTCATATCTGTGATGCTCCCAGCCTAAGTTGGCTTAGTTCATATCTGTGATGCTCCCAGCCTAAGTTGGGCCTTTTGGTGTGGCAGTTTTAAAATATTGTCCTTGTTTCTTCTGTTGGCCACGGGTTGCGGCTTTAAATGTGCAAATTATGGTTTAAGAGCACTTACAAGTTACAACAGAGTCCTGATAAGCCCCTAAGGTTGTGTAGCTATATAGAGTTGAATTGGTCTAGTATATATAATATAACCATCTAGAAACAAGAATATTGCTGGATTAACTCTTTGAAGGTAAGCAACAAAGACACGTTTTAGGTGCTGGTGCACATTTGGAACTTGGCGCATCACAATGCATTACCACAACAAAAGCATTCATGCATAAATGGTGATGAGCCGTATTCACATAAGTGATACTTCAGGACCAAATATTTGTACTTGGCTCATTCCAGATAGTCTGCTCTGTGCATTTGCTCAGTGTTAACTAGCAACACCTTACTACAAGATGCGTAGCCTGGTAAGTTGATTATGTCATATTGACATGTATGTGTGAAATGAATCTGCATGTTCTGTGGACCTGGTTGATAAGGAATGTTACCTTTGAAAAGCACATACTATATTTTCAAAGTTTGCAGGTGTAAATAATAAAGTCTACAATTTATAATCTTCCATGCTGAATTTGTTACAATATGATAGGAAGAGAAGTTCAAGCACAGCTTTTGGATTAATGCCAGCCCGTGATTTGAGTCACTTACCTTGTTGCTATATATAACATGTAATCATATCTAATTGTATGTTCAGATTTGCCGCCGTATTCCACGTACCAGTTGTTACAATCAGTATGCATCAATTCACAGCTTAATTGGGAGCACCGCATGTCCATAATTGATAATTTTCATCCCTATAGGTTAAACTTGTTAGCCTTGTGGTGGAAAAGATTGTAAGGAGAACAACTTATCTTTGAAGAGTCGTGATCAGTAAATTAGCTTCTTAGCTGACCTTAGCATTCATCATTGTTGGGAAGACCTGATGGATGGGGTTAACATATTTGGAACTCCTCCTTGATTCGAAACTATTGATGACTTGGTAATGAAACTATGTTTGCTTTGCTTCTGTTCTATCAAGGGCTTGAATATTTTGGCGAAAACCCAAAAGCCTCGTCTTGGTGCATTGGTAGGAGAAAAGTTCTTTACAAGCCCTAAAAAAATACTACATCCCAATTTTACAATGCCATACTCCTAAGTGCTAGGCACCATCGGGCCGCCCCTGGTTTTGCCCATTGTTTGGCCTCTGCCTTGATAGTGCCGAGCAAGTGGGCAATGCCAGGTCTCTCATTGTCGAAGATGGCCGCGTTACGGTGCATCCAGATCCCTAAACCCTATAACTCTGTAACCCTGAACCCTAAATACTCCATGAGCAGGATTACCATAAGGTGCTATCAGTGGGGTGGAGTCGTGAAGTCCTCTCCGACCGCAGGAGGTGGATGAACTACGGAGAGCACCTCGGGCCATAAGGTGCGTGAGAAAGAGCATCCTGCTAGGAAGTGGGCCATGCTCTACCGGTCACAAAGAAGACAGGGCGGTGTGTGCACTACCTAGCGAGTCTTCCAGTCGTCCAACAATGGTCTCCGCAAGCCAACCAAATAATGAACTTCACTAACGAAGGGGCCCAAGGTATCCAGTTAAGTTCCATTACTGTGATTCAAACACTCCATGAAAGAGGAGGTGGTAACAAGAGAGCCGGGAGTCTGCTGTCCAACGCCAAATAAGGTTGTCTAAGGTCGCCCTGCGGACCATGAGCCAGATTTGGAAATATAGCCAAAGAGCGGGGCATGCTAAGCACTCCCCTGATGTCAATGATCCATCACCCCTCCAGTGTCTCATGCACCATACAACGCTTCCTGGTGCGCCTAGAGACAAGACTATGGAGCTCGGGGCGATTTGGATGATGGCTCAGTCGTCCTATGTTCAATCCTCCCAGAAGAGTGGTCGTTCCGTCACCAACCACCATCTTGGTGAATGGAACAAATGTACACCCCTGGTCTCTGTAGAAATGCATGTCAAGTCCCGCTAGGATGGAGGGTGTCAATATGCATCCTCCAAAACAGACGCAGCCTCAGACTGATAGCAATCTTGGATAGGTCGTGGATGCCGAGGCCACCATACTTCACTTGCCCCAGTTGACGTGGCATTGACTGCACCGGGCCACCCTCTGCCTGTCCAAAGGAGCACCCGAAAGATCTTACCACCTGCTATTAGCTTGAGCATGGCCCGTGGGCCGTGGCTCCTTAGCCGATGTAGGTATCTCGCTGTCTGCTGCACCAACATGAAGTTATCGTGGAAACACACATTGCTTTTCCGCAAGGCTTCCCACTGTGGGTGACAACCATGTTGCCAAGGTCTTTGCTACCAGCTTGACGAAAATGTGAATGAGACTGATGGGCGAAAATCCCGCAGAGCGGTGAAGTCGGGCTGTTTAGGGAACGGGATCAACTGCTCTTGGTCAAGGCCCTGGAAGCTGCGTCCGCTAAGCAAGTGCAACTTTGAAAAAGCCTTCATCACATCAGTCTTAACGGTTAAGTTTCATGCACCAACCAGTAGAACCAAAAGTCTGAACTGATGGATAGAACGTGGGCAATCCATATATGGTGTAACCCCCCTCTCACGCGTGACTCTATGAGGCATATACGTGGACTTAAAGGGTTACCGTGTGAAGTTCATTTATGCATTTATAATAGAAATAAACCTGTGTCTTAGTATTCCTTTGCGCTGCTGCATACTTGTATTTTCTTGCTTAATACATGAAAAGCACCGCATATGCTTGCAAATATGATTTCTTAACTGAGTGGTGTGTATATTTGCAGCTTCTCGTGAGCTTTTGGCAACATCCTTCTGAACATGTGCGAATGGCTGCTCGCTCCTTATTTCACTGCTCAGCTCCTCGTTCTGTTCCGCAACCCCTCTGTATAAAGAAAAACAAAATTCCTGATGTCCATTTGACTTCATCTGATCTTGTGGACACACTTATCCCAGTGATGCAGAATGCCTCACTATCTAGTTATGGACAGTTGAAGACGGATGGTGAAATTTTTGATAGAGACGATGATGATGATACTTCTCAGATAAGCTCATGGTTGGAATCATTAGAGAATCAGGAGTGGCTATCTTGGATTGGAGGAACAAGCCAGGACGCAGTTGCATCAAATATCATTGTTGCAGCTGCTTTTGTTGTTTGGTACCCAAGCATTGTGAAAGTTAAGCTTGCAAAGTTGGTTGTTAATCAACTAATTAAGTTGGTTATGTCGATGAATGAGCGTTACAGTTCAACTGCAGCTGAACTTCTGGCAGAGGGAATGGAAAGCACATGGAAAGAATGTTTGGGCACTGACATCGTTCATTTCTTAAGTGATGTCCTTTTCCAAATTGAGTGCCTGAGTAGTGCACCTTCTAGCAATGCGATCTATAAAACTGTAGTTGCTGTTACAATGAGGGAAGCATTGGTTGGTACCCTTTTACCAAGCTTGGCTATGGCTGACATAATGGGATTTTTTGGTGTAATAGAAAGTCAAATTTGGGCTACTTCATCTGATTCACCAGTTCATGTAGTATCACTCAAAACTCTCATCCGAGTAGTTCGAGGCTCTCCAAAGGCCCTGGCTCCTTATCTTGACAAGGTATGCCTGTATCCTTGTCGTAGACTTGTAAATTTTTGTCCTCATTGTACACAATGTAAATTTCTTGTAAGGGTTGTTGTAATCACTATGCATTGTGGCTTTCAATCGTATAACAACAATTTTTATTTTGCGCTATCTTTTGTTCAAAATCCGTGACCCTAAAGTTTACTGTGTGTTCTGTTTGAAGGTTTATGTAGTAGAACATCTTTACAGAAGTCAAAATGCAATTGGTACAACACGGGATTCACTAGGTAGCTCAATGATTGGCGCACATGGTTTTATCGATAATCACACCCCGGTTATAGTCCCATCTCCCTCTTAATGAAAAGTCGGGGGGATATTTACACCGATATATTTCATTTGGTACAACATGATATTTGTAAACCTCAGCTGATTGTTGGGAGAAAGAAGTAGGACCTGTTTCAATAGAGCTGGAATATCTTTCTGTTTTTAAGAGTTGGAACAATTGGCTAGTGTAATCATTTCAGGGTCACAAGCTGGTCTCGCGTTCCTATCATGCGATCATAATTCATATTAACTCCCAATCTGCATTTGGTGGCACTAAGGGATTTTTTTACTTACTGGTTCCTACTCCCTCCGTTCCACAATATAAGATGTTTTAGCCTTTTCACATGTTTTCTAGATTCTCACTAAAATGAGTGGACATATACACTAAAACGTATCTAGATACATGTGAATATGGAAAATGACGAAAACATCTTATATTGTGGAACGGAGGGAGTACTTATTAGTACCTCGGTAGTGGTTAAGGATTTCTCCAAGTTAGAAGCTTTCCAGAGTTGCGGCAAAGCCGATAGTATGTATACTCACATAATTTTGTTGTGGTTTATGAAGTTTCAGTAGAAGACCATGGACACGTTCCAATATTTTTTTTAGATTTTCTTTAATTTTAGCCAACTATGTATAGTTTGAACTTCTCTTTATCAAGCTGTCCTGTACCACAGTGACATGTACCCAAGCATTATATAGAACTAGAACGATACCCCGCGCGTTGCAGGGGGTATCTCTTAAGAAATTAATGAACGCATGAAATGTGTAGTTGACTAGAAATATGCAAGCAAAAAGTTCACTTGTTGGCGAAAAACTAATTTCGATTTTCCCCTAGCACATGATTTAATTTTGTTATTACAAAGCGGGATGGTGTACTCTTATTATTCGAATGGTAAAAAAGAATGCCGTGGACAACTTAATGGCTAAAGAAAAAGTGATGTGGATAATTTCATGTGGAAATTGAAAATAAGTAATGAATGTTAGTGGGATGACATGGACAATTGGTTGGCTAAAAGAGTAAGTGATGTGGATAGCTTGCATGTTGAGATAGAAACATTAGTTGCAGTTAGTGGGGTTTTGCTCTATAAGAAGTATATATATGTTGGGCACAAAAGAAAATGACTTCTTTTATTGTGCAGGCAATCAGCTATATCCTACACACTATGGATCCAAGCAATCTAATAATGCGTAAAGCTTGCATTATTAGCTCAATGATGGCTCTAAGAGAAATTACGCGTGTTTTTCCAATGGTTGCTCTCAATGAATCAATGACTAGATTAGCTGTTGGTGATGCTATTGGAGAGATTCACAGTGCCACAATTCGTGTTTATGACATAGAAAGGTACACATTTTTTGAAGTTGCAGAAAGTTGTATTCGTTGAGCTATTAAATTATGCATCACCAGTGGCATACATGGCTACAGAGTTTGATGGTCACCATGTGTTGACACTTTTGTAGAGAATACAACATTTGAAAGTTCTGTTGGAATGTATTTTGATTGTGTTGGTTTTGAATCAAATGTATGATCTTAATACTTTGTAGCACTGTTGTTAATTTAGATGATACGGTTGAACTGTGTGTTCTCACAAAAAATAAGCTTGAGCTAGGAGGTGCTACTTTGTACTTTGTTCATCTCAAATTTTCAGGTTTTTTTCTTTCTTTGCAGCGTCACAAAAATAAGGATTCTTGATGCATGTGGACCACCAGGTCTTCCAAGCTTTCTTGAAGGGCCATCGGATACAACAACCAACATACTGATTACAGCTTTGAGTTTCTCACTGGATGGAGAGGTTTGATATTACAATCTGCATATACTAGAATCAGAATACTTTTTAACGAAAGACATGTATGTTTGTATTTTACATATAGCTTATGTTGGCTTAAGATTACCTCCCAAGTGTATCAACATATCTTTCAAGTACATTGGTACATACTTTTTTCACACACGTCACAGTTAAGTATTTTCACTAGAGTTTTGCTCAATCTTACGTTCCATGTTACCGTTGTTGGCATGCTCGATACTACCTCTGGGCCAAAGTAGTCAAATGAATGTTGCTTAATCTGCGTGCATTTCTTTTGACATTGGCTACATGCAAATGTCATGTGTATATTTGCGCTTGGATTACCATAAAATCATTATATCCTCCTCATTTCTATTAACATATTAGATAAGAAACCGAGATCAGATCCGTGTTTTAGAGACCATATAAAATAAAATGAACATAAATCACAAGTAACATGTCCATATTCCTTGTGGAGCTGTAGAATGTCTAGTCTATGGTTGAATTATGGCACATTTGATATTTTTGAACCGAAAACAGTAGGAGGCCACTAAAATCTTATTCCCTGTTTTACATCGCCTTGTCTCCTTGTCTCTTTGTAATGGCACATTTATATAATCTATCAACCTACTACGGGTTTCCACTTTGTTACTGTTATAATAGGAGTTTTATTGAGAGAGTTATAGTAGGAGTTAGCCAGTAGTTTAGCTTTATTACAGATACATCTTTATTTGAACTTCACTCTTGCACTGCAAAGGGAACCCCGACATTTGTTTATGTCAAAGCTGGTCCTGTTGCACCACACGAGCACTCATTAGAGAGAATGGAATTATTCTATCTTGAAATAACTATCCTAGATGGCTTATGACAGAACGCAGGAACATTCATCGTATGTTTTCCTTATAGATTATTGTCCATTAGCTACTTGGGGATATTATGCTAATTATCTTGTCCAAAGTGGCTACTAGGCCTGGTGTCCACAGGGTTCATCAATTACTTAGTTTGAATCCCTTTTGATTTTATGCCTAAGGAAATAGTTTTTTGGCATAAGCTGTAATATGAAGTATGGATCATGATGTATGTGTTGCTACTTGTAGTAAAAAGAGTGGTAGCTTTACCTGAAGATCGACCTATGTGATAATCTACTTTTGTAGCTATAGTTTGTTTTGAGGATTATATATGGGAATTCAGGCTATGTTTTGACAGTATTTTCTTACTCCTTTTTACCTAGGGCCTTGTTGCTTTTTCCGAGAATGGATTGATGATTAGATGGTGGTCTCTAGGTTCAGCCTGGTGGGAGAGGCTAAGCAGAAGCCTTACTCCTATCCAATGCACAAAGCTTATCTATGTTCCTCCATGGGAAGGATTTTCGCCCAACTCAGCTCGCCTAAGTATAATCTCTAACATCTTGGGACATGATAAAGGTGCAAATCTAGAGGTATATTTTCTATTTGTTTCTTCTCACTGATCAGGCTGTATTGTTTGGTGTTGGTGAATAATATTGTCAAGTTTTTCTTTATAATTATCATCTTGGAAGTGATGGTCTGAGCTATACAGTAACCAGACATGTCATTACTGTAATTTACTAAAATCATCTATGCATTGCTTATATTAGCTGGAGGTAGGAGAAGTATTTATGGGATGTATTGACTAAGTTCAGTGGACCTGCAAAGAAATGCACACTAATGATCAAGTTCATCAACAAATTAAGTTCATACAGTCCTTAGAACTGCCTGAAACCCAGTTAATCAAACATTACAATTCATAAAGGACATCTATGTGCTGATTGGATAGTTTTGGAACCCTGATCTCAATTCCAAATATCTTGAAATAAATCCATGGGGTTGTAACGTGGATCATATACTTATAAACAAGTATAGTCAGAATCACAATTCTGTCATACGATTCTCTGTCGATACAGTATAAATTGCTTGAACCGGTTCAGTGATTCTAGTTTGTAGAATCCACGATTTGATGACTCTACTAGTTATGATCCGACGATTCACGATTGTACCATAGCACATGTATTACTATTTTTCAAAGTTGCTTATTTGTACTACAACTGATTGGAAGGGCAATGTTGCTTATTTTGTACTACAAGTGATTGGAAGGGCAAGGATGCTGTTAAGACTCGAGTCTTAAGGATAAATTTGTTTCCCTATCCTATATTTGGTTCTCCTTCTATCATGTGTTTGATGTGAAAGTATCATCTCCAGCTCTTTTATCATCTGTAGTATGTTGAGAACACGTAATGGTGGTTATATCTCATTAAAACTCGCTTTATTATTCTCTTCAGTTTTCTTCGTTTTGACTGTCTGAGGTGCAGTCATGTAAATTCTCAGTTGTCATTGGAGAATTATATCGCTACTGTTATTGTATAATGAAATATATGGTTCTGGCCTTTGCAGACTAAGACGAGGGAAGTAGACGAGGCTGATAATCTGAAACTGCTGCTACATAATCTTGACCTTTCTTACCGCCTTCATTGGGTTGGTGGAAAGACCATTAAACTTACAAGGCATGGTCAGGAGTTGGGTATCTTTCAGTTGTGATTAAATGAAGAGTTATGCCGTTGATGACTTATGGATTTTGTTGAGTTGCCTTGGAGTTTTAGTATTCAGATGTACTGAAGTGTGACCAGATTGGCCCAACATCTTAGCCAAACAATCAAGTAGACAGTCATATATCATGTAAGACACTTCTCTTTGTTGTCATGTTTGAAAGATATTCTTGTGCATATGTATGAACACTACATTGTATGTTTCCTAATGTACTATTGGAAAAACATAGAACCCAAACGCAGCACCAAGTCACCAACAGGATTGTTCGGCATATGGATGTCTTTGGAAGGGAGCACTTCTGTTTCACCATCAAGCTACATATGCAGCATGCTTTCTGGTTGGCAGATCAGAGATACTTTGGGCTTAGTGCCAACAAAGGTATTCTCTTGTTCCAGAAGTCTAAAAGTGATCTTTTGGTTTGGTTCCCCATTTAAACCTGCTGGTGTACCAGCACTCATCGTTCAATGAATCTAACTGTATGATCATGCTTGATGCTAAAACACAAGATGATAAATTTGAGAATGAAAAGGTCCAATCAAAATCAGTTTGAAATTAGTTTGAAATATTGCCTGTCATTTGATTGGATAAACCATAGTCATGTATACTTATAATTATCATTTTTGTATTGCCATTTGTACTTAATTTTAAGTGAAGTATAACGGATCAAAGCAGACAATTCATAGTCTTTGCTGAGTTGCTTTGGCTAATAAATATTTTTCCTGAAATCATATTGCAATCTTTCCGCAGTATGGTTCGTGAGAACTGCTAAGAGTCGGGAACTTCTCTCAACTAACTATCATCTGACGGCTTGAGGACTGAAGGATATCAGATTCCTGTAGTAACTTGTTTGAGCTGAAGTCACACGCATTTCTTCACTCTGCTGCCTGTCATCGGTGCTATACTGCTGCTACAGATACCAACTGAAGAAATATACTTGTAATGGTGAGACGAACAAACTAGTAGATTCTTATAACCGAGTGTAGTTAACTCATGATTTACCGACAAGGCAGATTTTCCGTGTTCTACTCTGGAAGTATATAACTGAGGTTGGTTTAAAGTGTAAAAGAATTTGCATCGCAAGGCGATGTATAGTGTAAAATATAAATGAGTGTGCCTGTACAAGCAGTTTTATTTCCACGTCAGAATAAATTTGAATGTGCCTGTACAAGCAGTTTTTTCCCCATGTCAGAATAAATTATTTTGGGTTAAGTAGCAGCTTTAGATTGGCAGAATGTAGAAGAGCATTTCTTCTCTCAATGGCAGGGTTGGGCCGAAGTACTAGAATTCTTGCAGGAGCAGAAGACATCAAACAAGCACACGTCTACATGATTCAGTTTTGGCAAAACCGAATTGTGGAACTTTACCAGTACATTAGACGAGTTAGCTTTGATCCGACCAATCCAGACCGTCTAAAAGGATTCATCCCGTGGATGGGATATTAGTTACAAACGTACAACCTTGTGTACTATGATCACTTGCTCACCAATTACATTCTTTAAAAAAAATGGAGAATTGCTCTCATTATTTTGAGTGATGATTGCACGTTACATACATACAGTACATACGTTTCTCCAGTCTATTCAGCATTCCAAATTTCACGTCGATAGGGTCCCAAATTGGAAAGTGTTTGTCAGCCCCAGGGAAAGAAAAAAAACGCGTGCTGTGAAGAGTAATTTCTTTCAAGATCACCGCATCATATCCCAATCCAACGCGGTAGAAAGATCGAAACTCTAGAGCATTTATGTCAAATTCCCATAAACAAGACACTTTCCAAATTTCTGTCCGATCCGGATCCAGTTAGGAATTTGGCTGTGCCTTGGTCACAAGCCATATGGTAACTTATTGCAGACGGTGATTTCTTTCCAAAATTACCGCGTCGATGAGATCCAAATCTAACACGGAGCAGTAACAAAATTGGAACTTTGGCGCCATTTATTGCAGCGCCTCTTTCTCCTTTATATACACCCGCCCCCGGCCTTTCCTTGCACCTCGCTCCATCGCATAGCATAGATCTATAGATCAGAAAGACAAGAAGCAGAGAGCAAAGAACCGCCGCTGCTGTGCTTTAGCTTCTCAGCAATGGCGCATCCACCGCTTGAGAACGGCAAGAAGACGAAAGGGCGGCAGCGCGTGCCGATGTGCCGGATTGAGAACAAGCCGGCCCGGCAGGTGACCTTCTCCAAGCGCAAGAAAGGGCTCTGGAAGAAGGCCGCCGAGCTAGCCGTGCTCTGCGGCGTCAAAGTCGGCCTCATCGTCATCTCGGAGGCCGGCAAGGTGTTCGTTTTCGGCAGCCCCTCCGTCGACGCCGTCCTGGGCTGCGGCGGTGGCCACGACGACAGCGACGCCGCGGACAGGGAGGCCCTGGCCCTGGAGGCGCTGCGTCGGGAGACGAAGGAGAAACACGCGGAGGTCATGGCGGAGGCTAAGCGGATGAGCGACATCGGGAACAAGGTGGTGGAGTTGAAGATGCAGACGGGGAAGCGCTTCTGGTTCGAGGTCGATCCGGCCGCTCTCGGGGTGGAGGAGCTGCCAGTGTTCGTCAGGTCGCTCCAACGCATCAGGGACAACGTTCGCCGCCGCGCCGACAAGCTGCAGTCGACTCCGCCGTGTCGACAAGCTGCAGTCGACTCCGCCGCCGCAGTAGAGCCCACGCTTCTGTTAACGAGTTAATCACCGGTGGGCTTAGGCTATTAGTTAATTGATTGGGTCGCTAGTAATTGCGTTCTGCTACCGTGTATGATTGGCCCTGCGTGCCAATTGACAAGTTATCAAGTTTTCAGATTAATAAGAATCTTTTTTTCCTCGTCCAATTAGCAGTCTTCCAAACCGAGATTCCTCATTGGTTTTGAGGTTTTTTCTTGCTTTAGTTCGTTTCTGTATTCGTTGCTCTATTTCAGTTGATTCGTTTGATCCGAGGGAGTAGCATTATCATCTAATATTAACTATAGGTCGTTAACTCAACTTTTTGCACAAATCATGCATCATTTGATCAACTAGCAAGGTGGCCCTCGCAAATGCGAGGGCAACGTCTTTAGGGTATGTATGGTCTGCCGCTTAGCTAGCTGGGGTGCTGATGCTGGTGCTGGGCAAGGTGAAGGCCTCCCATCGCCTCCCGTGTTCTCTCTGCAGCCTGCCTCAACAGATCGGTGTTTTTTTTACTTGAGCACCAATGCAGCCTACCTCGACCGGTCGGTCTTCTTTTTTACGTGAGCAGCGGTCGAATTTAATGCGTGCACGCTCAACACGATCGTGTTTGTGTTGCACTCTTTTTAAGCTGACCGATCGGGTAGCTTTGCCCATGACAGTACTTACGTGACAGCACAATCGTGTTGGACATTGATATTTATGATTAAAGGTTACGTTGTTACCGATCTGTCGCTAAATCTTAACCGTGTAATTTGGATCCAACTATCAAAATTAATTTAGATGATGTGGATTAACGTAATGCCTCGAAAACTAACTCATTTTGCTTTTAGTATATACTCCCTCCGTTCCAAATTACTTGACACACATTTGTCAAAACACGAATGTATCTAGACACTAAACAAGTATAGATACATCCGTTTTTGGAGAAGTGCAAGTCATCTAATTTGGAACGGAGGGAGTAATAGATAGACTAGATGAACATAAGATTTGATGCATGATTTGTAATTAATCTGGTGCTACTGGAACAGTTCATCTGTAAGTCACTTGGGATTGGATAGAAGCCTTTTCTTTGAATTGCAGGCCGCTCCAGTTACTGAATTAAACGCATTGCGACAACAGATTGTTCGCTTTAGACATTAGAGTATACTGCACGGAGCTAACAGATATGCATTCAGAACATATTACACCTGTAATGCTAATAGAAGTAGCACACAACACATACAGATAACAGTTTCTACGCTAAGAGACTAGCTCTTCTTATCTTCCCCGGTTCTCCAATTCTTCTTTAACGATAATGGAATGTTCCTTTCCAGACCACTACATCTGCTAGATATGTCCTCCAGGACCTCAGCAGTATAACCACTGCTATACAGAGACACACGTTCTCATGGGCTCGAATCTCTGAGTTTATAGTTATTAATTCATCTCTGATAATATAATACTTCCTCATACATGTTCCTTAATTTGAAACCAAATGTCAAACCTCCACTTACAACCTTCAAACGAAAATGAAACTTGCATTCCGATTCAATATAGTCCTACTGAGAATCGGGTGATGGTCTTCAAGGTCTGCCTCTGCACCATCCTCAAGCGGCAGCACATACAATTCAACAACTGACGGCAACTTGTGCAATTTCCTCCGTCAGGTCGAAGCAAAGGCCAACAAGCCTTCGACAATGGCAGCATAAAAGAGAAAAGGGGAATAATGATGTGCAGGGTTTGGGTCTTCTGGAGTGACTCGGGGCAGGTGCTTAGATTTTTTTTAGATCAAGTGCTTTGTAAAATAAACTGGTTCCTCTTGCCACGTAGGATTGTCAAAGGGCCTGTTTTATACTCCCTCCATTCCAAATTAATTGACTTGGGTATGTCCAAATATGGATGTATCTAGACACTATATAAGTATAGATACATCCGTATTTGAACAAAACCAAATCAATTAATTTGGAACGGAGGGAGTACATGTCAACTGAACAAGGCAATGTACTACTCCGTAGAAGAAACCAGTTAAACTCTGTAGCATCTGATATAGGCATCAACGTGCCATGGCAGCCTCTGCACCATCCTCAAGCCGCAGCACAGACACTTCAACAAAAGGCAACAACTTGTGCGATTTCCTCCGTCACGCCGAAGCAATGGCCAACAAGCCTTTGACCATGGCAGCATAAAAGAGAGAAGGGGAATAATGATGTGCAAGGTATATCATCTCTCTTTGAGCACCATATATGACTATCCACATATCCATTATACACGGATTTATAGTAGGCACTAAGCCAGAGGTTATATACAAATGTTGTGAGGAAAGGAGTATAAAGTTACATACAGCTGACCGAACAATATGAAGCTTCTATCACAACCATGAGCACTGGATCCCATTCTCAACTGGATTACTTTCTATGTTAACAACAATCATATTTTACATATTTATTTTGACTAACTAGCTGCCTTAGCAGTACAGATGTCAACTGAGCATTCCAAACACTCTGAAAGCCAATTAAGACTACGCTACCAGAAAGCAAAATTTCAACACTAGCTTTCTGACAGCTGTTGATCTAGGAGATTTTGGACTCTATACGTATATCTTGAGATCAGACGGACCAGCAAAAAAAATCAGGACAAAACACATCTAACAGGGAGCAATAATTTGTTCCAGCAGGTCTTTCATGATTATGCCATATTCAGGTTCAGTAATCCAAACACACAAAACAACCTCTCGAGGGCAGTAACGGTAGCAGCAAGTTTCACCTATCCAAATGTATGCCTGCAATTTACAAGGCAATGTACTAGAAGAACTCTAACATCTTATATGCAGCTACGTACTGCTATCTATCCCCAATCCCAAACGATGGCTAGATTAGGCAAGCAATGCAATAACCTGATGGTGTGAACGAACGAACGCGTACAGTGAAGTACCACTACTGCCGCTGCGGCGGCTTGGCAGGTTTGGCCAGCTCGTCTATGCGGCGGAGGACGTCGTCCCTGAGCACATCGAGCGCCGTGGCGAACTCCGGCAGCTCCTCCTCCCCGAGCGCGTCCACATCCACCTCCCACCAGTGCTCCCTCCCTTGTTCCTTCTGCGCCGCCTTGATCTTCTCCGCGACGGCGCGCAGCCGCGCATGGTCCTGCGCGACCCACGCCTCGATCGACCCGGCGTCACACCTCATCGCCGCCGTTTCGGTCCCGGCGTCGGCTCCGTCAGCAGCGGTGAGGAAGCTGCGGAGGACGGACTCGACGGCGGGGTTGCCGAAGAGGGTCGGCTTGCCGTTGCCGGCGGCGGGGAGGCGAGGACGGCGAGGTGGGGGGCGAAGAGCTCGGAGACCTCGCGGGCGTCTTCGAGGAGCCTGCCGCGGCGGTAGGCGATCCTTTTTCTGCGCAGCCTGCGAGCTTCGGCGTGGCCGCCGGCGTCGTGGTCCTGCGGCCGCCGCGCAGTCTCCATTGGCTTCGCTTGGGATTTCTCCAATCAGCAGTGCAGAAGAAATGGAGCTCTCCGGAAGCTCGTGGGCCTGCCCTAACTGGGCCCCGAGTACGAAGTAAGTGTGGAATGGGATTTTTGTCTCATTTCAGATAAATAAAAGGTCTTTCTACTCACCCAGTTCCGAATTATAATACTCCCTCCGATCCATATTAATGGACTCAACATTGTCTAGATAACTAGATGCATCCGTATCTAGATAAAGTTGAGTCCATTAATATGGATCGGAGGTTGTATGTTTTTGGTTTTACTTCAATGTGGACTATATATTAACTGAAATGAGTCAACAAACACATTCAAAGCGTTTAGATACATATACTTTTTGTTTATAGATATACCATCTTATAGCTTGGAGCGGCAGACTATTATTTTCTTCTGAAAGTCCACAAACCGATAGAATATGGAGCGTGTTATGTGTGTCGTTTGGACTCGTCGCTGGTATGTAGGTTCGGAGCAACATTTTGCATGTTGTTAAGTTGTTTGCACAACTTCGCGTTGTTTGGTTCGATGCGTTAAACAAGACAAAGTTCTCAAACCCCATGTATAGTTCACCAACACATATTTAACACCACCAAGGTTGACATAAACCTAAACCGTCTGCTCGTTTTTCATCGTCGATCATGGCGATGACAGCTTCGTGCTCTTTGCACTTCTGAGCCACCTCAAAGTAAGAATATTTGATTACGACCAGCCTAAAAAAATCTTGCTTCACTAGCTTGATGGTAAGTAAGTACCCTATCATCACTTAGTGAGCAATGGAAAAACTCGGCCATCCTCTATCCATGACAAATCTCAGGTGCTATAGTACCTTGCATGAGTACTGGGGGCTCATGGAGATGACCAATCTTCGATTTAATTCCCCTCGACCTCTTAGTGGATCCCTGATGGCCCTTGACGTAGTTACCTGCGTCAAAAGAAAATGGGTTAGGTTGAGACTCCAAGTGCAGAGTGTGTAGTATATGGTAGACAGTTTTCCCCACGAGGGGTGACTCGAGGGTTTGATATCGAACTCTCGGGGAATCAGTAGTGAAAGATTTATCTTTTTATCCTTCTCTTGAAAACCTACAAAACAAGGTAAGTTGTTTTGGTCCTCAACCTCACCTAGTGGTTGTCAAGCACAAGGTGTGTGAGAATAATATGAAAATATAATGCAAGCAAAACAGTGAATAAATATGCAATGATGATAAATAAATATGCAAGGATGTCATACCCGTAGATGTGATAGCCTTCAGATAGCTACCTGCGTGTAAAAGTAAACGGGGTTAGGTTGAGACTCCAAGTACAGAGTGTGTAGTAAGTGGAAGACGTGTTTTCCCCACGAGGGTGACTCGAGGGTTTAATATTGAACTCTCGGGGAATTAGTAGTGAAAGATTTATCTTCCTATCCTTCTTTTGATTACCTACAAAACAAAGTTAAATGTTTTGGTCCTCAACCTCACCTGTGATTGTCAAGCACAAGGTGTAAGAATGATATCAATATAGTATGTGATGCAAATAAGAAATAAATATGCAATGATGGTAAATAAATATGAGTGGATGGTGGTAACAATGATAAATGATATTTTTGGGTTTTTTATGATGTATGCAAGATGTAAAAGTGTTTTTGTATTTTCGGATTTAATAATGGCAGAAAATGTAAAAATGGTAAAAGTTGTTGGAAAGGTGTTTCTTATGATTGAAAATGGACCGGGGTTCATGGTTTCACAAATGCACTCTCTCTTTAATAAAGTAGTAGACAATGGAACACTAGAGTTGACATATGAGATTGCAACACAAAAGTTTAGTGACAAGTTACTAATTATATGGGCATCACGTCCTAACATAGAGACCTTTTGTTTATTAGTCTCACTTATACTCCACCAAGATGCGAACTAAATCATAAGACCTCATTAATTAAGATGACTCAGAGTATAGCTTTAAGTATCATGACATGAAGTTAAAATAAGAACATGCTAGATCTAGTCATGGAGTAGTGGCAATGGTCACACCCACATCTCCGGTAACATAGTATTTTTCTTTATCACTAGTGAAGCAACAAAGTAAGGTAAACATATCCAAGTGGATCGCGGAACTATCTCTCACGTTCACCGCACTAGCCACCCGCCGTTACTCCAACTAATACACACATCACCCCACACACGCTATCATAAACATGCTTGATCAAAACAAGTAAATAGGAATGGGGTACATAATATGCCTCTATATTCATAACTGAAACAAAACATTTGCAATCTCAAACATATATTAACTCATATAAAGATCCACCACATAAGTATTACATAGATGACCGTAATCATGTTCAGCAGCTCATACGGTGCTAATTAGTGAAGCTCAAAGAGAGGAGAGATACATAAGTTACTTCCACAAACCCATAGTCCAGAGGTGGACTACTCCCTCTTCATCATGGAGACGGTGGAGAAGTCGAGAGAAGATGTAGACCACGCCGGCAGCGCCCCGCCAGAGTTTTCCTCCTCCAATCTCCAGCTCCAGGTCTCTGTTTTGGCGGCGTTCCTTTCCAGAGGGCGTCGGGAACTATTTTTATAGTCGGTTTTAGGTCAAAACCTAGTCGGTGGAGAAAAGATCGACGACAACGGAGCGTCGAGACCCAACTTGAGGGGTCCCACGCGACCAGGTACAGGTGCCGCGTGGGCCCACCTCTTTTGGCCCTCGGGTCTCCGTCTGTTTGCTTCCTTTGTCCCAAGTCTTCTTCCTTCTAAATATTAACGCTCGTAAATTTGTAGGTCATCTGGATGTCGTTTGGGTCCCTGAAACATTAAAATAAAGAAATAGGGTTTTTTTGCCTACGCAGGGTTAATTCCATAAAAATAGGAAATAAATATAATATTCCCAAAAATCATTATAAAACATTGATATAAGCCTTATATGATGCAAATATCATTGGAATATAATTAATATAGTGCAAAGTTCATGTATGCATTTTACATGCATCAGGATGGTGGAAACAATAATAGATGATATTTTTGGGTTTTGTATTGTGAATGCAAGATGTAAAAGTGTTTTTGTATTTTCGGATTTTTAAATGGCAGAAAATGTAAAGTGGATAAAAGTTGTCGGAAAGGTGTTTCTTATGATTAAAAATGGACCGGGTTCATAGTTACACAAATGTACTCTCTCTTTAATAAAATGCTAGATAATGGAACACTAGAATTGACATATGAGATTGCAACATAAAAGTTTCATGGCAAGTTACCAATTATATGGGCATCACATCCTAACATAGAGGTCTTTTGTTTATTAACCTCTCTTATACTCCACCAAGAAAGGAATTAAATTGAGTTATCCTAGTATTAAGGTAAATCAGAGTATACTTTAAGTCTTATGACATGAAGTTAAAATAAGAACATGCTAGATCTAGTCATGGAGTAGTGGCAATGGTCTCACCCACATCTCCGGTAGCAAGGTATTTTTCTTTATCCCTAGTGAGGCAACAAAGTAAGGTAAATGTCGTCGTATGGAACAACAGATGCCTAGGGGTAGGCTTGAGGTTGGGGCCGATGGACGCTAGAGGATTCGGGAGTGATAGCGTACTAATGAGCGCACACAGAATAACAAGCAATCACACAAACACACACGATCTACCCAGGTTCGGGGCCCTCGTGAGGAGGTAACACCCCTACTCCTGCCTGCCTCTCTGTATATCTCGGTGTCTCACAAATACAAGGTTGCTCCTCGAGCTGTATGTCTCAATAATGGAGACGGGCTCAAGGAAGAAGAAGAGCGCTACGGGGGAAAATGAGCCCAAGGGCCTCTGTCCGCCCGCGCGTGGCTCTTCCCCTGGTGCTCCTTATATAGAGGGAGCCCAAGGGACAAGGGGTGGCCCACAGGTACTATGCAGACACTGTACATGACATGACTACGGGGGTCTTGTCGCACTATTGCTGAGTTGACTGATGGGGTCTTGTCAGCACTGTAGCTGCGTCATGGGGATGGGCTTGGCACGTCCCGTCCGTCCTTGCTTTTGTCTTCTAGCTCCTGTCTCCGGGATCTTCGGTAGGTGGCAGGAGAATCTTTGTACTTGTCGAGGATATTTCTGGGATGTCGGAGGTGTGGCGGGGGACGTCGCCGAGGTGTGGTCGAGGCAGCGCTGGAGATGTCGGTGGCTGGAGCATGGATGACTCGGTTGTAGAAGTGCCTGGGGGCCTCGGTCGAACGAGGAGTGGCTGGAGACGTCGGTTGATTCAGCCACGCTGGAACCAGATGCTTCGCAAACCGAGTAAAGCCGATCTCGGCCTGCCCGGTGTGGCCTGTCCGAGGTATCCTTGCCTCGGCCCGATTGAACAGAGCCGAACTCGGCCTGGCTTCCCGTCCGAGGTAAGCTGGTCTTGGCTCGACCGAGCAAGGCTGAACTCGGCCTGCCCAGGAATGGCCCGACCGAGGTGAGGCGTAGAGGCCGGCCTGCCTGGGACCTCGGCCCAACCCGAGACAAGGAGGCAATGCCTCGGCCTGCTTAGGACCTTGGCCCAAGCCGAGCGTTGGAGGAAATGTCGGCCCGCTCCGAGTTTGGGATATCTCAGCCCAACCGAGCTTGGCCATCTCGTTCTGCTCCGCTCCGAGCTTGGCCATCTCGGCCTGCTCCGCCCCGAGATGGAGCAGCTTCGGCCCACCGAGGTAAGTGGATTTCGGCCCATCTCTGGGTATGTCGGTCTGGACTGGACCAATGTCGGCCCAGGCTGTTTTCTGCTGTCTTTATCTTTTATTTATTTCTCTTCCGCCTCTTCTAACAACTCCACAAAACCATTAAACTTGGGGTACCCGGGGTTACATCCCCGACATTAGTCCCCGAGGCTGTTGGGGACTCGCAGAGTCGCGCACAGACTTTACAAAAACAAATAACCATACCAACAAACCTCTATATACACAACATCTTGCCTGCATGGGCACCATTATATGTCGGTTCTTAGCCATCTTGGGCTTTACCGAAGTCGGATGTCGCCAGCATTAGCTGGACCGACATAAACCTGCATGTATGTATCTCATATGCCGGTTTTTAGCCACTTTGGGCGTTTACCAACATCAGATGTCAGCAGCCTGAGCTGGATTGACATAAACATATCTCATATGTCGGTTTGTAGCCACTCTGGGCGTTTACCGACATTAGATGTCAACAGCCGGAGCTGGATTGACATAGACACATCTCATATGTCGGTTTTTAGCCACTCTGGGCATTTACCGACATTAGATGTCAACAGCCTGAGCTGGATGACATGGGCATATCTCATATGTCGGTTTTTGCCACTTTGGGAGTTACCGAAGGCGCATGTCGCCAGCATTAGCTGGACCGACATAAGCCTGCACGGGCTTATCTCATATGTCTCGGTATCTCGGCCTCTCTGGTCATATCTCATATGTCGGTTTTTAGCCACTCTGGGTTTTTACCGCACAGATACGTTGGCAGCCTTAGCTGATCCAACACGTATAACCGCATTGGATGACTTGGCATCTTGCCATCACAGGCACTTGCCTTATGCCGGTTCGAGATATATCTCAACACATTATGCTCAGTGAGTTGGGATACTCTTCGACTCACTGAGCCGGGATAGCGATGCTATGATACTCTGGCAAACTGGGATAACTGAAGAATCATGTTAGTCGGTTAAGCTGGTGAATACAGCGATCCAGAGATACTCGAGGATATGAGAGAGATGCCGTGATACTCTGGCGAACCGAAATAAATGGCGATCTGGGATATGGAATGATGCCGCGATACTGTGGCAAACCGAAATAAACGGCGACCTGGAGAATACCGATAATGCCATGATATCTTGGGTGATTTGAGATAACCAATATAACCATGATCTTGGTGATGAGTATTCTCTCAATAAAACCGATACCACCTTTCAACGTTAGTTCAAGCAGATACACAAAGAATATTTGACGGGAACATCAATTCTACTAACAGAGGTAAACTAGTTCCAGCATATGACAGAAATTGAATCTAGCAGTAAATACTATGCACCAGGATGCATACTCGGTTTCAACCGAGTCCCCGAGATATTTTTTTTATCTAGGAGAAACTGCAAAACAGACTTTCCGGCTAGTCCCCGGGTCACGATATCTCGTTCCCGGGGGAAACAGCTAAGCAAGGTACGAAAGGGGCAGTCCCTGAGTACCATTCAAGACTAACCGAACGGCATGCATCCTTAATATATTGTAAATACTCACGTAGCAATCTTGGTGCCGGGTAGATGCCCTTGTTCAGGTTGATGAAGTACGTGAAGTCGGACTCCAATCAATCCTAGGAATTGCTGAGAACTCGCCTGGATCCCGCCCTAGTGCTAGCATTCTGTACGCCGAGGTCTTCCGCTAAAGCCGACCTGTTGCCTTACTGATGTCAAAATAACACAGCGCCCGGCATCAACCCATGTGATGCCGGCCCACTTTGCCGCGCATGCTGGCTTGAGCGGCATTGGCCCAGCCGAGACTAGATGCTGGTGCCACGATCCAGGAGATCATCCCAACCCGACAGGGAAGCCAGCCTGCCGGATCACCGACGTCGGCCCAGCCGAGGCGCGGGGTCAACTCGCTTTATCCGAGGCTGGGGGCCACTTGGCCCAACTCGGATTTCTCTTTCTTCTCTTATCCTCCTCCTCCTCCCGCATGAGATAGCTTCGATGGAGAGCCGGCCAGGGCGCGGACGGCAGGAGGAGGCCGTCTGGGCGGTGGAGCCGGTCGGCCGGAAGACGGCTGAGGCAGGGCCGGCTCGCGAGGTCGAGGCGGGCGCAGCCGGCTGAGGTCGGGGTTGACCGGAGCACGGCGAGGGCGGATGAGCCGGAGGCGTGGTCGAGCGCAAGACGCGCCGGGGCAGCGAGGTCGCGGGAGAGGAGCAACGGGACGGCGCCGGCCAGGGCGGATCCGGCGCGGGCGTAGCTGGGCGGAGGAGCTGGAGGCGAGGTCGGTGCTGGCCATGGCGAGGGCGGCCAGGGCGCGACCGAGGCGGAGGTGGAGACGGCCGGGCGCGGTGAATCCGGGACGGGGAACGGCCGGACGCGAGCAAGGCACGGACGAGCTCGAGGCGGAGCTGCCGAGGTCGAGGGTGTGTCGGCAGGGCACGGATGCGGGCGAGGCGAGGTTGACTCGGCCCATGGCGAGGATGACTCGGCCCAAAAACCCCATAATTGAGCCGGGTCAGCAAATATGTCGGACTGGGCTGCATTTAACTCGATTTGGGCTGTGACTATGTTGGATTTGGCTGTGTATATCTCGGATTTAACCCACAAAACTCGGAATTGACCCAGTTAACTCGGAATTGACCAAGTTAACTCGGATCTGACCAAGTTAACTCGGAATTGACCCAGTTAACTTGGTCTGACCAAGTCACTCCGGATTTGACAAGCTGACGCTTGTTTTGACTCTTGTCAACCCGGGGATGATGTCGGAGTCGAGTCCCCGAGTTAACCGAAAAGGCCCCGTCTGAATTTGATCCAGCAAGCGCCACTATCAGCCCCACGGTGGGCGCCAACTGTCGTCGTATGGAACAACAGATGCCTAGGGGTAGGCTTGAGGTTGGGGCCGACGCTTCGGGGAGGGATAGCGCGCTAATGAGCGCACACAGAAGAACAAGTAATCGCACAAACACACGCGATCTACCCAGGTTCGGGGCCCTCGTGAGGAGGTAACACCCCTACTCCTGCCTGCCTCTCTGTATATCTCGGTGTCTCACAAATACAAGGTTGCTCCTCGAGCTGTATGTCTCAATAATGGAGAAGGGCTCAAGGAAGAAGAAGAGTGCTACGGGGGAAAATGAGCCCAAGGGGCCTCTGTCCGCCCGCGCGTGGCTCTTCCCCTGGTGCTCCTTATATAGAGGGAGCCCAGGGGACAAGGAGTGGCCCGCAGGTACTATGCAGACACTGTACATGACATGACTACTGGGGTCTTGTCGCACTATTGCTGAGTTGACTGATGGGGTCTTGTCAGCACTGTAGCTGCGTCATGGGGATGGGCTTGGCACGTCCCGTCTGTCCTTGCTTTTGTCTTCTAGCTCCTGTTTCCGGGATCTTCGGTAGGTGGCAGGAGAATCTTTGTACTTGTCGAGGATATGGCTGGGATGTCGGAGGTGTGGCGGGGGACGTCGCCGAGGTGTGGTCGAGGCAGTGCTGGAGATGTCGGTGGCTGGAGCATGGATGACTCGGTTGTAGAAGTGCCTGGGGGCCTCGGTCGAACGAGGAGTGGCTGGAGACGTCGGTTGATTCAGCCACGCTGGAACCAGATGCCCCGCAAACCGAGTAAAGCCGATCTCGGCCTGCCCTTGTGTGGCCCGGCCGAGGTATCCTTGCCTCGGCCCGATTGAACAGAGCCGAACTCGGCCTAGCTTCCCGTCCGAGGTAAGCTGGTCTTGGCTCGGCCGAGCAAGGCCGAACTCGGCCTGCCCAGGAATGGCCCGACCGAGGTGAGGCGTAGAGGCCGGCCTGCCTGGGACCTCGGCCCAAGCCGAGACAAGGAGGCAACGCCTCGGCCTGCCTAGGACCTTGGCCCAAGCCGAGCGCTGGAGGAAATGTCGGCCCGCTCCGAGTTTGGGATATCTCGGCCCAACCGAGCTTGGCCATCTCGGCCTGCTCCGCTCTGAGCTTGGCCATCTTGGCCTGCTCCGCCCCGAGATGGAGCAGCTTCGGCCCACCGAGGTAAGTGGATTTCGGCCCATCTCTGGGTATGTCGGTCTGGACTGGACCAATGTCGGCCCAGGCTGTTTTCTGCTGTCTTTATCTTTTATTTATTTCTCTTCCGCCTCTTCTAACAACTCCACAAAACCATTAAACTTGGGGTACCCGGGGTTACATCCCCGTCAGTAAACATACCCAAGTGGATTGTGTAACTTCTCTCACTTTCACCGCACTGGCCACCCCCCGTTACTCCAACTAATGCACACATCACCCCTCACACGCTCTCATACACATGTTTGATCAAAACAAGTAAACAAGAACGGGGTACATAATATGCATCTACTGTCATAACTGAAACAAAACTATTGCAATCTCAAACATATATTAACTCATAAAAAGATCCATCACAAAGGTATTACATAGATGACCGTAATCATGTTCAGCAGCTCATACGGTACTAATTAGTGAAGCTCAAAGAGAGGAGAGATACATAAGTTACTTCCACAAACCCATAGTCCAGGGGTGGACTACTCCCTCTTCATCATGGAGACGGTGGAGAAGTCGTTGGAGAAGATGGAGACCACGCCGGCAGCTCCCCGCCGGAGTTTTCCCCCTCTAATCTGCAACTCCAGGTCTTTGTTTCGTGGTTTCTGTGTTTCGGCGGCGCTCCTTTCCGAAGGGCGTCGGGGACTATTTTTATAGTCGTTTTTAGGTCACGAGAAAGCCTCTGGAAGAAAGATCGACAGCAACGGAGCGTCGAGGCCCAAGTTGGTGGGTCCCACGCGGCCAAGGAACCTGGCCGCGTGGGCTCATCTAACTTGGCACTCGGGCCTCCGTTTGTTCGCTTCCTTCGCTCCTACGCTTTGTTCCTTCGAAAAACTGATGCTGGTAAAATATTAGGTCTTTTGGACGTCGTTTGGGTTCCTGAAACATCAAAATATAGAAAACATGGTTTTCTGCCTGTGCAGGGTTAATTCCATAAAAATAGGGAAACTATGAAATATTCCAAAAATCAATATAAAACAATGATATAAACCTTATATGATGCAAATATGATTGAAATATAAGTAAAACAATGCAAAGTTCATGTATGCATTTTACATGCATCAATCCCTTAGTATCCGACAATAGGATCTGGATACCTATACGATTCACACGTATCTACGACGATCTTTATTGTGTGAATCTTAAGTATTCTATTTACGCTTCCTTTTGTTTCATGATACTCTACCCAAGCCGAGCCGAGACTCTAGCAGTATTGATGACGGGAAAATGGGGCAATCGAAATAATACAATACGCGCCTACGCCATAGAGACAAATAGTATTTAAATTTAAAGTAGGCAAATTAAAATGAGACAAATATCAAGTATTGCGAGTACATATTTCCGGAACTCTTATATTTATATAAAAGAACCGTTACTTACATCTGCGAAAAGAAAACCCCTAATTAAGAATTCCAACGTTTCTAAATACATATGATTACAAGTTTACATATGACTATTACTGTAATACCCCGTTTCCCAATAATGATTTTCAAATAAATTATGATTTTGGATTCTCCTTATCCATCTTTTAATCGATTTAAAAATTCAACTATTTGGTGTTGTGGATGTGTCGGGCTCGTCGAGACCGTCGAAATGGACTACTCGTTTGCCCAAATCGGACACCGGATGCATCTTTCATGTCTTATTTTATTTCAGTGGCCATGATTATTTGCTATGGTCGAAAATGGTTTATTAAAAACGTTTTTATCTTGGACTGGATAAGTTCCATCCCTAGCTCCTTATCCTGGCGTGGCCTAACATCCTCCAAGCCGCCGACCATCTCCTCAATCCTTCCCCCGAAGCTCTCTCCTCTTTCCCTCCCATGGCGCCTCCTCCCTCCCCTCTTCTCCCCTGACCTCTCCTACCTGCACCACGTCCTAGCCCTCCTCCAGGGGCTGCTACTGGACCAGGTCTTGAGGAGGAGGAAGAAAGAACAAGAGGAGCACAAGGACAAGAGAAAGGAGAAGAAGAGACGACCCCCACGTTTTCCCTGTCCGATTTCCCTTTCCCAAGCTTCAAGGGTGAGTTCCCCCACCCTCTATGACACTCATAGGTGCTGTACATGTTGATTCCACAATCTCTAGGGAAGGGGAATAGCAAGATCTATACGAAATTAGGTGAAAAGAGTTCAATATTTCCGTTTCTGGGCAACCAGGGACACAAATCTCCAATTTCGAGTACCTTAATGGCAAAATCAGAGGTTGGGTCTGTGGAATGTTATGTAACCCTCGTTCCCACGATCGTTTTGAGTGGTTAAACGCATTAATCGGAGTTGTGAAGCTCCTGTTATACCTGTTTCAGTGCAGCTGTACCAGATTTCAGAAACAGCACAGGATAGGTTTTCTACATGGGTGTTAGGAGCATTTAATATTCATCAAAATGCATGTTTTGTTCCTTCCTAGCTGGAGTGTGATGCCTAGGTTATAATACAGAAGGATTCACTTAATTTCAATGAGTATTCTTCTTGTTATGGTTTTCCAAAGAGAGCTACTCGTTATTCTGAAACTGGAAAACAGCAGAGATGTATTTGTTGGTTATGACCTTCATAACTCCATATTTTGAGTTTGAATGTTCAGAGTTATTTGTAGCTAAGTTCTGTATGAATCCATAGACATCTTGTTTTCTTATTTTAGAGCTTTCTAGCTCGAGATAGGAATTCTTTCATGAAGGGGCAGCAAAAGGGTTGCTTCCCCGGATATGGGTTTAGCCACATTTTATGTATGTGCTCTGCATAGTAAATCTTGTTTAAGTATTGAAACTTGTTTGTGCTTTGCTTACTCACAGGTGTGGGATTATTCCCAGTCAACGTCTTCGCTATCGGTAAAGGCAAGTGCATGACGAACCTCACTTTCTTATATTCGGTGTGCTGTTTGTTGAGCTTCCAGTGTGTTTGGATCTTATTCAATGTTTATTCGATTCAATATTCTTCTTCTAAACTCCACGGGTTCGCAGATTGGTAAATTCCGAGCCAATACTGTGGCAGATTGGTAAATTCCGAGCCAATACTGTGGCAGGTCGGTAAATTCCGAGCCGACACGTTGGTAAATTCCCAGCCAACACTGCCTTCACATGATGATTAATTCTCCGTCACATGTGCTAAAACCCACAGTTCAGTTTTCAGAAGAATTGTGTGATACCGAGTGAAGTACTAATGATGTTCATTGTCTAATGTCGTTATGGTTCCATTTTGTACTTGCTGAGTATTTCTATACTCATCCTTGCATTTTCATTTGGTTTTCAGGTACTAAATAAGCGATATGCATGGGATATGGGCGTAGCACCTCCACCTCATTTGACACATCACACATATTCATATAATATGTAGTGGAAACCACATAACTTCAAATAATAATCAGTACTCGGTTGAGCCGTGGCATATCTAGTTATCTTGCCTGTTTCGTTATCAAATTCATATTAATTCTTGTCCAGGATGCCCTTTCGAGGCTCTGTCCAATTTTCAGTTACGTTCTATACTTGGTAGATTTTGTTGTAGCGCGGTAGCATCTCAGGTAAGGTTGAAACCTGGGGTGTTATAGTTGGTATCAGAGCCCGGCTTTAGATCTCTGGTGTTGTCCTCTCCTTAATTGGTATGCTAATAACTTAAAACTTGACACACTGGTGCACAGTAGGATGGGTTTTGGCCTTTGGGTTGTTCCTGATTTCAGATGAACATTGTTTTTCATGAGTGCTTCTATAGTTGTTCCCTAGTAAACTGGATGTCCTTGTATTCGACAAGTTATAATGAAAGAAGAACTCGAGGGCGAGTTCCTTTTAAGGTGGGTAGACTGTAATACCCGTTTCCCAATAATGATTTTCAAATAAATTATGATTTTGGATTCTCCTTATCCATCTTTTAATCGATTTAAAAATTCAACTATTTGGTGTTGTGGATGTGCCGGGCTCGTCGAGACCGTCGAAATGGACTACTCGTTTGCCCAAATCGGACACCGGATGCATCTTTCATGTCTTATTTTATTTCAGTGGCCATGATTATTTGCTATGGTCGAAAATGGTTTATTAAAAACGTTTTTATCTTGGACTGGATAAGTTCCATCCCTAGCTCCTTATCCTGGCGTGGCCTAACATCCTCCAAGCCGCCGACCATCTCCTCAATCCTTCCCCCGAAGCTCTCTCCTCTTTCCCTCCCATGGCGCCTCCTCCCTCCCCTCTTCTCCCCTGACCTCTCCTACCTGCACCACGTCCTAGCCCTCCTCCAGGGGCTGCTGCTGGACCAGGTCTTGAGGAGGAAGAAGAAAGAACAAGAGGAGCACAAGGACAAGAGAAAGGAGAAGAAGAGACGACCCCCACGTTTTCCCTGTCCGATTTCCCTTTCCCAAGCTTCAAGGGTGAGTTCCCCCACCCTCTATGACACTCATAGGTGCTGTACATGTTGATTCCACAATCTCTAGGGAAGGGGAATAGCAAGATCTATACGAAATTAGGTGAAAAGAGTTCAATATTTCCGTTTCTGGGCAACCAGGGACACAAATCTCCAATTTCGAGTACCTTAATGGCAAAATCAGAGGTTGGGTCTGTGGAATGTTATGTAACCCTCGTTCCCACGATCGTTTTGAGTGGTTAAACGCATTAATCGGAGTTGTGAAGCTCCTGTTATACCTGTTTCAGTGCAGCTGTACCAGATTTCAGAAACAGCACAGGATAGGTTTTCTACATGGGTGTTAGGAGCATTTAATATTCATCAAAATGCATGTTTTGTTCCTTCCTAGCTGGAGTGTGATGCCTAGGTTCTAATACAGAAGGATTCACTTAATTTCCATGAGTATTCTTCTTGCTATGGTTTTCCAAAGAGAGCTACTCGTTATTCTGAAACTGGAAAACAGCAGAGATGTATTTGTTGGTTATGACCTTCATAACTCCATATTTTGAGTTTGAATGTTCAGAGTTATTTGTAGCTAAGTTCTGTATGAATCCATAGACATCTTGTTTTCTTATTTTAGAGCTTTCTAGCTCGAGATAGGAATTCTTTCATGAAGGGGCAGCAAAAGGGTTGCTTCCCCGGATATGGGTTTAGCCACATTTTATGTATGTGCTCTGCATAGTAAATCTTGTTTAAGTATTGAAACTTGTTTGTGCTTTGCTTACTCACAGGTGTGGGATTATTCCCAGTCAACGTCTTCGCTATCGGTAAAGGCAAGTGCATGACGAACCTCACTTTCTTATATTCGGTGTGCTGTTTGTTGAGCTTCCAGTGTGTTTGGATCTTATTCAATGTTTATTCGATTCAATATTCTTCTTCTAAACTCCACGGGTTCGCAGATTGGTAAATTCCGAGCCAATACTGTGGCAGATTGGTAAATTCCGAGCCAATACTGTGGCAGGTCGGTAAATTCCGAGCCGACACGTTGGTAAATTCCGAGCCAACACTGCCTTCACATGATGATTAATTCTCCGTCACATGTGCTAAAACCCACAGTTCAGTTTTCAGAAGAATTGTGTGATACCGAGTGAAGTACTAATGATGTTCATTGTCTAATGTCGTTATGGTTCCATTTTGTACTTGCTGAGTATTTCTATACTCATCCTTGCATTTTCATTTGGTTTTCAGGTACTAAATAAGCGATATGCATGGGATATGGGCGTAGCACCTCCACCTCATTTGACACATCACACATATTCATATAATATGTAGTGGAAACCACATAACTTCAAATAATAATCAGTACTCGGTTGAGCCGTGGCATATCTAGTTATCTTGCCTGTTTCGTTATCAAATTCATATTAATTCTTGTCCAGAATGCCCTTTCGAGGCTCTGTCCAATTTTCAGTTACGTTCTATACTTGGTAGATTTTGTTGTAGCGCGGTAGCATCTCAGGTAAGGTTGAAACTTGGGGTGTTATAATTACAAAATATAAAACTAAGACTAAGAAGTCCTCCTCGCCATCGTCGAAGTCAGATGCTTGAAGGAGCATTTACTCTTCTTTGATTTATCATTTGATCTGATATCATATATTTCATCTTTTTACCTGCACTAATATTAGCAATACAACGAGTGCATGCATCGGATACTTAATTTATTTAATCGGCTCAACATACGTATATCTTGATGGTACAGTATATTGTTTTGTTATTTTTAATTAGCCGACTAAAGCATCTGGGATAGTGCATGGAATTTGGGCCAGCATAAAATGCTCATAGTGTAACCAAATAAGAGATTTGTTTTTTGTATGGTTTAGCATAACAATATGACGATTTCCTTTCATTTTCGCCCAACTTGGTCATAACCATTTTGAGGACTGGTCCAATAGATTTTATAGGGACTTTTGATTTAGTCAATTCTAGATTTGTATCCACGTATAGGGACCAAACCAAGGAACGAGGCTTACGCGCACGTTACATCTTGGTTTGTATCGCTATGGGACCAAATCAAGAAATATCATATCAACAACGAAATATATTTCAACATGATCTTGGTTAATTTGTATCATGATGGCTTGACCAAAGTGACAATTTAAATGAGATGAACAAGCTCTTTGATTTGTACCGCATGCAATGGCCGAACCAAAGGCATGCAATTTAGTAGTTGGATGACGAGATCTTTGGTTTGTACCAATGGCCAAACCAAAGGCTATAAGGGAGAAGATGGAGATGAAGCACCTCGGTTTGTACGCATGGCCAAACGAAGGCTAGGAGAGACCCTTGAATCCCACCTTTTCTTGGATGTTGCGGATGATCCTTCTCCTTGATTACTTTTTCTTTTTGCTAGTGAGGAACGTGGATTCCACTGCTATACACTTTTAGGTAATGCTCTAAATTATTTGATTGGCCAATCTTACCAACATTACATATTTACGTGCCTGTACCAACACAGCTATACACTTTTAGGTAATGCTCTAAATTATTTGATTGGCCAATCTTACCAACATTACATATTTACGTGCCTGTACCAACACACGTTTATTTTGTTTGCATATTGATGGAGGAGGCTACAATACCATCTTCATCTAATAATTCTCACAGAATGTCTCTTTTACAAAAGGCAAAAATACACTTGTATACACCAGCCGCCAATGAGCTAGCTAATCCTGTGATAAAGCCATTAGATATACCACACGGTAATCTTGAGTATGGAGAACGTGGTTGGACGTCTGGGCCTTTTTTTAGGCCAGTGTTACCAGCTCTTGCGCCATTGCCTAGACTTGATGAAGCGGCAACCCTGGGAAATCGTATGGTATCCAAAGGTTTGGGTTGGGAGAACCATGAGGTTGAGTATGTTCCGGTATCTCTTGGATATACTGAATGGGGTACTCTTGTGATGAAGAAATATTGTACATATTTGAAAGGCAGTGAAGACGGTGTGGATTACGTCTATGGAGCTATCTATTGTTCTCTTGGCGACTATTCGGTTTCTCCTCCTCTTTTGCGTTCTTTGTTGGACAAGTGGGATCCAAACACCAACACGTTGAGTCTTCACCCCGGATCTCCTTCTCCCTCTCCTCAACGGGGGCTCCCCTAACCCCTCCCCCACGGTGACCTAGACGCCGACGATCATCAATTTCCAGCGACCGGATCACTTTTCCAATCCACCCAATCTCTTCCCCACCACCAAAAAACCCTATGGACCCGAAGATTCCCCTGCATGGATCTGGAAGGTGTCATACACCACCACTACCAAAGACCTAGATCGCGGACGTAAGAAGGCATACGATGACGAGCTGCATCCCTGGGCAGCAAAAGACTGGATCGCCCTGAAGGACGACGTCAACAGTTCATGAGTTTATCTCAAAGGGTCTGTACTTCTCTCACGGTATCAAGTTTGCCAAGGAGATCCGCAGGCAATTCTATGATGACATCCACCCTACACTTGAATCTAGACATTTTATGATGGTTGTTTCTTTTGGACGTGCTAGTTTTAAGCTTGGTAATGAATCAGTTGGCACTGTTTTAGAATCAGTATCGTGGTTTCAGTGTTGAGCTTAAGGTCTCGGTGCTTTGTGCTTGCATATTTTCTTTCAATGTCTCACCCAAGAAAGTTGGGTTTGAAGTTTGTGATCTTATAGCTGCACAGTTCAAGTGTCACTTCAAGCTATGGCGTCGAGGAGGCCCAAACTGGAAGACATAATTTATAATTGGCAGAAGCAATGCAAATGAAGAATAGACTCTAGTTAGTCCATCTAAACATCGAATCCAGCTCGGTTTGCAATTTTTAAAATCTAAGTTGCCCAAACCCATCATCAGGGTTAAAGATAAGCCTAAGAGAAAACTAGTGTTTGCTGAATCGCTTGCATATGATGCTTGTAAAGGGTATCAGGCTCCCAAAAAGAACCAGTCAGAAATTAAAGCAGACCATGTATCAAACACAAACCCATCTGGTTATCTGTTTTGGTTCTTTTGCACAGATTGACCTTCAGAAAGCAGCACATTTAGAGGCAGAGCATACGGAGACTACAGAAGAAGCTCCAGATCCATGCAAGGGGGATCTTTGGGGTCATAGGGCTTTTTGGTGGTGGGGAAGGGATTGGGTGGATTGGAAAAGTGATCTGGTCGCCGGAGATTGATGATCGCCGACGTCTAGGTCACCGTGGGGGAGGGATTAGGGGAGCCCCTGTTGGAGAAGGAGATCCGGGGTGAAGACTCAAGGTGTTGGTGTTTGGTTCCCACTTCTCCAACAAAGAACGCAAAAAAGGAGGAGAGACGGAATAGTCGCCAAGAGAACAATAGATATCTCCATAGACGTAATCCACACCTTCATCACCGTCTTCAGATGTGTACAATATTTCTTCATCACACGAGTACCTCATTCAGTATATACGAGAGGTAATGGAACATACTCAACTTCTCATGGTTCTCCCAACCCAAACCTTTGGATACAATACGAGTTCCCAGGTTACCGCTTCATCGAGTCTAGGCAATGACGCAAGCGGATAGTAACACCTAAAAAAAGGCCCAGACGTCCAACCACGTTCTCCATACTTAATATCACGGTGTGGCATATCTAATGGCTTTATCACAGGATTAGTTAGGTCATTGGTGGCAAGTGTATACAAGTATATTTTTGCCATTTGTAAAATAGACATTCTTCTGTGAATTATTTAAAGAAGATGGTACTGTAGGCTCCTCCATCTATATGCAAACAAAATATACGTGTGTTGGTACAGGCACGTAAATATGTAATGTTGGTAAGATTGGCAAATCAAATGATTCAGAGCATTACCTAAAAGAGTATAGCAGTGGAATCCACGTTCCCCACTAGCAAAAAGAAAAAACAAATCTCAATATATGAAAAGAAGCAACCAAATAGGCATTGCATAATAACTACAAAAATGAATCTGAAACAATATAGGGTATGCATTCTATCCTAAGAGTTACATATGCACTTGAAATTACTATGAAAATAAATAAAGTGTGTTGACATCTCTTTTAAACCTCAAATTCTGGAATAGCTTCCACAGTTGTACGACGGACCAAGCCAATAATATGCTTCTCAGGATGCCAACTGTGAAAATATATATATCTTAGACTAGCCATAGTGGGAGTAACATAGATGGTAACATAAGTGCCACATAAGCACAAATGATGATGTGGCATGCAATTAAAGAAGAGAGAGATGATGGTGGTATCATAGGTAGATACCGTAACATAACGGATTTGAAGGCAAGATGAGTCTATAGACTAATAAATGCATGATTGTATGATACCACACATATGTTACAACCCACTATAGAGGTAGTAACATAGACTAGTATCATATGCATGATACTAGTGTATGATACTCCCCACTATGAGTAATCTTAATAGTTGTATGACGGACCAAGTTCACCTGGAAGCTTCTGGCACGCCAACCATAAGATCAAATCTTCTTTATTTAGAAAAAAAGAAGAAAGATAAAGAAAAGAGAATATGAAGAGAGAGAGATCAACTTGAATTGATGCATGCATGCCATGTTTGCAGTTAATTCAGCCTAAAATTGCGTACATTAAAAAAACAAATGTGTTGAATAGAATCATGACATACCTATGGAAAGCACGACAGCCGAAAGCGTTCGGTTATACCAGATTGTGATCAGCTGGACTATAAAAAAAAAAATCCAAAGTCAGATCAGAAGACAGAAATCATCTACTTTAATTGGATGGATCATGAACTTACAGCATCCGAAATAAAACCGGAGCTTTACTTCTGCGGATACTCCTGGCTTTGATACCTGAACGAAGGAAGAAATAAATTGGAAAAGATCATCAACGCTGTAAGAAGGCAACGCAAAATTAGCAGCTAATGACGGCAGGATAGCGACCCATATTCAAAGCCAGCAGAACCTACTGGAGATCCAATCTGATTGCAACCTCGTACTGGAAAAGAAGTACGTAGTACCCGATAGGAGGTGCGTATATATACTGCTCGATGTGTTAACCTAATAGCCACGGAATTTCTGGGCCAGCACGCGGCGCTAAGATATCTCGGATATAGCGGCAACTAAAACCTCGCCACTTATCCTGTAGAGTCGCAACAAAATTTCAAACTTACGGCTAAATATATTTCATAGGTTTTTGCTCTGTTTCAGTCGACTGAAACAGTTTTCAGCGTCAGTCGATTTTTCGTCCGTCCGATGTGCGCCAAGATCCGTGCTGCGCGCTACACGTCGCTGCGCGCGCTGGCGCGAGCTGGCGCCTGCGTGTGTCTCTGTGTCGTTGTTAACGGGTCGGGTTCCGGGTTATTGGGTGCGGTATCCGTCCTTATCTTCCCCCGGTTAGTCGTCGGTGGAGGAGGCTTTTTTTGAATTTTTTACTCACTTCAACGTACTCGTGTCTCTGTCCTCGCGAGAGAGAAGGGGAGCGGCGGAACAGAGGAACCAAATCCTCTGCTCGCCGGCGCCTGCTGCCGCCGTTATGCCGGAGAACCGCGGAGGACGGAATCGTCGCCGGCGTCTAGACAGGTACTCAGCCCTTGCTACCTCTGTTCGCCGGCGTTTGTGAGCTCCGGCATTCGTTTTTGTGCGCATCGTGTGCTCGATCTTCGCCGGAGGCGGATGTGGTTGTGGCGGTGTGGGGGGTTGATTTGAGGTGCCGTGCTTTTAGGAGCGTCTCTATTTTGAACTAGCGCAGCTAGCTCCAGCGGCGGCGACGAGTAGGGAGGTGTTGCCGGTGGTTGTATTTTGTGTCGTAGTGGCGCCGAGGTGGATGGGTTTTGCGGTGGATCTGACTACTGTCGGCGGCGACGAGTAAGAGGAAGCTTGCATGAATCCCTTACCTCACGCAGCTAGCTCGTGACATCGATGAGTAGCTTTTGTCCGTAGGTGGAGTAGGGGTGATCTCTCTCTATTATTTTTGGTGTTGAATCTGCTAATACATATTTTGTGGAGGTTCAGTTCTATGTTTGTTGGATCCAGCGGCTGATGTTTTTTGTTGGTTTGTTCTTCGAATTGGTTCATCAGCAGAACCAATCCCATAGTCTGTAGTCTGGTGGCACCACCCCAACGTTCTACTTGTAATATGATCGTACCTGTGTGTGTTCCTTTTAGCTGGTGAACTTCAATTTTTGTTGGAGCAATGACATGCTCAGCTATGATTTGTTCTGGAGTAGTTCATTAGCTCAACCATTTTCATATGCTGTTTTGGTGGACACTAACCAAATGTTCTCTTGCTACTGTAATATGACCATTTCACAAACAGGAGCAGTGCCATGTGTGTGTATGGATATGGTTAATGTAGAAGGGATTGTTGTTTGTTTTGTGTCAGGAGGTTCAGTATCTTTATGTTGTTATGTTTTTCGATTTGTGCATGCCGTGATTATAATCTTATGTCCTTTTTTTTGTGGTTGTGCAGATCTCAGCGTTTACGCACTGACCATGGGGATGATGATGTGGATCATAGTGAAGGGTCCAGTCCGCCCGGTCACCGTGATGTATGTTTTGTCATTTAGGGTTTTTGTTGTTGTTGTGATAAACACTGTGCCGTTATGCTTCTAACTGGTTTTGGTTTCTTTCAGCTATATCCCATGGAAGAAGAAACACGGATCTAGACGATGCATTGTTTGGGTTCTTCATGAAGCAGGTGTGCTTACCTTTTTCCATTACTTTTTTCAGTCATCACAGGTTTGCATTTTTTCTTTTTGGTGGCTGGATGTAGTTTGACAACCTTTTTCTTTTCCATGGGCTGCAGTCTTTGGAAAGCGTGAAGAGGAACTTTTCTGACTTTTGCCAGGATACATTGGGGAGCAATGAGGTTAGCACTTCATTTGTTGCTCTTTTTTTTCAGTTTGTTGTGTTGTGTTCAAGCAATCCAATGGATTATGTATATCTTACATTTTTCCTACTCATTTCCTTTGCAGCTTAAGAAGAAGAAACTCAACGCTGTTGAAAAGTCTGGGACTCTAGATGGTGTTGACAGGAGTGCATTTAGCAGATTTGGCTTGAAGTACTTTTTGCATGTTCTGAAGAAGTTGACCCCTGAACAAAGAGCTATTATCCAGAAGTTTGGGTTTGGGTGTTTGCTGTTGTTTGATTGTCCGGATCTTCCTTCGGATTTCTGTAGGTGGGTTGCAGAGTGTGTTGACCCACTATGCTCTCAGATCACTGTTTGCGGGAAGCCTATCAGTATATCCAAGGACACGTTTCGCATTGTCCTAGGATTGCCTATAGGAGGGCTGGAGGTTCCATCTGACTGTGAGGACGGCACGGCTTTTATCCTGTCACTCTTCAAGTTGCCAGAGTTGCCCCACATAACCTTCTTTGGCAACAAGCTCATTGGTCCGGATCCGTTAAGCGAGCTTGAGGTCTTTGTGTGTTTTATGTCGGTGGCCATTTCTTGTTTTCTCTGCCCTGAGTTGAGTTATCCTGTCAACATCAAGTACCTTTCAATTCTAAAGGATCCTGCTGCTGCTAGAGGGTATGACTTCAGCCAGCTTGTCTATTCTCACTGTCTCATTAGCTTGAATGAGTTCAGATTGTTTGCTAAATCAAAAGGTAGAAGGTTGAAGTCTCCTGTATGTTGCATCTATGTTCCAGTGGTACGTGAGCATCCTGCCTCTTGTTTGATCGAATGTCTATACCTTTTTTGGTACTCTATATCTTCATATTTATGTGTCATCTCTTTTTGCCAGGTCCGTTATCTCGATTCTTTGGACTTTGGCATAAAGAATGTCTGTCACATTACTCCCAGGGTTTTGGTATGGAAGGGAGATATGATTCATGTTTTCTCTGAACTTGATCGAAAAAGTCGACATCAGTTTGGGAAGAAGACTCTTATAGAAAGGGAAATTAGGACTACTGGCCACCACCCCAGTGTATGTTTTCCTTTCTTTTTTTGTTGGACATGTATGTTTCTTAGTTGGAGTGGGTATTATGGATCTCGATTTATATTTTACTTTCAGCTATATATTTACCCTATTTTTTATATCCTTTTTTTCTTGCAGGTTTCGGGTTCTTCTCAAGGAAATGTATCTTGTAGAGTCTCTCCTGTGTTGTCTCCATTGTCTCATGACTTCAGGATCAAAGCGAGAGAAGATTTTGTTAGCTCATTGCAGCCTGATGTACGTTTTATTAGTTTTGTTAGCTCAGTTTTCAGGCCTTTTTTATTGTTTAGTCTCTTCATTCCAGTGCCATCTTTCAATATTCTTTTTGTGCTGTAGGTAATAGATGGTATCATCAGAATTGGTGATAAATTTCTGTCAACTAAGTCTTCAAGCAGTAAGAGGAAGTTGGAAGTCTTAGTTCAAAATGTTCTTGAATTTCTTGGCAAGTCCAGCATCATGCACGATAAAGTAGTAGCAAACCAGAGGGAAGCTGATCGAAGCATTGATAAGCAGCCACACTTCGTTGTATGATCAGTCTCAACTAGTTTTTTGCACTATGGTTCTCCCTTTTTTGATTTTGTTGTATATATGAGTCTGATATAAATCTTCCATTGTTTTTTGTGTCTACTGTTGCAGGTCACAGACAACAATGTGAAGCGCGCAACTTTTAGAGTTGAGTCAAAAGAGCTTGAGCAGAAGTTTTGGCCCACTGCTCAGGATGCTGATAAACCAAGCGTGTCTGGAGCTAAGAGAACTCCTGACCCAGGTATTTATACTTCTTCTCTTTTTCTAAGATGTTTTTCTGAAAATGCGCTCTATCTCTCGTGCTTGCTGTTTTTTCAGTTATATCATTGATCCCTTTTTTTCTTTTTTTATCCCCGCGCAGTCACCCCCGAGTGTGTGATAACCAAAGTTGTGGAGGGTCAAACTCATCCGACAGGTATCTAGTTTTTGCTTGCATTTATGGCATGTAGTTATCCACCAGCCCCTGCAATGCATTTATCTAGTTTCTAGTTTCTCTGAATAGTTTTTTGCTTGCATTTATCCACCAGCCCCTGCAATGCCCCTGCTACGGAAGGTGAAGCCTAGGAATTGCCAAATGATGTCAGGAGAAGGTGAACAAAACATTCTCAATCGCATGTCAAGCTCAGCTGCAGGAAAAGGACCAGTTCCTGTTATAGATGTGCCGGACTCCCCAGCTGTGAAGGTTAGTTTTGTAGATGTGTTGGACCACTTTTCCTTTTTTGATTAGGCTATTTTTTGTTCCTGCTTAGCTCTTTTTCTAAATCTGTTCTATGTTCTTTAGCCACACACTGAACTCTTCAAGTTACATCGGCCTCAACCTATCCGAAATTTGGATTAAAGATAGCTCCTATTAAGATTGCTGATTTTTCACCCAAGCCATCAGTGGTATGTATCACCTTAATATATTTTTTAGTCCCTGTCACATTGAGTTGTTCTTTTTTCATCAGTTAATATTTTTTTGGTGTGTCCTTTGTTATGTGTGTAGACTGCGGCAGATGGTGATATCCATCTAGTTGGCTCCAATCAGTTTCAGAGGAGGTGTTTTGAGTTGTCAAAGGAGACTGACATCACCTATGATAAATTGTTGATGCCCAACCAGGATGTAAACGGTCCGTCAACTGCCCATGACACTGAAAATGGTGCTGATGGTGAAGCAGTTACCAATGATGGTCAGAATGTCCGAAAACGCCGAGTGCACGTGAAGTTCATGTTTGTTAATTGGCTTGTTACTGGGCAGACCCCTCCATTGCAGTCCAACCCCAGATTTCCTGTTTCTCAAGACGATATCATTCATTATTCAGCAATTGTCGAGCTAGCACACAGCTCCATCGCAAAGTATGACCATTTTGTGCTTTCTCACTTCGTTTTCGTCATGTTTTTTTACATTCTGTTTTTAGGTTAATGTTTGGTGGAAAGCTATATGTTTGCTCTACTCTGTGGCCATCCTTTTATATTCCTCTCTTACTATGCGCCGTGAGGGGGGTTGGTGTATAATTTTCATTTTGTTTTTTCTGCAGGGAATATGGTATTCTGTACCCAAAAATTCACTGCAGCTACAAGTCTCTGGGTGAGTCTCTGATGCCTAGGGGTGAGGTGGATAATTTTATAATCCCCTGTTTTTGCCGTGTGTTCTTCGAAGAGCGACACCCATCCAAATCAGGGAGGCATTACTTCTTCCCAAATATCGGGGTTGGTACCATTTTATCCATCCCTTTCTCAAGTTCAGCAACTGTTCGCTTGTACTGTTTTGTTAGCTTGTTCTTTTATTTGGTCATATATCCTTTTTTCTCAATTCTATTTCTCGCAATTCAGGATGCTATTCTGAAATATAATGGGGAGCAGCAAGAGTCCACCGTTCGTGTATCTTTTGAAGGTGCAATGAGTGCAAGCAAGGGGAGAAAACTAGGCCACCGAGATAACAAGGTAAATGCCTTTCTTTTTTCTGAATACCTGAACATATTTGTCTTTTTTACATTGCATCATTTTTTTACCCCTTGATATGTTTTATCAATCGTAGACTGTTCTTATCTTTTCTGTAGTTGTTCTTCCCCCTTGTGAATTCTGGTCATTGGATTGGTTTTGCTGTTGATTTCGAAGAAAAACTCTTTGCATTCTTGGACTCAGTCTATGATGAGGATTCAGCATGGCATCTTCCAGTAAAGAACCGTCTGGTTAGTGTTTTGTTTTACTTTAGTTTTTTAATTCACACTAATCTATCTCTGAAATTGGTTTTTCATTTTTGTTCTTGATTTTTTCAGGTAGAAAACTTCATACGTTTGTGGGAGTTGATCATCAGTCCGAATCACAACTTCCGTGAGTTCCAAACAGTGTATCCTGAAGTACCTAAGCAGAGGAATTCGTAAGAATCTCAAACCATAGTTTTCTTTTGTTTGCTTTATTTTTGTTATTGTGTGTCTTTTTAAGCCATGTGTTTATGTGAACAGGAAAGATTGCGGAGTGTTCGTGATAAAACTAATGGAAACTTGGAGGGCTGATGTTGACACTCGAAGCATTTTCTCTTATCAGGACATACTCAATATAAGAATTCAGTACGCAAACAAGCTATATTTCCATGCGAAAAACCAAGTTGATCAGAGCTTTGTTACTGAGTTTTATGCCTCGGTAAATTTCTGTCCTGTAGCTTTTTCAGCGTTATCTTTTTTACCCACCATTTTTCCATGAGGAAATTCATGGAGACTGCAGTTTTTACTCACCCTTTTTATATTTGTTTTCTTTTTCTTTTTTTAACAGGGATGAATACGATCGCTGTTGCAGCCAAGGGGTGAACAAGCTTGAGATTTTTCTGAGAGGAGCTGTTTTCTTCTGGAGCGCTACTCGCACATGGCGATGAATTGATCTTTTTTGTTTTTTTCTTTTTCATTTGTTAGCCCTTTGGTTGGCACCCTTTTTTTAGAACCTGAACTTTGGTGTCAAGCTTTTGTTCGTGGGAACTATGAATGTGAATCAGTTTTTTACTTTTGTTTCGGGAAGTCGGTTTCAGAAAATTCCAGCAATTCATCAGCAACATGTAGAACAAAACCATTATACAGATTTCTTTTTACGCATAGTTGTCTGAATCATTTTATCCTACCCCCCATAGTTTAGTGATTGTATCGAATGTCTTTATCTGTTTCTGTTACAAGCAGTATTCTAAATAGTATATTCAGAGCTACAAGCATTACTCATAAATACAACAAATATTTTTTCATTACACGCTGCTTCAAAATATGGTCTGTGTTTTTGCAGTAGGTTTTATGTTTTCAGCTTTGCAGTCCATGCATCCTTTCTGAACCTTGCACGGGCACGGGTGCATGTGTGGTGTTCTCTTGTTGAATGGTGTTGTTTCCTTTCTGGTTCTTCTTGGCTGACGGCGGTCTTTTCGCTTGTGTCTTGGCTTTTGGTGGTGCTGCGGAGCCAGCCTCCCCGTTTTTTGTGCCTGATCATCAATTGTATATGGTGTCAGGTTTGATAAATGGATATTTTTTTCAAGGGATCAGTTCATATTTTTCGATAAATTTACAAACTCACCTGGACTAACCATCTTCCTTTTACGAGTCCTAACGGGTGGATGGTTGTACACTTTGTCTAGGTTGGTACATTTCCTCTTAGTGTGGCCATACTCCCTGCAATGTCCGCATCTGTAAAATTTCCCTGCTTTTATAGCTTCCACTATGGTCATCAGTCTTGGCCTCCCTTTGTGTGAGCATCATCTGGGTCTAGCAGTTCTATTGTTGAGTTATCTTCATCCCCATTTGATGAGTTTGCGAAGTTTGCTATTGTTCTGGTTTCAGCATTTTGCGTTTTCATTTCTGCTTGAAGCTCTTTGTCAATCTCTTCTAGTCCTTTGTCAACCCTGTCCATTTCTCCCTGCAAGTACTCGTACTTTCTCTGATGCGTCGCCCCCTTGGAAGCTGTTGTCACCATCCTACGTGCAAGCAGATTGTACCGGAGTGTATCATTGTCAGCTAGTTTTGTTGGCACAGGTAATGGATTCAGCTTCTTATATTTCTTGCGCCATCTGTCAATGATGTATTTGTCTGGTATTTTATCGATGTCCAGGTGTAGCATTATCTTGAGTATGTGAGAGCACACTAACCCATCCTTCTCAAACTTGCAGCATATGCAGTGATACTCTTCTTTCTCCAAGTCAACTTTCACCACATAGGTCCTTGGTCTGTGCTCTTTGATTGGATAATTGGGTGCTTGAAATACCAGGTACAGCCGCCCTATCTCCTCTTCTTTAACCCGTAGTCTTGTGACATCAGTTAGGACTTTCTGAAATCTCCTGAATATAGCTAGGTTGTACAAATCATGCGCCTGCATCTCGATGTAGTACTTAGTTTTGAACTTTTTGGGTTCCACTTTCTTGTGTATTGCATTGTGGTCACTCTCATTTTCTCTAGAATGAATTGTGTCCATGATTCTCTGATATTCCCTTAGGAAACTTGTCATGCTATATTGTGCTCCGACTCCTTTCTTGAACAGTGAGTTTGTTCCCTCACTCCTTGCTGTTGTCTGCAAGAATGGGAAGAAATTCTTCTTGAAGTAAACTGGCACCCATCTTTTTCTGCTATTCCAAATTGTTTGCAAATATTCGATGTGTCCCACATCATAGTCTGCTATCATTTGTTGCCATAGTGTCTCAAACTCATGCTCTGTTAGTGAGTTATCAACTATGTCTTGGAACTCTTCAAACAACCCCTCATTAAGTTGCATTGTCCTGCCTGCTTTCTGTTCTACTTTACTCTTCACATGATACAAACAACATTTATGAACTGTGCATGGAAACACCGCTTTTATTGCTGCTTCCATCCCCCTGTCCTGGTCTGTAATTATTGTTTGCGGGTGTTTCCCTCCCATAGCATAAATGAATTCTCTGAAAACCCATTTGAATGTCTCAGCTCCCTCATTTACAATTAAAGCACATGCAAAGAGGTAGGTGTGTCCATGTGGAGAGACTCCAACTATTGGAGCAAATGGAAGGTTGTATTTGTTGGTCAGAAATGTCGTGTCGAAACTAATGCAATCACCACAAGTTTCATAGTAGCTTTTTGATTTTGCATCCGCCCAAAAAACGCTCTTCACCTTGTTATTCTTATCCACTTGAAATGAATAATAGAAGCTTTCGTTTTCAGTCCGTTTCTGTTTGAAATACTGCACAACTTGCATCACATCGCTGTTCTTGAGTTCTCTGTTAATTGCTGTTCCATAGTTGCTAACCTTCTTTCTGTTGTACGGCGTGTTTCTCCGGGCCACCTCTCAAATATGACAGCACCGACACAATCTTGCTTGTTGTTATGTTAGCTTGTTTCAGTGATCTTATCATTGCCTTCTCCTCAGGTGTCATGTAGATATGCGACCGGAAGAACCTGCTCTGCGGGCTTAAAGCATGATTGTGGTCCAGACACAGGTTTGTGATGCGCCAAAGCCCTTGTTTCTCACTTATTATCATCTCAACTTTGCATCCTGTCCTGTCAATGACAGTAGTTTGTCTTTGCACTTCGATGTCCTCTTTCTCTGCTGGTGCTGCCCTAGCATACTTATTGCATTTCATTGTGACTCTGATAACCTCCCTATTTCTCTTTTTGCTTGTTGTCCTGGCAGCCGCCACCACAGAAACAGAGAAGCCGATTGCATAAGCATACATGTTAAAGAATACTTGAGCATTCTCTCTATTTTCAAACTGCATCCCAACTTCTGGTATCATATCTTTGTCTATTGTGTAGTCATTCTGGCCTTGCGAGTTTGATTCTTCATTTTCCAGAAAGTTCTCGACATCTTCTTCACATATTTCTTTTCCATCTTCCGCGCCTTCTTCGCTTGGATTCATTTGTTCTGTACTATCATCAGCTGTTGCTTGCTGTGTGACTCCATCATTGTGTTCAACATTGTTTGCAGCATTCATCAGTTTTTTATTTTTGTAAGATGAAAACACATGTTGATGTTCAGTGTAAATATTTTTTGACGACTAACTATTTGATATAATTCTTTGAAGGAATATCAGATGTCTTACCTCATCCAGCTCGATGTCCCGAAACAAGTTCTCCGCCCACGGGTCATCATCCCAAGTTATGTGTTGACCACTTTTTCCTGGTGATGCCTGTAAGTAGTCATTAACCCCTGTATACTCAGGCCCTGATTGATTTATGTTTGCATTGTTTTGTTGTATGGTGCATGCTGTGTATTCATCCCACCTCGCACTGTCAATCTGCATTTTGCAAATTGTTCTCATTAATTCATATTCTATCCAACCTCTCGGGGTTGTTCCTCCATTTGTATATATTTTTGGCCTACCTGTTTTGAAGATGACGTTTGTGACGATGAATAAGCTGTGTCATAATTGCCATTGAGCAAACCTGTGAATGTAAAATCCTTGTCCTGCATAAATTTTGCACATTATGTGAGATGAACAATAGGGAACAAAATAATTAATTTTATTTTTGTGTAATTAATTTTTTTTACAACTTACCTGGAAAAACGTATAGTCGCATCTATAGGTGTTGCATTGTTCATTGTTGCTATTTATCTGTCCACCATCTTCAGCCTGCTAAAAACAACATGCAGAAACATCAGTTATACAATTATGTGTGTCACCCCAATGCTATGAAGTAAATTTTTCTTTCTTTCTCTCTCTCTGTTAATGGATCTGTTATCTTTCTCTCTTTCATTGTGTCAGTGATTCAGTGTTTCATTTTTGTCAATTTAGTGGTTGTCTAAGCCTCTCTTTCTCTCTGTTCAGTGCATAGTTTTGTCATTTAAGTATTCATTGTACTGCCTCAGTCATGATTTATTGCCTCAGTCTTGATTCCTTCAGTGTCTCAGTTTCATTCAGTGTTTCAGTGTTTCAATTCAGTGTTTCAGTGTTTCATTTATGTTTTTCAGTGTATCAGCTTTGTTTATCTGCCTCAGTATTTATTTATTTTTTGTTCAGTCAATTGTCTTGTGATTCAGTGTTTCAGTCTTGTTTTTAGTGTCTCAGTGTTTCAGTCTTGTTTTTAGTGTCTCAGTGATTCAGTCATGTTTTTAGTGTCTCAATGTCTCTTTGTCTCTTTATTGTGTATCTCTCTCTCTCTCTCTCTGTCTCTCTCTTTTTCTGGTCTCTCTCTCTATCTCCTTCTCTCTCTATCTCTATTTTTTCCTGGTCTCTATCTCTCTCTATTTTCTATCCTTATCTCTCTCTCTCTTTTCCTGGTCTCTATGTCTGTCTCTCTTTCCTCTCTCTCTTTTTATCAGAGATAAGGCATGTCTTAGTTACATTTCAGTCTCTTTTCATCTGAATCTCGTCTCTCTCTCTCTCTCTCTCTCTCTCTCTCTCTCTCTCTCAGTGACTATTTCTTGTTTTCTTTCTATCATTATCTCTATATTTCTTCTATGTAGTCTCTATCTTTATCTCTATTCATATGTTTTCTGCTTGCACGTTTCAGTGTTTCAGTGTCTCAGGTATTCAGTGTATCAGTTACTCAGTGTCTATGCACAGCACACATTTGTATCAGGTTGTCAGTGCTTCTAGTTTTCAGTGTATGAGCGCAGTTATGTGCACAAAAGACAAAACGGTCTCATCCATTCTACTTCTACATAACAACATACCCTCTCTTTTTTTCGCCTTTGGTTCTGTCATTCATCCCACAGCTTCACAGTCGAGAAGGTTGAGTGTTGGTTTCCATTGTTGTTTAACCTTATTTATTTGTTGATTTCCTTTTTCTCCTTCATGCCACATACGCAGATGGCTTGTGGTACGTGTGGATCAACCGAGGGTAGGTGTGGACTACGACTAAGTTTAAGGAGCCCCTTCTATGTGTACCTTACCAGTGATTTCTTCAAGTTCTGTGTAAGTTGCATCCTTACTGTCTTGTCTTTTTCGGTCAGCATTCATTTTGCGTTGTGTGTTTCAAGTTGGGTTTGATCAATCAGACCTCATGATTTTCATGTATATCCTATTTTTTGTCGATAGGTTGTGCCATGCCATGTTAGGAAATCATTTAACCAGGGGACTGGGAACATTGTAGACGTCGCAACACCTGATGGACACCAGTATCGCTTTGACATTAAGAAGAAATCAGGCCAACCCACACGGCTTTGTGGTTCTGAGTACAAGAATTTCATTTTTGAGTTTGGCATGCGCGCAGGATACAAGATTTTGTTCAACATGCATGAAATGCCAGAGACAACACCAATCTGGCCTGAAGGAGCTAACGGCGAGCCATTACACGGTATCATCTTCGTTCTATCTTTTTCATTATGTGTGGGCCCGATTTTCTTGTATCATTGTGTCTTATGGTTATTTCTCTTTTTTTTTGTTGTGAAGTTGTATATCCTCAAAATATGACCCCTGGAGGTATCGATTTTCACCTAACCGAGGAACAGTGGAACAGATATAATGCCATCCTACAGGTGTCTGGTGATGTAGACTGTGTCTATCTACATTGCTTTTCTAGCTCAGACATTGAGCTAAACTACATGGTAATTTAATCACCTTGTTGATACATTTTTGACTTGTTGTTGGCAATTTTTTGTCTGATCTTTTTCATAGCAGTTTTGTAATATAGCTCAGTCTCACTTTCTGTGCACTGTTTTTTTTTGCAGAGGATTCCGAAGATCATATCTGAAGCTCTGAACCTGGGTGAATCTGGTGATGCTTTCCTGTCTTTATATGGTGGGATGATAATTCAAGCTGAGTACGCTATATGTGCTGACGGGAGAACAAGATTCACATCTGGCTTGGATTTTTTCGTTACATCAAGCAACTTTGCAGCCGGATTGCTTGTGTTGATCATTTTCAAGAGGAACGGAATCCAACCAGTGAGCATTGTTTTCCATGTGCTGTAGGGATGTCTCTTTCACCTACTTGAACACTTTTTAAGCAGACTTCTTTTTCTGTGTTGTCCTTTTACTTGTTTTCTATCGAATGCTCCTTTTTTCTGGTTTTCAATGCATGAGTAGTCAGTGCATTATATATGTATGAATAATATTGACCATGTATCAGTGTGTTTAAACGTTTCATATTTTTTGATTGGGGGTTTCATTTTGTTTATTGAGTTTGTTTTTGGGTGGGGGGGGGGGTAACTCCGCCTACCATCTTTTCTAAAGGTGGTAGCCGGTTCCAAGCCCGGGTAAAGGAGGAAGACCTTTATCTATCTCTATTCTTTTCAATCTGCATATCTCTAATATTTTTCTCTCTATTTACTGCCATGTTGTCTCTATTTCAGGTTTAGGGATCAAGGTAAAGCGAGATGATATGTTTTTCAGTGCTGGTTGGCTGCATTGTGCCACACAACACAAGTTAGGTGCAGATATGGCTGTCCTGTACTGTTATTGTATTTATCTCTCTATGGGTTGTCTATGTCTTCAATTGTAGCATGTTGAATGATGATGGTGTTTGTGGATTTTTTGAATAGATGCTTTATGATCTCTGTTTATTCTACATTGTCTTATCTATGTGTTTATTCATTTTCTTAGCTCGTATTGATCAAACGCATTATCTGTGACTACTAGCATGAAACGACATGATGTACTCATCTTGATATAGTGCTGTTTTTTTTCAATTAGCTGCGTGCTTGTTGGGTCCACCAAGTTTTTGCCAAGTATCTATCCACTGTAGGTGTTATTTGTGTATATATATGTTGGTTGATGATACTTTGTGACTAGACTGATTTATTTTTTTCCTAGTAAAAGTAGGGACCCAATAGGTGTATCATTGTTGGACCAGTTTTCATTATCTGAAGTTTTGTTTAATTCAGATGCGGTGCACAATCTGCGGATGGCCAGATGGACCTTGCCAGGAGAAGAAGAGGATGTTGCACTGATGTTGCACACAATGGACTGGTAATTTTCTACAGAAAACTCTCTTGTTGTCTACTGTTTATCAATCTTGGTTCAGTTGTTTTTCGTGTTTCTCATGAATGATTTGTTTTATTGTTTTAAAGCGGATCCCAAAGGAGATTTCATCTGTTCTCAATATAGATGAAGAAGGAAAAGTGATTTTTTCATCTGGTGAATAACTACATGGATTTTTTCATCTGTTCTCAATATAGATGAATATAGGTGTAGTATGGATATCATACTACACTTGCAAAGATCAAAGGATCTGCTTTAGGGGGGGGGGGGGGGGGGGGGATGGCAGCAATTTGCCAAGCTGCACATCCTAGACGAAGGAGTTGTCGTTCTCCTCTAGTTTGTTTCAATGCCAGAAACCATATATAATGTTAGGTTGGCTTCTATGTTGGTTTATCTATCTCTTTTTATTCTTGAAAACTTTGTCAGTCTTTTTAGTTTGAACCAAGACTTTGTGTGTGACAGATATGTCACTTTGGCCAGCCTTTTTGTTGCTCTTTTTGTTGAACAATATATATGATATCAGTGATCTTTGCGCTTTTTGCAAATAACCTACTATATGGTATGTCAGTATAGTTTTCATTACTGTCATCTAGTTTCATTTCTACATGCACTGGGTAGCACTGCTGCGTGCTATGTCATTTTTCTACATGCACTTGGTGATCTCTGTACCCCGAGATGCAAATAACCTACTACTGCCAGCTAGTTTTCATTTCTACATGCACTTGGTAGTACTGCTGTGTGCTATGTCATTTCTGCATGCACTTGATGATCTCTGTGTGAGTTTTTTTCAAAGAAAAGTTGCAGATACAACAGGTTTTTCAGAGATAGCAACATGTTTTTCAAACTGAATTGCAGGGAGAGGAAGTTTTCTTCGAGATTGAAAGGGCAAACTTGCCCGTAATCTTGTTTTGGTGATTATGACAACAAAAGCCGTGTTTAACAGTATGTTAAGCTTGTCACAGGTTCAAAGTTCACAAACAAAGAAGTTTTATGCTTGTGGAAATGCTCAGGTTTTATACTGGCCGGAAGTTCCGGATTGGCCCGGAAGTTCCGGCCCAAGGGCGGAAGTTCCGGCCTAAAACTTCCGGCCGACTTTTTTTCGAAGAAAAAGGGTACTGTGGTAGGCCGGATGAAAGGATCATATGGCCACCTAGAGGGGGGGGGGGGGGGGGGGGTGAATAGGTGCTACTCCAATTTTTAACTCTTTTTCGATTAAGGCTTGACTAAAAGGTAAATTCTCTAGATATGCAACTATGGTGAATTTACCTATATGACAAGTTAAGTCTAAACAAGATAAGATACAAGTAGTAAATAACTAGAAAGGAATAACCGATATGAAAGCACGCGGAGACAAGGATGTATTCCCGAGTTCCTCCTTTTTAGGGGAGTACGTCTCGTTGGAGGGGTGTGAGTTTCAAACTCAAGACGCCACAAATGGCCTCACCCTATTCTCCGATGAACCTCGCACAAAAGCTCGGTCCACCTTTCTTTATCGGAATCCTTCAAGGCGGAATTCGGAGCCCTTACAACAACATGAGGCTCAACCCACAAAAGGATTGGGGGCTCTCAATCACCACAACACTGCTACACAAAAGTAACAAGCAAGTGAGAACAACAAGATGCCTAGGTTTTCCTAGTGGAAACCCTAGGCTCGAATCCCTCAAGTGAATGAAGGGGAAATGAAGAACGCTTGGTGAAGTAGTAGATCCGGGCCTTCTCCTTCAATCCTCCAAAGATCAACGAGTTTGGGTGGAGGGATTGGGAGATCTAGTGATTCTTGAGCTTGCAACAATGGTGTATTTCGAATCTGGGCGAGCTAAGCTTCTTGGAGAAGAAGCAGTCTTTAAATAGGGGTCCCTGAAAATCTAACCGTTATGTGCAGAAAAACTGCACAGCGGTACTACCGCTGGGACAGCGGTACTACCGCTGCTGGTCTCACTGCGGTACCCAGTGTACTGCACGACCCAGCTGCGGCGGTACCTCGCAGAGGTACCGTAGCTGTCAGGTATGGCGGTACTACCGCGGCGCTGCCGGTAGTACCGCTGGGATCCTTCGAATAAAACAGAAGGAAACCAGCGGTAGTACGAGGCGACTACCGCCGGGTACCGTAGCGAGTCCAGAGAGCAAATATGGCCTAGCGGTACCCCTGGCGGTACCACCAGCGGTAGTACCGCTGGCTGAAGCCAGCGGTACCACACGGTACCACCGCCAGGAGAAGTACCAGCTGTGCTGCAGGAGTCCCGCTCCAGGTGGAGCGGTACTACCGCTGCGACAGCGGTACTACCGCCAGACACATAAAAGCTCTACTGAGCTGATTTCCAGGGCCACTAGCTCCAACTTGACACAAAGTTTCGACGATACTTATCTGCAACTGTCAAGCACACATTAGATCAGATGATGTGTTGTCATTAGACACCCAAAATAGAGTTTAGAGCAAGTATGCTCTTTCAATCTCCCCCTTTTTGGAGTATGATGACAACACATCAAAAAGGTTCACAAAATATAGACGGGCTCCCCCTAACCCTATGCATTAGTAGAATCTTGCGTTTTGAATGCAAAATGCATATAGGTTAGGATCAACACTCCCCCTAGATTTTGTAATCCGAGCAAGTTCATAGATAAACAATAAGTCACAACTTGCACAAGGTAAGACAAGAGATAATAGCACACAAAGCACAAAGTCTTGCACACATAGTCTTACAAGAATTTAAAGTTCTCACATGTCTTACCCCATGAGTTCAACGAAGGCAAAATAAAAACGAGGAGCACAAGCGATAGACAAACACCAAATATAAGAACCAAGCTTGTGCCCTCAACCATACAAAACCCCGGAGAACCTAATAGAACACTCTCCCCCTTTGGCATCATGACACCAAAAAGGAGAGGCGATGCTAACGTCCCTAGTGGAAGTCACTCCTCGCCGGAGTCTTCATCGGAGGTAGTGGCCGGGGCGACCTCAGCACTTTTCTCGGCAGAATCTGTACCATCACCATCATGCATCACCATCCTCATCATCATCATCAGACACTTCTGTATCAGCATGAGCAGTGGAGGAACCAATCTGAGTGCGAGACCAAGGGATATCGGGCTGAGATGAGGAAGCATCATCCTGAAGATCGAAATCCACCCAAGGGCGACGGTTCTTGAGCCAAGCAGCTTCTTCAGTAATTCTGTCCTCAGACCCGGGCTTAACAGGAACGCCTAGGTGCTCAAAACGCTGACGGGTGAGTTGACGCTCTTTCTTGTTCCTAACATGTTCTTATAGGCCCTTTGTCAGCATCGTCTTGGCGGCAAAAGATGGTCTTCAAGCACCAGCCATCCACTTTTGAACCCTTTATCTTGAGCATTTGCCTTGGGAGGAAGTTCAAACAAGGGATCATCTTCATCATTGGAGGAGCTTTCTTCTTCATTGGGGATAAGCGGAGCAGAATGTTTCTTTATGCTCAGCTCCTTGACCTTGTGCTCAGTGGGATTCTCCTCATTGTCCAAGAGAGCCAAAGGGAGCTTCTTCCTAGTCCACGTGTCAATGATCAACTGCATAATGTGAGCACCAAAGATGGAAGGTCTCTTTTTCATCACCACAGCATACATCTCATGCCATATGATGTCCATCACATCAAGTTTCTTGCCTTGCCCAACCATGATAGAGGATTCAAACAAGAGATCAATAAGCTTCCCATGGATTTGGTCAAAGTTGCCTACACGGGGCATAACGGTGTTGCGGTAGATCCTGTGCATGATGTCCCACACCTTTAGCAAGTTCTTTTGGAACCCCACCATGGCACGTCCTTGGATGTACAGATCATAGAGAACCTCGGGCTTCATCGGATTTGAGTTATAGTTGATGCGAAAGAATTGTTGCTGAGCAGCTTCATCCAACACAAAGCCATTGTCAACCAAACCAAGAAGAGTAGCAAACTCACTCCACTTGGCCTCAAGAACTACATCTTTTGACATCCATTTGATCCGCCTTGGCTCGTCGGAGAAGAAGTGGACAGTGGCAAAGAACTGCATGACAAGGTGATCATTGTAATTTTGTTGCAGCCCAATATAGTCATAAATCCCAAACTCCTTGCAAATTGCAATAGCTTCTCCAAAGTACCCAAGGTGCCTCTCCATGTAATCGGTGTCAATGCAAAACTGTTCACAAACCTTGGTCTTGTGCTTTGGAAGGACTTCATAGAAAATTTTCTCTTGAAATAGATTGTGAAACCCCGGAGTGGTGAAATTTCTGAGCTTAGGAGTGGCATAGGGATTCATCCGCCTTTCTCGAACAAAATCCTTGGATGACATTAGGTTGAGTGACTTGCTTTGAGCAGCTTTGATCTTTGCAGCATTGGACTTCTGACGGCGAGTGGTCTTTTCAGGCAAAACTTCAGGTTCATCATCTTCTTCACGAATGCCTTTGTCGGAACGAGCACGCTTAGCAGCCCGTTTGGTGTGACTCCCACTAGCCTGCTTACCAGCACCTGTGATAGCATAGGAGGATAGCAAGGAGATAAGTATTGCAAAAACAACTGAGACCAAACGAGAAGAATCCAAACTGCACAGTTCTGGAAAAATGCCAGTTCCAGCGGTAGTACCGCTGGTCCACCGGTAGTACCGTGGAGCGGTAGTACCGCTACGAAGGCGGTAGTACCGCTACCTTCAGATCTAGCGGTTGACTTCCCGGTACTCGCTCGATCTATGGAAACTTCCAACAAAACTTTGCAATGAGGATCCTAGACTAAGTACCATCTATTTCCTACAACTTCTACCACAAGAACTACGGAAAAACCTAACCCCATTGCATCTCAACGAATCGACTAGGTTGAGAGGTAGGAGTGAGAGATTTACCGGAGCTCATCGCGGAGGAGAGGAGGAAGAAGAGGGTGCTTGAGCTTCCTTTGGCCGGAGAGGGGCTATCCAGGCCGGAGGTGGGCTCCCCGGCGACGAACCGTGGCGGCGGCGGCAGCGGTGGAGTGTGGTTTCGAAAAGGGGGTCGGGGGTGGAGAGGTAGAATAAAACTACCGCTCCACACCCAACTTAACCCCTGGTGAAAACGCACCCAGCGGTAGTACCGCCCGCGCTGGTACTGACGGTAGCCTGCGCGGTACCGCTCCTGGGATGGAACGGTAGTACCGCTGGTCCACCGGTAGTACCGCTACCTGGTACTATTGACTTCCAGCAAAAATTGCTGAGAATCAACGGTAGTACTAGGCACCTGGTGACTACGGTACCGCTCGAGGGACTGCTGTGCCTGGAAACTCCAGGCAGCGGTAGTACCGCGAGGGCACCGGTAGTACCGGGCACTTTTGCCACGAAACGTCGACGGGTTGGTCACAAAGTTTTACAAATAGAGAGAGGTGTTTATGGGATAGGATATTGGCTTAGGATAGAGAAAGTAACTGGGGGAAGAGAGGCAAACCAAGTTTGCAAGAATCAAACAAGAAAAGCCAAACTTGGTGCTCTCCACAAGATACACAAGAGGTCCAAATAAAATCCAAATAAATCAAATAAGATCAACTCCTCATATGGAGGAGGGCGGTGGCCTAGGCCACCATGTATGAGTGTGTGGTGTGACACCGCGAAGATGTATCTTGGGTTCACGGCCACTACTCGTCATTTAAGCTCACAATTCATAAAATGAAAATATAGAGGCAAAATGAGTTCTTACTATCGGCATAATGGGGGGAGGGATAGTCCAATGGATTAGGACCGCACTCCCCCTATGTCCATGCCTACATCCAAACCAAATTACTATTGTCTAATATGGGTAGGTATGCAAGAAGTCCACTAAGTCCAATTGCTTATGTCCACCACATTTAGTTCTCCTCTCAACTCCTTGAATCTTGCTTCACCAAGAGGCTTTGTGAACATATCGGCGAGTTGATGCTTGGTGTTGACATACTTGATTGCAATATCACCCTTTCAACATGATCTCGAATAAAATGATACGGATCTCAATATGCTTGGTCTTCCCATGAAGTACCGGATTGTGAGCAATTTTGATGGCACTTTCATTGTCACATAAAAGAGGCACTTTGTCACAAATGACACCATAATCCTTTAAAATTTGCCTCATCCATAATAATTGTGCACAACAACTTCCGGCGGCAATGTATTCGGCTTCGGTGGAGGACGAGGCCACACAATTTTGCTTCTTGGAAGACCAACTCACAAGAGACCTACCAAGGAATTGGCAAGTACCCGAAGTTGATTTTCTATCCATTTTGCAACCCGCCCAATCCGCATCCGAATAACCTACAAGATCAAAGCTTGTCCCATGGGGGTACCAAAGACCATAGTTAGGAGTATCTATCAAGTATCTTAGAATCCTTTTAACCGCGGTTTCATGACTTTCCTTAGGACTTGATTGGAATCTTGCACACATACCCACACTAAACATAATATCCGGTCTAGATGCACAAAGGTAAAGTAAAGATCCAATCATAGAACGATAAAGCTTGGGATCAACTTCCTTACCCTTCGGATCTAAGTGTAGATCCGCCTTAGAGTCCATGGGAAACTTATATGGCTTGGCGTTGTTCATATCAAATTTCTTGAGCATGTCTTGAATATACTTGGCTTGACATAAGAATGTTCCTTCACATATTGGTGGATTTCAAAGCCAAGAAAATACTTCAATTCTCCCATCATGGACATCTCAAATTCCTTGGTCATTAGCTTAGAGAATTGATCACTAAATTCATGGTTAGTAGAACCAAAGATAATATCATCAACATATATTTGGCATACGAAAAACTCTCCATTTATCCTTTTTGTGAAAAAGGTGGGATCGATTACCCCAATTTCAAAACCATGGTCTACTAAGAACTCCTTGAGATGATCATACCAAGCACGTGGAGCTTGCTTGAGCCCATAAAGGCCTTATGTAGTAAGTAGACATGGTTAGGAAATTTAGGGTCTTCAAAACCCGGAGGTTGTTTCACATACACTAATTCACTTAGTGGACCATTTAGAAAAGCACTTTTAACATCCATTTGATATAAGGTAATGTTATGAGTAGATGCATAGGCAATCAATAAACGAATAGATTCAAGTCTAGCAACGGGGGCATAAGTTTCACCGTAGTCGACTCCTTCGATTTGGGTGTAGCCTTGTGCAACCAATCTTGCTTTGTTGCGAATGACTTGACCATGTGAGTCTTGCTTGTTCTTGAATATCCACTTGGTTCCAATGACATTATGTGATGTGTCTTTGGGTCTTTCAACTAATGACCATACTTTGTTGCGCTCGAAGTTGTTCAATTCTTCATGCATGGCCGCAACCCAATCCATGTCTTCAAGAGCATCATATACCTTGAGAGGTTCTAAGCTAGACAAACAAGAGACATGACCACAAAAGTTAGTTAATTGATTACGTGTGGACACACCCTTACGAATACTCCCAAGGATATTTTCTTTGTAGTGTTGGAGATGATCCAATGTTGATGCACGCCGAATGACTCGGCGTTCTATGGCTTGACCAATTGTTTCACCAACACGAACATCTTCATCATTTCCTTCATCTTGTTCATGGTCAACCCGAAGTGGAGTTCTTGGAGATGGGGGTTCATCATGTTCTTGTTTCCACTAGAGTTGGGTGGGTCTTGACCATTATCTTGCTCATGTGGATGACTATCATGATCTTGTTCTTGTATAGCTTGTTGATCAATGGTTGAGGTGGATGGTTCAACTTGAGTAGAACTTGTTCCTTCTTCTTGAGTGTCCATAATAGGTTCTTCAATAGGAATAAGTTCCCCTATGCCCATAGTTCTTATGGCTTGAGGTGGAGGTACATCACCTACATTATCATGATCAATATGCTCCGCTTGGGAGCCATTATCCTCGACAAACTCCACATTCATAGATTCTTCAACACATCCGGTGGATATGTTGTAGACCCTATAAGTGTGGGAGTTTGCGGCATATCCAACAAAAATACCATCAAAAGTTCTAGATTCAAATTTAGCAATTGGGCAACCTTTAATGTAAACATGGCATTTGCATCCAAATACGCGAAAGTAAGAGACATTTGGCTTTTTACCGATAAGGAGTTCATATGGTGTCTTTTTCATGAGAGGACGAAAGAAGAGCCGGTTGGAGTAGTGGCAAGCGGTATTGATGGCTTCGGCCCAAAAGTTATATGGGGAACGAAATTCGGCCAACATAGTTCTTGCCATATCAATAAGAGTGCGGTTCTTCCTTTCGGCGACACCATTTTGTTGAGGAGTATAAGCAGCGGAATATTGGTGTTGAATGCCCTCCCCACTTAGGAAATCATCCATAGTGTAATTCTTGAACTCCGTACCATTGTCACTTCTTATTGCCAAAATCTTGGAGTCATATTGGCGTTGAACTAAGGTTGCAAAGTCAATGAATATCTTTTGAGTTTCACTCTTCCTCTTGAGGTAGAAAGTCCAACAATATCTTGTATAATCATCCACAATCACCAAACAATATTTCTTGCCACCAAGACTATCATATGTGGGAGGCCCAAAGAGATCCATATGAAGGAGCTCCAAAGGCCTCTCAGTGGAGATAATGCTCTTCTTGGGGTGATTCTTTTCATGCATCTTTCCGGCTATGCAAGCACTACAAGGACGATCTTTGGAAAAATTAACATCGGTTAGTCCTACCACGTGTCCACCCTTCACAAGAGTTTGCAAATTTCTCATACCGACATGGCCTAGCCGGCGATGCCAAAGCCAACCCTTGTCGGATTTAGCCATTAGACACGTGGCGATTTGAGTGGTCTCTTTCGAGAAATCGACCACATACAAACCGTTTACACGAAATCCAACAAAGGCTACTTTAAGAGATTGAGTGAAAAGGATGGTCACGTGGTGTTTATTAAAGATAACGGTGTAACCGACATTGCATAATTGACCAACGGAAAGTAAATTGTATGAAAGGGATTCAACAAGAAGGACCTTCTCAATGGATAACTCCGGAGTGATCACTACCTTGCCATATCCCAATACCTTAAGTCTTGCATTATTCCCGACGGTGACATGAGAAAATGTGAGTAATTGATTCAATAGGCCCTTTACTACTTCTTTGCTTCCGGTCATGTGAGATGAACACCCACTATCAATGAGCCATGAAGATCCACCGGAAGAAAAGTCCTACAAGGAATCAAGTCTTTGTTTTAGGTACCCATTGTGAAATGGGTCCTCTTTTGTTAGTCACAAGGGTCTTTGGAACCCAAATAGCATAGTGATAATCATCTCCATATGAAGTGCCAACATATTTAGCAAAAACACAACCATCTATAGATTTCATAAGAACATATGAAGGGTTGTATTTTCCCGCAAAGTCATTGTGAGTGGCATTGCCCCTTGTGGCATCACCACTCGCAATGGTGGTCTCTTTTGCTTGTGCGGGCTTGGCCTTCTTCTTGTTCTTGTTCTTCTTTTTCTTCTTGGCAACATAACCAAGGCCCTCCTTCCCTATGTGTAGCTTTTGCGCTTGCAAGAGCTCATAAAGAGGTTTCTCACCTTGAGGGCTAGAGGCCTTGGCAAGCTCATCCTTCAACCTAGCATTTTCCTCAATGACATTTGCATGATCACAAGAAGAAGTGGAGGAACTAGGTACATCAATTTTAGTAGATTGTATTTGAAGTTGTTCAAAAGACTTGTTGAGAGTAGAGTGTTCACTCTCCAAGGCCTTGTGAGCCTTGGTGAGCATCTCTAGCTCTTCGGCTAGTCTATTATGACCAACACCAAATACGACCTTTTGTTTCTCTAAAACCTTGTATTTAGCAATAGCATGGTCACGTTCTTTAATGATTTTAGAAAGAGTTTCATTTTGAGATTCATCAAATTCTCAAGCTTCTCCTCAAGAGAAACTCGAAGCTCATGCTCTTCCTCAATAGCCATGGTAAGGGAAGCGATCTCATTAGCATATTCTCTTTCAAGTCTCCCCTTTTCTTCTAGGAGATCTTGTGCCATGCTATATTGATCCATAAGAATCTCAAGCCGAATCTTGCATTCACCTTGCAAGTTAGTCATCAAGAAATCCAAAGCAACATTTTCTTCCTTAACTCTAAGACTCATAAGTTCATGCATTTCATTCATAGTCTTAGAAGGAGGGGAAGGTGGTACCTCGGAGAGCTTGGCCATGAGGCACGTAGCGTGTTTGGTGGTGACATTATCATTGGGGGATTCAAAAGAGAAGGGGTTGTCGATGAAGCAATGGCTAAAGCGGCCACTCCACTTGTGGTTGTTTCTTCTTCATCACTCTCCTCCCCGGACATATATTCTTCTTGTACCACCAACACTTTGGAAGGTAGCTTCTTGTTGGAGATGAACTTCTTGAAGTAAGGCTTCGTGGGAGAAGAACTTGAAGCTTCCTTGAGAATGAGTCTTCCTCCATGTTCTTCACGGTTCTTATAAGGGCATTTGGCAACATAGTGGAATTGATCTTGGCAATTGAAGCAAGTCTTCATTTTTGGGTTGCCCACCTTGTAACCACTTGATTTGTGCTTTTGATCCACATAAGCTTTAGCTTTTGATGGATTCTTCCAAAAGGTCTTTGCCATGAGAGCCACATAATCTCTATGAGCACTCAAGAGTTCATCGGGTGGCAAGTAACTTCCCTCTTCATGATCTTGGTCTTCATCTTGTTCCACCACCTTGGCCTTCAAAGCAAGTGAGGAGCTTTGGGCCATTCCAATAGCTCGGGCACGAGAGTCTCTAGCAATTTGGGCTTGGACCTTGTAGATTGCATCTCTTGCATGACTTCATTTGAGGTCAAGGTGTCATAGTTGTGCTTTCCTTGGAGACTCTTCAAGTCGGTCTCTTCAAACGGCATGAGGGCATTCACATACTTCCTCTTGATGTAAGTATCATCCACATGTTTAGCACCAAGGTCTCTATATGCGGAAGCAAGAGCCTTGAGCCTTTGATACATCTCCTCATGAGTTTCATCATCTTTCTTGTAGAAGCCTTCAATTTGATTGCTCATGGCTTCATATCTATTTCTCCTCATGCTCTCATTTCCAACGAACACCTCCGTGAGAGTGTTCCATGCTTCCTTGGCGGTGGTGCAATCTTCAATGTGATGAATGTTCTTCTCACCCACGGCAACACGGATCACATCAAGAGCGGTGGAATTTAGTTGAGCTTCAACTTCTTCTCGCCTTGTCAAATCATTTTCATCCACCGGGTTGAATCCATCTGCAATGATCTTCCAAAGACCTATGCAACCACTTTTCAAGTGAGATTTCATAGAAGATTGCCAACGGGTAAAAGAAGATGCATTAAGACTAGGTGGAGCTCCTCTTAAGTGTATAGGAGGATGAGGGATAGGTAGGTCGGGAGAGTAGGCAAAAGGAACTCTAGCATTTTCTCCCTTCCCATTAAGTGTTTTAGATGGGGATTCATTTTTATTTTGGTCCACCCCCGGATCCACTTTATCCTCGTTCTCCTTTAACTCCACTTGAGGAGTTTCCAGAGAAGGAGGTGATGCGGTTACCTTTGCTTCCGAGAGTTTTGCTATCATTTCACGCAACTCATCCATTTTGGTTTCCATAGAGGTCTTCAAGTTAGTGAAGTCCTCCATGGAAACCGAAGTGGCCGGAAGAGCAAGAGGGTTCCCATCGGCATCGAAGGCCATATTTCTCTTAGGCGGTTAAGCCCGAATAAAGAGCCGAGGCTCTGATACCAATTGAAAGGATCGTATGGCCACCTAGAGGGGGGGGGGTGAATAGGTGCTACTCCAATTTTTAACTCTTTTTCGATTAAGGCTTGACTAAAAGGTAAATTCTCTAGATATGCAACTATGGTGAATTTACCTATATGACAAGTTAAGTCTAAACAAGATAAGATACAAGTAGTAAATAACTAGAAAGGAATAACCGATATGAAAGCACGCGGAGACAAGGATGTATTCCCGAGTTCCTCCTTTTTAGGGGAGTACGTCTCGTTGGAGGGGTGTGAGTTTCAAACTCAAGACGCCACAAATGGCCTCACCCTATTCTCCGATGAACCTCGCACAAAAGCTCGGTCCACCTTTCTTTATCGGAATCCTTCAAGGCGGAATCCGGAGCCCTTACAACAACATGAGGCTCAACCCACAAAAGGATTGGGGGCTCTCAATCACCACAACACCTGCTACACAAAAGTAACAAGCAAGTGAGAACAACAAGATGCCTAGGTTTTCCTAGTGGAAACCCTAGGCTCGAATCCCTCAAGTGAATGAAGGGGAAATGAAGAACGCTTTGGTGAAGTAGTAGATCCGAGCCTTCTCCTTCAATCCTCCAAAGATCAACGAGTTTGGGTGGAGGGATTGGGAGATCTAGTGATTCTTGAGCTTGCAACAATGGTGTATTTCGAATGTGGGCGAGCTAAGCTTCTTGGAGAAGAAGCAGTCATTAAATAGGGGTCCCTGAAAATCTAACCGTTATGTGCAGAAAACTGCACAGCGGTACTACCGCTGCTGGTCTCACTGCGGTACCCAGTGTACTGCACGACCCAGCTGCGGCGGTACCTCGCAGAGGTACCGTAGCTGTCAGGTATGGCGGTACTACCGCGGCGCTGCCGGTAGTACCGCTGGGATCCTTCGAATAAAACAGAAGGAAACCAGCGGTAGTACGAGGCGACTACCGCCGGGTACCGTAGCGAGTCCAGAGAGCAAATATGGCCTAGCGGTACCCCTGGCGGTACCACCAGCGGTAGTACCGCTGGCTGAAGCCAGCGGTACCACACGGTACCACCGCCAGGAGAAGTACCAGCTGTGCTGCAGGAGTCCCGCTGCAGGTGGAGCGGTACTACCGCTGCGACAGTGGTACTACCGCCAGACACATAAAAGCTCTACTGAGCTGATTTCCAGGGCCACTAGCTCCAACTTGACACAAAGTTTTGACGATACTTATCTGCAACTGTCAAGCACACATTAGATCAGATGATGTGTTGTCATTAGACACCCAAAATAGAGTTTAGAGCAAGTATGCTCTTTCACCGGAGATTTGCCCGGACGTTCCGGCTTGCCGGAACTTCCGGCCCAACCGGAACTTCCGGCCTAAGTGAAATCTGTGTCAAACTGAGGGCAACGGTTAGAATTTCTGGAGGGGTATAAATACCCCTCCACCTACCTCCAGCTGAGTAGCTCGCCCAGAATTCAAGATCCCCATTGTTGCAAGCTCAAGAATCACTAGATCTCCCAATCCCTCCACCCAAACTCGTTGATCTTTGGAGGATTGAAGGAGAAGGCCCCGATCTACATCTTCACCAGCCGTTTTCATTTCCCCCTCATTCACTTGAGGGACCATTAGCTAGGGTTTCCACTAGGAAAACCTAGCCCCCTATTGTACTCACTTGATTGTCTTTGTGACAGATTGTAGCTGTTTGGGAGCCCCCAATCCTTTGTGGGTTGTGCCCCAAATCGTTGTTGTAAAGGCTCCGGACTCCGCCTCGAAGGTTTCCGATAGTTGAAGTGAACCAAACCTTTGTGGTGCGGTTCACCGGAGAAGAGGGTGAGGCCTTTGTGGCCGTTGAACCATTGTGTTGGTTCACACCTCTCCAACGAGACGTACTCCCCTAAAAAGGAGGAACTCGGGATTACATCCGTGTCTCCGCGTGCTTTGACTTCGGTTACCTCTATCCTTGTTTACCGCCTTATTATATCGTGCTTAGTTGCTAGCTTGTCATATAGGTAAATTCACCGTAGTTGCATATCTAGAGAATTTACCTTTTGTGTCAAGCCTAAATTGAAAAAGACTAAAATTGGAGTAGCACCTATTCACCCCCCCCTCTAGGTGTCATACCGATCCTTTCAATTGGTATCAGAGCTAGGCTCTCTTGTTTTGGGCTTAACCGCCTAAGAGAAGTATGACACAAAGTGAGGATGAGGCCGATCTTGCCAAGGCCAAAGAGACCATGGCATCCATGGCCGATATCAAATCGTTGGAAACAACATTGACATCGTCCATGAATGACATGAATGTCAAATTTGATGAGTTGCGTGACATGCTCATGAAACTCACAAATGCCAAGGTTTCGGAAACCATCCCACTAGAGGGCATCTCTAACTCCGATGAAGGTGATTCCGAGGAGGGTAAAAAGAAAAATGAGAAGGGGTGGAAACCACCTCCGGATCTAAACCAACTCCTCCACCTCCTACCAAGCATGAAGATGGGAAGGAAGAGTACCATACCTATCCGCATAAACCCCATTGGTCCTCCACCTAAGCTTAATGCATTAGCTTTGCTAGTTGGCAACGCTCAATGAAATCTCATATTAACAGTGCCTCTATCGAGCTTTGGAGGATCATTGAAGATGGGTACAAGGTTGCGGATCCAAGCAATGTGACAAGAAGAGAATTTGCCGAAAAGCAACTCAATGCCTCCGCACTCCATATGATTGAACTTTCAGTGAGTGAAAGTGACAAGCATTATGTTCTCAATGCCACCACCGCCAAAGAAGCTTGGAATTGTCTTGAGGTTGCATTTCTTGGGAATGAAAGCATGAAGAGAAACCGATATGAGTCTTTGAGCAATGATGCCGAAGGCTTCTACATGTTTGACAATGAGAATCATGAAGACATGTATGGAAGACTCAAGACTCTTGCAAAGGCCTTCTTTGATGTGGGGGCAACCTATGTGGATGATGCTTATGTCAAGAGGAAGTATGTGAATGCTCTCTTGCCTTCGAGCCCATCGAGGTGAAGGCCATTCAAGGAAGACACAACTACAACGAAATGACATCCAATGAAGTTATGCAAGAAGTGCAAGCCTCCAAGGTTGCCACCAAGAATGCCGAAGATACCGTGCTAGGGCCATGGGGATGAAACAAGGCCCCTCACTTGCTTTGAAGGCCAAGGTGGTATGTCTTGATGAGGTTGAAGCGTGCCCAAGCAACATTGCTCCAAATGATCTTGAACCGGCTCTAAATGGTCATATAGCTCTTGCCACAAGAGAGTTTTGGCAAGACCCGGCAAAAGCTAAAGCCAAGGTTGATAAAGAGAACAACTCAAGTGGGAAGAAAGAGCTAGCCTCAAAGTGGAAGACGTGCTACAATTGTCATGACAAGAACCACTACATAAGAGAGTGTCCTTATGAGAACCGAGAGCAAAATGGTGGGAAGCTCATCCCCAAGGACCATTCAAGTTGATCCAAAAGAAGCCCGCAAGACCAAGGAAGCCTTTCTTCAAGAAGGCACCAAGAATTGTGTTGGTGGCACAAGAAGAATATGCCACAAGTGATTCCGAAGATGAAGATGCACCTACTAAAGAGGTAGCCGCATTGGCTATTGTATCAACTTCATCATCTTCTCTCTTTGAATCCCCCAATGAGAACTTCTCCACCAACAACGCTCGTTGCCTCATGGCTAATGTCACCGAGGTATCATCTCCTTCTCCCAAGACTATGCATGAAATGAGTGATCAATCTAGTCTTGTGATTAAGAAAGAACTTGTTGCTTTCGATACTTTCATGACTAACTTGCAAGGTGAAGCTAAGGAACATGTTGAGTCTCTCATGAGACAACTATGTGCGGCCGAAGAACTTCTTCAAGAAAAGAGTAAGATTGAGAGAGAGGATTCTCTCACCATTGCCTCTTTGAATGCTTCCGTAGCATCCTTGAATGCCTCTCTTGATGAAGAGAGTGAAGAAAGATGTTCTCTTGAGGAAAGACTTGAGTCTCTTGATGCTAAAAATGATGATATCATTAATAAAATCATTAAGGATAGAGATCATGTCTTTGCTAAATATAAAGTGCTTAAAAAGGAGAAAGTTGAACTTGGGGTTGCTAATGCTAGACTTCTTGAGGATATGGAGAAGCTTGACAAGGCTCACAAGGCCTTGGAAACAACTCACTCCCTTTTAGTCAAGTCTCATGAGCAACTTCAAACTCAACTTTCTAAATCTAGCTCAACTAGCATATCTATTCTTCCTCGTGTTCATGAAAATGTTATTGAAGAAAATGTTAGTGCCAAGACCTCTATTCCCAAAGGTAAAGATAAGGGTATTGCTTACTTATTTGAGCAAAAACCACACAAAGGGAAGGAGGGTCTTGGTTATGTAGCCGAGCCCAAGAAGAAAGTGGGCAACAACAAGAAGATCAAGACCAAGCCCGCACAAGCCAAGACTTCCATTGCGGTGGTAGTGCCACAAGGGGCAAGACCACTCGTAGTGACTTTGCGGGGCATAACAACCCCAACTATATTCTTTATGTTGATTATTATGGGGATGTTTATGCTCAATATGTTGGTCCATATGATGGTTACATTGATTACTCTATTTGGGTTCCTAAGACCCTTGTTGCTAACCAAAGAGGACCCATTGAGAAATGGGTACCTAAATCCAAGCAATGATTTCTTGTAGGACTATGCTTCCGGTGGATCGAAATGGGTGGTTGATAGTGGATGCACTAGTCATATGACCGGAAGCAAGGAGATTATGACGGAGTTGAGACCAAATCTAAATACTCAACCGTCTCTTATGGTGACAAGTCAAAGCGAGGTAAAGAGTCTCGGCAAGGTGGTAGTTGCAAGGGATATCACCCTTGTAAATGTCATGCTTGTTGAGTCTCTAGGTTACAATCTTATGTCCGTTCGTGCTCTTAATAAGATGAACTTTGATGTCCATTTTACTATTGATATGGTGGTACTCTTGAGGAGCAAGACTCTAAAGGTCATGTTCGTTGGGTATGTTGAAAATGAGTTGTTTGTGGTAGACTTTTCGGGGTCTACCAACACTCAAGCAATATGCCTATTCGGAAAGGCCGACGTGGGGTGGTTGTGGCATCGCCGCTTGTCCCATGTCAACATGAGAACTTTGCAAAGTCTTCACAAGGGTGGCCACATTCTTGGACTAAAAGAGATGTTTCTTTTTCTAGAGATCGTCTTTGTAGGGCTTGTGTTGAAGGAAAGATGCATGATTCTCCCCATCCGGGCAAGACCATTATTTCATCAAGAGGATTTGGAACTTCTTCATGTTGATCTCTTTGGTGCCGTGCCTCAACCTAGTCTTGGTGGGAAGAAATATTGTTTGGTGATTGTTGATGACTATTCAAGATTTACTTGGGTTTATTTCTTCAAGACGAAGGATGAAACCCAACAAACCATCATCGACTTTTCCAATATTGTTCAACGCCAATACAATGTCCCTATTTTGGTCATTAGGAGTGATAATGGCTCCGAGTTCAAGAACTACACCTTAAATGAGTTTCTTAGTGAAGAGGGGATTCGTCATCAATATTCCGCTGCATATACCCCTCAACAAAATGGTGTAGCCGAAAGGAAGAACCGGACTCTCATGGATATGGCAAGGTCTATGTTGGCGGAGTTTAAGTCTCCGCTATTCTTATGGGCCGAGGCTATCTCCACGGCGTGTCACTCATCTAACCGGTTATTCTTTCGTGTTGGCAAGAAGTTTACATCTTATGAGATGCTCACCGGCAACAAGCCCAATGTCTCCTACTACCGAGTTTTTGGTTGTAAGTGTTTCTATAAGAACAAAAGTGTTCGTTTGTCTAAATTTGAATCTAAAGCTTTAGAGGGTGTTTTTGTTGGTTACGGTGCCGAATCTCACACCTATAGAGTCTATGACAAGACCGTTGGGAAAGTCATAGAATCTTGTGATGTGAGGTTCGATGAGAATGACGGCTCCCAAGTGGCGCAATTTCATGTTTGTGATGTAGATAATGAGGAACCTCAAGAAGCAATAAGAAGAATGGGGGTTGGTTTCCATCGCCCCATTGAAATCCATCATGAGCCTCCTCAAGCAAGTCCTAGCTCCACTCATGTGGAGACTCCATCATCACAAGTTGAAGTTGCACCTTCTATGGAAGCAAATGATGCACCTACCAAGAACAAGTTCAAGCCCTCCTCAAGTTGACCAAGAGGCTATTCAAGAACCAAGTTCTCCTATTGTCAACACTAGCCAAGGTCAAGACCAAGATCAACCCTCTCCTTCTTTGTTGAAGATGTGCTTCAAGATGATCAAGGTCAACTCCGGTCAAGACGGGGACTCAAATGATCAAGATGATCAAGCGAAATTCCTCGCATCAATGAGGATATCGAAACCCGTCGTATAGCAAGAGTCAAAAAGGATTGGAGAAGAAAGAGTCTTCATCTAGAAATATCATTGTTAATGTCAAGAACAAGGTCACCACAAGAAAACAATTGGCAAATTTCAATGAACATCAAGCCACATCTCTATGGTGGAACCAAAGAAAGTCTTTGAAGCTCTTGAAGATCCGGATTGGTTGGAAGCCATGCATGAAGAGCTCAATAACTTCAAGCGCAACAAAGTGTGGAATCTAGTGGAGAAGCCAAAAGATTGCCTCAATGTTATAGGCACCAAGTGGATATTCAAGAACAAGCAAGATGAGCATGGAATGGTTGTGAGGAACAAGGCAAGATTGGTAGCTCAAGGGTACTCTCAAGTTGAAGGCATTGATTTTGGAGAGACCTATGCTCCCGTGGCTCGCCTTGAGTCCATCCGTATCCTTCTTGCATATGCATCACATCATAATTTCAAGTTGCAACAAATGGATGTGAAAAGTGCCTTTCTTAATGGTCCTTTAAAGGAGTTGGTATATGTTAAGCAACCTCCGGGATTTGAGGATCCACACTTCCCTAACCATGTCTACAAACTTGATAAGGCGCTCTATGGTCTCAAACAAGCACCTCGTGCTTGGTATGAGCACCTAAGAGAGCTATTGGTAGACCGTGGCTTTGAAGTGGGGCAAATCGATCCCACTCTTTTTACCAAGAGGGTTAAAGGGGAGCTTTTCATATGCCAACTTTATGTTGATGATATCATATTTGGCTCTTCTAACAAAGCTTTTAATGATGAATTTTCAAAGCTTATGACCGATAGGTTCGAGATGTCCATGATGGGAGAGTTGAAGTACTTCCTTGGTTTTGAGATCAAGCAATTGAGTGGAGGGACCTTCATCTCTCAAGCCAAATATATCCAAGACATGCTCAAGAGGTTCAAGATGCAAAATGCTAAAGAGAAGAAGTTTCCTATGGACACCAAGTGTCATCTTGAACTTAATCCAAAGGGTAAAGATAAGGATGTTGATCAAAAGCTCTATCGTTCTATGATTGGTTCTTTGCTTTATCTTTGTGCATCTAGACCCGATATTGTGTTGAGTGTAGGAGTGTGTGCAAGGTACCAAGCGGCTCCCAAAGAAAGCCACCAAACGGCGGTTCTTCGAATCTTTCGATATTTGGTTCATACCCCAAGGTTTGGTTTGTGGTATCCTAAAGGCTCAACTTTCTCTCTTGCCGGTTACACGGATTCGGATTGGGCCGGTTGCAAGGATGATAGGAAATCAACTTCCGGGGCTTGCCAATTCCTTGGTAGGTCCTTGGTGAGTTGGTCTTCTAAGAAGCAAAATTGCATATCTCTCTCCACCACCGAAGCCGAGTATGTGGCGGCCGCTAGTTGTTGCACTCAATTGTTGTGGATGAGGCAAACTTTAAAGGAATACGGTGTCCATTGTGACAAAGTGCCTCTTTTATGTGACAATGAAAGTGCTATCAAGATTGGCCACAACCCGGTGGAGCACTCAAGAACGAAGCATATTGAGATTCGCTATCACTTCATCCGTGATCACATCATCCGGGGTGACATTGAGCTTGGCTATATTCCCACGAAGATCCAACTTGCCGATATGTTCACGAAGCCACTTGATGAAGCAAGGTTCACTTATTTGAGGCATGAGCTAAATATCATCGATTCGGGGAGCGTCGCTTGAATATCTTGCATACACACCTATATCTTAGCTATATGTTTGGTTTAGGTGTAGGCATGGACATAGGGGGAGTGCGGTCCTAATCCATTGGACTATCCCTCCCCCCATTATGCCGATAGTAAGAACTCATTTTGTCTCTATATTGTTCATTTTATGAATTGTGAGCTTAAATGACGAGTAGTGGCGGTGAACCCAAGATATATCTTCGCGGTGTCACACCACATACACTCATACATGGTGGCTTAGGCCACCGCCATCTTCTTTGTGAAGATTTGATCTTTTGGAGCTTTTGGCCTTTTTGCCTATCCGTTGGTCTTTATGGAAAACACACTCAAATGATGCTTCTTTAAATGTTTTTTTGTGCCTCTTACCAAGTTTGAGTGTGAAGTACCATCTCCAGTGACTATTTCTATCCCAAGCCATGCATTGCTCCTTCCTTAAAAACATGCTAAAACTCTTGCTCAAGTCATTTGTTGCCTTTCCGGAGTTTGTGGTAGTGGGGGTACCTCGGAATTTTCGTATCTGGTTCGGAACCTCCGGCGTCCGAAAGTTTCAGTCAAAATTTCGGCTAAGTCCCCGGGCTAAAACTGTTCTGTTTTTGCCCGGAGGTTTTGCCGGAACTTTGCCCGGAACTTCCGGCCACCGGAACTTCCGTCTGAGACGGAACTTCCGGTTTAAGTTTTCTGGGCGCTTTTATGCCAGGCCGCGGGGTGGACTGCTTCTTCCCGAGCAGTTCTTCCACCCCCGCGCCCGTGCTCTCTCTCTCCTCGCCCAGGAACTCCCCCACCACCCCATCTCCACCGGGCCTTCCCGCCGCGGATTCCTCCGGCTTCCGGTCGGATCTGCATCTCCTCGACGAGGGGATCCCGTTCCTCCAAGCGGTTTTCACCATGGATCCCGGTACTTTCCTCTATTTCACATCTAGGACGAGATGCACTTTTCGTTTAACCTAGTAGAAAAAGAGCCTTTTACTTGAATTCCTTTGGTGAAAACAATCCTCTAGGCTTGCCCTAACATATACTAGAAACGATTTGATTTTTGTTAGCAATTTTTTTGTTTGAGGTTCTTGTTCCTCTGCGACCGGAACTTCCGCCCTGAAACAGGAAAAATGCTAACAATCAATCCACTTGTTTCTTGTTTCTTTTATCATCTGACTTGAGCACTTATCTTATGCTATCTTCTATCTGTTCTCAGCACCTAGCGCTCTCATGTCCGTCGAGCTGTTGTCAAGCGTCCGCTTCCCGGTCCCGTCCCACTAGTGGAGGAGAGGATGATCTTGTTCGTGGTGAGACTGCTGCTGCCCCTGTGTCGAAGAGAACTATGTCAAAGAAGAAGAAAAAAGCACCCGTGCCTGTTGTTCCTAAGCATCAAAGGGACTTCATTCCTTGGCGCTTAGCCTTCACCAATGAAGGCGAGCGCGACCCTGATTTGGACTCTTGCTTCTTTCATGTTGAGCAAGAGGTGATGTACAAGGAGGTATATTGCAAGCTGGCAAGCACAAGGTGTGCCCTATGCAGCCCATTGATTTTGAACACTTGGAGAAGCAACAAGCATACTTTGGTGGGGCTGTAGCTGTGGTGGAGGCTCTTGGTTTGCGTCCTCTGATGGAGATTCAGTCGACTACAACATCCACATGATTCATCAGTTCTATTCCACTGTGGTGTTTGACAAGACTCCTGCCCGTGGTATGACTTGGATGTGCGGCAATCACAAGCTCTCCGCCAACTTTCATGACTTTGCTGATGCTCTTGAGCATGATGGCCACCGGTATGGGTTTGCTAGCTGCACCAGGGCTTCCGGTCAACGCATGCACATTCAAGGGGCTGCTTATGATAAGAATGAGATGAGTGACCTATATGCTGATGATGGAGTGATTGGCAGCACAACGGGACTCCTTCCCGTTTATGACATCTTGCTTCGCATGTTCCGTCACACTATTGCTCCAAGTGGAGGCAACAACAATGAAATCCGTGGTGGTCTTGTCAATCTCATGGTCTATGCTCACAATGTTTTCATGGAAGATGATCCCGAAGCGAATGCCTTTCCTATTGATGTGATGGACTTCATTTTTCATGAGATATATGATGCCGTGATAGGAAGGAAAGTGCCTCCATATGCTCCTTACATTATGAGGCTCATCAAGTCCAAGTTCCCTTTTGGAGATCATGATGTGCTTAACCCCGATGCAGCCCTCGGCTGCGACATTATTCATAAGCCTGTTTTGATGCACAAGAAGGCTGCTCATCTCAATCTCAACAAGGATAAAGGTCCTATGGCCACCGATGATGGAGCTAGTGGGTTTCATATCCCAAGTGATCCAAGAGTGAAGAAGCCCGGTCAACCCAAGCAACGCACATGGGCTCAGCGTGCACTTGACAAGATATTAAGGATGAATGTTTGCATTCACAAAGAGAACTTTCACGCGTCAGTGGAGAGGCACCGTGGTCTTATGAGTGATTACAAGATGATGCAGCATCTCCAGGTCCCCAACTATCCACCTCCTCCTCCTCCACACCTTCCATACAAGCGTTGGAACAACGCGACAGTTCAGTGGACTACTCATGTGCCGGATGATGCGGAGCTTGCGACGGACTCGTCGGATGATGAGTGAGGGACGTTAGATTCGCTTTCTTTTCCCTTTTTGGTGTCTTGATGCCAAAGGGGGAGAAGTCTATCTCCTAGGTTGCGGGATTTGCATGGGTGGAGCACAAAGTCTCGTCTTTTATTTGTTTCCGTTATGTTTTGTGCTCCGGTTATTTGTATTTGTCGCCTTTGTTGAACCTCCTATCTTATGCATGTGGTAAGACATGTGGAACCTTATTTGTGAACTTTTTATGTAAAGACTATGTTGTGTATCCTCTATGTCTTGTATCTTATGTTTGTGCAAGTTGTGTTTCTATGTCTACTTGTTTACTTGCTTGACTTGTAAAATATAGGGGGAGTGTTGATCCTAAGTTATGTGCATATTGTATTCAAATGCATCTTTTCAAGTTATGCACATGCTTAGGGGGAGCCCGTCTATATGTTGCAAATCTTTTTCTTTTGTTGTCATCATCCACCAAAAAGGGGGAGATTGAAAGGGCAAACTTGCCCGTAATCTTGTTTTGGTGATTATGACAACAAAAGCCGTGTTTAACAGTATGTTAAGCTTGTGACAGGTTCAAAGTTCACAAACAAAGAAGTTTTATGCTTGTGGAAATGCTCAGGTTTTATACTGGCCGGAAGTTCCGGATTGGCCCGGAAGTTCCGGCCTAAAACTTCCGGCCGACTTTTTTCGAAGAAAAAGGGTACTGTGGTAGGCCGGAGAGCCGGAACTTCCGGCCCAACCGGAACTTCCGGCCTAAGTGAAATCTGTGTCAAACTGAGGGCAACGGCTAGAATTTCTGGAGGGGTATAAATACCCCTCCACCTACCTCCAGCTGAGTAGCTCGCCCAGAATTCAAGATCTCCATTGTTGCAAGCTCAAGAATTACTAGATCTCCCAATCCGTCCACCCAAACTCGTTGATCTTTGGAGGATTGAAGGAGAAGGGCCCGATCTACATCTTCACCAAGCCGTTCTTCATTTCCCCCTCATTCACTTGAGGGACCATTAGCTAGGGTTTCCACTAGGAAAACCTAGCACCCTATTGTACTCACTTGATTGTCTTTGTGACAGATTGTAGCTGTTTGGGAGCCCCCAATCCTTTGGGTTGTGCCCCAAGTCGTTGTTGTAAAGGCTCCGGACTCCGCCTCGAAGGTTTCCGATAGTTGAAGTGAACCAAACCTTTGTGGTGCGGTTCACCGGAGAAGAGGGTGAGGCCTTTGTGGCCGTTGAACCATTGTGTTGGTTCACACCTCTCCAACGAGACGTACTCCCCTAAAAAGGAGGAACTCGGGATTACATCCGTGTCTCCGCGTGCTTTGACTTCGGTTACCTCTATCCTTGTTTACCGCCTTATTATATCATGCTTAGTTGCTAGCTTGTCATATAGGTAAATTCACCGTAGTTGCATATCTAGAGAATTTACCTTTTGTGTCAAGCCTAAATTGAAAAAGACTAAAATTGGAGTAACACCTATTCACCCCCCCTCTAGGTGTCATACCGATCCTTTCAGAGATCTAACCTGGAGCCTGTGATCTGCACCAAGGTAGGCGTTTTTGTTGTCTGGAGGTTTGAGTATCGCTTCCATTCTACCCCTCTGTTCTTCTTTTTGTCAGATGGATGCGTCTGGGGGCAACGCTGCAGATGGATGCGTCAGGGGGTACTGGCTGGGGCAGCGCTGCAGATGGATGCGTCGGGGGTACTGGCTAGGGGCAACGCTGGAGCTGATCTGAGCTTTCTTGAAGAAGAAGAAGAAGAAGGTCGTTTCGCTGGATTATTTTGCTTCCTGGGCTTTTGTACCAACTGGCCTTTCTTTGGCCTACTGTTTTCGGGTCGGGCTGGAGTAACTTGACCCGTTTAGGATGGGCTAGTACGTGGGTTGGGGGGCGGGGGGACCTGGGCTCATTCGACTGAAATGTTTGTTCGTCGTCAGTCGTTTCTGTCGTCAGGTGTTTCTGTTGTGTTTCAAGCTCGTACGTGTCAGCGCGTGATTGGCCCAAAAAACGACTGACAACGAAATGAAAAACAGTCGACTGACCAATACACACTCCCATTTCATAACCAGATCTAGACCAGACCTCGAGGGACATCTGTTGACACTGATGGATTCCATAATCAATGTTATTTTTCGGGGTCTCTCTACGGCTCAGCTGACTGAGACGTATGTAACTTATGTCTCAGTCATGTGATGTCACTGTTTTTTCTGTTAGCAGATTCGGCCGATCGCAAAGAAAAAGAACGATCAGACGGCCACGGATTTGACTAAGACATAAGCTATGTCCCAGCTAGCTGAGACTTAGCAAAACCGTATTTTTTGTTACCTCGCGTGTTTACTCTCGTATTCCCTATTAATGTCCCCATGACGACTAACTCACAGAGACATACCAGCATAGGCGATGATGGAATCGTAATAAACTAGAGGCACCATAGCGTACCTGTGTGTTGCCGGAAGACAAAGTCTCATCTCTACCTAATATAAAGGAAGCAAAGCTTCTTCCCGTCCAACCCTGAAAAGACGCTTTTGCCCTCCCAGTTTGGTCTTATTACAAGAACTGCCACCCCCAAGTGAATACCGGTTCATTGCCGCAAGTTTGCAGAAAAACCCTGACAAATGGGAAACTAACCCGCAGTCCACAGCATAGACGTCCTGCTGCCTTACTCGCGATTTACCGAAAACCCACGGACGTTTTTGCAAGAATGCCACCGAAGGGGTATGGGAGAATCTGGAGCGTCCGTTCAAGTTGGAACGGATGGCCGCGATTAATTTGTTCTCTAAATTTTGTTTAAACAAACATAGAACAAGCTAAACTTCGTAAATTCATAACTTTCAAACCACAACTCCAAATTTAGCAAACTTTACATCAATGCAAAGCTCTGACCATGTAGTTTAATTTGGCATCATTACTTTTCCTTTTTGCATCTGTTTTGGTTGATCAAAATACAAAGATCAATTTCGGCCGTAGAATTCAAGGGTTGAGTCCTAAAAATGTTTTCAAAATGAATCCTGCTGTTAAATGTCAAGAAATGCATCCTCTGTCCAGCGGAACAAAAGTTACAAATTTGGAAAATAATTTAATGATCCATTTAATACACTACCATTTCCTTTCCTTTTTAATCACTAATTCGTTACGGAATTTAAATTCAAACTGAAACTCGGTTTTCCGTAGCGAAGCACGGGCCCTGTCCTAGTTCATGATAAAGCACCATGGCATACTTTCCGCTGTAAGCGGAATAACACTTTTATAACCAGTCAGTTATGTAGTAACACTTAGTGTCGCAGGTCTTAGGATGACAAGTAGAACTGGGAACATACAACGAGGAATATCGACGACATCCATGTCCATGTATATATAAAACTTGGACAGATTCTCAGCCTCTCCCGTGTCCACGTCGCTCAGAAAGCCGCAGCCGTTCGATCGCGCCATCCGACGGTCCAGAACGCAACTAATCCCGCGAAACACGGTAGCTGCTACAGTAATACTGTAGCAGTTCGATTTCTACCAATCGAAGCTCGACACGTCGCATCACACGGTTCTTGGCGCACGCCTTTGCAGAAAAACCCTGGTCATTTTACAGAAACCCCCCGCTAAGGACCCATCCGCGAACTGCCGGAACGTCAGGGGCCTCTGTGACAAACCGTCGCCACACTCCCCCTTCCCTCTCCTCTCTCTCCCCGCGCGGCCCGACCTCGCCGGCGCCGTCGCCGCGGTGCGCCGCCGCTCCGGCCCTCCCCGTCCAAATCGAAGGACACGGGGAGGTGCGCCGCGCCGCCCTCCACCTCCTCGCCGCGCGTCGCGGGCCGGCACGCTGCAGCCGCGCCGGGATGGCCACCGGCGTGCGCGCTGGCCGCCGCCGCTTCCGCGCGCCACCGCCGCCGCTCCGGCGACCAAAAGGCGGCGGCGCCGCCACCCGCGGGTCGCCCGCGTCGTGCTGCGCCCTTCGCCAGCCCGCGTGCGTCCCACGTCGCGCGGATGCGCGCGGATTCGCCGCGCCGCCGCCGTCGCCGCCATGGCCGCTGTGGCCACTGCTGACGTCAGCATGATGTCGGCATGGCCCACCGGTCAGAATTTTTTTCTCCCGAAATTTTTCCAGAAAATTGATTTATTCCTATAAATACCCGAAAAATATGGAAAAAATGTCGAAATGCTCGGAAAAAAATGCTAACTATTTATGGCAAAAAAACAAACATGTTTATATATTATGAATTGGTAAACATTTGGATAAAAAATAAATACACTCCCTCCAATTATGTGGAGTTAAATTTATTAGATGCCCACATAATGCACTTCTTCTAAATATGGACTGAAATTGAACAATTCAAATTGGTACATATTTGTCTGTAATCTAGATGGACTTTCACTAAATATGGACTTCGATTCGATAATTGTGCACCAAACATGTTTACAAATTTTCGATTGTGAATATTTGGCCAAAAAACAGCCGCATTTCCCCTCATTATGCGGTGTTAGACTTAATGCACTCCCTCTAACTATGGACTTAAATTTGACATTTCAGTTTGCTAAAAATATTGAAGATACTCTAACCACACATTACGGACTTAAATCAAATATTACTAGAAAAAATAGAAACATATTCAAACATTTCAGTTTGCTAAAAATATTGAAGATGCTCTAAAATATATCAACATGCTCACAAGAATATATTTAAAACTTAATCAAAACAACAATTTCTCAAAAGGACCCACCGGTATTTCTTTTTACAACAACAATTTATACATTACATTTCTTTTACTAAACATTTAACGTAACTCTGAAATGTCTGAAGAAACTCAAAAAAAAATTACTAACTATTTAGAAATATTTTCACACAAAAAATCAAAACACAATTGAAATTGAATTACAATAATTTTCAAATTTGAGCAATCTCCAAAATCCAACCATTTTAAAAACGGAAACGGAAACATTTTCCAATTCCAATTATTTCCACACTTAGAGAACTTTACAACATCACCATTTTCAAATTCAAATTCAAAATCACACACGCGGCATTTGCCGCGCTTAGATCCCTAGTATCTTTTAGTGTATCAACATGTGTATCCAACACAATTTACACAAACACCGTGCCTTCAAAACATCGACATCCTCGTAACATATTATGTATGCTCATGGAGGAAAATAAGACCATAAATATTCATGACTAAGCCGGGAGGACTGATTAGGGATCTAAGTTTGATGTTTATTATTCTACACATGTAATAGGTTATCTGAATTTCTCATTCAAATCATAGAGCATAAACTTAATCATTCACATAGTTGGAAATTTCCAGCACGCTTTTCACCGGCATTCTCTCTTCAATCTTGTCCTAGGTTTCGGGTTCGCCGTGTTGACCATAGTCAGCACAATGGTCGTGACATTCATGTCATCCGCAATGTTCACTGGCACACCAGCGTTCGGAACGATGTTCTCTAGATCTTGTTCACGATGTCAAGAAAATTGAGATCAACTGTGCCATGCCGAGGACTCTCACCACGCCGCCATCGTGAGTCGATACAATCAGCATGGTGTGATCTTGCCGCACAGCCATGCACGTGGTAGTCCCATTGTGCCGCACTGGGAACGAGCATGTTCTTGATATTGCAGAAGAAGGGGAGACAAATTTGGGAATATTATGAGGGGTTCAATGTAGAGAGAAAGAGAGATTTAATATCTTGTCTACAAAATTAAAACATCTCACATGTTATCCCCGCGCCACGTGGCCAGAAACCACTTCTTAGCGAGTGGCTGGCCTTCACATCCTATGGTTTTATTTTCCGGTTTTGCTAGTAAAGAATAAATTTAGTGCTCTGTCAAGTCCTACGTCACCGGATTTGCGTCGTGATTGGTGCAAGTTGAGGTGCAACTGAATTTGTTTTAGTTGCAAATGGGGTTGCCACTAGACTCTTTGAATTTTCGTAATTCGTGTTATCTACGATTTGGATACGGTTGCAACTTAAATGAGAATTCAGTTAATACCCGTTCGACTGAAAATTAGTCACCGCCCTTTATTTTTTCGGAAGTACTAGTATTTCACGTAGGGTTACAAATTGGAACGTGTTTGTCAGCCCAAGGCAAACAGAAACAAAGACGCGTGCTGTGTCCCTTGCCATACCATGGTAACTATATTGGACAGTGATTTCTTTCCAAAATCAGCGCGTCAGATCCAAATCCAACGCGGTAGAAAAATCGAAACTCTCGCGCCATTTATGGCACCGTCCTTTTCTCCTTATATCCACCCCTGCCCCTCTCATGAAGCAGCCGCCGCCGCGCTTTAGCTTCTCATGGCGCATCAACCGCTAGAGAACGGCAAGCAGACGAACGAGCGGCAGTGCGTGGAGATGCGCCAGGTGGAGAACAAGGAGTCCCGGCAGTTGACCTTCTTCAAGCAAAAGGCCGGGCTCTGGAAGAAGGCCGCCGAGCTCTCCCACGCCAGCGTCGTCTTCTCTGAGGCCGGCAAGGCGTTCGCTTTCGGCAGCCCTTCCTTCGACGACGTCCTGGGCTGCGGCGGGGACGTCGGGAAGAAAGTGGTGGAGTTGCAGAGGCAGACGGGGAAGCGCTTCTGGTTTGAGGTCGATCCGGCCGCGCTCGGGGAGGAGGAGCTGCCGGTGTTCACCGTGGCGCTCCAACGCCTCAGGGACAAGGTTCTCATGGCGCATCCACCGCATGACACCGGTAAAAAGACGAAACGGCGGAAGCGCCGGAGGAACCGCCGGGTGGAGAAGCGCAATTCCGGGCTCTGGAAGAAGGCCGCCGAGCTCGAAATGATCTCCCGCGCCCACGTCCCCATCTTCGTCTTCAATGAGGCCAGCAAGGCGTTTGCTTTCGGCAGCGCCTCGACTGACGCCGTCCTGGGCTGCGGCGAGGACGTCCCGGGAAGCCCTGAGGCGCTGTGTTGGGAGACTGAGGAGAAACGCGCGGAGGTCGAGGGTGAGGCTAATCGGATGGCCGCCATCGGAGACAAGGTGGTGGAGTTGCAGAGGCAGACGGGAAAGCGCTTCTGGTGGGATGTCGATCAGGCCGCGCTCCTGTAGGAGGAGCTACCGGTGTTCGTCAGGGCGATCCAACGCCTCTTGGACAATGTGCGCGGTGCGCCACCGCCTCGATAATCACTACAACATCTAAGCTCCCTGGGATCCTTGCTCTGTGGTTCATCCACGTACTGAGTCCGCAAATCAGTGACTCCGTAGGTTGGTTCGTTTCCTTCTGTTACGTCCACACATTCACTGCGACTGGGTCACGGTTCTTCTGGTCCCGCTTGTCTCTCTGATAATATGCGCGGGTGTGGGCTCGTATTCTGTGCTGTTTGTTGGTGTGGCTGTCTGGGTCGGTTCGGTTTTCCGTGGAGACGCGTGGGGGGACGCGTGTTCCTCTCCTCTTCCTTCTCTAGGCTTCTAGGAGTTGCTCTCGCTTCAGTCCTCGCTGCTCTGCTCGGTTGCTCCGTCGCCGCCGTTTCTGGTTCTCTGATTCCGCCGTGCTCTGTGGTTTTTCTGTCGTGTGTTCTTCCACGTTTCTCCCCTGATCTCGCGGTATCTTGTTTTTCAGGTCTGCATCTCTCGATTGGTTGGCTTGGAGATTGGTAGGCTCTTCGGATCTGTGGCGGTGGTGGCGGGCGCGCCGGCGCCGCTGTTGGTACGCAGGTAGCTTCCTCTTCTTTCTTTTAGTTCGCTCTTGCGCTGATTCAGCGGATTGGGGAAATTTTTAGTTTGTTTTGTGCGTTTAGTGCTTCATGCGCTGGGATTCTGCTGTGGATTGTTCTCAGATTATTTAGTCATGCTTGTGTGCTGGATGTGTTGATCGATTGCTTCCACTTGGGATTCGTCCGTCTGTGTATTTGTGTTTCGCTCGTTGTTTTGTTTGATCTGGGTTTCTGCTTGGCATTTTTTTAGTTTCTCTTGGATTTTGTTGTCGTGTTTTCGTTTGGGCTAGGTCGTGTCTTATTCGTTTCTCGCAGTGGCCTAGATGCAGGGTGTACGAGGGAGCCGGGGTGGTCGCGGCCGTGGCCGTAAGCGTTCTGGTAATGCAGATTGCTGCCGTCTTCCGAGATTTCTGCTGCTTCCTTTGTTATTGTAGTGAGATTTTCTTGTTTTTTTGGTAGTGCTGGATCTGGACGTTTCTTCTTCGGTTTCGGGAAGGTGTTCTCGCCCTCGCGTTGATTTGGTGAATGTTCCGGTGGATGGTTCTTCTGTTTCTGCTCCTTCTCGATCTCCCGAACGGGCTGTGCGTGGTGGACGTGGTTCTGGAAGCCGGGGTGGTCGCGGCCGTGGCCGTAAGCGTTCTGGTACCCGAGCTTCGTCACCTGAAGAATTGGGGCTGCCGATGGGAAAGGAGACGGAGGCATCATGCCGACACAACTGGCCGGTTTCTGCTCATCACAGGGGTGGTGCTGCGGACATCCGGCTCCCTTCCTCAACCTTGACCTCGAGTGGTGGAAGAAGACTGGAGTAGAGATTGCGCCTTCGTCCTCCCAATGAATTCCGACGCCGCTCGATTCCAGGCCGGCAGCTTGAGGTACGCAGATGATTCCGCCCCAAATAGGTTAGCCCCTCGCTCTGTCCCCTGTTAAATCGAGATTGAGAGATGTAAATCATAGGGAGAGAGAGAGCTCATGGAAAGCAGACGAAACACCGGGCGAGTGCATCTCGGCCACAACACTGCGTGGCGAGTCATGGGGTGTCCTTTTTCCGATGTGGGGGAGATGTGGCACATGGAGAGGGAACTCGGGGAATGGGACGGGCTGGGCTGGGTCACCCGATCCAGTCGAGCGCTTGGGTGGTGCTGGGAGGGAGAGGTGCCGGGGAGAGAGATCAGGCCGGGGTCGCTTCTTTGGCACTGACTTCTCGCGGCTGCTGCCTGGGAAATGTGGTCTTCTCCTGGCTTCTAATTTCTGAGAGGAAGAGAGAGGAATTTATTACAGGCGGCTGCTACTTTTCTTGGTGCTTCTTGTTGATAAGAGGAAGCGAGAGAGATGTGAGATGTGTTGTTTGTTGCTGATGAGAGGGAGTGGGAGAGATGGTAAATATTGTCTAGACAGAGTGGAAAGAGTGTTGTGCTGCTTGTTGTTCTGGACAATGTGTTCGATGGTGATGTTGTATGTTAATTACAGAGAAGAGTGAGACAGGGGGTGGCAGGTAAGGAAATTTCTGTGTGATATTACGCAAGTTGTTTTCTTGGGCAATTTCTGCTTCCTGTACATCTCTTCTAAATCTATAAATCAATACCTTTAACGCTCTATATTCTTTTATTTTTGTTTAAATTTTAACATCTTTTTGATGATTGATCCAGCTTCTATTGTACTGTATAGTTTACATATGGCAAGTTTATAGATTTGGAGATTGTGCAACTTTGATAACCCTTCCTTTTTTCCGCTTGTTTATAGAATTATTCCTCGGAATCATCATACCTATAAACATCTATAGAGCTTGATACTATTATGTGAAGACTGTGGAAGACTCAGATTTGTCTGAAGATTTCATTATATATCTTATTAATCACAGACGCAAAGAATAGAGGCATGGGGTAATTCCTTTTTTACATCTACAGTTAAGTATCCTTATATGTAGGTGATGGTTTGGTACAACCATAGATGATGGATTACTTTTGCTAGCTACTGATTAGCCATGGTTAATAAAAATATTTTCATAGAGTGTGTTCCTAACTTCCTATCAGCCACTAGGTAGGCTTAATAATGTGTGGGTCTGATGTATGATATCAGTAGTTTTGTGTTGCTTAATTAGTCCCTGGTTTGCTGAAGTTTGTTTTGTATTTGAAAAGTACCACTACCGTATCAGGTCAATTAAGTTATTTTATCAAAGCTATTATTGTAGCAAGCTCTATATACATTTTATTATATTTAAATATGTTAATTGTATTCCTGAAAAAAATGTCTTCACTTGTATGTGAACCGATGAAATCTAACCAACTCCGTTTTATGTTGCTTAAAAAGTCACTAAGCGTCAGGTCTGCAGCGCAGGAGCATGTTTAAGGTTTCTATGCGTTTCAGATCTGATTCGCATTTCAGATCTGATTCGCATTTCAGATGTGTAATATTGTATTGTGTGCTATGTACACCAATAAATTAGCAAGTGTTACACTTCGAATATTCTTCTCGCGTATATGCTTAATCTATATGTTGCAGTCAGTTTCAGCATTTTTACTTTTTGGGTATCGTAAGGAGCAGATAGGACAATACTGCAATGTGACACCTCAAGTGCAAGCATGAGGCTTCACAGTACTCTGAATAGCTGAATGCCAAAGCGTACAATAGCTTATGTGTTGTAACATGACTTCATTATCCTTTTTATTTCTTGAAGGAACATATGATATAATTCAGTTGGCATTAATTATGCTATGGATTGTTGCATATTAGATGAAGTATCATGTTGCTCCTAGCATTTTTAGGCTGATTTTCTGTCTCCAGGTTCTCTATTTCGTTGACACTATCGATATCCTACTTTCATGTCATATGTTTTGGAGCTTGCAAAATCTTCATTGTTGGGCCTCGAAAATTGATAGTTATTTGAGAGAAGTTGGATTTCTTGTGAGACATTTTGTATGGTACATGTTCTAACATTCATATTTATAAGATTTCTGAAGCTCAAAGCCTATGAGATGTTGTCATGTATATTCGATTTCGTCGCGGGTTTGTTGGATTAGTGACAAATACTAATAGTCAAATACAACAAGTAATGGATTTGAACCGGAGGTGCAAAAACATTAAGATTTGTACATAATAGATAATGAATATTATTGGTTGCTTCCTTGGTGCAAAGAATACCGAGATTGATGGTTCCTTCTTTTTTTGATGTGCACCACCAGAGTGCTAGGCTTGCATTTTAGGCCTTCTTAGCATGTTTGCGGTATGGAGGTGACTAATAGCACATTGATTTGATCACCTCGAACTGTACTTAATTCAATTGCAAGACAGATAACATTGTTTTACATTCTTAGGTGTTGCAATATCAAATAAATCTATTCTTACTTTACGTGGGACAATGTAATTAGTTTTGTTTACTTTGGTTCCAGTTAACAACTAGAGCTTATCAGCATAATCATTTATCCTCCAAAGTGCAAGCCCTCTATGGTGGTTAAGGGCTATCAAGGTTGTCCGATGAAATTGCGCCTTTTCTTCTATTTGATGTGTTCACTCATTGCATCTCAAGCATAGGAGACATGGTAGACTGCAATTATATCTTTGCCTAGGGATACAACATGATTCTACTATGATTGGCTGATGTGTTATCTGAAGAAACTAGAGTCTTCTGAGCCTCGGGCAGGAGACCTGCAGGACCCGTGAACTTACTGACATTACTTGGCCCTTGTGCATTATCCGACATTGCCCTGTGCCGGATCCTTCCTGACCAACCCGGCTAGGTTAAGCCGGATCCCTTCCTCTGATCCGGCTAGACTTTGTCTGATGCCTTTTGGCCTCTCCCTGCATTTAGCATGATTGAGAGCCAACTGACTCTCCCAAGTGATCCGGTCCAAGGGATCCGGCCCAAGTGATCCGGCTTGACCTTGATCTGGCCCACTCTTTACAGCTCTTAACACCACCTCTTTGCCCTACCCGGGGGCAGCCCCCCGACAGTAGTCCCCGAAGCTGGTGCGGTCCTACAGCCTCGGATGGAGGGCCGTAGCAGGTTTAAAACAAACGCCATTAACCGAATCCCATATCACACAATCTTGTCTCAGGATTTCCCGGGACACTTGGCAGAATCTCTGCGCAAAGCCTCATAATCCGGGTCTTTGATTTGACTTGTCACTGACAGCCCGTTATCCGGATCCATCAGGTACTTGAGTGCATTTGACTAAATGACCACGCCTCCTCGGTTTCTCCGTTGACCGGCGCACCCGATCCGGCGCGACCGCTTCCAATTCCGTGACCCACCATGTGCTTGAAATATACGGCCACAACTGCGACCACAGAGTTTCAGGGCACACTGATCCGGCCACGCCCCGAAAACCGCGCGGTAGTGCGTCAGTTACCAGCGAGCGGCTATAAATAGGGGTGTGGGGTTCCTCTTCTTCTTCCCCGCACTTCCCACTTCGAGAACTCCATCCGTGCCATTGACGCTGCTGCGATCTCGCCTTCGCGACTTCGCCGCGCCGGAGACCTCGACAACGCCGGAGAAAACTCGCCGGAGCCGCGCACCGCGCCCTGCACCGCCGTTTCTTCACCGAGCTTCTTCCTCGCTGCATCGCAACCGTAAGTTCCTTTTCTCCGGCCATGGCGACCTTGAGCAAGTTCATATCCCGCTGGGAACTTGCGCCTGTTTCTTGTAGATTCACTCGTGTACGAGTCCATTGTCACGCCTTAGTGCATTCCCTAGATCTCCTTTCCAGGTTTTGCACTAGATTGCCCTAGTTTGGCTTGCCACCGCTTGAGCAGTTCCACCATATTTTTACTCGGGATTTCCTCTCTATTTTACTGCTGCGGTAGATCTTGCGTAACCCTAGATTCTCACGAAAAGGTGTTTGTAGTTACCAGCCGAATTACTTTTCCGCAGTAACTAGACAACTTTATCCGGGATAGCTTCTACCGAATCGCTTTATATCTGATTCGGTTATGCCATTATCCGATTCGTTCTGGATTAGAGATTCCGAATCTCCTAACTCGGCTATCTCCGATTTTTTGCAGGACTGATTCGGATATGCCGAAGCTGCCCCCCGGCAGTTGGGAGGGTTCCGATGTTACAACAGATGACCTGGAATGGCTGCTGAGCACCCGGCGTATAACACCTGAAGTTATATGCCGAAAACCGGGGAAGGAACTCAAACCGATCACCCAACCGGGTGAACGCGTTGTATTTCTAGCGCACTTCGAGCGCGGATTCGGACTCCCGGCGAGTGACTTCTTCCGGGCTTTCCTAGACTTCTTTGGCCTGCAGCCTCACCACCTTCCGGCTAACGCCTTTGTCTCCCTGTCGGCTTTTACCTCCTTTACCGAGGGATATCTCGGTCTCTGGCCGACAGTACAAGCCTGGGCGAAGTACTTCCACCTCCGTAAACAGACTATCCCGGGCAGTGACCCGAAAGTGATGACCGCTTGTGGTTCGGCTAGCATTACTCCGAGGGCGGGCTCCATCTTTCCCCGGATCACTGGCCTGGATACTTGCAGGAAATGGCAAAGGTCTTTCTTCTACGTGAAGAGCGCTGAAGGCCATGATGCTCTCAACTTGCCCGAGTTCAGGATCGAGCCCCCCACAGCCGAATTAAACTTCAGATATGATCCGGCTGACACTCTTGCGGAGCTTCAAATCATAGATCAAACTCTGGAGGATTTTCTGAGAAGGGCCTGCTCTCGGACGATCTCCTCCGGACCTTCGTCTTCCGCCGTGTCAGTCCTCTTCAACAACGTGAGCACAAGATTTGCCACATGAGTGGTCTGCTAGATCCTACCCGGATCAGCAAACATGACCTCACCAGAGCTTCCGTCAAGAGACGGGTAAACGCCATCGCCTACACCGAGATGTCGGACAAGTGGCGGTGGGGCGTGGAGCCGTTCCACCGAGATGCACTTCCCCCACAGGTTAGTTCACCATTCTCCGAATTAATCCATACTTCATCAAAATACCATCGGACTAATCCATATTTGCCTTGACCATACTGCAGCTGTTCGACCGCCAAATCACCGAAGATGGAGATCTCTCCACCAAAGTGTGGGGACCGGATCGCAGCCCGCTGCGCGAGGGCGAAGAGGATGCGGATACGGACGATTATTTGCCGATTCCGCGTGCCAAGCCCATCCGCAAGGGTAAGCAATCGACTATTTACACCGAAGATGAAGATGATGATTGCTGGATCCTAGATCCCATTGATGCTATTCCGATTTCATGGTTACCACCTTGTGTTCCAGCCAAACAGGATGCTCAAGGGACATCTCGGAAACGCGATGACGCGTCCGGATCAGATGTCCCTCAAGCCAAGAGAATGAAGAAAGCCGCCTCCAAGCCGAATCGGCTCAAGCCCATGCCTACCACCAAGGGGTAATGCCAGCTTAACTTCATTCGCTTTCCTCCTCTATTATCCGAGCCACCTTATCCGAATTAACTGTTTACTTTGCTCTATGTAGTGACGTCATCGTCACCGAGCAAACTCATTCATCCATTCTTTCTCCCATTCCTCCACTGGATACGGCCATGGAGCACCAGTCTCCTGAAAAGGCTGTCGCCTCTCCCGCGCGTGCCACAACTGCCAATACTCCTCCGCCGACTCTCGTTCCAGAGTCGGTTATTGACCTGGAGAATGAGGAAATCTCGGGTCCTACCCGAGATTCAACTTGGCCACGTCCTCTGAAGGAGTTGGAGAAGGAAAAAGCTAAGACTTCGGCTAAGTCTTTGACTAAGCCGGATCCTCGCCCTACCCCCAAGGCTCTGAATCAAGAGCAGCAGAAGAAGAGAAAAAGCAGCAGCAACAACCTCTCGAAGAGAAGCAGCAACAACCTCTCGAGAAGCAACAGAAGCAGCAACAGGAAGTATCTAAACCACCACAACAAGCGTCCCAGAACCAACCGAGGCAGCCAGATCCAGCCAAGACCCCGGGCGCATCGCCTCTACCTAAGCCGACTCAAGCCGCCTCTGGCACGACTCCAACCACCTCGGATAAGCAGGTGGTTGCTAGCAGACAGGTTTCCGCCACTCCATCAGCGACTCGGGTGCATGATCAACTCTCTGAGGCGATCACTCGCGCCCGACTTAGTGGCCAGGTTCTGCCGAATCTCCGCACTCCGAGCGGCGACAACCTCGGCTCCGCAGAGCAATTCGTTAAAGCTTGGAATACTGCGGACCTTGCCGAAGGCTCAACTACTTCAGCGTCGCCACACCCGGCTGGCCCTAGCCGGATGTTTCAATCTCTACACTCTGTGCAGGCCTCGGTCGCTGAAGCTAACCGGGTCTTCGAGGTAACTTTACCGAATCCTGCTTTTATTTCATCATGATCAATCTGCACTATTCCCAGTCCCCGAGATTCGGGTCGAACGACTGATACTCCTCCGAGTAAGAAAGTCATTCGGCTTGAATCTCTAAAACTTGATCATGAATTTTGTCTTAGCCGAAAAAATCGTGGGACTCCCAGTCCCCGAGTCTCTTTTCCAATTGAGTCGGTCAACTTTCTTTTTATCAATCTCGGGCCTCCAGTCCCCGAGATTCGTTTTGGCTCCATGCTGCTAGTCTCGGGTGCCAGTCCCCGAGACTCTTTTTACGCCATTAACCTTTTTCTTTCAGGAAACCACGACTGCTCGCAGCCGGATCTTTAAGCAGCTAGTCCTGCAACACCAGGCCCTCCAAACTTCCTTCGATGCGCAAGGTGAGGAGATGAAAAAGAAAGATCAGGAGCACAAGCGCGCTTTAGCGGAGGAAAAGTCAGAAGTGACTCGGCTCCAGCGGGAGCTTGACCGGGTTGGAAAAGTGAAGGCCAAGCTCAAGAAAGACCGGGATTCGCTGCAAAGTGAGAAAGATTCGATCCAGAAGGAGCGAGATGCTTTCAAAGCCGGGCTTGCGAAGCGGGCCGAATTGGACAAGAAAATCCAAACGGTCGTTGCAGACGCTGAAGCCGAAGCTAAAGCGGCGAAAGATGATCTGGCTGCTCACAAGGCGGTCAGCGCGAAATGGCTGGCTGATCTTGCTAGCCTCAATGAAGACATGGATCGTAAGTTTGCCGAATCTCCTCTTCCTCCTCTGCTCTTATCCGACACATAATTTCGTGTTCCCTCTCGTTTAATTCGGTGTTAGCTTATCTGAATGTAGGAGAGTTTACCAGCATCCGGCTTCAAGCCGCCAAAGCTGTGAGAGATGCCCGAGCTGAGAGAGCTAAGTTAGCTGGAGCTCCCCTACCAGAGACGTGGGATATCGAAGATCACATTACTGCACTTAAAGCTCGGATTGCTCCTTTGAAGGAGTCCCACATTGATCTGTTCAATGCAAGTCTCAAAGCTCACCGAGTCTTGTTTCCTGAAGCCCGGCAAGTCCGGTCTGCGGACGAGCTAATCAAAGACCTGGATCAGGCGGAGACCCGGTTAAAGCAGTGGAGATCTTCGTCCGCCCGCGCTGGTGCTGACGCAGGTTTGCTATTTATCATGTCTTGGTATGAGCTGATTGATCTCGTCAAAGTGCGCTCCCTTCGCGAGGGTTCTTCATGGGCTTCAGATCCGAACCGGATCAAGATCCGCGAAGAAGCTGCCAACTTTATGGCCGAATTTGCAAACACAAAGCATCTTGATCTGGACGCTCCGGTCTACTCGGATGGGGAAGAATCTGAAGAAGAGGAATCGGACGATGCCTCCCTTGACGAATACGCCGAGTCTGAGGGCGAGTCTGGTGATTCGGCTAACTTTGCCGAACAACCTCGTATCAAGTCCACCAAGGTGCCAGCTTCCGACTCGGCCAAGACTGCCGAACAATCTCCGGCCAAGACTTCCAAGATGCCAGCCAGTGACTCGGCCAGACTGCCGAACAATCTCCGGCCAAGACTTCCAAGACGTCAGCCACTGACTCGGCTGAGACTGCCGATCAAGTCAAGACCGCCAAGACTTCAGTTGATCCGGATGCTTCCGAGTCTGCCAAGCCTTCAAGCTCTCCGTCCAAGGTCATTCCTGCAAGTGAGGGTCCTCTTTCAACCGAGGTTCCTCCATCATCCGAGTTCATCCCTGCAACCGAGTCTCCTGCAACCATGGCTCCTTCTTCCTGAATTATCTTAATGAAAAACATTAAATCCCCGGTATGCCGGGAGCAGATGTAATATACAATTTAAGTTCTTCGAGACTACTTTATTTTGCTTAATGTGATCCGGACTAGGTTTATGTTGGATCATCTTAAACCGAGTCCCCGAGTCTGTTTTCTTGTTCACTATTTTTGCCGAATCTTTGCTCTTGTCTACCTTTTAGGTGTTGGACAGTCGAGTCACAAGATAGGAATCATAGCATACAATACTTGAAACATGCGAGTTGTGGTTTAGAATCATCTAACATAAACAAAAAAGAAATAACAGGGGTTAGTAAACGACATGTGCCGAATCGGTTTTGGACCGAGTCCCCGAGTCCATTTTCATGTTTCCCATATTCCCCACCTCTGCTCTTGACTACCATTTTGGTGTTTGTCAGTCGAGTCACGAGATCAACAACACAGCATACATTACTTGAATTTTGGGACGAGGTTCAAAACAATCCGACACATGAACGGTATGGACAAAACAGTAATAAAAAACACATGCATAAGGACGAGGCAGTCCCCGAGTCCAGACTCGGATTGCCGAAATTTCATTTATGATAAACTGAGATACATACATTGCGCCCTTAAGAGTAAAAGGGTCGAAGCAGAGCTACATTCCAGGGTCGCTTGGTTTCTTCTCCGGGTCTGTCCAGGCCATCCTTCCTTGGTTCCTGTGCGTCTACAAGGTAGTACGAGTCATTGTGCATAGCCTTGCTCACAATGAATGGTCCCTCCCATGGAGGTGATAACTTATGTCGGCCTTTGCTGCGCTGCACCAGCCTTAGTACTAGATCCCTCATGAAACACTCGAGGGCTGATCTTCCGACTATGATAACGTCGGAGACCCTGCTGATATACTGCTGTCCGAGATAGGGCCAATTCTCTTGCTTCCTCTAGCAGATCCACTGCATCTTCCCGGGCCTCTTTTGCCTCGGTTTCGGTATACATTGTCACCCTTGGTGCATCATATTCTATGTCAGTGGGTAGCACTGCTTCTGCCCCATATACCAGAAAAAATGGCGTATAGCCAGTTGACCGATTCGGCGTGGTCCTTAACCCCATAGTACTGATGGTATCTCATCTATCCAGCACCCCGGAGTCTTTACCAGGGTTCTATTAACCGGGCTTTTATCCCAGCTAATACCAAAGCATTTGATCTTTCCACCTGTCCATTGGACTCTGGGTGTGCCACTGAGGCTATGTCTAACCGGATCCCCTTATCCATGCAGAATCGGGCAAACTCTCCCACAGCAAAGTTCGTGCCATTATCCGAGATGATGCTATGGGGGTAACCGTATCTCAAAATGATTTCTTTCAGGAAAGTTACAGCCGAATGACCATCCACTTTCCGGATTGGTTTCACCTCTATCCACTTGGTGAACTTATCCACCATCACCAGCATATGTGTCATGTTACCCCTAGCCGGCTTGAATTCTCCCACCATATCCAAACACCACACAGCAAACGGCCAAGTGATAGGAATTGTTTTGAGCGCCGATGCGGGTAGGTGTGTCTGCTTGGCAAACCTTTGGCATCCTTCACATTTTCGGACTATGTCCTCTGCATCTGCATGAGCAGTGGGCCAGTAAAACCCATGCCGGAATACTTTAGCCACCAGGGCTCTTGTACTGCAATGATGCCCACATTCTCCTTGATGTATCTCCAGGAGCATCTCCTTGCCCTCGGCTGGCTCCACGCAACGCTGTAGCACCTCGGTTGCACTCCTTTTGTATAACTCCTTGTTTATGATGGTGTAACCCTTGGACCTCCTCTGCACTCGCCTAGCTTCGGTTTCATCATTTGGCAAACTCCCCTCCGACATGAACTTCATGATTTCTTCAGCCCATTCCGGTACTGGATGCAAAGGGAATAAGTGCTCATCTATTTCCACTGGTTCGGCCGCCATTATTTCTTCTATCAGTCTCTGTCCATTCCCTAAGATTCGGTTAGCACCATCTTCCTCTCTTCCCCTCTTCCCTAAGATTTGGTTAGCATTCCCCGAGTCTCGGTGCGCAGTCCCCGGGTCTTCCCAAATGTACCCGACATCAACATTCATAGGAACAGCTTCAGATTCTTGCTTTGGGATAAAAATTGACTCGGAATCAGGCGAAGGCTTGATTGAAGGGATCCTTAGGTGATTCAAGGATATCCCGGGTGGGATTGCATCCCTAGACGACCCGAGTTTTGACAGGATATCAGCAGCTTCGTTCTCCAGCCGAGGTATGTGCTTGTACTCGCAGCCTTCAAAAAATCCTGAAATTTTCTGGACATGAAATCGATATAGTGCCATATTGGCATCAAGGGCATCCCAATTTCCAGAAGACTGCTGCACCACTAAATCTGAATCACCAAAACATTCTATCCGGCGGATGCCGATGTCCTTAGCCACATTAAGCCCATGGATCAGTGCCTCATATTCGGCCACATTGTTTGATGCTGAGAAATGAATCTGCAACACATATCGCAACTGATCTTGCTTCGGTGATGTGAGTACTATCCCAGCACCCAGTCCGATTTTGGTTTTGGAGCCATCAAAGTGCAACTTCCAGTAATTGTAATCCGGCTTGGGTGGCTCATACTGCATCTCGGCCCAGTCACAAAGGAAATCCGGTAAAGCCTGAGACTTGATAGCATCTCTTCTCTCATAATGCGGGGTGTAAGGAGACACTTCTATTGCCCATTTGGCAACTCGGCCAGTCGCATCTTTGCACCCAATGATCTCCGAGATTGGAGCTTCGCATACTACGGTGATCGGGTGCTCCTGGAAGTAATGTTTCAACTTCTTGGCCGCCAGGTATACACCATATGTCATCTTCTGGTAGTGAGGATAATTCTGCTTTGAGGTTGAGATCACCTCGCTTAAATAGTACACCGGTCTCTGCACGGATTTACCCTCCTCTTCTCGCTCTACCACTATCACCACACTTACGACCCGGTTAGTGGCCGCAATGTAAAGTAGCATTGGCTCATTCGGCAAAGGTGATGCCAAAATTGGTGCAGTGGACAACATCTTTTTTAATTCATTGAAAGCCGAGTCTGCCTGCGGGGTCCATGTGAACCCGGTGCTCTTTTTCATCAACTGATACAAGGGCAAGGCTTTTTCTCCTAGCCGACTCACAAACCGACTCAACGAGGCTAGACACCCGGTGAACTTTTGCACATCTTTTAGACATTTAGGCAATTTCATGTTTTCTATGGCTCGGATCTTAGCCGGATTCACCTCAATACCTCGGCTCGATACAAGGAAACCGAGCAACTTTCCAGCCGGGACACCAAAGGTGCATTTATCCGGATTCAATTTTAACCGATACTTTCTCAAGTTCACAAATGTTTCCTCGAGATCCTCGAGGAGAGTGCGTTTTTCTTTAGTTTTGATGACGATATCATCGACATACACTTGCACATTTTTGCCCATTTGAGAGTGTAAGCATTTCTGCATACATCTCTGATAAGTTGCACCGGCATTTCTCAAACCGAAACACATGACACGATAGCAATACGCCCCATACGGGGTAATAAAAGCAGTCTTTATTTGATCTTTGGGGTTCAGTGGTATCTGGTGAAAACCAGAGTACGCATCAATAAAAGACAACAACTCACACCCAGCAGTAGAATCGATCACTTGATCAATCCGAGGTAAAGGAAAGGGATCCTTCGGGCACGCCTTGTTCAGGTTGGTGAAGTCGATGCACATGCGCCACACCTTGATCACCGCTGGTCAGTCTGGATGCAACACCTCCATAATGAATCCGGCTGCAAGTAGCTTAGCCAGCTCATCAAGCACCACTTTTCTTCGATCGTCTGAAAGACGCCGAGTCGGTTGCCTCACCGGCTTCACATCCGGCCTGACAAATAAAGAGTGCTCTGCCAACTCCCTCGGAACACCAGGCAGGTCCTTAGCCGACCATGCAAAGATATCCCGATTCTCACGGAGGAAGTGACAGAGCGCGCTTTCCTATTTCTCGCCCAACCCGGCACCAATGATGGCCATGCGCTCCGGATTCTCCGGGTCAATGGGGATCTTCTTTGTCTCCTTGGGCACCTCAAATGTTGCACCTGCATCCGGATTGGTCATAGCCAGCACGCCGAGCTGAGCTGACTTCGCCATCGCCACTACTTCATGCATCTTGCTCTTCTCAGCTTGGATCACCAACGACTCGGCTAAGGTGGAACCGACCGTGGCACACTGTATGGCCTTCTTGTAATCTCCCGCAACGGTGATGATACCATTCGGGCCAGGCATCTTCATCTTGAGGTAGGCCACATGAGTGGATATCATGAACTTGGCTAATGCCGGCCTGCCGAGCAGAGCATGGTATGGGCTCTCCAAGTCTACCACCTCGAATTCGAGACTCTCAAGTCGGTGATTGTCCTTGGTACCAAACAGCACATCTACCCAGATCTTACCCATTGGGGAACAAGACACCCCGGGTACTATACCATGGAAGGTGCAACTGCTCTGCTGCAACTGATTCGGCGAATAACCCAACTTGACCATTGTGTCCCGATACATGATGTTTATAGCACTGCCATTGTCAATCAAGACTCGAGTGAATTTCACATTAATCTTGGTCCAACCAAAGTCGGATCCACCACCAGTGCGTAGTTTCCTGGGCTTGGCATAACCCTGGGATTATCAGCCCTGCTCCAAGTGATCTCCTGCTCGGACCAGTTCAGGTATTTTGGGACTGCTGGTGTGACTGCATTCACCTCCTTCGCCCTTCGCAGCTGACTTTTCTTGTCAGTTGGCTCGGTCACAAAAACCACATAACTTTGATGAGCTCCTTGTAATCATTTCCGGGGTATCCACCTTGCCGACTCGGACCAGCATTGTTGTTGTTGCCTCCCATATTTACCAGGTTAACCGGCTTTGTGGCTGCCGGCCTTGGAGCTCCTTCGTTCACCGGGGTTGCATTGGCTCCGGATAAAGGCGTATTTGGCCTGAAATTCGGTCTAGGAGCACCTCTCTGAGGTGGCCCTCTCTGACCTTCCGCCTGGATGCGATGATGCCAGCTACAATTCCGAGTTGAATGATTGGCCGGCTTGCGTGGGTCTGTTGTGTGATAACGGCAAGGCCCATCTATCATTGCCTCAAAAGTTAGAGGTGGACTCGGTCCATCCCACACTTTCTTTGCCCAGGCACCTTGATTCGGCCTCCAAGCTGGACCCTCATTTTTTGGTCTCTGGCTATCAGGATGATCCATATTTACTGCAGCAACCTGATCTGAACCGTATCTATAATCCGGATCTCTCCTCTTATAACCGAACTCATGTCGGTCACTGGGCCTCAATGGTCCAGTTCGGTTGTTGACCGGTTGCCTCCTGCTTGTTCCCACCACATCCAACGCTGGCTGCGTCGGATCGCCAAGAGCATATGTATCTGCTATCCGGATCATTTCCGCCAGGGTCTTTGGCATATCCCTCTGGAGCTTCTGCCAAAGCGGGGTGCCATGTCGGCAACCCTGCGCAAACCAAGAAATGGCCTGCTCCTCCACGACACCTTCACAAGAATTGCGAATGTTGCTCCACCGAGTCAAAAATTCTCGGTCTGTCTCCCGCTCTTCCTGCCTGCACGCAGACAAGAGCTGAGGTCGGTTTGGCCTCTTGTAAGTGCTGGAGAAGTTGCTGTAAAACGCCTGCTCCAAATCCATCCAAGAGTTGATACTACCCTCTGGTAAGTTATTCAGCCAAATCCGGGCTGGCCCTTCCAACATATGCGGGAGATACCGGACCGCCCATCGGCGATTGCCCCCCGCAATGTGCACCGAGGATACATAGTCTATCAGCCAATCCTGCGGCTTAGTGCTGCCGTTATACGGCTTTGTGATTCGGCCAAGCTGAAACAACGGCACGTTCGGCTCATTCATGATCCGAGGCCCAAAGCATGGAGGACCTGGTGGGCCTTGCTCTTCCAGCTTCTCGGACTGGTAAATCCTATCCAACTGAGACGCTGATCATCCGGATCCAATGTCCGAGGTCCCAGCCTGGATGCAAGTGCATTATCATACGTTTGGTATCCGGCTCGCGCCATAGCCGAATTACCATCATCATAGCGGTAGCCCGCCTGGCCACCACCTTGCTGCTGCGCTTGCACCATTACTTGCTGCTCCTGCCGGGGTTGATTCTGCCCAGGAGGACGAGGTGGTTGACCTCGGCCAGCCGAATTACCCTTCCGGCTCCCGGATTGCCTTGTCCGCCATTGTTTCTGCTCTGGCCACCTCTTCCTTGAGCAGCTAGCTGCTTGCCGGCATACTCAGCATCATAGGCCTGCAGCTGTTTGCTCTTGCCCGAATTCACGCTTTGGCCCGGTCAACTCCGACATGCGGGGATGACGCTTGCCCCTTGGATCTCTGGCTAACAGCCTTAGCCGACACTACTACCCGAGAACCACCAGCGTCCGGATTAGCTTTCCGGTAAGCCTCATTCTGCCGGTTACACACATCAACCAGCTCATTGACCCTCTCTGCCTGCTTGCGCCAAGCATCCCGGTTAAGTGGTCAACTCGGCTCGCGCTGCCGCTGCAGCCCTAAGATTCTTGGCCGGGGAGCTATACACCGGCTTGCCTGTACCCGATCTATGACTAGTAGCCTTACTCGAGCTCGATCTTGCGGCTCTAGCTAACTCGTCATTGAGGTCCTTACCCCTGTTACGCAAATCTGCTCTCTTGCGCGGGTGAGGCGCTACCGGAGTGAAACCATCGGTGATACCATTGGCAGCATTATATTCTCTCATGTCTCTATCAAATGCTTGCCTAGACTCTACCACTAACCGGGCTTCTCTTTGCAACCTCAGGCGCTCTGCCTCTAACTCAGCTATAGTGGACTCTACGTTTGCCCAGGTGCCACTGGCCGAGATAACTTTTCCAGGACATCCTCTAAGGGAGCCTCCCTACTTGACATGCCAAGTGGACCAACCGGATCCGGTTTCTCCTTTGGGAACTTCGCCGTCCGAGCCGGCTTGTCCACCGGATCGGTTGGCGTGACCAGTACCTCGGGCATGCTATTGCCGGCATCTCCTTTGCCTGCTCCAGCACTTGGTCCGGTCATCATCACCTCCACGCTACTCCCGGGCGAGCGCTACGCCGTCCGAGAGCTGCGCGGAAAGAAGGAGGGTCCTCGGCCACGAGCACCTGCGCCGGGTACTCGCGGACAAGCTCGGTGGTGACGTAGGTGAGGAAGCTGCCGAACTGGATGAAGCACCCATCCACAGGGAGTGGCCCTCCCGCGAAGCAGCCGGCGTTGTCGCTGATGAAGGTGAACCCGCCGTAGTTGCAGACGAGCCCTGACAGCACGCGTACGCCGGAGCTGGTGACGGAACCCGTCCGGATGGAAACCCCAGCCAACGCCACTGCTTGCCCCACGGTGGGCGCCAACTGTCGTGGTGGTGTCACGGCAGATGCCATAGGATGGCTTAAGTTGGGGGCTCGCTAGGACGTTGGGGGATCCGGGGAGGGTGTGCGCGCTCAAGAAGCACGCATGAAGAACAACGAAGAACACGCAAGAACAACCAAGAACGAGCAAAACCAAGAACAACCAAAGCACACCAAGATGTACCCTGCTTCGGGGCCCTCTTGTGGAGGTAACACCCCTACTGCAGCACTAGCCTACTCTCTTTATATCTCAAAGATGACAAGTACAAAGTGCTCCTCGAGCTGTATGAAGCAACAATGGTGAGAGCTCTAGGAGGAAGATGGAGCAAGGGGGAAATGAGGCTTCTTCTTCGTCGTCCCTCGCCCTGGAGGATGTGCTGGTCTATTTATACACTAACCGGATTACCATTCTGCCCCTGGCCGGAGATGACAATGGCATCGACAAGAGGAACAGGACAAGCTCTGGCTACTGTCACTCAGTCCAGCTCATCGTCAGTCCAACGGCAGGTCTATCTTTTCCTCTTTGAGCTTAAGCCAGCGTAGCCCACCGGAGCCTAGGCCACTGCCCTTTCCCGAAATAGCCGAGTCAGCGCCTAGGGCCTTGCGACCCGGAAAACCCGTGGCTCGACCTGGCTGTCTTCTGAGCCTCGGGCAGGAGACCTGCAGGACCCGTGAACTTACTGACATTACTTGGCCCTTGTGCATTATCCGACATTGCCCTGTGCCGGATCCTTCCTGACCAACCCGGCTAGGTTAAGCCGGATCCCTTCCTCTGATCCGGCTAGACTTTGTCTGATGCCTTTTGGCCTCTCCCTGCACTTTAGCATGATTGAGAGCCAACTGACTCTCCCAAGTGATCCGGTCCAAGGGATCCGGCCCAAGTGATCCGGCTTGACCTTGATCCGGCCCACTCTTTACAGCTCTTAACACCACCTCTTTGCCCTACCCGGGGGCAGCCCCCCGACAAGCACATAGTTTCATGTAACATATTAAATTAAAAAAAATACTTAGATGGTTTAATAGGTTACCAAGCTTTAAGTCATCTCACAATTAAAGTTTTTAATTGCCCCAAAAAATTATAACCATCGTACTATTTTCCCTAGTTGCATTGTCCTAAAATACCCTCAAAAAATTCTATTATTTGATTTGCATGATTTAACTCTCTCTCTCCCTGCCAAACTCACTCTTTTACCCAATAATAATACTATCTCGCTCACTTGCATGTGTCGTGTCATGAAACTCCACTCCGTTTCCATGGAAACATTGTTTTGGAATCTTCATCGGTCGTAATGTCTTCTACATCATTAAAAAAATCGGAGATGTCTCATATTAAATTTTAAGAATAAGAATCCAAATAAAGTTCATGCGAGCAAAATAAAACTCCAGGGAGACTTACTTAAAAGTGTATTTGATCACACCTTAAGAAAACCATATAAGATTGAAGTAAACTCATGCAAACTTTCGCGGAACTTCTCACATGTGTATATTTCTCTACCATATTGTGCGTATATAACATATTTTTTTAAGTAAAATTTGTGTTATGAAAAGTTAAAATAGTGACGACGAATGATAAAGTAGGCGTTTTCTAGGGCAGCACGTGGAGACAAAAAATAATTAGAAGGCAGATCAGACAATCGATCAATCATAACACAACTGCACCAGGATCTCAAGTACGTGTGCGCCTGCACTCTTCCATGCCTCCATGGTACCTGTATACATCGTGTTGATCAGATGCATCGTCGGCGAAGAATTTGCAAGTGGCCGCATGCTAGCAAGTCGATAGATCAGCAACATCCATGGTACCTGGCCGCATGCGAAGCCAAAGAAAAAAGGAAGTGGACGCTTCATCATCGCCAGACTGCTAGCCGTAGATGGAGTCTTGGTGCCGGCGGCTGACCGAGCTAGGATCGGAAGAGATCACATGGTTTTTGCAGATCGATTTATCAGCTAGTTAACATGCGATTGATGAGCTTATTAGTCCGATCGGATTGTACTATAGATTCCAATTTGTATTTACTGACCGATCGACCAGCTAACTATACATCTGGCCGGCCGGAAGCGCCGATGGATTGGATAACTGTATGTCCGGCCGGAAGCGGACGTGCCTGCAAATTCTTCATGTGACGAGTTATATATATAACCTGTTGGCGTTGTGCACGTGACATGATTTTTCTTTTCTTTTTTGGAGATAACATGACGTGATTTACTTGTTGAAAACGACTTGTTTGTACCGACTAACGTTGTACGTAACTTTTTCATCTTTTAATCTCAACCATCAAAATAAAAATCAACGAATCATATATTTATAACCTATGTGGATTAACGTGGTGCCTCGAAAACTAACTCATTTTGCTTTTAGTATATAATAGATAGATAGATAGATATAGTACAGTACTCCCGTCAGATTTTTTGGGTTGAGTGTGCCTCTTATACTGCGTAACTTTGATGTGATTGCAGTAGGCTTAGTCATCAGAGAGCAGATTCTTCACTGCAGGCATTAGGCAATGCTGCCAAGGAACTAACTGGCATGCGTTCAGTTAAGTTGCGAGTGACCTCATGCCTGTAATGTTAGTTATTTTCGCTAACAGTATTAGCAGGTTATAACACTTGTTTCTTGTAGTGGTCATTCCTTTTACTGGTATATGTACTATAGATGCAAATTGCACCCTTCTGGCCTGACGGCCACCTTGAGCGCGGCGCGGCCCCCTTCCATGGCGGGTCGGTCGGTTTCCGAAGGTAGGGTTCTTCTCTCGGCCTCAGATCTGAGCTCCCCCTCTGCGTCTATGGCGGCGCCCTCGGCTGGGGTCGCTCCGGCGGCGGCCGCCGCTCCCACCCGTCTTCGCTCGGTGGTGGTGGTGCCGGGGGGCAGGCCGGAGTCGTCAAGGGCGAACGGCGGCGGCTGGTCGAAAGTGAAGCCTAAAAAGCAAGAAAGGCGGCTGTTTGTTCCCCTCCCGACGTCCCGGCCGGATGAGCGGGTGCCGCCGTCGCTCTGGGGACGCTGCTACAACTGCGGCGAGCTGGGGCACGTCTCGGGGAAGTGCACCAACGACACCAAGTGCGTCAAGTGCGACGGCAAGGGGCACGAGTCAAGGAACTGCACCGCCCCCAAGCGGCCGCGCAGCCCGCAAGAGGCGGGTCCATCGGTGGCGCCTGACGCCAGCCGTCGGCGTCTGCTGGCCTAGGAGGGCACCAGATCCACGTCGCCGTCTCGTCGGCGGCACCGGCTCATCGTGCTCCTTCCCCACCGCTCCCACCTCCACCGCCCCCACCGTTGCAGGCTCCGCCGTCTCGAGTCGTCGATGGCCGTTCTTGTTGCGAGGCCGGTGCCTGTCGCTGCTCCGCCGTCTGCGTCCTTCAGCGTGTCGTTTGATGCGGATGATCTGGCGGTCGTCCGTTCGGCTAGGAGCCCGGTGGACGAGGACGTCGAGGTGTGCGTGCTGGCGCCCTCGGCAGGAATGGTGGCGTTGGAAGATGGCAGTGGTGGTCATGGTCACTGGAGACCGTCCCGCTGTGGATCTGGCGGCGGCGGCTATTCCTGCACAACTTGAGCTGACGGCGTATGACTTCTCCATTCGTGCGTATCATCCGGCGGATTCCCTGATTCTCTGCAGCTCCGACGAGGTGCGGGACAAGCTGGTTCGAGCGCCAACGATTCATGGCCCTGGCTTCACGTTGGCGCTGCGGCAATGGCTGCGGCAGGACCAGGTCACGTTGCAAGACGCGCCTTTCCTGGCCACGGTCGATCTGGTCGGGGTTCCTGGCCATGCGTGGGAGTTGCGGACGGCGCAGGCGCTGCTGCTGGGCACGGGTTGGATTCAAGACGTGGCGCCGGCGATAGCCCAGCGGTTCGACATGTCCAAGTTCACCGTCCGTGTGTGGACGAGATCGCCGACGGTGGTGCCCTCCCGCAAGTGGCTGGACGTTCTGGAACCTGACGCGGGTGCCCGGCTGGCCATTCATCGGGGCGCACTCGAGGCGGGTCACAAGCGGGTGCTGCGGTATCCTATCCGCTTTGCGGTGACGGAGGTGGTGCTCCATGATCGGCGGTCACCCAGCCCGCCATCTCCTATGTTCTCGGATGGCGGGGCAGGGGGTGATGGCGCCAACGGCGACTCGCGGCGGCATCCTGGTGGCAATGACCACGGTGGCAATGGACATGGTGGCAATGGCCATGGCGGCGGTGGTGCCTCCTCAGGCAGAAGTGAGGAATCGGTCACGGGTCCTCGTCGCTCTTCATTCCAAGAGGAGGGGCGTGGTCGCGAGCATGGCGGCGCTAGCAGGGGCCCATCGATGGCGAGCTCTCGGATGGGCTCGCGGCCAAGCTCTTCGGCGGCAGGAAGCTCATCAACGCCGGGTGCGGATCGTCGGCCTTCTCCGCCGTCGGCTTCGAGCAAGGTGTGGCGTCCGGTCTCGTCAGCGCGGCCTGCGTCAGCGGCTCTGCTGAGTGGTGGGTCCCCTTGCGGGTTCCCGCGCTACGAGCCAACGACGCCGATTCAAATTCAAGCTGGCCCAGGGACGGTAGTGGCAGTTGCGGCGACTCCGAGCTTGCCAAGTGTCTCGCCACAGCTGGCGGTTTGCAGGGGCCCTGAGCCCGTCGGGACAAAAGAGGCTGATCCTGGCACATGCAATTTGGCGGTTTGTGGATAGAATGATGCAGAGAGGACTGGGCGAGTCTTTGACCTAGTCCTAGAAGATCTTTCTTGCGGAGCTGATTGTGGAGGATCCCGAGACGGATTGCTGGAAGTTTCGGTGGTTGGTGGAGAGGCCGCCGTTTTTTATTCCCCTTCTGCCTCTTTCTTCGAGGTAGAGTTAAGCAGTTTAGGAGCTCGGCCAGGCCCATCTACAACCCAGCCTGGCCCATCTACAGCCCAGCCTGGCCCATCTCCACCCCAGCCTGGCCCATCTCCATGCTCAGCGATGTTGGCCCGTCAGAGGCCCAAAGCTCAGGGCTTAAGTGGACGCTTGAAGCCCACCGCGCTGTCATTCAAATCCAGTTCGCCCGTGCAGCGAAGTGAGAGAGGTAAAGACCCGGAGCACTTGCAGGAGATCATCACGCATATTCGCACGCATATCGACTCCCCGCTGCTGCCTCTGCCTGATGTCCAGGCAATCCGGAAACGCAGATACAAATTAGTGCCTGAAAGTGAGTGTAGGCGCAGTGTCCGCTTGGCGATCAAGGCAAAAGCTAAACCGGCCTCGGCGGTCAAGCGGTCACAGTAGCTCCTGATGCATCAGCTTGGCATCGCAGCGCCTGAGGAAACCATATCTGACGACCACCTTGCCCAGTATGCTGACTTTTTCAAGGGTCCGATGGCGCCACCACAAGTGCAAGCGTTTGCTGCACTCTTTGGGCTGGTGGTACCCGAGGCGGAGGAGGATGAGGGCGTGGTCTGAACCATGCTCATGCTGATCTGCAGAGTGATATTAATGGAGTGGATTAATCATACTATTGCGATTTGGAACATCCGCGGTGTGAATGATAAGAATAGGCAGATGAGTGCTAGGAACTTAGCGGAGGATTGCAAGGCCTCGATTGTATGTCTAGTAGAATCCAAAGTAGAAAATATAGACCGCTTCTTAATAATGCAAGTGTTGGGACCGCGGTACGATGGGTTCTTGTCCCTGCCGGCGGTGGGGACGACTGGAGGGATCATTGTGTCTTGGCAGTCACGCTTGGTTACGGTCACTAATCCGAGAATAAACTCCTTCTCGCTGACAGCATTCTTCTCGTTTGTGGATGGCGGCGAGTGGTGGCATACCACGGTTTATGGCCCAAATGACGATAACCTGAAGCTTGAGTTCATGGAAGAGCTTAAGGAAATCAGGACCTGCTACAATGGTATGTGGACGGTAGCGGGAGACTTCAATCTCATCGTGGAAGCGGCGGATAAAAACCAAGGAATCATCAATAGGAGGATGATGGGGCATTTCGAAAGGCTGCTTAACGATGTGGAGCTGCCGGAAGCTCACCTGATGGGGAGGCGTTTCACTTGGTCCAACGAACGCGCTACTCCAACCCTTGTCAAGCTAGACTGCTGGTTTCATTCGGCTGATTGGGACGCATGCTATGCGAACAGCTTGCTGCAAGCACTCTCGACAAATATCTCCGACCATTGTGCTATCCAGATGTCGACGAACGTTTGTTTCGCAACGAAGCACATGTTCCATTTTGAGAGCTTCTGGCCATCACAGCCGGGGTTCGCGCAGGTCGTGGAGGAGTCCTGGGCACAGCCGACTTCTGATAGAGACCCTATCTTGGTGCTGGACACCAAGCTCAGGGCTGCAAGTCGTGCTCTTGCATCGTGGGGACAAAGAAGAATTGGAAACGTGAAACGACAGCTGCTTCTGGCAAATGAGCTGATCTTCTAGTTTGATAAAGTGCAAGAAACGAGGCTGCTATCTGCTCAAGAGAGGTGGTTAAGGAGAGAACTAAAAAAGAAAATTCTGAGCCTCTCGTCGCTGCAACGCACTATGGCACGACAACGGTCACGACTCATCTGGTTGCAAGAGGGTGACGCGATACAGCCTATTTCCACATGCACGCAAGCAACAGGCGGCGGAAAAATCACTTGTTCAAGATCAAACATGGAGATATAATGGCAACCACGCAGGAGGGGATGAACGAGATCATGATACGTCTCAAACGTATCTATAATTTCTGATGTTCCATGCTAATATTATACCAATTGTTACATGTTTTATATAGCATTTTTATGCATTTTCTGGGACTAACCTATTAACAAGATGCCATAGTGCCAGTTCCTGTTTTCTGCTGTTTTTGTATTCCAGATAATTACTTAAGGAAATATTCTCGGAATTGGACGAAACAAAAGCCCAGCACCCTATATTTCCCGACACGTCAACGGAGTCCAAAGCAGAGAAGGAGGAGGGCACCGAGGTGGCGACACCATGTGGTGGCGCGGGCCCACCTCCCGGCGCGCCGTGGCATGGTGTGGGCCCCTCGGGCGCCTCCAACCATCGTACTTCGGCCTATATATTGCCCTAGACGCGAAAACCCTAAATCAATCAGTCATATTCCACGAAGAGTTCCGCAGCGCCGCCGCCATCCAGAACAAGTTTCGGGGGACAGAACTCTCTGTTCCAGTACCTTGCCGGGACGGGGAATTGCCCCCGGAGCCATCTCCAGCGACTCCCCCGCCATCTTCATCGCCGTTGCTGCCTCCCATGATGAGGAGGGAGTAGTTCTCCCCGAGGCTGAGGGTTCTACTGGTAGCTATGTGGTTTATCTCTCTCACATGGTGTGATCTTTATGTGATCATGAGCTTTGTAATCTAGTTGAATAAGTAGATGTTACTCTTCATCTATTATGCTACTCAAGTGGTTTTATTAATGTGACCTCCGGAGTCACCTTGTCCCACGGTGTGAAGGTGACAGTGCGTGCACCGTGTGTGGCTCTTAGGCTAAAGATTACATAAATACTTATCATGAGTTGTAATTTGAGTTGGATGTCTCCATGAAATTGTGGTGTTTGTTTACTCAGACTTTGAGGTGTGCTTTTATAGCCCTACGCAATGAATTGGTGTTCGTTATCCAACCGGAGTGTGGTTCAGAGTAGCATAGTGAAGAGAAGATATTTATGTATTTAATTATGATGTCATTGTTGAGAGTGTCCACTAGTGAAAGTATGATCCCTAGGCCTTAGTTTCTAAGCATTGAAACACCGTTTACAACCAGTTCTGCTACATGTTTGTTTGCTGCCATTTTTATTTCAGATTGCAATTACTACTTATAATCATCCATATGACTTGTATTTCACTATCTCGTTGCCGAACTAGTGCACCTATACACCTGACAAGTGTATTGGGTGTGTTGGGGACACAAGAGACTTCTTGTATCTTAATTGCAGGGTTGCTTGAGAGGGATATCTTTGACCTCTACCTCCCTGAGTTCGATAAACCTTGGGTGATTCACTTAAGGGAAACTTGCTGCTGTTCTACAAACCTCTGCTTTTGGAGGCCCAACACTGTCTACAAGAATAGAAGCGTGCGTAGACATCAAGCTATTTTCTGGCGCCGTTGCCGGGGAGGTAAGGTAAAAGGTACTCACATCCTCTGGCTACGAATCTATTTTCTAGTACTGTTGCTAGTGTGTGAGTGCTCGAAGTTATTTCCTTTAGATTCTGCAATTATATCTTTTTGTTTCTTGTTTTTATTTCACTAGTTAGGCTTAATGGAAAACAACAAAAAAATTAGAGATCTTTATGAACTTTATATTGAATTAGGACATGATGCTTTTGAAGAGAAAATTAAAAAACCTATGGAAGTTTGTTTGCATAATAGTGATAGCAATGTTGTTAGCATGAATTCTTTGAACACCATTATTGCTAATGCTATGGAAAAGTCCAAGCTTGGGGAAGCTAGTTTTTATGAAAATGATCTTTTTAGTTCCCCAGCTTTAGAGGAGAAAATTTGCTTTGATGATACTTTGTCTCCCATATGTGATAATTCGAATGATGCTTGTGATATTCTAAATCCACCTAATGAAAGTATTCCTTTTGAAATACCTATGGAAATTGTTTAAAAGGTTATGGATGACCGTTATGCAGGGGATGGAACAATCCATCCAAGTGATCACTTGTTGAAACTTAAAGAACTTTGTGAGTTGTTTAAGGTTGCAGGTTTATCAAGAGAAAATGCCATGAAGAAATTATTTCCATTGTCATTTAAAGACAAAGCAAGGGAGTGGTATGAGCTACTGGATGATCCTCATCATTCGGAGTGGAAGGAGCTTGAATATCTCTTTTACTCTAAATTTTATCCTCCTTATGAATTGTATTTAGATAGGAATTACATTTTTTATTTTTGGCCTCGTGATGGAGAAAGTATTTCTCAAGCTTGGGGAAGGCTGAAAACATTAATACTCAAATGTCCTAACCATGAGCATCCTGAGAAAATAATTGTTACTAATTTTTATGCAAGGCTTTCAGGTCACTGCAAGGATTATCTTGATGCCTGTTCAGAGGGTTCTTTCACAAGTAAGAAGGTTGAAGCTAGATGGGATCTTCTTGAAAGAATTCAAAGCAATACTGAAGATTGGGAGAACGACAAAGGTAGAGAATCATGTATAAACTATGAATATGATTGCATTAAGTCTTTCGTTGAAACTGCTGGTTTTCAAGAGCTTAGTGCTAAATATGGTCTTGATCCTCAAATTATTGTTGATTGTTGTAGAACCTTTGCTTCTCATATTAATGTTCCTAAAGAGGATTGTGACATGTATCATGAACCTTTCAAAGACACTTGCATGGAAAATGAAATTGTTGTTAATGACTGTAATAAACATGCTCAAACTTCTGAAAATACTATTTCTTATAAGCATGTTAATTTTTGTGGAGCACTTAGACCTTGTGAAAATAATCAAATCGAAGATGAATATTGTATCCATCATAGGAATGAAAAAACTAGAACGTGGTACAAGGCTCTAAGTGATCTTGCTGAAAAAGTTTGTGCCCTCTATCCTTTTATTTGTGAACTTTGCCATGAAGAGGGTCATTTCAATTTTCAATGTTCAGGTCATGATGATAGTATTTCGAATTTAATGAGTACTGCAAGTTTGTATTGTGATAACATGATCACCCCTAATCAGTGTGAAGAGTTATCAAGAAAAACTTCTTTGTTAGATATGAGTGCTCTTGATATGAATAGCGTGTTGCATGGATGTCATCTCTATTGTGTTAATAATTGCCATGCCAACACCTACATACAAAATATTATAAAGGATGGGACTTTACCAAAATATGACAGGACTAATATGTGTTTTGTTCTTATATTAATGAAAGAGAGGAATCCTCCCAAGTTTCTTCCATTGTTTCTAATAATAAACCAGGTTATGTGGAGAAGCTTCCTTTCAAGCCTTTCCCTCCTAAAGAGGGAAAGAAGAAGAAGAAGAGGAGTAAAAAGAGAGAGAGCAAACGGTATCTTGCCCTAAACATGTTGCTCCTATTATAGTTGTTGCTGATGAGTCTGAACTCGATGATGAACCTATGCCTGTTACTTATAGTAGTGATCATGATTGGGAAAAGCACACTACTTTTGATATTGAAAATCTCTTTGGTACTAATTCTGAAAATGATGATGTTAATAATTCTATACTATTAGTACTATCCATGTTTCTTCCAATGATGATATGGAAAGTTCTGAGCTTGGGGATGACGTGTTTGAAAATCCTTTTGCTACTGATGATTATATATTCGAGACCTCTCCTTCTAGTAAAAATGATGACATGTTTACAAATGAACACACTTTGGAAGATAACTATTCTATTGCTTATGATGATACTATGCCTCCAGTCTTTGATAATTATTATAAAGAATACTATGACATAGGTTATAATTACAATCATCCTCATGAAACTTGTCATAGTTATGGAGGGATTACCCAAAACCATCCCTTTAATATACAACTTGTCTATCATGTTCGAGTTCTTTATGATAATCCTGCTCCCATTGTTATTAATGAGAAGAACTTTTCGTATGTGGAAAATAATGATACTTTTATGCATATGGATCATGATAAGAATGTTTCATGTGATGGTTATATTGTGTATTTTATCAATGATGCTACTGAAAGTTTTTATGAGAGAGTGAGACATGGCTTCATATATCACAATAATACCGAATCTCCTCTCTTTTTGTTGAAAATTTTGAAGTTGCACTTGTTTTGTCTTTCTATGCTAGTAGCTTCATGCTTCAATAAGTTATTTTATTAAAAGATTTCTTTGCATAGGAAGAGGGTTAGACTTAAATGTGTTTGATATTTGCTTCTTGATGCTCTTTTATATTCAAATCTTATACATATGAGAGCATCATCGAAAATTTCATGCCTAGCCAAAAGGCTTTAAAGAAAAGCGCTTGTGAGAGACAACCCATGTTATTTTTATCTTCTGCACTTTTCTTTTATTTGAGTCAAGGAGCTTGTTTACTTCTGTAACAACTCCTTTGTATCTTTATTTTATCGCATTGTTGTGCCAAGTAAAGTCTCTAGTAGAAAGTTGATGCTAGATTTGGATCTCTGCACAGTGACAGATTTCTGCTGTCCACCGTTTTGAGCTTTATAAATTCTAGAAAATTTTAAAATTCTGAAAAAATTCATGCGTGATCCTCAGATATGTACGCAACTTCCATTAGTTTTGAGTTTTCTGATCTGAGCAACTTAAGTGCCTCGACAAAATTCGTCTTTACGGAGTGTTCTGTTTTTGACAAATTCTGCCTTTTATTTTGCATTCTCTCTTTTACTGTGTTTGAGTGGATTTCTTTGCTCCACAAAACATCAGTGGCTGTAGCTAATGTCTAGAAGTATTGGTGATGATTGTGTCCTTACAGAACATGTGAATTTTTGATTATGCACTAACCCTCTAATGAGAATTACTCTAATTTGGTGTGAAGGAAGTTTTCAAGGATCAAGAGAGGAGAATGATATAATGTGATCAAGAAGAGTGAAAAGCCTAAGCTTGGGATGCCCCCGTTGGTCATCCAAGCATACTTCAAGAAGACTCAAGCGTCTAAGCTTGGGGATGCCCAAGGAATCCCCTTCTTCATCAACAACTTATCAGGTCATCTCTAGTGAAACTATATTTTAATTCTTTCACATCTTATGTGCTTTACTTGGAGCGTCTGTGTGCTTTTATTTTTGCTTTGTTATTTTCATTTTCTGAATAAATTGGATCCTAGCATTCTTGTGTGGGAGAGAGACACGCTTGATGCATGTAAAATGCATACATGAACTTTGCACTATATCACTCATATTCCAATCATATTTGCATCATATAAGGGTTATATCACTGTTATATAATGATTTTTGGGAATAAAATATGTGTTTCCTATTTTTATGGAATTAACCCTGCGCAGGCAGAAAACCCTATTTTTTCCTTTTAAGTTTCAGGGACCCAAACGACGTCCAAATGACCTGGAAAAATACAGGCGTCAATATTTTGGAAGGAGGAAGACTTGGGAGCGAAGGAAGCAAGCAAACGAAGGCTGGAAGCCCAAAAGAGGGGGCCCACGCTGCCTCTGTACCTGGCCGCGTGGGGCCCACCCTTTTGGCCCTCGAGGCTCCGCTTCCGTCGATCTTTTCTCCACCGACTTCCTCTTGACCTAAAAACGCCTATAAAAGAAGTCCCACGGCGTTCTCTGGAACAAGCGCCGCCACAAGACAGAAACACGAAATAGAGATCTGGAGCTGCAGATTAGAGGGGGAAAACTCCGGCGGGGCGCTGCCGGCGTGGTCTCCATCTTCTCCATCGACATCTCCACCGTCTCCATGATGAAGAGGGAGTAGTCCACCTCTGGACTATGGGTTTGTGGAAGTAACTTATGTATCTCTCCTCTCTTGAGCTTCACTAATTAGTACCGTATGAGCTGCTGAACATGATTACGGTCATCGTTGTAATTCCTATGTGGTGGATCTTTTATGAGTTAATATATGTTTGAGATTGCAATATTTGTTTCAGTTATGAGTATAGATGCATATTATGTACCCTGTTCTTATCTACTTGTTATGATCAAGCATGTTTATGAGAGCGTGTGTGGGGTGATGTGTGCATTAGTTGGAGTAACGGGGGGTGGTGAGTGTGGTAAGTTGATCACTGTAATATCACGATCCACTTGGGTGTTTTACCTTACTTTGTTGCCTCACTAGGGATAAACAAAAATATCATGCTACAAGGGTTGTGGGTGACTTGCCACTTCTCCGTGACTAGATCTAGCATGTTCTTATTTTAACTTCATGTTATGATACTTAAAGCTATACTCTGAGTTATCTTAATTACTAAGGTGTTATGATTTAGTTCGCATCTTGGTGGAGTATAAGTGAGATTAATATCCAAAAGATCTCTATGTTAGGACGTGATGCCCATATAATTAGTAACTTGTTATCAAACTTTGTGTTGCAATCTCATATGTCAACTCTATGTGTTCCATTGTCTACCACTTTATTAAAAAGAGAGTGCATTTGTGAAACCATGAACCCCGGTCCATTTTTAATCATAAGAAACACCTTTCCAACAACTTTTACCACTTTTCCATTTTCTGCCATTATTAAATCCGAAAATACAAAAACACTTTTACATCTTGCATTCATCGTAAAAAAAAACCAAAAATATCATTCATCATTATTATCATCATCCTTGCACATTTATTCAGAACCATTGCATATTTATTTCTTGTTTGCATTGCATAATTATCTTGATATCATTCTTACACCTTGTGCTTGACAACCACAGGTGAGGTTGAGGACCAAAACATTTAACATTGTTTTGTAGCTGACCAAAAAGAAGGATAAGGAGATAAATCTTTCACTACTGATTCCCCGAGAGTTCGATATTAAACCCTCGAGTCACCCCTTGTGGGGAAAACACGTCTTCCACTTACTACACACTCTGCACTTGGAGTCTCAACCTAACCCATTTACTTTTGACGCAGGTAACTACGCACCAGACATCAAACTGTTTTCTGGAGCCGTAGATCAACCTCTTCAAGGGCCATCAACGCTTCGCTTTTTCATATGAATACTCGTATTCTTCACTTATATTTGTTGAATATTCTTGTCTAGCTACTGCAATGCTTAGCTCCTGTTTTTCATGCATCTCTTGTTCAGATCTGTTAGTTCTTGTAGAGAAGTACTCTCTTGTTTCATTGCTAAATTATTTGGAGAGTTTTGTGTTGAAATAAATTGATTGGTGTTTGGTTGGAAACAGAAAATGCTACATGTGGTAGATGGTATATTAAAAAGACATACTCATTCTTGTAGATCATTGTCTTGGATAATTTGATGCTTGGCAATTGTTTTGAGCTCTCAAGTAGATCATGTTTAAGCTCTTGCATCGTGTAGTTAAAAACCTATTAGTGAAGAACTACCGTAGATCTTGTTGAAATTTGGTTTGCATGTTTGGTATCTCTAAGGTCTAGATATTTTCTGGTAAAAGTGTTTGAGTAACAAGGAAGACAGTGTAGAGTCTTATAATGCTTGCAATATGTTTTCATTTAAGTCTTGATGTACCAGTTGATATCTTGTGTTTGCTTCAAACAACCTTGCTAGCCTAAACTCTATAATGAGAGGGAATGCTTCTCGTGCATCCAAAACCTTGAGCCAGAACCCATGCCATTTGTGTCCACCATAACTATCTATTATGTGGTATTTCCTGCCATTCCAAGTAAATACTTCATGTGCTACCTTTAAACTATTCAAAAACTATTATCTCTTATTTGTGTCAATGTTTTATAGCTCATGAGGAAGTTATGTGGAGTTTTCTCTATCAACCTTGTCATTTACTTCTGACAGACTTTCACCAATGGACTAGTGGCATATACATCCGCTTATCCAATAATTTTGCAAAAAGAGCTGGCAAATGGGGTGCCCAGTCCCAATTAATTACAACTCTAACCACTTAATTTTCTTCACATTTTTGCCCTGATCCAATCAGATAAGCAATGATACCAGCGAATAACTGCATGCGTAAACAAAAGAGAACAAGGGATGATCTGCCTTGCTGGTAGAAATAACGTCCTTCATGAGAGCCGCTCTTGAAAGTCTGGTTGACAAGGGGGTAGAGTGCCCACTGCCATTCGTTGACCACAACAAACACCTCTCAAAAACTTATTTTATGCTCTCTATATGATTTCAAAAACTTAAAAAGCTCTAGCACATGATTTAATCCCTGCTTCCCTCTGCGAAGGGCCTTTCTTTTACTTTTATGTTGAGTCAGTTTACCTACTTCTTTCTATCTCAGAAGCAAACACTAGTGTCAACTTTGTGTGCAACGATTCTTATATGCTTGCTTATTGCACTTATTATATTTCTTTGTGTTGACAATTGTCCAGGAGATATACATGTTGAAAGTTGAAAGCAATTGCTGAAACTTAAATCTTCCTATGTGTTGCTTCAATGCCTTTTACTTAGAATCTATTGCTTTATGAGTTAACTCTTATGCAAAACTTTTTGATGCTTGTCTTGAAAGTACTATTCATGAAAAGTTTTTGCTTATATGATTCAGTTGTTTACTCTTTATCTACTTGTTAGCAAACTATAGGCCATTGCCTTGAGTCACTTTATTCATAACATGAGCCTTGCAATATTATTTGATCAAGATTGTGTGGTAGCATGTCACCTCAGAAATTATTTTGTTTTTATCGTTTACCTACTCGAGGACGAGTAGGAACTAAGTTTGGGGATGCTTGATACGTCTCAAACGTATCTATAATTTCTGATGTTCAATGCTAATATTATACCAATTGTCACATGTTTAATATACACTTCATAGCATTTTTATGCATTTTATGGGACTAACCTATTAACAAGATGCCATAGTGCCAGTTCCTGTTTTCTTCTGTTTTTTTATTCCAGATAATTACTTAAGGAAATATTCTCGGAATTGGACGAAACAAAAGCCCATCACCCTATATTTCCCGACACGTCAACGGAGTCCAAAGCAGAGAAGGAGGAGGGCACTGAGGTGGCGACACCATGTGGTGGCGCGGGCCCACCTCCCGCCGCGCCGTGGCATGGTGTGGGCCCCTCGGGCGCCTCCAACCATCGTACTTCGGCCTATATATTGCCCTAGACGCGAAAACCCTAAATCAACCATGTGGTGGGTTTTCTGTGTCAGGCTTTTCTCGACCCGGTCCGACACATTGCCAGGTACAGTCGAGATGCACCACCAGAATGTTGTCCACATGTATCCGCCCCCTCTTACCAAGGTTGCTGCTATAAGTTCTCAACACTTCGACACACCGAAAACCTTTTTTTTTTTGCGAAAAGGATCAGACAACATTACACCTCCGTTCATACAGAAAGACCCAGAAAGAAAAAGAAATTACAAAGAAGTCCTTCTTCTAGGTCCCGACACAGGCGGCGCAGAGGAGCCGTCGGTGACGCGCCGCTGCCGCTGCTCCGCTTCACGCCTTGGATAGGAGCCAGCCCCTTAGCAGTCGGGAAGTCGCCAATCGTCGGGCCCGAGGACCCTACTCGCCGGAGCACCGCCCTCGCCGCGGAGAGGTACAACGCCATCTTCACCTGGAGATTCAAACACCGGAACCACCACCTACTCGATCCCGGACGGGGCACGATGAACTCGACAGATCCATGGACCGCCGAGCTCGAGGAAGTCAGCCGCTTGACGAAGAAGCTCCCAGGAGCGCCGTCGCCGGAAGGGGAGCGCGCCGACACCAAACACCGAACCAGCAGCTTCCCCGCCTCCAAGACGCCGCCGGCTGGAACCAGACCTACCCCTACACTATGTACAAGCCTCGATCCGTGGATTCCCGAGCCTCCCGCCGCCGGAGCGGCCGGCGGAGACGGAGGGATCCACGGATCGGAGGCGAGCGAGGTGGGGAGACGCGGTGGTTTCAGAAAATCGCCTCTCAAACACTGTAGATGGGGAGAGAGGAGAAGTCCAAGTCTTCTGTTACCAAGATCTGCTGACACACCGAAAACCATGTGCTGCAAGGCTGCATCGTAACCAAAACTGCTCTCCCCAATCACAAGCCTTTGATTGCAGCCTTTAAAAGGCTCCGCTGGAGATGATCTAATACCCTAGCCATAAACAAACATGCCACATAGGTTTGCAATGCATCACATCCATGTCTCAAAAAACGCAGTAAACTCCAAAATTGACAAAAAAAGGTTAGCTCCTCCAACTAGTTGGTGATTGCTTATTTTTCAGAATTAGCACAAGTGTGCCTCTTGGGACATTTAGCAAAGGAGCAGTAGAGAGAGACAGGAGGCGGGGGGAATTTTAGGGAGTTTTAGGTTGAATAGATAAAACTAAACAAAATACAAAAATATGGGACTAAGTGCGTTATTTTGAGGTGTTAGTTACATGTTGCAATACATCATCATCAGTTGCAATTAGAAAAAATAACTGAACCATAATTAGTAATTGCGAGAGAACTCTAGAGATCTTTTTCCGACGAACAAATAGATACGAAACTCGCGCTTTCATTAGTACTAGTAAGTATTATATAGAAATGTTCAACAAAAAAAGGTACACATATAGATTAGATGGAAACCTATGCTACATTGAATATGAAAAGGGCACAAATCATAACCCTGGGGATCGAGACATAGAAATGAACGCACATTTCACAGCAGAAAAAGAATAAGATATCCGCCCCTTAAAACAAGTTGGAGGGACGACAAGAATATACACATCTTAACTTTGCATTACCTACCTATCTCTCCATGCTACACAACTGCGCAGCAAAACAGCTCAAGCCGCTACTACTCGAAGTCTCAGAATCATTCATGACCCAGCCAACCCAGCTCACCAGGTGGAAACCAAAACCTTTTCATTCTTCTTCTATATAACCAATTGAAACCAAAGCTTTCGCCCTGCTCTACTCTGCATTCAACATATTTTCTGTTTTATTACTATGCCTCATCCCTCGGTTTCACCTTCTCAGTACTGCTCGAGTTGGGCTCGTTCGTCACAGCACCAGCACCAACCCCATCACCCTCTCCTGATGATGTTGTGTCACTACTTTGAGAAGGTGCTGCTGCTGCTTCTTCTGAAATATGATTTAGTGTAACTAAGTTAGTATGAAAATGTCTTTGTACAATCATTTAAATCATAAGGTCATTATGACGGTATAACCTGCCAAATTAGCACTTAAGGGTCTCACACTCCGAAAAATGTCATAAACTCGCTTTTTTTTCTGGCTTTAGGCACAATTTACCGTTTATATGATGCATGAAACATGTAAATAGTTCACTAAATTACAAAATTAAATAGCAGACCTTGCTGTTCAGATGAGGGAGGTTGCTGCGAATTCCAAGCAGCATTTGCAGATGCAGCCAACTGTTCTTCGGTTACTTTCATGAGTTCCTCGCTGGTGTAAGGCACATTTGTTTCAGGCTTGACATCTAAAAGCATAAGAAATAAGACAGTGTCACAGCATCTTAACATCAAAATGACGTAAGTAGGCTGGTGGAAATCCCATCTTTTAAGCTAAGTATGATTTGAGGGAAATATGGCACCATTTTTCTGGTAAAATTCAGAGCAACCAGTCTTTTAAAAAGCATGGGCCTTAAGCTCGAATCATAGCACAGTTCATCTCAGCTTCTAGATATTTACAGACGCTTGTTATTCGTTAGTATTCTAACAAAAATAAATATGCCAGCAACTGTTGTGGTCTAAGGTACTAAGGGTAGGGAGAGGCCAGGGAAGGGCTCTCGTCCCAGGGGCAAAGATAGAGAAATTGCTCTTCCAATTATTCTTAACTCATTCCCAATAGAGGCTTATACAGAGGCGTAACGATCCAATCTAAGTAACAAACTGAAAATCTCATTGAATTAAGGCCCAATCTAAGAAAACATCTTCCTAATTTAAATGATAAACTACCTAAAGAAGGGATTGAAGACCTTATCCCAAAACTGGGAGCTACCATGGTGGGGACATATGCTCTCGTATACAAAAAACAAATGGTATTGAACAAAAAAAAACTTGCCATCAACAACTGCGAGGGATCATTGGATCAGAAGAATGCATACGAAGCATCCTGTTGTTTGACTGTCATGCATGGTTTTCAAACATATAGGTTCCGACAAGGGTGCTTTAAACAAATTGGGCATATAGGTTCCGACAAGGGTGCTTTAAACAAATTGGGCATCATTTCATTGAAAGAATTTTGGAAGGACTGGAAATCTGGAATAACTAACCTGGGGTGGCAGCAGGTTGTGGGCTGTTAACTTTGGTTGGAGGCCTGTAGCTTGTGGACGGTGGATCCTCATCAAGTCCTATTTCTCGTTCAAGAGTGCTCCTGAAATCCCTTGATACATCCTAAGTGCAGAGAATCAGATAACATTAGCTTAAAGAATCATTAATCAGATCGCAGCAAGTAAATACTGAACATACCTGTAGCTCCCTAATAGTTGGTTGGAAAGCACGCAAAGTCTTCCCCAAATTCCTGGCTACCTGCGACATGTAAGCAGGAGTGACATACTGGACTACTGGTCATATTTCCATTTCTTTCTGATCCCCACTGGTGGTACAAGAAAACCTTATTTTTCCTATAAGCTTAATTTGCTACAAGAGCTATTGTTACAAGGTTTGTCTTGAATAAAGCTACAAGTGCACACGTGCCACCAAATCCTCTGTATAGCAGATACTATGGTCATTTAATCAGGGCAGTGCCTCCAGGAGGTTAAGAAATTACAAGCCCTCAAAAGATGATCTCAGAATTTAGTGACCAGTGATTACACTAACGACTTCGCAAGTTTTACCTCTGCTAGACCCTTGGGCCCAAAAACCAGCAGAGCAACCACTCCAATGACCAGGGCTTCAGGAGCTCCAACGCCAAACAAAGAAGCGCAAATGCCAACTCTGCGTCTTCTTGTTTTGAGCACTGCATTCGGTACCAAAAAGGAGATCAGCTATGAACGGAAATGTACCCCGAGGTCGATATTGCGCGCTGAGCAAGAACAATAAATCAATCGAACACCGGACAGACAAATCATAGACTACTAGGGTGCCACGGCGCAAGTATATCTGCAACTAGCTGAACTGAGAGACGCCACGATTTGGATTTGACTGCCCGCATCAAGGAAATGTTCCTCCCATCCAAAAAGCAAGCACGGGCTACCAACTCACCGAAGCAAGAAGAGATCATCCGAATCCCGGAGCCAGTCCAGTGGAGGGGAGCAGGTTGATGGCGGCTGTGAGAGAAGAAAATCGGAGCCGCCGGGGAAGCCGCGCGTGGCGGCCCGGCTGCCGGAGAGGCGCCGGAAGGCTGGCATAGCGCACCTGGGACGAGCAGAGGAAGAGGCAGCTCGACATGGGAGCACGGAGGGCGTTTGAGATAGGGTTGCAGATGCGGCCACATGATCAATTATTTAGGCTCGGCCACTCTCCCAACGCTTGTCCGTCCATTTGCGAATCCGACGGCTGGAAAATTTCCGTTTAACTGAAAGACCAAACTGTGTTTTGCCGGGTCGGCATTTTTAAGTGGAAACTGGCGAATCCCTAAAAAAGTTTGAAGCGTGCGAAAATTTTGCACTCTGTGAATAGACGACTATCACTCTATCAGTCTATCACCAGCACATGAAGGACACTGCAAACCACAACTTCATTTCCAGGAGAATTCTGGTTGTTGTACATATGTCCATGATAATTGAGTCGCGAGTCGCAAGTGAGTCGCCAACCCTCCGACTCGCTGTATAGTCGAGCAAAGTCGCTGTATAGTCGCGAGTCGCCGTGATTTTTGAGAAACGACTCGCTGTATAGTCGGCGACTATACAGCGACTATTCGGCGACTCAAATACCATGCATATGTCACAGTTTATGAAATACAACTTGCCGAAATTCCATACAACATGTTCCAATCATCAGATCTGGAACAAGTGTTACAAAGATATGCATTGTCATTTGTCGCTAAAAGCGTATGCTGAAACCCTTGTCGGTCTTCGTGACATCCATGGTACCAAATTCGTCAATGTCAGAGTCTGAATTGCCGTCTCTATAATTACCCCATTCTTCTGCAGAGCTATCGTCGTCCTCGCCCCTTGAAGTCGGGACTTGTAATCCAGCAATAGGTACGGGTAAGGGTTCTTCGGTGAAGTATGGGTCATTCAGCAAGTCCGAAGCACTGGCCCTCTTTGCTGGGTCATAGCAAAGCAGCCGCTTTATCATGCTAACCTCAGAAGCAGATCTGTTAGGAAGCAATGCTTCGATGCCTGAAGGCTTCTCAACGTTGTTGAAGAAGATCTTGTTGTAATCGGGTAAATTTGAACAGCCTGGAAAGGACTCCTCTGTTATATTTCCCAGGACGCCGATGATTCTACCAATCTGATCAATATCAGATTGGCCTGGGAATATAGGCTCTAAATTGAGAAGCTCGGCCAAAACGCATCCTAGTGACCAGAGGTCGATCTCTTGACCATAGCTGGTTGAACCATATAGAAGCTCAGGAGCTCTAAACCACCGTGTTCCAACGCAAGATGTGAAGGCACCAGACTCTTCATCCCCCATGTCTTCTTCAGCGTCATATGAATAGGAGGCTCTAAACGGATCATCATCGATGTCTGCTGTGCTGCAAGTTGCAAAGCAGGAGGTGTTTCCATCCTGAAGGCTCATTCTGTCGACATCTCCATGACTAGTCTTCCCACGGAGTTGGTCAATCTCATTTAGGTAGTCAGATGCAGTGAGTGTCTCTGGCTCCTGCGCAGCAGGAATTTCCTGTTCATGAGATGGCTGTTCCTGAAGAATCCTGGCCTGAGGGAAATCAAAGAGCAACTTCTCAAAATTAGACCAACTGATACAAACAATCAAAAGAAGTACAGATGTATAGCATACAGATGTACCACAACACGACGAAGTTGAACAACTTTATGATAAATCACATGTATGCTTCATGTGTTCATTCGCAAGAAATGACTATGCCCTTGGCAGAAGATTGTTACTGCTATGGTAAAATAATTTAATTGTCGTAAAGCTTTGTAGTCAAAATTATGAATAGAAGTATGTATTTCAGGACATTATATGATATATGAAGAACTTACTAACACAGAGAGACTAAACCCTACGGAAAAGGCAAATGGTAAAAGAAGAATATAAAATGAAAGCTTGATTCCAGTGCATGACTTTAAAATGATTTGTATAAAACACGGGTGCTTTTCATATAGAGTTATTAACTGCATCAAGGAAAAATCTTTAAAAGTGTTTAAAATGCTCTATTTATCAGATGCAAGTTATTTTGATCATATATAGGCTGAACTACTGAAACTGAAGATGGTGACCTATAAAGATCATATTGCCAACTTCCAACACTATAAACCACAACAAACAATCCATGAACAGGATCCAGCCTAAATCAGGGATTAGCAGTCCTAATGAAATACGGGAACTTTACTATTATGCTACATCTAATGGCTGGATCGCTGGAGGGACGCTGATGTGAAACCATTTACTATCCTAGAAGGAAACAAGGTAGTGTCCACTTAAGTATAGTCACAACATATGGCTTCCAACTCGAAAGGTGTGTACGGTATACAGGTATGCCTCAGCATAACATCAACAAAGCTACATCATGAGATTGTAGAAGAAAAGACAACTTTCAGACTATGTCAATATTTACAGTAGAACATAACACTGGTATTAGTGCCAATCAGTTTCCCCTTTGACACGATGAACCACCAGCTCTTGAGCTAACTCTAGCATTTAAGGAATCTCTTTTCTGTACTGAAGCAAGGGCCACACTGTTCGATAAGAAAATGTATTGCCAAAACACTAATAAATTTTTCTGACTCAACCAGATTTATTGTAGAATGTTTGAAAAATTAAAATGCATGCATTTTAGACCGAGTAAGATCAATGAAAGAAATTGTAAGCATAAGATGCACAACCCAAGCTCTATAGCGCCCGTACTTGTATTTGTACCCACACATCAAAACATGTCTCATAAAGTAAGTATATAGTTTAGGAAAATTCACCAACTATGTTTACCTACTACCTTAAAGGCGAGAGCACGCCTTAGACTAGCCCATGTTCATAAATTTTCTATTTCTCCAGTATCAGCCCGACAATGATTCCAAGGATATTTAACTTCCATGCTGGAGCACAGCATTTACAAATCCCGCAAAAAACATTCTACTCCAATGAATCATGCACTAAAACATGTCTAGATAGATGTGTGGTAAGTTGGTAGTGCGACTTATACTTTTGATACGGAGGGAGTATTTAGCACCAAGAGATTCCTGAAAATCCAAAACATATATTTTCAAGCTCTAGATGTACATGACCCTTGTAACATCAAATCCTTGTGTACGTGTACAGATTGCAAATAAAATGGTTCCTCACCAGTTATATTCCCACATTTCCCGCAAAAAAAAAGTTACATTCCCACAGCCTTAGATGGTTAGAACTGTGATGTGGCAGCGGCTCTTATTTTCAGTATAACCATCGAAAGCAAAAAAGAATGCATTCACACAAAATCCAATATTATGTGCCAATTGAGGGATTACGTGCCAATATTCATGACTAATCGTCCACTTTCGACATGCTACTACTAAAAGAGAACCGATTCTGTACGCCTAATTATCATTCCTCGAATTGCGAATAAGTTTTTTGGATCTTAACCTGACCAAAGTCCGCGACCTTGAGCACACCGCCCTCGGAGATGAGCAGGTTTCCGGGCTTGAGGTCGCGGTGCACGAGGCCGACGCGGTGGCAGGCGGCGACGCCTTCGATGACCTGCAGCATCCATCGCTTGAGCTGGCCGGCAGGGACGCCGCCCGCGCGCTTCCCGTCGCGGACGACCGCCGCGAGGTCGAGCGGGAGCCACTCGAGCACGAGGACGTCGTCGTCGTGGTCTCCCCCGGGAAAGTGGTCGAGGAGCGCGATTACGTGTGGGGATGACTCGGATGCGACGGCGAGTAGGGCGTCGGCCTCGCGCTGGGCGCTCACGGCGTCGTGGACCTCCTTGAGGGCGACCGCGGCGCCGTCGGAGCGGCGACGGCCCCGGTATACGTCGGCGTATGCGCCGGAGCCGGCGCTGCCGAGGACCTCGTAGCGGGAGGTGACGTCGGGGCGGCCGTGGATGCTCCAGCTCCCGCCGCCGCCGCCGATCGCCATCGGGACTATGGGGACTGCTGGAGGAGCTTTTTTTTCCTATGTTGAGTGGAAAGCTAGAAGAAGAGTGTGCAGGCCGGCTGGGCTTTGCTATGCTGGGCCACACCGTGCGACATTGGAATTGCCAGGGCCACGGGCCCACGGAACCACGCAGAGGGATTGCCTGGAGGAAGAGAAGATACCGAGATTTTTTTTTTTTTTTTTGCGAAACACAGTACAACGCAGACGTCACATATACACGCATACACAGTTACACACCCCATATGTGAATATGGACAAAAAATAAAACATCTTATAACGGAAGAAGTATACAGACAAAGCTTATTCCCTTCACTCATTTCGTCTATATGTGGTTTATAAGGAAGGAGTTTGCTTCTTCAATCTTGTGAACGCTCGATCGGTTTTTCCGACAAGTAAAAAATACGAGGCAGGAAGGCCTCTGCAGCCACCGGCCAAACTGCCCGCACCGCCGCCAGTAGTCGGTGACGCTAACGCGCCGACCCCTTCACCTCAAATCACCCTTGAAGTTTTCAAACGATTATTTGTAAGTTTCTAAGAAATGTGAAAACAAATCCTAAAAGTATAACACGATTATTATACCGGTTTAGTGCACCAGATAAATACACAATATTATGTATTTTGCTCTGTGAAAAATGATAAATTTCTGAATCCAAATGTGAACCGTGTAAAATTTGAATCGTAGAATACATAGAGGACATCATTGTCAACTTGCAAAGTTTCTATCAGAATTTCACGAAACTTTAAAATATTATTTCCCGATTAAACGCAGTAGTCGGACAAAACGAGACACCGCAACAGGTGCCCTTATGCTTGCACCGTCGTGTGGCATTGCCGCCGGTTGCCTGTCAGTCTAGCTCGCGCCTCCGCGGCTCACGGCCTCGATCGCGGCCGATGTGTCGGTCACTCTACGCAAGGCCTCCGATATCCTCCTTGGCGCCTGAATTTACCGCGACAGCAATATCCCTGTTTCTTAGAGCAATAAAATCCCAGTTGAACTGCATGCAGCCCATATTTGTGATTTAAATTTGAATGTCCTGCTCAGTTACTGGGCTGGGATTTACGAGCAAGGCCAATGGTTATTGACTTCCACGGCCTTCCACCGGCGCATTGGCTAGGAATACTACCACCGTACAGTACTAGTCTCTCTTGACTGCAACAACTTGACCACAAAAATATGTGGCGAACTAGTGGCTTCGAATATCTTAAGAGTCTACATGACGAATATGCTCCTGAGATGTTGATGCCGCTGGAAACTGCATCAAGACTAAACAAGGAAACAAGCTACATTACCGTACTAATTTGACTTCATGAGTCTTGATGACGTGCTCGCCGACATCATTGATGAGCGCACCTTGGCTTATGATGAGCACATGACAATGCCATTCCATTATAGCAATATAAATATAAATGTAACAAGAAACAAGGTTTTATGACGAGGGAATGTGATCTAGCACAATCTACAATCTTAGCATGTTCAGAAGCCAAAGGTGCAAATATTTACATGACATAAAGACCGAAATACACTGAAAAGAACAAGAAAATTTTGTGGAAGCCGGTTTTAGGCCGGTTTCCAGTAATAAACTGGCCAACTCATTTTAATTTATATAAAAGTGGCAAAAAAATTCCACGCTTCAAGATAAAGAAAAAAAAAATCAAGGTGAAACTGTGTCCAGCAGTACCAAATATATAGGACTGAGATCCACCCGAGTCAAAAGCACCATCTAGTGCAAAACCATGGTCTTGATCTATGCTATAAGCCTATAACTACTATGTTTGTGTTGTCTATGTTTATTTTTTTTTTGCGAGTACAAGGGGCTGGATGCAAACCAACAATTACAACAAGGTCCTCAGAAAGATAGGAATTACAGTCGCTCCCTGCTGCAAATCGACTCCGTCTTCGTCCTTGACGCCGTCGGTGGCGCGCCGCCGCTCTTGCTCTCCATGACGCCTTGGAACGAGAGCACCCCCGAGCGGACGGGAAGTCGCCGATCGCCGGCCGCAGAGGACCTACGCCATCGGACGTCGCCGTCGTCGAACCGGAAAACACCAGCCACCTGCACGAAGATCGTCGACGCCAGAGCCGCCGTCCCGCGGCATCCGGCGAAGGGGAGACCGCGCACGGCAGCTCCGCAGAGCTGCGAGCGCGGGAGCGGCAGAGGAGCAGCGCCAGGGCTCCGAGGAACGCCGTCGCCGCAGAGGAAGAACTCCACCTGCAAAAGAACCACCGACGCCACCTCCTCCTCCATGGCGACGCCAGCAGCGACGAAACCCACTCCTACACTACCTATGTACACGGATCCGGCGATTCCCCGTCCTCCCGCCGCCGGAGCGGCGCCGGAGGCCGGGGAATCGACCGGATCGACGGCGAGGCGGCGGTGTGAGCTTCGGATCCCAAAAGTCACTCTCCTACACTGTAGACGGGGAGAGAGACGCTCCAAGGTGCGAATTGTGTTGTCTATGTTTATAACTGTTATGTGTTATCTATTGCTGATTGTTTATGACCTTTCTACTTAGTATGCCTGTTTTTCAATGCCAATAATGCTGGTAACCTCAGCAGTCGAAAAAGTGGTGTGAGAGTACATGTCTGCACGCACGTAACTGAACATCCGGTGTTTGCATATGTGTTGCAAATACATATCACCAAACATGAGGGTTTGTTTTCTTGCTCCGAGTCGTATGGGTCTGACTAGAACTTCATGGGCAATCAAGAGTGCAGAACATGATCTAGACATTGTTTATCAGAGTCAGACCCTAATGAGCCACAAATGCAAATGGCTTAACTCCCATATATGAGTAACCAAACATGCCGCATTACAGCTCTGGCATGCATGTTTGGAAGCCAAATTAAGGTCTAAACATTTACACGACCATCAAAACCACACACACTGAAAAAAATAAGTTTTTTTTTGGAGAGGTGAATTGGGTACAGTATCAGATAGGACCGAGATCCCACGGCCACCAGTATCAAAAGCACCATCCAGTGCAGCAACATGGTCCTGAAGCACAAAAGCATAGCTGCACTGCATCCTGAAAGCCACATCATACGTACAAATTGGGCACACAGTGAAAGGGAGGCGACAAGGGAAGCCACCACACCATATGTGCACCAGCTCCCATTTCTTACATCTTTGTCCTCCCTTTATCTAGAATAACCACAAATGTAGCACATAAAAAGACTAAATAAAGGGAGGCATCGAAGGATCCAAACTTGCATGGGTCCCGAAAATAGGAAACGATCCATGGAAAATTACAAGAGTTGAGAAGAATGCAGTATCTTTGGGTAATTATTAATGCAGGAGTATACTCTAAACCGAGACAGCCAAGATCACAAGATATTGCTCCAGGACCGATCGATTATAGCAGTAATTACAGTAAGGAAAACGCTACTGGCACGCGATTAACTGACAGCATGCTGCTATATATGGGAATGTAACTGCCGGTCCCGGAGTCAACTCCACCCGGTCGCATCGCCGTGGGCCGTGACCCACGGCGACACGACGAACGTCTCCTCGACGACGTTGAGGAGCGGCGACACTCTGGCGGCACCGTTGCCGTCCATTGTCATGTGTCTGCTGGAGTCGCCAACGACTTCCTGATCGTAGGCGCCCAAGAACGTCTTCAGCTCGTCGTCCTCCTCGCCGGCCATCTCCACGTCCTTGCTCGCGCCACCGGTCCCGTCGCACTCGGCCTCCTCCTGATTGCACTCCTCCTCCTCCACGGAAGGCGAGCGCGGGGACGTCGTCATCGGCGACATGGACATCCCGCCCGACGTGGACTGCCCCGGGCTCGGCTCCGCCGTGGCAGTGGCGCCGCCGGAAGCGCTAGTCTGCCCGGCGCCAGAGGGAGGTTCGGCCCGCTGCTGCCTGTTCCGCGTGGTGCCGGCGAGGGAGTTGCGGTGGACGGGGACAGCGTGGCTGTGGTCGCCGCCGGTGTAGGTGAGAATGAAGGCGTCCGGGTCGCTGCGGCAGCGCTCCACCATCTTCCGCGCCGCGCATGCCTTGTCGGTGCTGCACCGGTAGTAGCCGCGCGGGTAGGGCGAGCCCTTGATGGGCTTCTGCCCGTACTTGCGCCACGCCCACGGGTCCGCTGACACGCCGTCCGCCGCCACCCGCCTCACCACTTTCTTCACCTGCTTCTTCCTGCGCGAATCCAAAATGATTCCAATCCACACCGATTACTCACAGTCCAACGTACGAGAATGATCAGAACATCTTTATTAAAAAAAGAATCAAAGTAAGTACGGAGGACGTACTTTCTCTTGGATCTTGATCCCTCGCCGCCCGAAGCTTGCCGGCCAGAGGTCTGCGGCGCGGGCGGCGGCGCCGCGTCGTCCTGCTGCAGCTGCAGGGTCTCTTCGTCTGTTGCCGCCGCTAGCTGCTGCTGCTGCTGAGGTGGACCTGCCGACGCCCCAAAGAAAGCAATGGAGAGCTCGTCGACGACGGCAGCGTCTCCGTCGAAGGGGAGTTCATCGGGGAGCGACGTGGCCGCTTCAGGCAGCCCTTCACCCTTCACCTCCTGCGGCGCCGGCGGCGGGAAGAAGGAGGAGAAGGGTCGCCGGGCGGCGTGACGCGGCCGCCGCAGGCGTAGCGCACGACTGCGTGGAGGTCCCAGTCGTTGCTGCCGCGGCTGTGGTGGTGGTACCAGCCTTCCATGAGCTCGAGTTCTTGGCTATGGAGGAGGAAGGGCGCTGACTTTTGGTTTTAGTTTATGGTTGCCGGTGCTGCTGATGGTGGGGGAGGAGAGATGGTGGTGGGGATGGGCACTGTATCGGCCTCGTGCTGTCTGTCTCAAAAGGAAGAGAGAGGAGGGGGTCTGGGTTTTATCGGGGGCCGGCCTCACGGTGTCTGGAGGGATGGGGCACGCTCCCCACTTGACTTTGGGGATAATGTCAAAGGGGTGAGAGAGTGAAAGGTCAGGGGAGTATGTATTTCACCATACACAACATGCGTCTTTTTTTACCTTAACAATTTCACTATTTCTCTGCTCATATGGGTAAAGAGTATTATGTCGAGTAAACGGCATTTTATTAAGAAGAAGAAGAAGAAGAAGAAGAAGAAGAAGAAGAAGAAGAAGAAGAGATAATCAAACGAGGCCCACAAGGGTTAGATATAGCGAATTCGGTTACAAAGACACCCTAATATGAATAGAATTGTAATGTTGAAACAATACCGATACGAAATGAATGTAATGGCCTGTGATACTTATGTTCACTAACAATATTGCCATGATGCTTTTTATAGTCATATGTAGACTAAACTAATGTCCATATTTAACGAGCCCTATAAAATAAACTTTACAGAGGAGATGTGTTTGGTGCCAAGAGGAGAAAATTGCAACTCAAAATGTATTTTGTCTTTCGACATTCATATCCACCTAATTAATACTTCTACTTGGTGACAATGTATAGTTCCATGATGTCAAGGACACCAAAGATGGTAACAACGTCAAAGAGAATGGAATTAGCTTAAGTAGCGTGGATCACTACATATGTAGCAATGAATTTGGGCTTGTAGGGCTTAAATTTTGTCGCTACACTGGAGTTATTGGTAGCAAATTTATTATGACGACGTTAGAGGGTGATCGTGGCGTCAGCTAGAGCGGTTGAGTTGATGCATAACGACGATGTCCGAGATTTGTCGTGCATAGTACTGCATAATGTACGACCTAATACATCTGCAGTATGCGACATGAATGATGGCGTCAGGTAAAATGGCTATAGCGTTCTAGTCCAACAACGTTAGAGTTGTTATTTTGTGATCGAATGGAAAAGGACACGTTTGCAGAACAAGTAGTTAAGCTTACGGAAGAGTGATTGCGGAGGGAGTACCGTAAAAATTTAGAAAGCTTGGATTTATTGTATTGCTCTTGCATGAGCTTATCGATTGTTCTGCTAGACAAACGCTACGTCTACTTGGTTGCCTTTGCTGATTTGTAAAGTGCATTAAGTTTTGAAAATATACTCAAAGAAACGTAATGCAATATGAAAGTTTTCACTTACATTGCGCATATATATTTATTTATTTTTTGTGTTTACCACCTTTCTCTCAAGATTTATTTCCTGAAACTAAAAAGTATGACAGTCAGATTTAATCCTCTTATTAGGAAGGTAACTCTGAACCTGATTTTGACTACAATTTGATAATATACGCATGAGAGCAACGGGCGGGGTTTACTTTATGAGGGAGGGCCAATGCCCCCCCCCCCCCTCCATGCCCCAATTAGCAGAAGTGTTTTTTTTTTTGCTAGGACATGTTAAGACATGCCTAATTGAGAACATATCTAGTTCAATTATCCAAAGGTCTTGGTTCATGGATATGTTGGATAAAACGTCCGCAGATAAGAACGCACTGTCGCTTTTGTTAGGTGTAGATTAATGAAGCTTCTCCTCAAAAACCTATGTGTTTACAAATATAGACACATTGTTTCGGCAGAAGCTTGTACATATGTGTCTGATTCAAGCATAGAGTAATATACATGAAATAATTTAGGAGAAACACGAGTGAAACTGCGACTTATAGTTTACTTTGTGCACCCATTATTCACACCCTCGATCGTTTTGCCACTGTGTAGGTGTATGCATAACACAGCAGGAGACGCGAAACTTAATTACATTGGTGTCAAAGCACGAGCATGAGAGTACATGCCAAATTAAGTTCTCTGCCAATACATCGCCTAGCCTCACTATGTCACTTTCGATCATGCTAATAGTTTCAAACATATGTCCTAAAAGTTATATCAGTTTTCATAAAAGATGAGTGGCCAAGATTACAACGTGGACTGGCACAGCCGCCAAGCATGCACATCACACCGCAAAAGCTTATAAATATAGTGTTGCAAACAATGAATTTCCACGCTAGAGTGACACTCAATGAAGCCAAAAGAATGACCGATAGAGGGAGCGGGCTGTGTCGGTGCTGCTGTTTCCCTCGGCATCATCGATCCCGGCCCCGGTGCAGACAGGCCGGCCGCACGCTGACCGCCCGGTCCAGCCACGCAGTACGTGCTGGCGCGTGGGATGAGAGAAAGTCCTTCCCACACGGCTCCATAAAACAGATGAATTTAAATTTGCACGAAATCTATAAATAAAAGCCATCTTCAAAATGTTTGTGACACCGACTTATACTAGAAGACGCATAAGTTCATTTTTCTTAGAAAAAACATATCAGTCTCTACGCCGCGCCCCCAAATCAATATTACTATCTATAAACTTGGTTGAATTTTACGTTGTTTGGTCTTCAAAAAAAAACTGAGCGCCTTGTTTCAGAGGAGGTGACATAGTAGTGAATTCGGGTACGAGGGCACTATGGTACGGATAGGATTAGAAAGTTGGGCAAACAAGAATATGAAATGGATGTAATGGTCGGTGAGATACCGATGCTCGTCATTACTACTTTTTACAGAGATGGTAACAATGTGAAAAAGAGTGGCGTCAGCCGTCATCCATTAAGTAATACGGATCAATAGGAATGTAACAATAAATTTAGGCTTGTTGAATAGGCTCGAATTGCTTGGCTACACTAGAGTTATTAGTAGCATGTTTATTACGACGACGTCAGAGGGTAAAATCTCATGGCGTCTGCTAGAGCGGTTGAGTTGCTGCATAACGACAACGCCCTAGATTTTTCATCTATACCACGATTTAATGTACAAGCCAACGTATCCGCCGTATGCGACATGTATGATGGAGTCAGGTACGATGGCCACAGCGTTCTTCTCAAAATATATTTCCTAAAATGAAAAAGTATATAATCAGTTCAGTCCTCTATTTAGGAAAGTAGCTATGGCGGAGCTTACTGTATGAGAGGGGCCAACGCCCCCTCCCCTCAGGATTAGCAAAAGTGTGAATGATTTTTTTGGCGATATGTTAAGACAAGCCTAAATGAGAACATAGCACATTATCCAAAGGTCATGGTTATGGATATGTTGGAGAAAACGCCGGCAAAACAGAATATGTTGTCGCTGCTAATTTTAGGTTTACACAGAATAGTGCGATGGTGAGGAACGTGCGCCACTTTGGGAACGACGACATGTTGAAGTCGAGTATGATGGGAACGGAAGAGCCGATGCTCTTAATAGTCGTCTCCTGAGCCCAGAGGTGGGCGTTGGGGTGAACCTCAAAATCATGAGGCGCGATGGGAGATGGAGGTGTGGGGCGGCGACCGGGTAAGGATGTATAGATCACATTTTGGTACAATGAAAGAAGGAGAGGGCAATTACCACGCGGGCCTTTCCACTGCATGTTAATTATATAGACAATTACGTGCAATCGGACCTAATCTTTACCATACATGGGAGAACACAAATAATCGATTCTCCTTAGGTTAGGTTTATTAGAGGTATATCACTAACCTGTGATATGTTAGTCTAACACCGACACTTACGCTCATTTGAAATCCCCCGAAGCACAAGCACGAGAGTAGAGCCCAAAGTTTTTGGCGTGTTAAATTATATAGACAATTACATGCAATCAGACCTAATCTTAACCATAAATGGAAGAACACAAACATTCTCACTCAATATATTAGTACGTCTAACCCTCACACTCATTACACATCCCCCCCCCCCCCCCCCCCCCCCCCCCCCCCCACAAAGCACAAGTGTAGAGGCCAAAGTTCGCAGGCAATGGCCTGGCCTCACCATGTCATCACTTTTGATCATGCTATTAATTGGTACATCGATCGCTAGGTTGTAGATATTGCTGCAAACAATGAATTTCCAAGCTAAAAGAGTGCCACTCACTGAAGCCAAAAAAATGACGAGTGGTGCCAGCAGTCCGCGGCTGCAGTGACATGGTCAGAAAAAAACTTTCGGCGACGTACCGTGCTGTGTGTGTATTGCTGTTTCCCTCGGCATCAACGATCTCCCCCGCGGCGCGGACATGCCGGAGTACGTTGACCGTCCGGCCACCCTGTGCTGGGCGTGGGGCCCGCGGCCAGCGAGCTGCGTGACGGCAGCACATCTCTGGGCTGCACCTGCTGACGTGGCCGCCTCGCCTTTTGAACTGCCGATGGATGGCGTTGAACGTCCGGTACCGTGATCGATCATCCTCGAACCTCGTGCTCGATCGACTCTCTCGCTCGTATAAGACTAGTCACACTAGTAGAAACAAGCCCATCTATCTCGGGTCCAGAGGCCTTTGTTCCCGGTTTTACAACCGGGATTAAAGGGTCGGGACTAGAGGGGGTGGAGGCTTTCATCCCGGGTATCCACGACCCGGGATTGATGGGCCTCCACGTGGGGTGCGGCTCAGCGCGCAGGGGCGGGGACGCAACCAACCGGGACCCAAGATTTTGCTTCTTCTGTCTTTTATTTATTTATTTATTTTTTAGGGGTTTCGATTTTTTGTTTTCCATTTAATTATTTTACGTCTGCGCATAAAACAAGTCGTACACATAAAGTTTACACTACACTACCGAGGTCACGTTTTGATGCATATATATACATACAAAGTCGAGATCACAATTAAGTTTATGTTACACATCGACATCACGTTTCTAACGTCGAGATCACGTCAATTACAGAACATAATTTCTAGGGTGATAAAATTTTCCGGATTTCTTCAGGACCTCCTTGTTCAAAATCCTGCCAATTCCTCTTGAATTGCTATAAGGCGCTTCGTTGGTATGAGCTTGTCCTTCTCTAGTTCCATCTAGATCAATAAGAATATGTGAAATCATCAGAAAAAGTATTATTAATGGAAATGAACACAATATGGTAATAAAATAATTGCCGAGAGTGTATACGGACCTCTGCTGTTCTGAGCTTTCTATCCCGCTGATTGACAAAATATCGTATGTACTCGCAAACGTAATATCCACATAAATTATTCCCTTGTGCCTGCCTCAGACACCACTTTACAAAGAATAGAATTTAATCAAAATAACAATCAAGCATCATATGGTACTGAAACTAGAATTAAAAAGTTGCGCGGACATATATATATAGTACTACTTACCTTGGTTTCATACCAATACAGGTGCGGTTTCCAGTTCTCACGAACCTTACTTCTGAACTTTTCTCAAACCCTGCCCGGCAAAAGAAAAAAAATCAAAGGAGTTGAACGAACGAAAGAGATCGATATAGAGCGATAATGACTGAAGTTACCTCTGCAACATTGCTTGCAAGTTGCTGTACTCGTCCATATCTTTACTTAACGAGTCCATGACTTGGACGACTGCTTGTTCAACTCTAATGTTTACCAGAATCCAATGGCTCCTTGACACATTTATATGTCCATGAGTTACACTAAACATCGAGTAAGCAAAATAGAATGTGTAGAAGGTACGGTAACACTCACTTGAAGTTGTAAGGAAGAAGTATTTCTGCACAGGTATTGTGTTTCACTAGATATCGGAGCAAGTATTTCTCGGTGTCCTTGGGATGGTTCTTTAGGGTAACTTCATGAATGAAATATGGGTCCATGAACCCAATACTATAGATTCTGTTATCTCTGCATTCGGCAATCTTCATTCTGCAAATAGCGTACAAAAGAATAAAGTTAGATAATTGGCAACGAACGAGCTGAGATAGAGACTTAATTAAATTGCATAAATAAATCACTTACAAACAATAGCAGCTGATGATGGCTTTGTCGAGGGAGTCTTGATTGAATAATTGAAATATTTCCGCAAACGGCACATACATCGCGTTATCCTCTAAGTAATGGTCTTGTGTATATGAAACGTGGAAAACATCATGGTTGGCCTTTAGGGCTCCCTCGTACCACTCATGCAAACGTCGCAATTGTGTTGGCAGAGATTTGACTAGCTCAGGTCTGACCAAGGGCTCCCCGTAGGCATATGTCCATGCATACTCATACTCTTTGGGTTTTTCTATGCGAAAAGTCTCTTGTTGTACTTCCTTATCGGACATCACTTTGAGCGCGGGGACCGACTGGTTTGCCTGTTCTCCGAGCTGGGCCATGATGCGTGTAAACCATGCGTTCGTTGGGAGACCCCAAGAGAGGTTTGATGAGTGTAGCGGCAAGTCTTCCCTCAGTAAGAAACCAAGGTTTAATCGGACCAGTAGGAAGTCGGCGATGTTCTGAAGGTTGTTGGTGAAGGAGTGTAGTGCGGCGCAACACCAGGGATTCCGGTGCCAACGTGGAACCTACACAACACAATCAAACTACTTTGCCCCAACGAAACAGTAAGGTTGTCAATCTCACCGGCTTGCTGAAAACAAAGGATTAGGCGTATAGTGTGGAAAATAATGTTTGCTTGCAGAGAATGAAAAAGAACTATGATTGCAGTAGGTTGTATTTCAGATGTAAAAGAATGGACCGGGCTCCACAGTTCACTAGTGGTGTCTCTCCATAATAAAATACTAACATGCTGGGTAAACGAATTACAGCTGGGCAATTGACAAAATAGAGAGGTGCATAACAATGCATATACAAGTCATGATGATCACTATGAGATTTACTTGGGCATTACGACAAAGTACACAGACCGCTATCCAGCATGCATCATGCATCTGTGCCTAAATAGTCCACCTTCAGGTTAGCATCCGCACCCCTTCCAGTATTAAGTTGCAAGCAACAGACAATTGCATTAAGTATGGTGCATAATGTAAACAATACAAATATCCTTAGACAAAGCATTGCTGTTTTACCCCTAGTAGCAACAGCACATCCAAAACCTTAGAACTTTCTGTCACTGTCCCAGATTAAATGGAGGCATGAACCTACTATCTAGCATAAATACTCCCTCTTGGAGTTACAAGCATAAACTTGGCCAAAGCCTACACTAATAACGGAGAGCATGCAAGATCATAAACAACATATATATGATAGATCAATAATCAACTTGACATAGTATTCAATACTCATCGGATCCCAGCAAACACAACATGTAGCATTACAATAAGATGATCTTGATCATGATAGCAGCTCACAAGATCTAAACATGATGGCACAAAAGGAGAAGACAACCATCTAGCTACTGCTATGGACCCATAGTCCAAAGATGAACTACTCACACATCACTCCGGAGGCAGGCATGGCGATGTAGAGCCCTCCGGTGATGATTCCCCTCTCCGGCAGGGTGCCGGGAAGAGCTTCAGAACCCCCCAGTTAGGGTTGACGGCGGCGGCGGCAGCGGATGTTTTCTGGAAATATGGCTCGGTATTTTAGGGTTTTCGCCTCGGGAGAATAAATAGGCGAAGGGGCGATGTCGGTGGAGGCATGAGGCCCGCTCCCCACATGGCGGCGCGGCAGGGGGCCCACCCGCGCCATGGGTGGGGACGGCGCCTCGGTGCCCCCCTTCGTCTCTCCTTCGGACTTCGTGAACGTGTCGGGAAAAATAGGAACGTGGCAATTTGTTTCGTCCAATTCCGAGGATATTTGCAGAACAACTTTTCTGAAACCAAAAACAGCAGAAAACAGGAACTGGCACTGTGGCATCTTGTTAATAGGTTAGTCCCAGAAAATGCATAAAAATGCCATGAAGTGTGAATAAAACATGTAGCAATTGGTATAATACAAGCATGGAACATAAGAAATTATAGATACGTTGGAGACGTATCAAGCATCCCCAAGCTTAGTTCTACTCGTCCTCGAGTAGGTAAAACGATAACAACAAATAATTTCTGAAGTGACATGCTACCACATAATCTTGATCAAATAATATTGTAAAGCATGTGAGCTGAGATCAAATCATTCAAAGCAAAAGTCTATAATTGATATTCAATAAGAGATAATAAAGCAAGATAGTTAAACAAGCTAAAAGTTTTCATGAACTATTGCTTTAAAGACATGAAACCGTACAAGGTTCATTAAAGATGTTTTAAGTATCAAGTGTAGGAGTTCTATCCTTCAATTCCAAGCATCAAGCAATTTTTCATAACATAGAAGGATTCAGTCAAGTAAAATAAACATGAACGTCATGAATCAACTGTTTCGAAGCCTACTCAACCGGTGAGCGTAAGCATTTGGTATTGGCACCAGGATGTTATGGCTAAAAGAACATTAATGGGGGTTTGGAAGGCCAAAGGAAGAAAGTCTCACAAAGCTATAAGTGATCATTAGACAAGAGGAAGTCTTATAATCGAAGCTATGTAAGGGTAGTGATTGCCATGCAACGGATGCACATAGAGCTATATGTGTATGAAAGCTCTCCAATGGAACTAGTGGGGGTGCATCCAACTTGGTTGCTCATGAAGACCTAGAGCACTTTTTGAGGAAGCTCATCATTGGAATATACAACCCAAGTTCTATAGTGTAAATTCCCCACATAGTTATACTAGTAAAATATGAAAACTCTCTCACATGGAGTATAGGTGCTAAACATGAGCACAAATGATGACTATGAATACTGCAGGTGCTGAAACATGAGCACAAGTGTGGATAAAGGATAGTAATGTTGCCCCCTTTTTCTTTATTTTTTTTCTTTTTCTCTTTTTTCTATTTTTTTTCTTTTTCTGTTTCTCTTTTCGATGGCCTCCATGGCTCTTTTCACTTTTAGGGGCAACATCCTAATATGACAACACACTTTTTGGTACAAATAACTCATAATGAACAAAACATGATGTATGAAACTGTATGCCTCTGCCAGTGTAGCAGGATGTGCAATGATCTAGCGTAACATGGGTAAACACACATCAGCTGTATAGAATCATGCAAAGCAATATATAAATGATAAATGACAACAAGTCATGTAATGTAAGATGGAAGTTGCATGGCAATATATCTCGGAACAGCTATGGAAATGTTGTGGTAGGTAGGTATGGTGGCTGTTTTGAGGAAGATGTATGGGCTTATGTGTAGGAGAACAAGAGAAAGTCCTCCCACGGGTTTGGATGTACTGGCGAAGTATGCACAACTCTCAATGTGAGCAGAAGGCAATGCACAGCACCGAAGAGGCTAGCAAATTTGGATGGTGGAAGTGCCAAAAACCGTAGCTTAACATTAGTCAAAAAGAACTCACAAGCTTATTGCAAACAACTAGCAGGTTCAACATTAAGAGCATGATTAAAATTCACTCCAAGAAGGGCCGTTCACGGCGGTACAAGTACCCCGCTAGATCCCTCGACCTTCAGCACAACTTAGTTATTACGAATCACTTTTAGACATGGAAAGCTATCAAGTCCAACTACACCTTCAACAATTTTAGTAGAGTTTGTAGTACGGTACAAGCTTAAAGACAACAATCCACTAATGATTTTAACTTAACTAACCAGCAAGCTTTACCATCTAAATATCTCAAAATGTTTGCAAAGAATCAAGTTATCAAAGTTCAATGATCTACAAGATTATGCAAGTTATTCATTATACCACTACCACATGCAACATTTTCTGAACCAACACATCAACCAAGCAACTCTCCAAGTAATTTACAAATGAAACAAGAGAGTACTTTCCACAAGAATTAACAGCTCTAAAAGAGATGCATGAAAAACAGGAGCTAAAAGCATAGCAGTAGCTAGATAAGAATACTCAAAAGATATAAGTGAAGAATATGAGTATTCACATGAAAAAGCGGAGCGTGTCTCTCTCCCACACAAGAATGCTAGGATCCAACTTATTCAGAAAATAAAAACAACAAAGCAAAAATAAAAGCACACAGACGCTCCAAGTAAAATACATAAGATGTGGAAGAATAAAAATATAGTTTCACTAGAGATGACCTGATAAGTTGTTGATGAAGAAGGGGATGCCTTGGGCATCCCCAAGCTTAGACGCTTGAGTCTTCTTGAATATTGCTGGGGTGACCCACGGGGGCATCCCCAAGCTTAGGCTTTTCACTCTTCTTGATCACATCATATCATCCTTCTCGCTTGCTCCTTGAAAACTTCCGCCACACCAAACTCAAATAATTCTCATTAGAGGGTTAGTGCATAATCAAAAATTCACATGTTCTACTGTGACACAATCATTACCAATGCTTCTGGACATTAACTACAGCCACTGATGTTTTATGGAGCAAAGAAATCCAATCAAACATAGTAAAAGAGGCAATGCAAAATAAAAGGCAGAATCTGTCAAAAACAGAACAGTCTGGAAAGACGAATTTTTTCGAGGCACTTAACTTGCTCAGATGCGAAAAATCAAAACTAATGAAAGTTGCGTACATATATAAGGATCATGCGTGATTTTTTCAGAATTTTCAATTTTTCTGAGTGAATACAGCTCAAAACGGTGGACAGCAAAAATCTGTCACTGCGCAGAAATCCAAATCTAGCATCAACTTTCAACTAGAGACTTTACTTGGCACAACAATGCAATAAAATAAAGATACAAAGGAGTTGTTACAGAAGTAAGCAACACCTTGACTCAAAATAAAATAAAATGACAGAAAATAAAAAGGTGGGTTGTCTCCCATAAGCGCTTTTCTTTAACGCCTTTCAGCTAGGCGCAGAAAGTGAAAATCAAGTGTTCTCAAGAGAAGAAACATCAACGAAAGATTAGAAGTTTTCTCAACGATGCATTGTATTTTATCTATGTAAGTTTCAGAGACTCCCCTTTCATTACTTTTAGGCAAACTATCCTGATCAAATAAATTTTCAGGCACAATCCAATTGAAGTTCTTTTCTAATGCCTCATGCATTCCTACAAGCTTAAATGGAATTGGTATTTTACCTCTCCCTCATAACTAGTTTCATTAGTGTACTTGAATCTCTCCTTCTCTAATTTTTCAAGTATATTAGCAATATCAATGTAATAACCAAGCATCTTATATCGCATAAAAACTTTTCTAGCTTCACCAGCGACATCACCAAATTCTTTGAGAAGGGTTTCTAAAACAAAATCCCTCTTTTCGCCCTCTTCCATATCATGAAGTTTAAGAAACATTTGCTGCATTATAGGATTAAGGTTAACAAACCTAGCTTCAAGCATGTGGACTAAAGAGGCAGCAGCAATTTCATAATTAGGGGCAAGTTCTACCAAGGATCTATCTTCAAAATCTTTCAGTTTGCTAACATGACAAAAAAAATCTTCAATGTTATTTCTTCCAATGATAGACCCACTTCCTACCAGTACATCTTTTAAAACAAACTTAGGGAGCAGCATGATGAATAATAAAAACAAGTGGCCGAAAAATAAAGATGAATGCAAGTCACTATTTTTTTGTGTTTTTTATATAAAGAAAGCAAACAAGACAAAATAAAAATAAAATAAGCAAGACAAAAACAAAGTAAAGAGATTGGAAGTGAGAGACTCCCCTTGCAGAAGCAACTCGACTTCCCCGGCAACGGCGCCAGAAAACTTGCTTGATGCGTGTAAACACACTTTCGTTGGGAACCCCAAGAGTAAGGTTAATGAGTGTAGCGGCAAGTTTTCCCTCAGTAAGAAACCAAGGTTTAATCGGACCAGTAGGAAGTCGGCGATGTTCTGAAGGTTGTTGGTGAAGGAGTGTAGTGCGGCGCAACACCAGGGATTCCGGTGCCAACGTGGAACCTACACAACACAATCAAACTACTTTGCCCCAACGAAACAGTGAGGTTGTCAATCTCACCGGCTTGCTGAAAACAAAGGATTAGGCGTATAGTGTAGAAAATGATGTTTACTTGCAGAGAATGAAAAAGAACAATGATTGCAGTAGATTGTATTTCAGATGTAAAAGAATGGACCGGGGTCCACAGTTCACTAGTGGTGTCTCTCCATAATAAAATACTAACATGCTGCGTAAACGAATTGCAGCTGGGCAATTGACAAAATAGAGAGGTGCATAACAATGCATATACAAGTCATGATGATCACTATGAGATTTACTTGGGCATTACGACAAAGTACACAGACCGCTATCCAGCATACATCTGTGCCTAAATAGTCCACCTTCAGGTTAGCATCCGCACCCCTTCCAGTATTAAGTTGCAAGCAACAGACAATTGCATTAAGTATGGTGCATAATGTAAACAATACAAATATCCTTAGACAAAGCATTGCTGTTTTACCCCTAGTAGCAACAGCACATCCACAACCTTAGAACTTTCTGTCACTGTCCCAGATTAAATGGAGGCATGAACCTACTATCTAGCATAAATACTCCCTCTTGGAGTTACAAGCATAAACTTGGCCTAAGCCTACACTAATAACGGAGAGCATGCAAGATCATAAACAACATATATATGATAGATCAATAATCAACTTGACATAGTATTCAATACTCATCGGATCCCAGCAAACACAATATGTAGCATTACAATAAGATGATCTTGATCATGATAGGCAGCTCACAAGATCTAAACATGATAGCACAAAAGGAGAAGACAACCATCTAGCTACTGCTATGGACCCATAGTCCAAAGATGAACTACTCACACATCACTCCGGAGGCAGGCATGGCGATGTAGAGCCCTCCGGTGATGATTACCCTCTCCGGCAAGGTGCCTGGAAGAGCTTCAGAAACCCCACGAGTTAGGGTTGACAGCGGCGGCGGCAGCGGATGTTTTCTGGAAATATGGCTCGGTATTTTAGGGTTTTCGCCTCGGTGAGAATAAATAGGCGATGGGGTGATGTCGGTGGAGGCACGAGGCCCGCTCCCCACATGGCGGCGCGGCAGGGGGCCCACCCGCGCCATGGGGTGGGGACGGCGCCTCGGTGCCCCCCTTGGTCTCTCCTTCGGACTTCATGAACGTGTCGGGAAAAATAGGAACGTGGCAATTTGTTTCGTCCAATTCCGAGGATATTTGCAGAACAGCTTTTCTGAAACCAAAAACAGCAGAAAACAGGAACTGGCACTGTGGCATCTTGTTAATAGGTTAGTCCCAGAAAATGCATAAAAATGCCATGAAGTGTGAATAAAACATGTAGCAATTGGTATAATACAAGCATGGAACATAAGAAATTATAGATACGTTGGAGACGTATCAGGCCACTTGTTTCCCGGATTTCTTATTAGCTTGCCTCTTTTGGCGAAATGCAGCCTCCTTCTCCTGCTGGGCCTTATTAGCTGTCATCTGCTGTTGCTCCCTCTTTCGGCGATATGCCGCCTCCTTCTCCAACTTCTCTTCTCTAACTATCTTGAAAATGGTACGATCATAGTCGCCTGGCAAAACAGGCGGCGGTGCCGGCCCAGTCGATATATTTTCCAGAAATTTATCAACTTTTTCCGGTGGTATTACCTCCTTTTGCGGATCCGTTTGAGTCCCAATTGTCTTTTCACAACAGCTCGCACCGACTCGTCGAGTTCCTCTGGAGTCAAGTCGTAAGATCTCTTTTCCAGAGGCTTTCGCAACTCGCGTTCCTCTCGAGTTTCTGGCGGGAATTTTAAAGCGCACCTCTCTGTATACTTCGACGGGAGCTTTAGTTTCCGCGAAACAGAGCGCACTCTCTCTTGCTGCGATGCCGCGGGCGATGGACTCGCGCTGGGCTCCCGACACTCTTCACGAGGTGGCGGGGATGGATCTTGAGGTGGGGGGGATGGATCTTGAGGTGAGGGGGATGGATCATGAGGTGGGGAGTGTGGATCTTGAGGCGGGGAGGGTGGATCTTGAGGTGGGGGATTGCTACTCGGAGGAATCGGTGGCCTTGGCGGCGGCAAGTTTGGAAACTTGATGTGTTCCTTCTTCCAGAGAACAATGGACTTCACGGCTTCTCCCACTGTCCTCTCGTCGTCACCTCCAGGAATGTCAAGATTCAGACTAGCATATAACGACACAATGTCATCCACCCCGACACGAGCATAGCCAGCTGGAATCCCGGCGAGATGGTATCTCGCTCCAGGTTCATTTGGTAAAGCAAAGCCGACCGCCACGTTGAAGGACATGTTCTTCATTGCTATATGTAGATCACATTCTGTCTTCTCCGTGATATCATCCACGGGTAGTGAGCCGCCGACGCTTCAAGTTCAGAATGTTCTACCTGCATGGAACCCACGCTTCTTTTCCGCTGATCAGATGGGGCGGCTTCGACTTCAGGACTTTCTAGCTACACATGAGATGCCCTTTGCTGACTTTCCTGCTACAGCTGCTGCACCCTGTGTTCCAATGCCGATAACATGTCTCTGTCCTCCTTCTTCTTTCTCTCACGGCTTCTATAATTATGAGCGTCTGCCGGAAAACCTTGTGCCCAATTAACTCCGTATCCATAACCTCGTACTCGTCCAACTTTTTCAGGATTCCCGAGTGCGAGTGACAACTCGTCTTTCTCTCTGTCGACCTTGTACTGTCCTTTTCGAACTTGATCTATTGCTTTCACAAGTTCTTCGGTTATAAACTTAATCTTGTCTGCCCATTTTCCCTGAGGAACAATCTTCTCTGACACAGGGTCCAACACAGCCCCATGCGCGAACAACCAAAATTTGGACCTCTCGGGCCAGTCCGCTGTCTGTGGAATGACCCCGTCATCAAGCAGTTTTGCTTCAAATGATTCCCACTTAGGCACGGCAGCCTTGTAGCCACCTGCCCCCAAAGTGTGGTGATATATCTGGTGAGCTAGTCTGATGTGTTTTGTTGATGGTTCAGTAGAATAACAAAAGGTTCCAAATTACAAAAATTGCTAACCTTGGACGGCCGGAGTACGGCGACGCTAGCGAGCTCGGGCAGCACCTCGTGCAGGGTAGGGGATCGCGGAGGCGATGATGAGCAGCACGTCGGGGAGGGGCGTGGCGTCGGGGAGGCCGGGGCACAGCGTCGGGGAGGGGATCGGCGGCGGCCCGTGGGAGGGGATCGAGGCGAGGGCGGCGCCCCGTGTAAGAGGGGAGGCGACGACGGCGGGACGGGGCGGGGCAGCAGCACCACGCGGCGGCGTCGGGGCACAGCAGCACCACGCGGCGGCCATTGGGAGGGGATGATGGCGGGGCGACAGGACCACGCGGCGGTGTTGGGGGAAACGAGGCGGCAGGCGCGCAGATGGCGGCGGCGGCCTGAGGAGGCGACAGCGGCGGGGAGCAGCACCACGCGGCGGCCTGAGGAGGCGATGGCGGCGGGGCAGCAGCACCACGCAGCAGGGCAGCCTGGCGGCGTAGGGGAGGGGCGGCGGCATCGGGGAGAAGGACTTGTGAAAAAATTTGGGTGGAATATGTTGATGGTTCAGTCGTGCATCCGGTGTATCTTTCGTCTTCCCATACATGCCCAAGAAGCTTAGCAGGTTCACGCAAAGATTTTTCATCACGTGCATCACGTCGATTGCAGAGCGAACCTCTAGGATTTTCCAATAGGGTAACTCCCAAAATATAGATTTCTTTTTCCACAAGGGTAAGCGCTTGTTGGCGTCTTTCGGAACAGATAGACTGCCAGAACCCTTTCCAAAGATTACTTCTAAATCCTTGACCATCTCATATATAACATCACCATCAGGGCAGGTAGGCTTCGTCCGGTTATCAGCCTCACATTTGAAATGCTTGCCTTTCTTTCTTACGGGGTGCTGAGGTGGAAGAAATCGACGATGACCTGGGTACACATTCTTGTTACCTACATATATACTTTCAGTCTTATCTAAACAGTGCGTGCATGCATTGTATCGCTTGTTTGACGGTCCTGAAATGTTAATAAGAGCAGGCCAATCATTGATGGTTACAAACAACAACGCTCGTAGGTCAAATGGCTCTTGTTTGTGCTCATCCCACACACGTACCCCTTCGTCACGCCACAACTCTAAAAGTTCTTCAACCAATGGCCTCAGGTACACATCAATGTCGTTGCCGGGTTGCTTCGGACCTTGGATGAGCACTGGCATCATAATGAACTTCTGCTTCATGCACAACCAAGGAGGAAGGTTATAGATACATAGAGTCACAGGCCAGGTGCTATGACTGGAGCTCTGTTCCCCGAAAGGATTAAAGCCATCTGTACTTAGACCAAATCTTATGTTCCTAGCATCATCTACAAACGTCTTGAACGCCCTGTCGATTTTTCGCCACTGCGACCCATCAGCGGGGTGTCTCAGCATCAAGTCTTTCTTACGGTCTTCTTTGTGCCATCGTAACAACTTTGCATGCTCTTTGTTTTGGAACAAATGTTTCAACCGTGGTATTATAGGAGCATACCACATCAACTTGGCAGGAACCCTCTTCCTGGGGCACGAATCACCCTCAACATCACCAGGGTCATCTCGCCTTATCTTGTACTGCAATGCACCGCATATCGGGCACGCATTCAAATGCTCGTACTTCTCACCGCGATAGAGGATGCAGTCATTGATGCATGCATGTATCTTCTGCACCTCTCATCCTAGAGGGCACACAATCTTCTTTGCTTCGTACGTACTGGGGGGGCAATACGTTATCCCTTGGAAGCATCTTCTTTATTATTTTCAGCAAATCTTCAAATCCCCGGTCAGTTGTACCATTATCTGCCTTCCATTGTAGCAATTCCAGCGTGGTACCAAGCTTCTTCTGGCCATCTTCGCAATTTGGGTACAACAATTTTTTGTGATCCTCTAACATGCTATCCAACTTCGACCTCTCGTTTTCACTTCCGCTGTTTATCCGTGCATCAAGAATGGCCCGACCAAAATCATCATTGGGCTCATCATCATTGGGCTCTTCTTCAGCTTCGTCTTCCCCGATTGGAGTATCACCGTCTTCAGTGAACGTAGGATAGTTGTCGTTATCCTCTTCTTCTTCATTTTCTTCCATCATAACCCCTTTTTCTCTGTGCTTGGTCCAACAATTATAACCGGACATGCAACCATACTCCAACAGGTGGACGTGAATGGTTCTTGAGGTAGAGTAATCCCGCGTATTCTTGCAGCCACTATGTTGCGCTCGAAACGTGTCACACGAACACGTCCTCGTGTACCCGCGGTGCCGGGGGAGATACTCCGCAACTCGCCCGCGGGAGGCCGGCTTCCAGCGCGATACGCAAGACAGCAAGCCGGCGCTTTTTAGACCAGACGCCCCAGCCCCTTGGGACAAGCCCCGTCAGAGGAAGTCGGCGACGATTGGCTGAACTAAGCCGGACTTGGCCGCTCTTAGCTCGGTTTTAGATATCCGGTGAAATCTACGCGAAGTCGCCGAACAACGGAAGCATGAACAAGGGTTTGAGGGTAAAAAGTAGGTTGTATTGATAGGTTGTCGATTGTTTGCTTAATTTCAATTGGCCATCACCTCTCACATATATATGAGGCGGCTGGACTTCCCGTACAAGTATTGGACTTCTACAAGGTTTACAAATCCTAGTCTAAGTCGAATCGATCTTTAAACTAGGCAACTTCTTGTCCGGCAACGTTGTCTTCAAACTTGCTGGCAACTTTGGGAAGCTGCCTTTTGCCTTCCGTATTGGCTTCCAACTTGCTGGCTACTTGAAAAAGTTGTCTTTTTTCCTTCCGTATTAGCTTCAAACTTGCCTTCTTTCTTAGAGATGAGATATCTCGATCGGCTTCGTATCAGACCCGGACTTCAGTACCCGTCCGGCTTCTTTTAGAAAGTTGCCTTCTATCTTCCCGCCTTGATCTTGGAAAGTCGTCTTCGCCTTTTCCGCCTTGATCTTGACCTTCAAAGTTGTCTTTTTCCGCCTTTATTTGACTTGAAGAGTTGACGTTTTCCACCTTTATTTGGCTTGAAAAAGTTGTTTTTTGCTGTCTTGATCGGTGGAAAGTTGTATTTCTGCCGGCTTATTTTGACAAAGTTGGCTTCTCTCCTGCCGGCTCGTTTGGACAACGTCGGCTTCTTTTGCTGCCTTTATTGCTTTCCTTTGACTTAACTCGCTCGGTCTTCAGGCAACTTTTGCACTCTCGAATCCAGCTTCTGCTTAGTTCCAGTTGCTGGACTATTGGCTGCCTTCTTCTGGCCGTCTTTTCCTGGAAAGTTTCCCAGGCCACCATTTTAGCCTTCTTCGCCGCCTTCTTTAAGCCGCCAAATCCTCCTTGAACCTGAAACTGGCAATCTGCCAAAAACGGGTGCTAACATATGCCCCCCTGTTTTCTAGTAGAGCTTGCGTACTAGAAAATATACAATGTAGAAGTTTCTGTCTAAGGGCGATGCTTAAGCTCATCGGCCATATGCTAAGGGCGATATATGTATATCGGCCATACGTCCAACTCATGCAGTCTGCCACACGCTCGGGTGGAACTTCTTCAGGTATTTCCCATTGATAGCTCTAGGCAACATACCGCCTTCAATGTCTCCACCAGATAAGAATTGCCGGGCACTATTCTCACGACTCGCAGCGGCCCTTCCCAACTTGGGGACCATTTGACAAATTTCCGGCTTCTGGAGCCAACTGCAATATAACTTTCCAGACCAAGTCGCTAATTTGAAAGTCTTTCAGCCGGACCTTCTTATTGTAACTTTTTGCCACCCGCAACTTTTCCTTCTCAATTTCTCTCAAGGCAATAACACGCTTGTCGGCTACTTCATCAATATTGTCCATCATCAAGCTGCAGTAGTCTTCAGCCGACAAGTCATTTTGCTTGGCAAATCTCAAGGCAGCCAGATTCACTTCTACTGGTAAAACGGCTTCTTGCCCATACACCAACTCAAAAGGGGTTGCCTTAGTTGCTCCATGCCTTGAGATTCTGTGAGCCCACAATGCTTCGGACAGTACCTCGTGCCATTTCCTTGGATGATCTTGTACCTTCTTCTTGATCAATTTGACCAAGATTTTATTGCTTGACTCAGCTTGTCCGTTGGCTTGTGCATAGTAGGGAGATGAACTGAGCATCTTGATTCCAAGTGATTCGGCAAATTGCTTCACTTCCTTAGCCATGAAGGAAGTACCTTGATCTGTGGTAAGAGTCTGCGGAATGCCGAATCGATGAATGATATGTTCTGTAATAAACTGGATCACCTCCTTTGTGGGTCATGTTTTTGAGAGGTACTGCTTCAGACCACTTGATGAAATAATCAGTAGCCACCAATACGAACCGATGCCCCTTGGATGAAGGCGGATGGATCATGCCGACAAAGTCAAGCGCCCAACCTCGGAAAGGCCATGGTTTTACAATTGGATTAAGAGGTGAAGCTGGCACCAACTGAATATCTCCAAACTTCTGGCAGGCTCGCATCCCTTGTAGTATCTGAAGCAGTCATTGATCATTGTCGGCCAATAAAAACCTGCTCGCCTGAGCATCCACTTCATCTTGTGGGCCGACTGATGTGTTCTACATAAACCATCATGTACCTCTCCCATGGCAATTCTAGCTTCGTCTTCACTCAAGCACTTTAGAAGAAGACCATCAGCTGTTCGGCGTTTAAAGCTGCATCCACCAATGTATACTTGAGAGATAAACGCCGAACTGCTCTATCCGTTTTTCGACTGGGATCTTGTAAATAGTCAATATAAGGTTGTCTCCAGTCGTCCGCCAAGTTGTCATTTGCCTCCTTCTTAGCCGGATCCAACAATCTGACATCTTGTTTGGATTTCTCCAGGTTGGCGACATTTGACTCTCCTGTAGCCGGCTCCAACAAGCCGGCTTTTTGTTTGGCTTCCTCCAAGTTGGCAACATTACTTGCTGGCTGTTCCCTGATGAAGAACATCCCACGACTGACGTGATAGCCGGATGCCTGTTACGCCAACTCATTGGCAAGCCAATTGTCTTGCCTAGGAACATGAGATATATGGAAATAATCCAACGTTGAAATCATATCCCGGCATCTGTCAAGGTACATGTTGAGTGATCCGCTGTTGCATTGACAGATCTTGGCCACTTGCCAGACAATAAGTAACGAATCTCCATATGCCTCGACATGAGTTACCCCTGCGTCCACCAATATTTCTAGCCCGAATAGAAGTGCTTCGTATTCGGCTTCATTGTTAGTGCATAAATAGTCAAGACGACAAGAGGCTTCAAAAACAGTACCGTGTGGTGAGATGTACACAATGCCAACTCCTTGTCCGCTGCTGCAGACTGAGCCATCAAAATAAAGCTTCCACGGTACAGCCGACACAATGTTTAAGTCGGCTTCTTGCTCCAGGTCAATCCATGTTCAACAATAAAGTCAGCTACAATTTGGCCTTTCATAGATTTTAGCGGTTAATAAGTCAAATCATATCAATCAACCCGTACGCCCATTTGCCGATTCGTCCACTGAGAATCGGCCTTTGTATCATGTGTTTGAGAACATCGATCTGACCAAAGACTTTGCATTCACTGGACAGTAGATAATGGCGCAACTTGGTGCAGGCAAATTAAAGAGACAAACACAACCTCTCTACAAAGTTGTACCTTGATTCGGCATCCAGCAAACGTCTACTCAGATATGTGATGATGTATTCTTGTCCTTCGGCTTCCTGAGTTAAGGCAGCTCCGACTACTTTGTCCTCAGCAGCAATATAAAGCCGGAAAGGCTGACCACGAGCCGGCTTCCTGAGAACTGGAGGAGTAGACAGGCAAGTTTTTATCTTGTCAAACGCCTCTTGTTGCTTTGCCCCCCAGGTGAATTCATCGTCGTTCTTGAGCCGAAGGATCTGTGTAAACGCATCAACTTTTCCAGACAAGTTAGCAATGAATCTTCTTAAATAGTTTACCTTGCCCAGAAACTTCTGCATCTCCTTTTTGCAACCCGCGCTTGTACTTTCTGGATAGCCTCAATCTTTGCCGGATCAACTTCTATGCCATGTTCATGTATGATAAAACCAAGGAACATCCCAGCCGACACACCAAAGGCACACTTCAAAGGATTCATCTTGAGCTCGTACTTCCTCATTCTTTCAAACGCCAGCCGCAAGTTGGCCTAAGTGATTTGACTCGTTGTCCGACTTAACCACCACGTCATCAATATATACTTCCAGTACAACTCCCAGAAGATCATGAAATATCAGGTTCATCGCTCTTTGATATGTGGCTCCGGCATTTTTCAAGCCAAAGGTCATCACGGTCCATTCGAACAAGCCAACAAAGCCTGGGCAGCGGAACGCCGTCTTAGCCGAATCTTCTTCGGCCATAAATATCTGGTTGTAACCTGCGTTGCCATCCAGGAAGCTGATGACTTTGTGACCTGAGGCTTCATTGACAAGCATGTCGGCTATTGGCATAGGGTACTAATCCTTTGGCGTGGCTCGATTCAAATCTCTGAAATCTATACACGCCCTGATCTTGTCGGATCCTTTCTTTTCGACCGGCACAATGTTGGATAACCATTCGGCATACTTACAGGGCCGAATAAAGTTGGCTTTCAAAAGCCGGCCAATTTCCGCCTTTATCCGATCATAGATTAGCGGATTAAATTTGCGAGCCGGCTGCTTGTATGGTCTGAAGCCGGCTTTAATAGGCAGCCGATGTTCCACCAACTCTCGGCTTAACCCAGGCATCTCGTGGTATTCCCACGCAAAGCAATCCACGTACTCTTTGACTAGCGCGATTAATTCAGACTTATAATCGGCCGCCAACTTTTGCTTTACAAATGTCGGTCTAGGGACAGTGCCATCCCCAATGTCAACTTCTTCCAATATATCGGTCGATGTAAAGCCTTGTCCCAACTTATCCATATCATCTGGTTCTTCAATTGCTTCGCACATATCGTTCCTTTCGGCCCGATACTTTTCCAGACGCTTCCGCAGCCACTCATCGTTTTGATCCATTTACTTGAGCGGCAGCCGATTGCCACCAACCGGCTTTAAAGATACTGGCACGAATCCGTCCCTGGTAGCACTCAGGAAGTCGAATCCGGATAGATCACACCCAGAAAGGCATGTAACATTGGAATGTTGCCAATCAACAATCGATTCGGCTAATGCAATGCACCCGAATCGTCAGCATGGATGACTTCAACTTCGTCATCAACCCATTGTACAAGTTGCTGGTGCATAGTTGACGGAACACATTGGTTTGCATGAAGCCAATCTCGTCCCAGCAGCACATTGTAGTTTCCCTGCACCTCAGCAACAAAGAAGGCGGTAGCCAAAGTCTTGCTTCCTACTGTGAGCTCCAAGCTAATAACTCCTTTGGCTTCCACTCCTTCTCCTCCTTCGAACCCATTCAGCGCCATGTTCGTCTTCATCAGATCACCATCATCTAGTTGTAGCTTTTTTAAGACAGAATACGGCATTAGGTTTACCACAGCGCCGCCATCAACCATCATCCTGGTGACCGGCTTACCATCAATATGCCCTCTGACGTACAGAGGCTTGAGGTGTTTCACCAGCTTGTCAGGTTTTTCGAAGACAACATTTTTGGGTCCGAAGTTGATTTGCGCCACGTCACCTTCTTCTTCAATAGCGCGAAACTCAGCCGGCAAGTAGCACACCATGTTTATATCCATGCCTGTTCGAGTCGGCGATTCTTCATAATCCAGCAAATCTTCGTCATCGGTCATATTGCCCGATTCGCTCACTACTGATGTTGCCATTGTGAGGTCTTCTCCCAACTGCTCCTCTATTGCAAGGTCTTGAATTGCCGGCTCCTCCGCCAAGTTTGCCAGATTTTCCTCTTGAGTTGCCGGCTCCTCTGCCACCAAGTTTGTTGAATTTCCTTCTTGAGTCGCCGGCTCCTCTGCCACCAAGTTTGTCGAATTTCCCTCTGCCAAATCTGCTGCTTCTACCTCGTCTGCCCATGACGAGTAAGTAACTGTCGGCGCACCCTCCAACACGATATCATCGCTTGCAGCCAAAGCTGTTGTGACTGTTGCCGGAGCTGCAATAAGGACTGGCCTCGGGATCCACATTTGAGCTGGCAACATTGGTCGTTCATCGTTGAACTTGGCGTCCCTGGATCTCTCAGCTCCTTCTTCTGCTTTCTCCCGGTTCCTTGCCCTTTGCAGTTTCCGCTTTTGTGTCTTCGTTATACCTGGCGGACACCACTTTGGTTGAGTATATTTTGGATCCTGGGTCTGCACTGCTGTTGTTTGACTAGAGCTGGCTTCATGAGCATTCGTTGTTGCCTTTGGACCGATAACAAGTATCGGCTCGCTCATTGCCGGCTCTACAACCGGATCTTTCATCTTTATCATATGAGTTCCAATGATCAACAAGTTGTCTGAAACCAATCCGCCTTCTGGCTCAGCTTTTTTAGAACATTGTTCCTTGATCCGCCAATATGACGCGTCTCGGGATACACAAGCCGGCTTCGCACAGATTGCCGGATTGCTCTGCGTTTCACTTCGTCAGCCGGCCTCTGATGCCGACTACTTTCCTCAGCAGATGGTGACCTGAGCCTTTTGCCATGTTGCCATTGTTGGCGTGGCCTTGACCCAGCTTGACGTACGTACTTGTTCAGTAGCATGTCAAAAGTTGGCTTTGTCTTCCTTGGTCTATGTTCAACCTTGTTTGTCTTCCATCTGCCAACTTCTGGGCTCTTGGGCTTGATAAATCTAGGCGGCAACTTGTCTGCACGTGGTCCTTGCCCCCCGAACTGTAACATCCCAAAAATATTATAAGTATTATTATTCCAAAATTGAGAGCCAACAAAAACTTTTGTTGATCTTTATGTGTTGTTTGCAAGTTGTTGCTTGTGGTAATTATTTCTTGTTCCTTGTGTTGCTTGTTTGCTTGAATTGATAAGATGAAATACAAAAGCAAAAGTGAAACAAGAAAAATAAAAGTGACAAGTGTGTCACCCAAATTCTCCAAATAAGAAACTCAAAATTGTTTCAAACAAAATTCAGAGGAGTGGTGATGTAAACACTCCCATTTTGATTCTTACTACTTTCCCTCTCCAATACTATTTTTAAACTAGTTTTAAAATTGTAAAGTAAAATCAATTTGAAATAAACCAAAATACCAAATTCAAAACCCTATGAATGAAAATGATTCAAAACATTTTATTTTGCAAAGCCAAATTTTGTGGAGCTTCTACATGTTAAGGGGAGGCCCCACAATTAATTGAATTTTTTTCTAAAATGTTTAAGTGCCCCAAATAAATCCTAGAAAAGCTACTGGACTAAAAAGAAATAAAGAAAAATAGGAAAGAAAAGGAGGCAGGGGGGTTTTGGCAAAATTGCCATCATCTACCTCACCCCCTCGCCCTGACGCAGAGCGCCGTGTCGCCGTGGCGCTCCTCACCGTTTTCTGGCCACCCAGGCCCCCCCTGCTCGCGCTCGTCCACGCCACCGTGCCTCTGCAACCTCTGCACGCAGAGGAGAAGCACTCGAGCCTCTCCCGTGCCCCTATGCCGCCCCTGTCCCCTCTGCTCCGCCGTGTCGAGCCCGGCGAGGCCGACCCAAATTGGCGCTCCTCCCTGCACCTCGACACGCAAGGCTCGAGCCAAAGCTTCTAGAACGCGTCCGGACCCCGGTAGACACCCCGTCGCCATGATCCCCTGCACCTCCGCCGCGGAATCGAGAGAAAGATCGCCTCGGGCGCGCCATGGACGTCGCCGTGAACCGCGACCACCATGGACGCTCCCGCGCTATAAAAACCACCCCGAGCCCCTCTGGAAACTCCACACCACCCCCACTCCTCTCCCTCGCTCCAATTTCATCAGGGCACCGCCAGGAGGGCGTGCACGCTGCCGCCACTGTCGCCGTCGAGGTCGGACATGGCCGCGACGCCACACCTCCCATTCTCTTCTCTCTGGCCCATACTCTCTTCCTTATGAACACCGCACTCACCCGCCGTCTTTTCCTCGTTGTTTCGTGCACCAGAGCCCCCGCAGGAGCTCGCCGGAGTCCGTTGCCGTGGCCGTGGAAGTCCGACGCGTCGTCGTCGCCGCTACACGCCGTCCCAGCAAGTGCAACTCGCGCCACGACCTTCCCCGAGCCTCCGCCGTCGATTCGCATCATCACCACGACCTCCCGAGCCCCCTAGGTGAGCCAATCATCCACCTCGCCGTCGCCAGAGCCTCGGCGCCGCTAGTTTTAGGTCGCCGGCGTTCGTCGTCGACGTGGGCAAACGTGGGCCGTTGGATCTAAATCCAACGGCAACATACCCCTTCGTTTACATGTTAGGCTGACGCGCTGGCCCCACCCGTCAGCATTTTATTAATTTCCACGCGCGCACTGTGTCGCTGACACGTAGGCCCCACCTGTCATAGTTTTCAACATTATCCAGAGAACAATTAATTTCGAATTTAAACTTCTCTGAAATTTTAGTACTGGCATCAAATTAGAAAATCAATATCTCAAGATTTACAAGTCCAAATAAATCAAATCCAATGTTCTGGAAAGCTTATGAAATTGTTTATGCAACCCAAGTGGATTCATTTCATTTAGATAAATAATAAAAATGTATTATTAAAAATAGTACAGAAGGTTTAAATTATAAACTTGTTTGTTTCTGATACTCTGTTAGTCCAAATAATTCCAAACCAATTTTGCTAGCTTAGTACTGCCATGTGTTAGCTTCCCTAATTTTGGTAGAATTATTGTGCAGTAATAATTGTTTAGTATAAAGATGAAGTTAGAACACCTTCTGCACTAAAACAATTAAATATGTTTAATGGTTAACCCAAATGATTTAGGACCAATTTTGTTAGATCACATTTACTCATGTTTAGTTACCCCTAAAAGGATTTAATTTTAGGAGAAACAGAACTTAATTGGTAGCTAAAACTTGATTATTAAGTTACTGGATTAAAACATTTGTGTAGGGAGTTTGGTAACCCAATTAATCCAAATAAAATTGGGTTGTCTTCTACACATCAGTAGCTTTCTATAGAAATTTAGTTTGTATTTTTGTGACCAACAGAACTCAAGTTGTGGAATTAAACATGTTAACAAGTTTCTGCCATAATTTGGACATAAGTAAATAATGTTTAATTCAATTATTTGAAACCAAATTGTATTGTTTGATGTGTGCAGTAGCTATTTGTGATGTTTATGATTGTTATGTTGAGATGATTGCTTGAGTAGTTTAGTGATTGTTTGTATTTGTTTGTTTATTAATTAGACGAGAACGCTGTCGGATTTATCGAGGAAGGAGAGTTTGTTGAACTGAAGATCAAGACCAAGGTCACTTTGCCGAGCAAGGCAAGCTACTCTCTGAGCTTGCACTACAAACATATGCATCTACTTTGATATCCTGATTTACTTTAAAGCAAAGATTTATAAACCCTTTTCAAAGTATATGGAAATTATTTTGCCACCATGTAGAATATAAGATAGTTATGTCAAAATTATAGGATGGGAAAAACAAATATTGTTTATTCAAAACTCCTTTGAAAATATTTGTGTGATTATGGAATACCGAGATGTCGGTGTTGAAATGGAGAAGTGGAGAATGGAGATGTTTATGAAAAATGCACAGTGTGTCCTTGTACTTATGTCAACCAGCCGATACCCTGTGCGACCACATTTACCCATATGGGAAAGGGCTTAGTCATATAATTTGCTCATATTAGTATGGGATGCCTCATCGACGGAGATGACTCCGTTATGCATGAGGGGATAGTGTGTTGATCTACCCCTGACCCGGGTCCTCGCTCAAACTCTATGAAAAGATAAGGAGGAGGATTGAAGGTTCCACCATAAACCGCCGGACAAAACCTATGAGTCCTCACACTTAGATTCCGACGGGCTGGGTTAAGTGTTGATGGAAGTGTCATATGGGAAGGATCCTATACTAGCATGAGCAAAGGACAGGCTATGGTCGGCGGCTTACTTCGCATACACCTGTATGGCGAGACGTGGCGGACACGATGAGTTGCCGGATGGATGTGGGAAAAGCGTGCTAACTCTGCAGAGTGTAAAACTATTCGAATAGCCGAGTCCTCGGATATGGACAGTTGGGAGGCCCTACTTTGACCATGTGCAAGTTTTTGAAAGACTTTGAGTTTTAAAAAGAAAATGAAGTGGAGAATGTTCCTTACACCTATACCAACGGATCGGTATGAGGTTGTTGGAGGAAGTGGACCATGACGGGCTATGGTCGGAAAAAGGAGGAGTTTTGGAGAAACAGATAAAATGGTGATTTCTTTAAAAGTAGTTATAAAACTCTTCTTACCTTTTTCAATAAAGATATAGAGATGTTTTAAAAATAAAAGTTGGAAATTAAAATAAAACTAGTGCATACTCATGTTGGGGTAGTTTGCGAGTACATTCAAATGTACTCATATTGGTTTCGTCCCTGGCTATTGACCTAGCCAGACTACGAGGAGGAGCACTACGCCGAGCAGGAGTATGGCGACTTCTACGCGAACTAAGGATCTCCACAAGTCAGCTGCCTGTCGGGTTGTCATCGTTAGAATATGATGTCTACTACGCCGTAGCTTCCGCTGATATTTTGGTTTGGCCCATGAAGGCACCTATGTAAGACTTGGTCTAAATGACCATTTATGTAAGACTTTTAATTCGGTATTGTAATGGATGTAAACTTTGGTATCCAATTCGGATTATGTGCAACGACAGACTGATCACGGGATCGTTGTGTTAAGCATAATCGGGTATTTCGGACAGCTAGTCCGGGGTCCCCACAGACTTGGTATCAGAGCCATCCTGACTTTAGGAAACCTTAGTTAGCATGGTCGTTAGACAAAGTTACAAAAGTTAATTTCTAAAAAAAAGGAGTGAAGTATTTTCGAAAACTGCTTATCTCCAATCCTCTTACTTATGCAAAATTTTACTCTCATTAAATATACATTTTCCCTGTATCCTTAAAATTTTGCACACTTCTCATTAAGCTTAAAATTCGACTCACTTGTTGCCTCACTACATTTAAAATTTTGATACACTTGTCACCTCACTAACTTAAAATTTTGTTAAAAATTGTAGATGGCACTCCATTGGACCGAGTTCGTTCAGCTTGAGAAGGACAGCAAGCTGACGTTCGAGAGGGACTTGTTCGAGTTGAGCAAGCTGTTAGGTCGCCCCGCTCCAGAGTTCAAAGGAGCTCAGGTTGACGTTCACGGAGTCGGGAGACTGAGTTGGCTCATCGAGTCGTCAGTTCGCAGGAACATCAAGTCCCCAGTTCCAGGACGATCATCTTCACCACCAAGGCTCTATCTGGGTTGACGGTCTCTGTACTGCCGCACAGAGGTTGCTAGCCCGACTTTGTGAGGAGCACAAGACGGAGTTGGCAAACTCCCGTTTCCGGTTCTACGGGAGGCGCAACAGCGACGGACACCCTACTCCTACCCTTTACCACCCGATGTTTGGGAGCTACATCCTGGACATGGAGCTCTTCATTACACCCAGGATGATCTGATGCGCACTAAGGTTCAGCTTCACTTTGATCGCATCTCGCTTGTTGAGATTCGCGAGAATGAGGAGAAGCTGCTGGAGGAGAAGGTCGCTCTTCTCAGAAGAGGGCCCAGCTGAGGAGACCATCGTGAAGCTCCGCAAGAAGGTGGCAGAGCAGGACCAGCTGATCGAGGAGCTAGAGCACCATACTGACGAGATGGAGGAGGAGGGCGAGGATCTCCGCAAGGAGAACAACGCTTTCCTCAGTGACGATGATGACTTCGTGGAGGAGATGGATTATGATAGGAGGACGACGATGAGGAGTTAGTTGACGAGGAGGAGGAGCCACTCGAGCAGTACTCGAGGAGGAGGAGGAGGAGCCACTCGAGGCAGTTCTCGAGGACGAGGAGGAGGATCCCGAGGAGCCACCCTACCAGTCAGATGCTGACGTGTTAGAGCTGGAGGTTCCACCTCAGTAGGCGAGTGACTTGATCACTACCGCAGGATTAGGTTGACCCCCTATCGCTAGTCGAGTCGAAGTAGTGGTTCTTTTGGAAACCAGATGTTATGTATCTTAGATGTAGGGTGATGTTGTAAGCTTGATGTTGTTGTGAACTCCTTGATGTGATGTTGGTAATATATAAGTATGTTTGTCTTGTTTGATCTGTGTGAAATATTTTCATATAATCCTTAAATTAATCAACCACTTGCGAAATCGTCTTTTCCCTTAGTCGAACTTTTCTTGCCTTGCCTCTTATACCCGGTGTGCTTCAGGATGCCGCCCCGTCGTGCGGAAGGAGGAGCACCACCACCACCGGACCCAACCCCCGCCCAACTTCTCGCGCTTATCATGGAGGAACGTGAAAATGCCCGGCAGGAGCGCCAAGCTCATCTCGCTGCCTGCAGCAATCGCAGCCGCTTCAACAAAACAACAACAATAACAACAACAACAACAACAATGGTGGTAATGGCAATGGCGATGGAAACCAGCGATCCACCTTAGGCGATTTCCAGAAGACCAACCCACCTACCTATTCCAAGGGACTTCACCCACTGAAGCCGATGATTGGCTTCGCACCATCGACAACAATCTGGAAGTTGCTGCTGTGGGAGAAAATGAGAAAGTGTTGTATGCAACCCACTATCTCGCTGGACCTGCACGAGCTTGGTGGGAAACTACCAAGGCTCTCCAGCAAGCTGGTCATGTTATCAACTGGGCTGAGTTCCAGGAGAAGTTCCGCAAGAAGCATATTCCCAGCGGACTTATTGAGAGGAAGAAGGATGAGTTCCGCAAGCTGAGGCAGGGAAGTAGAGATGTGGTCGGTTATCTGATGAGTTTACCGACTTATCTCGGTATGCTCCTGATGACACCGACACTGAAAAGAAGAAGATGGAGCGTTTCATGAGTGGACTTCATGATGAACTGCAGTGTGCTCTGGTTATCCATGACTTCTATGATCTGGAGTCACTTGTGGACAAAGCCATCCAGCTGGAGACCAAGCGCAAGTCTATGTATGAAGGTCGCAAGAGGAGGATGAATGCTCAGGAAGGTTCGAGCAGCCAGAAGCCTCGTATCTTTCAGCAAAACCCCAGGCCTGCTTATCGTCCACCCAAGCTCCACGCCCCAATTTCCCTAACCGCCCAAACAACTTCAACCGCCCCAATGACAATAACCGTCCCGGAGGAAACTTCAACAACTTCACCCGCAATGCCAATGTTGTCTGCTTTGAATGCGGCAACAAGGGTCACTACTCCAGAGAATGTCCCAATCCCAAGAGGAATGTTCAGCGCCCCAATGCGCCGGCACCGAACAATGGTCAAGGCCGCAATGGAAATGGAAATGGCAAGAATGCCGCACCCCGCGGAAATGCTGCTGTTGCCAAGGGTCGTCTGCACCACATCAATGCTGAAGAAGCCAGGATGCGCCGGATGTTGTGCTGGGTACGTTCCTTGTCAACTCAGTACCTGCAACTGTTCTGTTTGATTCTGGTGCTACCCATTCATTTGTTACCCAAGAATTTGTTGCTAAGGGAGGTTTAGTCGAGAGCCTCTTACCCAAACCCATGGTCATCCAAATCCCAGAATCCACCGTAGAGACCAAGATGTTTTGCTCCGATGTACCCCTTGAGATCAAAGGAGAAAAGTTTCCAGTTAACTTAATTGTTCTGGGAACCCAAGGCATCGATGTTATACTCGGTATGAATTGGTTAGCCAAGTACCATGGTCGAATTGACTGTGCCAGAAGAGCTGTATCCATCACCACCGACAAAGAAGTAGAAGTGGAGTATGTGTCTGAAACCAACCATTCTCACCCAGGCTGCCATGAGAGCATAGCTCGACCCACCCTAGATGAGATCCGTGTTGTTCACCTATTCCGAGATGTTTTCCCTGAAGAATTGCCTGGTATGCCGCCAGACCGGGATATTGAGTTCATAATTGAGCTTATCCCAGGAACAGCCCCTATATCCCAAAGCCTTATCGGATGAATCCGGAAGAACTGGTTGAGTTGAAGAAGCAGTTGGCAGATATGCTCAGCAAAGGTCTTGTTCGTCCAAGCGCTTCACCTGGGGATCACCCATTATTTTTGTGGACAAGAGAGACGGTACCACACGCCTGTGTGTGGATTATCGCAAGCTGAATGACGTGACCATTAAAAACAAGTACCCTCTTCCCAAGATCGAGGATCTGTTCGATCAAATGAACGGAGCCCGAGTCTTTTCCAAGATCGATCTTCGGACAGGTTACCATCAGTTGAAGATCCGAGAGACAGACATTCCCAAGACCGCCTTCACCACTCGTTACGGTTTGTTTGAATACACCGTGATGTCTTTGGTCTGACCAATGCCCCAGCCTATTTCATGAATCTCATGAACAAGATTTTCATGGAATACCTCGACAAGTTCGTGGTAGTTTTCCTTGATGACATCCTTATTTATTCCAAGACCGAAGAAGAGCATGCGAACACCTGCGTCTAGTTTTGGAGACACTCCGAGAGCACCAGCTGTATGCCAAGCTTAGCAAGTGTGAGTTTTGGCTCAGTGAAGTGGCATTTCTCGGACATGTTGTATCTGCCGGAGGAATTTCTGTCGACCCGAGAAGATCCAAGCCATTGTTGACTGGTTATCCCCAACCAGTGTGACTGAAATCCGAAGCTTTCTCGGACTCGCGGTTATTACCGCAAGTTCGTTGAAGGATTTTCCAGTATAGCCAAACCCATGACCCAACTGTTGAAGAAGGACAAGAAATTTGAATGGACTCAGAAGTGTGAAGATAGTTTCCAAGAACTGAAGAAGAGACTAACCTCACCCCAATTTTGATTATGCCAGACGTCACCAAGAGTTTCGACGTGTATTGCGATGCATCACGCCTCGGACTTGGTTGCGTTCTGATGCAAGAAGGCAAAGTTGTGTCGTATCTGTCCCGGCAGTTGCGACCGCATGAAGAGAATTACCCAACCCATGACCTGGAGTTAGCTGCTGTTGTTCTTGCTCTTAAAAAGTGGCGTCCCTATCTTGCGGGACATCGCTGTGAGGTCTATACGGATCATAAGAGCTTGAAGTATATTTTCACCCAGAAGAGTTGAACCTGCGACAGAGGAGATGGATGGAATTAATCAAGGATTATGATATTGGAATCGCTATCACCCGGAAAGGCTAATGTAGTTGCCGATGCCCTTAGTCGCAAACCAGCACCCTGAATGCCTTGATCCAAGCCGAACAGCCAGCCTTGTTCAAAGAGTTCAAAGATTTTGGACTAGAGCTTGCTAGCCATGGTTATTGATACGTCTCCAACGTATCCATAATTTCTGCTGTTCCATGCTTATATTATACCATTTGCTACATGTTTTATATACACTTCATATCACTTTTATGCATTTTCTGGGACTAACCTATTAACAAGATGCCACAGTGCCAGTTCCCTGTTTTCTGCTGTTTTTGGTTTCAGAAAGTTACTTCTGGAAATATTCTCGGAATTGCACGAAACAAAAGGCCAAGTCCCTATTTTTCCACACGTACACGGAGTCCGAAGGAGAGACGAAGGGAGCCACGAGGTGGCCAAACCACCTGGCGGCGCGGCCCCCCGCCGCGCCAGCCTGTGGTTTGGGCCCCTCGGGGGTCCGCCGACATCGCCCCTTCGCCTATTTATTCCCCGAGACGTGAAAACCCTAAAACACCGAGCCTTTCATCCAGAACATATTCGCTGCCGCCGCCGTCGTCAACCCTAACTCGGGGGTTTCTGAAGCTCTTCCCGGCACCCTGCCGGAGAGGGGAATCATCACCGGAGGGCTCTACATCGCCATGCCCGCCTCCGGAGTGATGCGTGAGTAGTTCATCCTTGGACTATGGGTCCATAGCAGTAGCTAGATGGTTGTCTTCTCCACTTGTGCCATCATGTTTAGATCTTGTGAGCTGCCTATCATGATCAAGATCATCTTATTGTAATGCTACATGTTGTGTTTGCTGGGATCTGACTTATATTGATACCTATGTGGAGCTGAATATTATATTATCATGTCTATGTCATTTGTGATCTTGCATGCTCTCCGTTACTTGTTGAAGCCTTGGCCAAGTGAATACTTGTAACTCCAAGAGGGGGTATTTATGCATGATAGTTGGGTTCAACCTCTATTTAACCTGGGATAGTGACAGCAAGTTCTAAGGTTGTAGATGTGTTGTTGCCACTAGGGGTAAAACAGCAATGCTTTATTCAAGGATGAATGTATTGTTTACATTACGCACATTACTTAATGCAATTGTCTGTTGCTTGCAACTTAATACTGGAAGGGGTACGGATGTTAACCGGAAAGTGGACTATTTAGGCATAGATGCATGCTGGATAGCGGTCTATGTACTTTGTCGTAATGCCCAAATGAATCTCATAGTAGACACCACAACTCACACATGCATGTTATATGCACTTATCAATTGTCAATTGCCCAGCTGTAATTTGTTTACCCAGCATGTTAGTTATCTTATTGGAGAGACACCACTAGTGAACTGTGGACCCCGGTCCATTCTTTTACATCTGAAATACAATCTACTGCAATCATTGTTCTCTACTGTTTTATGCAAACAAACATCATTTTCCATTCGATACGTTTAACCCTTTGTTTTCAGCAAGCCGGTGAGATTGACAACCTCACTGTTAAGTTGGGGCAAAGTAATTTGATTGTGTTGTGCAGGTTCCACGTTGGCACCGGAATCCCTGGTGTTGCGCCGCACTACACTCCTTCACCAACACCTTCGAAGCAAACCTCGTTTTCCTACTGGTTCGATTAAACCTTGGTTTCATACTGAGGGAAAACTTACTGCTGCACTCATCATACCTTCCTCTTGGGGTTCCCAACTGACGTGTGACGTACAAGCATTGTTTCTGGCTGTTGCGGGGAGATATTCCCTCGTCAACTAGAGCACCAACACGTTTTCTGGCGCCGTTGCCGGGGAAAACCGAATTGCTTCTGCAAGGGGAGTCTCTCACACCCAATCTTTTACTTTGTTATTTGTCTTGCTTAGTTTATTTTTATTTAGTCTTGTTTGCTCTCTTTATCAAAAACACAAAAAAATTAGTTCCTTTTTATTTCGAATTACTATTATGACTAGTTGTTTTCAATGTCTTATCTCTATGAAACTGGGTCTCGTTATAAGAATTACCGCTTCTCTCCAAAAGGAAAACATCTATGGGAACAAATAAGAAGATTGAATGGTTTTGCTAAGAACTTGTGTTCTACATATGATGAATCCTACTGCTTTAATGAATCTCTTTGCTATAGAAGGCACAAACATCTCCCTTTCCAATGTGAGTATACTGATAATGAAACCTTGGCTGCCTATGCTAAAGGAAACTATGATTTTGGTAATCTTGAACAAATTGAAGAGTTTATTGTTTTTAAGGGTGCCCTTGAAATTAGTTCTTATCTTGAACATAAAACTGATGCCCCTTATAAATCTGAATGTATTGCCATACTTAAATATTGTTGTGATACCTACAAGGATAATAATTCTTACATTACTGAACATCTTGAGAGGATGTTTCCTCAAAAAGATGAAACTTGTGCCTTGCAGGAACCTGAGGAAGAGGAAATTGCTGAAACTGTGATCTCATTGGATGAAAAAGAGGAGGAGAGTGAAGAACAAAAGGAGGATCTACCTTCTAATGACAGTAACTCTTCAACTCTTACACTATTTAATTGCCCTCCATGCCTACCTAAGGAGGAAGAGTGTTATATTGTTGAATGCCATGATTCTTTTGAAATATCTCCTTTTGATAAATTTTACGTAACAAGCTCCTTGACTCAAGAAAACGAAATTTCAGAAATAAAACAATGGCTCCCTAATGCTATATATGATAATGCTCTTGATGATGGTCCTATATTGCCTAATGATATTTATTATACTACTATTGTCAAAAGTGGGTTTAATGACCCCACTGTTTTTGAACTTAATAAAAATTATGTGTTTGTAGATCATGAAAAGCATGCTTTATGTGATAGTTATATAGTTGAGTTTGTTCATGATGCTACTGAAAGTTATTATGAGAGAGGAAAATATGGTTGTAAAAGTTTTCAAGTCACTAAAACACCTCTCTTTATGTTGAAAGTTTTGAAGTTGTACTTGTTTCATCTTTCTATGCTAGTTGCTTTATGCTTCAATAATTTATTTTGTTACAAGGTTCCCTTGCATAGAAAGTGGGTTAGACTTAAATGCGTTTGATATTTGCCTCTTGATGCTCTCTTTTGTTTTTCAAGTTCTATTCCTATGAGAGCATCATTAAAATCTTTTAGCCTAGCTAAAGGCATTAAAGAAAGCGCTTTAGGGAGGCAACCCTTTATCTTTTATTTTTAGTTTTTCTCAAGGAGTTTTGTTACTTCTGTAGCAACTCCTTTGTATCTTTATTTTATCGCAATGTTGTGCCAAGTAAAGTTCTATATTGAAAGTTGATGCAAGATTTGGATTTCTGCGCAGTGACAGATTTTTAGCTGTCACGGATTTGAGCTTATCTCCCTGTAGAAAATTCAAAAAATTCTGAAAAAATCACGCATATTCCTGAGATATGTACGCAACTTTCATTATTTTAGGCCAGATCCATCTGAGCAACTTAAGTGCCTCGAAAAAATTCGTCATTCCAGACTGTTCTGTTTTTGACAGATTCTGCCTTTTGTTTTGCATTCGCTCTTTTACTGTGTTTGTGTGGATTTCTTTGCTCCACAAAGCATTGGTGGCTGTAGCTAATGTCCAGAAGCTTTGGGATTGATTGTATCATTACAGAATATGAGAATTTTTGATTATGCACTAACCCTCTAATGAGAACTGTCTTGAGTTTGGTGTGAAGGAAGTTTTCAAGGATCAAGCGAGAAGGGTGATATTATGTGATCAAGAAGAGTGAAAAGCCTAAGCTTGGGGATGCCCCCGTGGTTCATCCCAACCATATTCAGAGAGACTCAAGCGTCTAAGCTTGGGGATGCCCAAGGCATCCCCTTCTTCATCAACAAACTTATCAGGTCATCTCTAGTGAAACTATATTTTAATTCTTTCACATCTTATGCGCTTTACTTGGAGCGTCTGTGTGTTTTTATTTTTGTTTTTGTTTGAATAAATTCGGATCCTAGCAATCCTTGTGTGGGAGAGAGACACGCTCCGCTTTTTCATGTGAATACTCATGTTCTTCACTTATATTTGTTGAGTATTCTTAACTAGCTACTGCAGTGCTTTTAGCTCCTGTTTTTCATGCATCTCTTCGAGCTGTTAGCACTTGTTTATAAATACTCTCTTGCTGCATTATATTATCATTTGGAGAGTTTATGTTTAAATAAATTGATTGGTGTTTGTTTGGAAGAAAGAAAATGCTACATGTAGTAGTTGGTATTGGAAAAGACATATGCATTCTTGTAGATCATTGTCTTGTTTGATTTGATGCTTTGCAATTGTTTTGAGCTCTCAAGTAGATCATGTTTAAGCTCTTGCATCATGTAGTTAAAGCCTAGTAGTGGAGAACTACCGTAGAGCTTGTTGAGACTTGGGATGCATATTTGTTCTCTCTAAGGTCTAGATATTTTCTGGTAAAATGTTTGAGCAACAAGGAAGACAGTGTAGAGTCTTATAATACTTGCAATATGTTTTTATGTGATTCTTGCTGTACCGGTTTATACTTGTGTTTGCTTCAAACAACCTTGCTAGCCTAAACTCTGTACTGAGAGGGAATGCTTCTCGTGCATCCAAAACTTGAGCCAAAACCCATGCCATTTGTGTCCACCATACCTACCTACTATGTGGTATTTCCTGCCATTCCAAGTAAATATTTCATGTGCTACCTTTAAACTATTCAAAACTTTATTACTCCTTATTTGTGTCAATGTTTTATAGCTCATGAGGAAGTATGTGGTGTTTTATCTTTCAATCTTGTCATTTACTTCTGACAGACTTTCACCTGGACTAGTGGCATATACATCCGCTTATCCAATAATTTGCAAAAAGAGCTGGCAACGGGGTGCCCAGCCCCAATTAATTACAACTTTCATTAATAATTCTCTTCACATGTTTTGCCCTGATTTATCAGTAAGCAACTTAATTTTGCAATAGACACTCCTCCATGGTATGTGAATGTTGGAAGGCACCCGAGGATTCGGTTAGCCATGGCTTGTGTAAGCAAAAGGTTGGGAGGAGTGTCATCTATAAAGAAACTAAAATACATGTGTAAACAAAAGAGAAGAGGGATGATCTACCTTGCTGGTAGAGATAACGTCCTTCATGGGAGCCGCTCTTGAAAGTCTGGTTGACAAGGGGGTTAGAGTGCCCACTACCATTCGTTGACAACAACAAACACCTCTCAAATACTTATTTTGTGCTCTCTATATGCTTTCGAAAACTTAAAAAGCTCTAGCACATGATTTAATCCCTGCTTCCCTCTGCGAAGGGCCTATCTTTTACTTTATGTTGAGTCAGTTTACCTACTCCTTTCTATCTTAGAAGCAAACACTTGTGTCAACTTTGTGTGCATTGATTCTTACATATTTACTTATTGCACTTGTTATATTGCTTTATGTTGACAACTATCCATGAGATATACATGTTACAAGTTGAAAGCAAATGCTGAAACTTAATCATCCTTTGTGTTGCTTCAATGCCTTTTACTTTGAATCTATTGCTTTATGAGTTACCTCTTATGCAAAACTTTTTGATGCTTGTCTTGAAAGTACTATTCATGAAAAGTTTTTGCTTATATGATTCATTGTTTACTCTTTATCTATTTGTTAGCAAACTATAGATCATTGCTTTGAGTCACTTCATTCATGACATGAGCCTTGCAATATATTGATCAAGATTGTGTGAAAGCATGTCTCCTCAGAAATTATTTGTTGTTATCGTTTTACCTACTCGAGGACGAGTAGAACTAAGCTTGGGGATGCTTGATACGTCTCCAACGTATCCATAATTTCTGCTGTTCCATGCTTATATTATACCATTTGCTACATGTTTTATATACACTTCGTATCACTTTTATGCATTTTCTGGGACTAACCTATTAACAAGATGCCACAGTGCCAGTTCCCTGTTTTCTGCTGTTTTTGGTTTCAGAAAGTTACTTCTGGAAATATTCTCGGAATTGCACGAAACAAAAGGCCAGTCCCTATTTTTCCAGCACGTACACGGAGTCCGAAGGAGAGACGAAGGGAGCCACGAGGTGGCCAAACCACCTGGCGGCGCGGCCCCGCCGCGCCAGCCTGTGGTTTGGGCCCCTCGGGGGTCCGCCGACATCGCCCCTTCGCCTATTTATTCCCCGAGACGTGAAAACCCTAAAACACCGAGCCTTTCATCCAGAACATATTCGCTGCCGCCGCCGTCGTCAACCCTAACTCGGGGGGTTCTGAAGCTCTTCCCGGCACCCTGCCGGAGAGGGGAATCATCACCGGAGGGCTCTACATCGCCATGCCCGCCTCCGGAGTGATGCGTGAGTAGTTCATCCTTGGACTATGGGTCCATAGCAGTAGCTAGATGGTTGTCTTCTCCACTTGTGCCATCATGTTTAGATCTTGTGAGCTGCCTATCATGATCAAGATCATCTTATTGTAATGCTACATGTTGTGTTTGCTGGGATCTGACTTATATTGATACCTATGTGGAGCTGAATATTATATTATCATGTCTATGTCATTTGTGATCTTGCATGCTCTCCGTTACTTGTTGAAGCCTTGGCCAAGTGAATACTTGTAACTCCAAGAGGGGGTATTTATGCATGATAGTTGGGTTCAACCTCTATTTAACCTGGGATAGTGACAGCAAGTTCTAAGGTTGTAGATGTGTTGTTGCCACTAGGGGTAAAACAGCAATGCTTTATTCAAGGATGAATGTATTGTTTACATTACGCACATTACTTAATGCAATTGTCTGTTGCTTGCAACTTAATACTGGAAGGGGTACGGATGTTAACCGGAAAGTGGACTATTTAGGCATAGATGCATGCTGGATAGCGGTCTATGTACTTTGTCGTAATGCCCAAATGAATCTCATAGTAGACACCACAACTCACACATGCATGTTATATGCACTTATCAATTGTCAATTGCCCAGCTGTAATTTGTTTACCCAGCATGTTAGTTATCTTATTGGAGAGACACCACTAGTGAACTGTGGACCCCGGTCCATTCTTTTACATCTGAAATACAATCTACTGCAATCATTGTTCTCTACTGTTTTATGCAAACAAACATCATTTTCCATTCGATACGTTTAACCCTTTGTTTTCAGCAAGCCGGTGAGATTGACAACCTCACTGTTAAGTTGGGGCAAAGTAATTTGATTGTGTTGTGCAGGTTCCACGTTGGCACCGGAATCCCTGGTGTTGCGCCGCACTACACTCCTTCACCAACACCTTCGAAGCAAACCTCGTTTTCCTACTGGTTCGATTAAACCTTGGTTTCATACTGAGGGAAAACTTGCTGCTGCACTCATCATACCTTCCTCTTGGGGTTCCCAACTGACGTGTGACGTACAAGCATTGTTTCTGGTGCTGTTGCCGGGGAGATATTCCCTCGTCAACTTAGCGCTAGCAGTTATCTCGCCAATTTAGAGTTAGCCCAACCCTGATGGATCAAATCAAAGAAGCCCAAAAAGATCATGAAAGCATTGAAGGAATTAAGAAGAAGATTTCCTCGGCAAAGCACCCGGTTTTACCGAAGATGCTGAAGGAGTGCTGAAATTCAATGGTCGTATCTGTGTGCCCAATGTCACGGAACTTAAGGAGTTAATCCTGAAGGAGGCCCATGAGACCCCTTATTCAATCCACCCCGGCGGAACCAAAATGTACCAAGACCTTCGAGAAAGATTTTGGTGGCATGGAATGAAGCGAGAGATTGGTTCCTTTGTAGCCAAATGTGCATCTGTCAACGAGTCAAGCTGAACATCAGCGACCCGCTGGATTGCTTCAACCTTTGAAAATTCCCGAGTGGAAGTGGGATGCGATTGGAATGGATTTTATTACCGGACTTCCAAGATCCAACCGAGGCCATGATTCAATCTGGGTCATCGTTGATCGACTGACCAAGGTTGCCCATTTCATTCCTGTCAATACCACTTATCGAGGACATCAATTGGCAGACTTGTATATTTCCAGAATAGTGAGCCTACATGGTGTGCCTAAGAAGATTGTATCTGATAGAGGCACGCAATTCACTTCAAGATTCTGGAAATCCCTTCATGAGGCCCTCGGAACCAAGTTAGCATTTAGCACCGCTTATCATCACCAGACCGATGGCCAAACTGAACGAGTGAACCAGATATTGGAGGACATGCTTCGCGCGTGTGTTCTATCCTATGGTTCCAAGTGGGAAGATTGTCTTCCGTTTGCAGAGTTCTCGTACAACAACAGTTATCAGTCTAGTCTGCAAATGGCCCCTTTTGAAGCCCTTTACGGCAAGAAGTGTCGTGCGCCCCTGAATTGGTCCGATACGGAGAAGGCAAATTGTTTGGACCAGATACCTCCGTGAAGCTGAAGAGCAAGTTCAGCTTATTCGTGAACGCCTCAAAACTGCCCAATCCCGCCAGAAGAGTTACGCTGACACCAAGCGCCGTGACCTCACCTTCAACGTCGGAGATTATGTTTATCTACGAGTGACATCCCTTAAAGGAATGCAGCGTTTCCATGTCAAAGGAAAATTAGCGCCAAGGTATATTGGACCTTCAAGATCATCGCTCGTCGAGGAGAAGTATCTTATCAGCTGGGGTTGCCCCCGGAGTTAGGAGATTATCATGATGTCTTCCACATTTCCTTGCTCCGGAAGTGTCTTGAAGTTCCTGACCAGCCGGATGTTTTCAAAAACATCGACCACCTCTCCATCGACCTGAACCAAGACCTGACTTATCGCGAGAGACCCCTCAAGATTCTCGAAGAAGATGTTCGTGTTACCCGAAGACGTGCGATCAAGTTTTACAAAGTCCAGTGGAATAACCACTCTGAAGAAGAAGCAACTTGGGAACGCGAAGATTATCTTCGGAGCGAATTCCCAGACCTCTTTAAAACCTAAGCCTAGCAAATCTCGGGACGAGATTTATTTTAAGGGGGAAGGATTGTAACATCCCAAAATATTATAAGTATTATTATTCCAAAATTGAGAGCCAACAAAAACTTTTGTTGATCTTTATGTGTTGTTTGCAAGTTGTTGCTTGCGGTAATTATTTCTTGTTCCTTGTGTTGCTTGTTTGCTTGAATTGATAAGATGAAATACAAAAGCAAAAGTGAAAAAAGAAAAATAAAAGTGACAAGTGTGTCACCCAAATTCTCCAAATAAGAAACTCAAAATTGTTTCAAAACAAAATTCAGAGGAGTGGTGATGTAAACACTCCCATTTTGATTCTTACTACTTTCCCTCTCCAATACTATTTTTAAACTAGTTTTAAAATTGTAAAGTAAAATCAATTTGAAATAAACCAAAATACCAAATTCAAAACCCTATGAATGAAAATGATTCAAAACATTTTATTTTGCAAAGCCAAATTTTGTGGAGCTTCTACATGTTAAGAGGAGGCCCCACAATTAATTGCAAATTTTTCTAAAATGTTTAAGTGCCCCAATAAATCCTAGAAAAGCTACTGGACTAAAAAGAAATAAAGAAAAACAGGAAAGAAAAGGAGGCAGGGGGGTTTTGGCAAAATTGCCATCGTCTACCTCACCCCCTCGCCCCGACGCAGAGCGCCGTGTCGCCGTGGCGCTCCTCGCCGTTTTCTGGCCACCCAGGCCCCCCCTGCTCACGCTCGTCCACGCCACCGTGCCTCTGCAACCTCTGCACGCAGAGGAGAAGCACTCGAGCCTCTCCCGTGCCCCTATGCCGCCCCTGTCCCTCTGCTCCGCCGTGTCGAGCCCGGCGAGGCCGACCCAAATTGGCGCTCCTCCCTGCACCTCGACACGCAAGGCTCGAGCCAAAGCTTCTAGAACGCGTCCGGACCCGGTAGACACCCCGTCGCCACGATCCCCTGCACCTCCGCCGCGGAATCGAGAGAAAGATCGCCTCGGGCGCGCCATGGACGTCGCCGTGAATCGCGACCACCATGGACCGCTCCCGCGCTATAAAAACCACCCCGAGCCCCTCTGGAAACTCCACACCACCCCACTCCCTCTCCTCGCTCCAATTTCATCAGGGCACCGCCAGGAGGGCGTGCACGCTGCCGCCACTGTCGCCGTCGAGTTCAGACATGGCCGCGACGCCACACCCTCCCATTCTCTTCTCTCTGGCCCATACTCTCTTCCTTATGAACACCGCACTCACCCGCCGTCTTTTCCTCATTGTTTCGTGCACCAGAGCCCCCGCAGGAGCTCGCCGGAGTCCGTTGCCGTGGCCGTGGAAGTCCGACGCGTCGCCGTCGCCGCTACACGCCGTCCCAGCAAGTGCAACTCGCGCCACGACCTTCCCCGAGCCTCCGCCGTTGATTCGCATCATCACCACGACCTCCCGAGCCCCCTAGGTGAGCCAATCATCCACCTCGCCGTCGCCGGAGCCTCGGCGCCGCTAGTTTTAGGTCGCCGGCGTTCGTCGTCGACGTGGGCAAACGTGGGCCGTTGGATCTAAATCCAACGGCAACGTACCCCTTCGTTTAGATGTTAGGCTGACGCGCTGGCCCCATCCGTCAGCGTTTTATTAATTTCCATGCGCGCACTGTGTCGCTGACACGTAGGCCCCACCTGTCATAGTTTTCAACATTATCCAGAGAACAATTAATTTCGAATTTAAACTTCTCTGAAATTTCAGTACTGGCATCAACTTAGAAAATCAATATCTCAAGATTTACAAGTCCAAATAAATCAAATCCAAATGTTCTGGAAAGCTTATGAAATTGTTTATCCAACCCAAGTGGATTAATTTCATTTAGATAAATAATAAAAATGTATTATTAAAAATACTACAGAAGGTTTAAATTCTAAACTTGTTTGTTTCTGATACTCTGTTAGTCCAAATAATTCCAAACCAATTTTTCTAGCTTAGTACATCCATGTATCAGCTTCCCTAATTTTGGTAGAATTAATTGTGTAGTAATAATTGTTTAGCATAAAGATGAAGTTAGAACACCACTCTGCACTAAAACAATTAAATATGTTTAATGGTTAACCCCAATGATTTAGGACCAATTTTGTTAGGTCACATTTAGTCATGTTTAGTTACCCCTAAAAGGATTTAATTTTAGGAGCAACTGAACTTAATTGGTAGCTAAAACTTGATTATTAAGTTACTGGATTAAAATATTTGTGTAGGGAGTTTGGTAACCCCAATTAATCCAAATCAAATTGGGTTGTCTTCTACACATCAGTAGATTTTTATAGAAATTTAGTTTGTATTTTTGTGACCAACAGAACTCAAGTTGTGGAATTAAACATGTTTAACAAGTTTCTGCCATAATTTGGACATAAGTAAATAATGTTTAATTCAATTATTTTGAAACCAAATTGTATTGTTTGATGTGTGCAGTAGCTGTTTGTGATGTTTATGATTGTTATGTTGAGATGATTGCTTGAGTAGTTTAGTGATTATTTGTATTTGTTTGTTTATTAATTAGACGAGAACGCTGTCGGATTTATCGAGGAAGGAGAGTTTGTTGAACCTGAAGATCAAGACCAAAGTCACTTTGCCGAGCAAGGCAAGCTCAAACTCTATGAAAAGATAATTTTCTCATATTAGTATGGGATGCCTCATCGACGGAGATAACTCCGTTATGCATGAGGGGATAGTGTGTTGATCTACCCCTGACCCGGGTCCTCGCTCAAACTCTATGAAAAGATAAGGAGGAGGATTGAAGGTTCCACCATAAACCGCCGGACAAAACCTATGAGTCCTCACACTTAGATTCCGACAAGCTGGGTTAAGTGTTGATGGAAGTGTCATATGGGAAGGATCCTATACTAGCATGAGCAAAGGACAGGCTATGGTCGGCGGCTTACTTCACATACACCTTGTATGGCGAGACGTGGCGGACACGATGAACTGCCGGATGGATGTGGGAAAAACATGCTAACTCTGCAGAGTGTAAAACTATTTGAATAGCCAAGTCCTCGGATATGGACAGTTGGGAGGCCCTACTTTGACCATGTGCAAGTTTTTGAAAGACTTTGAGTTTTAAAAAGAAAATGAAGTGGAGAATGTTCCTTACACCTATACCAATGGATCGGTATGAGGTTGTTGGAGGAAGTGGACCATGACGGGCTATGGTCGGAAAAAGGAGGAGTTTTGGAGAAACAGATAAAATGGTGATTTCTTTAAAAGTGGTTATAAAACTCTTCATACCTTTTTCAATAAAGATATAGAGATGTTTTAAACAATTAAAAGTTGGAAATTAAAATAAAACTAGTGCATACTCATGTTGGGGTAGTTTGCGAGTACATTCAAATGTACTCATATTGGTTTCGTCCCTGGCTATTGTCCTAGCCAAACTATGAGGAGGAGCACTACGCCGAGCAGGAGTATGGCGACTTCTACGCGAACTAAGGATCTCTACAAGTCAGCTGCATGTCGGGTTGTCATCGTTAGAATATGATGTCTACTACGCCGTAGCTTCCGCTGATATTTTGGTTTGGCCCATGAAGGCACCTATGTAAGACTTGGTCTAAATAACCATTTATGTAAGACTTTTTATTCGGTATTGTAATGGATGTAAACTTTGGTATCCAATTCGGGTTATGTGCAACGACAGACTGATCACGGGATCATTGTGTTAAGCATAATCGGGTATTTCGGACAGCTAGTCCGGGGTCCCCACACGAGCACAGGGTTATTGATGGTAATCTTGATGACTTCGCCTCCATCGGGTTGCCGGCTCACTGTAACTTGTCTTCCTGCCACCTTGTTGCCGGCTACTTTCCTGGGTTCACCAATAACAACATTAGATTTATTAGCGGCTTCGGCCGCCTCTGGCCGAAGTAAAACCTTCTTTCCCTCCAGGTCTAGCGCGTTCATTGGGAACGGCTGTGTGTCAATTGCCATGCCAGCAAAGCTCAATCGTCCGTCATTGAGGGCCGATTGGATCTGTCGACGAAAAACATTACAATCATTAGTAGGATGAGAGAAAGAATTGTGATACTTGCAATAAGCCCGCCGCCTTAATTCATCAGGCGATGGTATAACATGATTGATTCTTATCACTTTATCCTTCAACAAGGCATCAAATATTCTATCACACTTGCCTACGTCAAAGCTGCATTTTAACTCATCATCCCGATTCTTGCGAATCGGCTTCAGATCATCACACATGTAAGGTTTGGCCTTGCTGGGCCAAACAAACTCGGCAGAATAAACATCGGCTTCATCACTGGAGTCGGCATCATTTTCGACAATATTTAGCCGACTCCTGTTCATCCGATGCGAGTCTTTTGACTCATTGACCCGGCTTTCTTGAGCCAAAGCTCTTTCCTGGACTTGGGCCAATAGACGAGAATTCATGTCCCTCTAACCTTTCTTTTAGGTAGGATCTTAGCCCATTACAAACCAAGTCAGCCATGTCTCTTTCAGTTATCACCAAACTATAACATCGGTTTCTAGTGTTTCTAAATCTTTTGACATAATCGGACACCGATTCATCATGCTTTTGCTTAACCGATGTAAGGTGGGACAACCTGAGTTCTATTTCTCCGACAAAGAAGTGTTCATGAAACTTTTGCTCTAAATGAAACCATGTATGTATAGAATTAGGAGCTAAAGCCGAAAACTAAGAAAACGCAATGCCAGTCAAAGATAATAAGAACAAGCGAACTTTAATATGATCATGATTAGCTTCGCCTAATTGAGCCAAGTACTAACTAATATGTTCCCATGTTGTCTTACTATCCACCCCATTAAATTTGGCAAATTCAGGGACTCTATAACCAGGTGGATAAGGTTGCAGATCAAAGTAATCGGGGTAAGGCTTAGTGTAAGTTCTATGTTTTGGCATCACCCCGAGTTTGTCAAAAGCTATTTGGTCTAACCTTCTCCTGAATTTGGCTAAGGAATCGTCTATAACAGCCGATTGAGCCGGCACGAAAGAAGGATTGGCGGCAGGGCCAGCTTGCACCCAAGTAGCCGAATTTTGATTCGGCATTGACTCATGACCCAAAATCCGCCTTGTTTGATCCGGCTGGCTTGCCGGATTAGGCAGACTCTGGATAGGAGTTGGACATGGCAGCGTAGGCACAAGTTGGTTTTCCCTGCTTTGACCCATCGGCTGTTTGTCCGATGGCTGATCATGGAGCGTATTTTTCCTAGCCTTTTCATGTTGTAGCATAAGATCGTAAACATTGGCAGTGCCTTGCGAAACATGAAATTGAATCTCGGCTATCTGTTCAGAGGAAAAAAGGCTACTACTTATAGCGGGGTTGTCAACGTTGATGTCCAGCGCTACTTACAGCGGGTTTGTCAACGTTGATGTCCAGCGGTACAAACTCTGGCTCCTTGATCGGCGAGATTACACCTTGCCGATCTACCTTGAAGCTGGACAAGTACAGGTCTTCATCTTCTTGATCCCGCTTAGCTCGCAGCGCCTCGAACTCCTCGTCTCTTTTCTTCTTCCACGCCTCCAGACCTTGGCATTGTTCTTCCGACAACTTCTCGAGAGTTGGCTTGATGATGTTGTCGGTGCTGATGCTGGCGGCGTCGGTCTTGGAATTGGTCATTGTTGTCCAATTTTTAGATCGAATTGTCCCCAACGGAGTCACCAAAAAGTGTGTTGCACTCGAAACACACGAACACGTCCTCGTGTACCCGCGGTGCCGGGGGAGATACTCCGCAACTCGCCCCGTGGGAGGCCGGCTTCCAGCGCGATACGCAAGACAGCAAGCCTGGCGCTTTTTAGACCAGACGCCCCAGCCCCTCGGGACAAGCCCCGTCAGAGGAAGCCGGCGACGATTGGCTGAACTAAGCCGGACTTGGCCGCTCTTAGCTCGGTTTTCGATATCCGGTGAAATCTACGCGAAGTCGCCGAACAACGGAAGCATGAACAAGGGTTTGAGGGTAAAAAGTAGGTTGTATTGATAGGTTGTCGATTGTTTGCTTAATTTCAATCGGCCATCACCTCTCACATATATATGAGGCGGCTGGACTTCCCGTACAAGTATTGGACTTCTACAAGGTTTTACAAATCTTAGTCTAAGTCGAATCCATCTCTAAACTAGGCAACTTCTTGGGAAGCTGCCTTTTGCCTTCCGTATTGGCTTCCAAGTTGCTGGCTACTTGAAAAAGTTGTCTTTTTTCCTTCTGTATTAGCTTCAAACTTGCCTTCTTTCTTAGAGATGAGATATCTCGATCGGCTTCGTATCAGACCCGGACTTCAGTACCCGTCCGGCTTCTTTTAGAAAGTTGCCTTCTATCTTCCCGCCTTGATCTTGAAAGTCGTCTTCGCCTTTTCCGCCTTGATCTTGACCTTCAAAGTTGTCTTTTTCCGCCTTTATTTGACTTGAAGAGTTGACGTTTTCCACCTTTATTTGGCTTGAAAAAGTTGTCTTTTGCTGTCTTGATCGGTGGAAAGTTGTCTTTCTGCCGACTTGTTTTGACAAAGTTGGCTTCTCTCCTGCCGGCTCGTTTGGACAACGTCGGCTTCTTTTGCTGCCTTTATTGCTTTCCTTTGACTTAACTCGCTCGGTCTTCAGGCAACTTTGCACTCTCGGATCCAGCTTCCGCTTAGTTCGAGTTGCTGGACTATTGGCTGCCTTCTTCTGGCCGTCTTTTCCTAGAAAGTTTCCCAGGCCACCATTTTAGCCTTCTTCGCCGCCTTCTTTAAGCCGCCAAATCCTCCTTGAACCTAAAACTGGCAATCTGCCAAAAACGGGTGCTAACACGCTACATGGACAAGAAATAAAACCACTCGACGGCTTGTTTTTATTAGCCACCTTGAGAAAACTATGCATGCCATTGATAAAGTCGAGACTGCATCGGTCACTGTACATCCATTGCCGGCTCATCTGCATTATATAAATATATAGAAAACCATTACACTACATCATGAATATATAATACTGACCAAATTAATTAATACAAGTTCATCACATTAAAACCAAAGTAGAGTAGTGTCCAAATGTAATACATAGTTCTCACGAAACATACATCAATTGAAACTAACATACAACTATCTAAAGAATTTAAATCCAACAACAAATGTGATCAGAATTGCAACTAAGGTAACTGTAACAGCCCGAAATTTGTGAACCTAAAAATGTGGATAAAATTTCCACTTTTGCCTTTTCATTCTTGCATCATGGCATCCAAATTAAATTGCTAAGCTTGAAACAATTGATTTGGCACAAATTAAAACAAACGACAAAAATGGCTTCAAATCATTTCAAATGTTTTGGGAAAGTTTGTGACAAATAGAAATTACTTGGAGCTCTCATATTTGTCCAGGAAGTTCCAAAGAGTCCAAATATAATTGTGACAAACTATTTTGATTTGCAAAATAAAATAAAGGGAGAGAAACTCAGATTGCCCGTGAGCAATTCCTATTTTATTTACCTATCAAATGATTTTCAAATATTCTGGAAAAATTAGGGGAGCTCCATATTAATATAAAGAGACTCCCCAAATATTTGCACAATTTTTGGAGGTATTTAAGTGCCTCAAATAAATCCCTAGAGCCACTGATTTTAAAAAGAAACAGCAGAAGGACCCGTTCATGATGAACTTAAAAGTTCCAGGGACTCGTTTGTAAAAAGACCATCTCCTCCCTGTAGCCGCCCGACACGGACGCGCCGTTGCCGGCGAGCGATGGAGGCCCCCCCCACGACATCCTGCGCCTCGCCGCCCAGGCCCCCCCTCCTCTCTTTCCCCTGCGAGGAGAATAAGAGGACCACCCCGTGCTCCTCTGCTCCCACTCCTCATCCATCTCCCTCCTCTACGTTTCTTCTCCACAGCGTGAGCAGCGGCCGTCTTCACTGCCGTCACACGACGCCACCGCCGTGAACCACCTCAAGCCCAGCCTCCTTGTCCAGGAGGAGCGCGTCGTCGACTACTTCGTCCACGCGGAGCGCTGGAGCCGGAGCTGCCCAGGTCGCCGTCCACGACGTCGGCTACATCCGTCCGCGGGAGCGCCAAGGCCGTCGTCTTCCTCTACTTCCGTCGCCAAGTTCGTCGCCTTAGGCCCTCCTCCGTCCTCCCCGACCTCATCCACGACTCCCTCGAGGTGAGCCGCACCTCCGGGACACCTTCCCTTCCTCTCCCTTGCTCTGATGCTCGCCGTCGCGTGGCACCGCGGCGTTCTCCGTCGGCCGACGAACTCTGAACCTGCAAGTCTGAAACTTTAGTGTCAATGTTCAGTAGATGTCGATGCCGCTCTTCGACTAGCATTAGATCCGTATACTATCACATCCACCACCGTAGCCCAGTGGCTAGCACCACCGTTCCTCACAGCCACGCAGCGGGTTCGATCCCCCGCAGACGCAAAAGGCGCCCTTTTTATTTCTTTTCCCGCACTGACAGCTGGACCCCACCGGTTGGTGACCGTGGTGGCCAGCACAGCCCACACGCCCAGTCAGCGCCAGCGTGGCGCTAGGGCCCACATGGCAGCGACACTGGCTAGATCTGCCTCCGGTGAGAAAATCCCAGATCCAGATCTATCCCTGCGCGCGGGCCCCACCCGTCAGTGACTCGGGGTAGCCCCACGCTGGGTACAAAACGTTTCACCGTGTTTTTCTGGAAAATTATTAAGAAGAGAGAAAATTGTGTAGAACTTCTAAATTCCATAACAAATTAAATACTTGTCCAAAATTTATAAATAATATACCAAAATGTTCAGAAAAATAAGGTGTGTCTTTTGGCATAACTTACACATCCAAATAAATTGGTTGAATTGCTGTTTTATTAGGATAACTAAAATGGCAGAAAAGAAAGCAATTTTGTAAAATTCATAACTTATTGAATATTGATCCAAAAATTGCAAGCAAGATATCAAAATGATCAGTGGAATAAACTTTACATTCTAACATCATTTTCATGTTGAACTAAATACTGGAAATAGCTTTTTCTTGCACTTTAATAAGAGGGCAGATTATAAAATGGAATTGGGAAATTCATATCTTTAAAAATAATGATTCAAAAATTATGTCCGACCTATCAAAATGTTCAGCACATAATATACCTCATGTTTCACCCTTTTTCCAAACATGGATAATTAGTTTTATTGCTGTTTAAAATGATTTGCTAAAATGGCAGATTTAAAATGGATTTTGTAAATTCAGTAACTTAATATTGGTTAATCAGAAAAATGTGTTTAAGACCTCAAAATGCTCATAAAAATGTGTACTGTCCATTAACTTCATCCTCATGCATATTTGATCACAATTACATCACTGCACTTCTAGAAGTTAGGGAAATCATTACGTTAACTATGGGGTATAGTTTCTCTTTTGTCGGAATAATTACTCTGGCACCCCATTTAAATTGCTAGATAGTTTTCAGTAAATTCAGTGCATTAAAATTGTCATGCCATCATGTGTTTGTGCATTGCATTTGTTATGCATGCGTGGTTATTGATTGTTATTCTTTCCGGTGTTTCTATGCATCGATAGATCAAGCAGTCGGGGTTCCACCGCAATACCCCGATGAACCGTATTATCAGCCCGCTGAACAAGGCAAGCGTAATCCCCCCTCTGAGCATGTCTCCTCCTATATTTCCGCAATTATTTTCCCCACTATAATATTGCATTCGGTTCCAAAGGTCTTTTGCTTGGATTAGAGTATCCTACTAGTTGCATTAGAAATCTGTTGCCATTACCTGTATCCTTCCTAATATCCATAGGATTGAAGTGTTGGCCCGAGATAAGTATACTTGCTATGTATATGCTTAGCCATGCTTAGTTTAATTGCTTAGATGTCCGGTGGATGTTTCATTGTTGGAACAGTTGATGGATGGGCCGGATGTGATGGAAAATGGTGGTGATGGATAATAAATTGCTTAAAGGCGGGGATGAGAGGCCACGGGGAATGTGGTGGGTTGTCTCGTTCTCACCGCCTAAGTGCGAGTTCTTTACCTCTTGAACCAAGACTGAGCGTGCAACCATGCGTGAGGCCTATGTATTCGCAGTGCAGGAACCCTCATAGACTAAATAACTCGGGCGGGACTAGCCAGGGTCCTCTAGTTCGGGCTTCCATTTGCGCGTGCGTGATGATGGTGGGATGAACTGAGATGAGGATGGTTGTGGTTAGGAAAATAAGTGGCCGTGGGGCGGGGTGTTGCGGGCACCTGGCAGTCCTGCCGCCACTGATGATTCTGGAAAGTCCTTAACGAGGGAGAAGTCGACACCGCTCCCACCCAGCCGGCTCTCCAAGGAAGAGAGCTAAAAGCTAGGTAATGGGCCGGACGGTACGCGTGGCAAACATTTGTACACCCCTGCAGGGTAAATCTTTTCGAAAAGCCGTGTCCGCGGTTATGGACGACTTGGGAAGTGAAGGTAGGATCATAGAATAACTTGAACAGGAATGATTAAAAACTGAGTACTAGAGGTACTACCCAGAATGCGAGGTTGGCTTCCTCGAGGGTGATTCGGGGAGGTGCCTCTGTAGACAGGTGAAGTGGTTGATGATGGTTGCTGAAAATGATCAGAAGAAAAGAGTTTACTTCTTACCTCTCTTGAAAATATTCTGATTAGTCGATGCCTTTGAGCTATGTTTTTCATGAATAAAATCAGCTTTATGCAAAACAGCCATATAACCTTGAAAGCCTCATCGAGCTAATGCTCTATATATAATCTTGCGAGTTCGTCGAACTCAACGTCGTTTGCTTATTTCAGAGGAGGACTTCACCGACCTCGAAGGTGGGTTCTTTGTGGACGTCGACGAGTAGTCTGGGGTTCCTAGGTGGCATCTTGGGACATCTCCGGGACAGCTGGCGCTGGGAATGTTTATCTGTAGGCCTCTTAGGCCATAATTTGGATCTTGTTGTTTAGAACAACTTATTTCGCTTCCGCATGGTGTACTGTTGGGTCTGTGACCTCTGGTTGTAATATTTGCTATCTTTCTCTATTATAAGAGTTGAACTATAATGCTTTTGTGTCGTAGAGTCTGTGATGTGCCAGTTGTTCCACAAGTCTTGATCTTACTATTATGCTTTGATAGTTGTGCCTGTGTTAAGGCATCAATCGGGGTGTTGCGTTGTCTGGAGTGAGGTGTACCCAGCAACGCCTGCCAAAGGTTTTGGCCGGGGATTGGTAAACCCGTAACCTCCGCTTGTATCGCTTAACCGGTGACACACAGCATCACTGTATAACAGCCGGGTCGGGGCGCCACAAGTTGGTATCAGAGCAGTACTGCCTGTAGGAAACCCTTCTACTGGTCGATGTTGAGTCTAGTGTTTGTGAAAATATTTTTAACCTAAAAATGAGTTGTGAAAACCATCTTAGGATTCTTTTTACTCCTTATCTGGTTACCCTCTAATCTCGGAGCAATCTTACCTCGATTTGGGTTTAAAATTTTACTTCTCATTTGTGACTTCAAAATTATTAGGACAACACTGAAGGTAGAACCCAATACTACGTGTTATGTGGATCTTTAGTGTTATGTGTCCAGTTGCTTCCACCGCGCTACAATCCGAAGCTTCATGTGCCGAGAAACCACCTGGAGTACGACGAAAATTCCCATCAACTCAGTTGGTTAAGAACCCTTGTATTCCTATCCAGTTTAATCTCTTAATCCGTTCTTTTGGGTTTTAACCCAAGGACTTGAACAGAAGGTCCCGGAGTGTGCCAACTAGCTTGTGTTGAGTCACGTGGTTTCTTAACCATTTGCATCTCTCGCTAGTAGCGCGTGAAGCTGACCTTTAACCCAAGTCCTTTATGTGGTCTGTGTGGTAAATGGTTGAACTTTAATTTCCCACACCTCAGCTGGCTATGTAACTTCAGCTCTCCCTTAGCATTGTTCTAGGTTCTGTCTTGGAACCATCGGGGTTACGACCAGGATTCTCCTAGCGAGTCTCCCAACTATGTTCATTACTCTGCTGCATCTCTCCTTTTTGGGCATGGTTATCACAATTGAGTAATAACCGGTGCATCCTCAACATCTTAGGATTTCTCCTGAGCATGTTTCTTACTCTGATCCGCTTTCCGACCTTTGTCTATCTTCTGACAGTAAAGTTTTATCGTGCGTTGGTATGTTCCGATGCAAGTTACTCTTGTGGTCCGTCAAGATTTTCCCCTTCGTCCTGTTTGGAGAAACAAACTCCAGTACCTTGTCCATTCCCCGGACCAGGTCAAAGTATTGTAATCCGCAAAATAAGGGCCGTGTCTAGCTTTTGTGCTGCTCCACCTTAGAGTGTCACACTCTTTTATATCAAGGGGTCATGCTGAGTGTCATGATCCTCTTGATGAAGTGATGCTCTTACTCCTCGTTACTCTCCGTTATCCGAGTGACTTGTTACTCGAGAATGATAAGTCGTGAGCAATGATGTGGCTATCGGATATTCTTAGCAGTTCTCACTGTGCGGAAATCCAGGGATATCCATTGCCCTCCTTAGCATGATTGGTTAGCCGATCAATAAGATGAATCTGACTGTGTTACCAAGTTCGTTTTCTCTGGTGCACTCCCTCGGTCAAAGAGCTAGGTTCGCGCCGAAGCTCCTCGTTGTGCCTTGAATGGCACGATCCTCTCCCGAACTCAAGACATGCCGGTGGATCGTGATATTCTAGTCAATAATGCAAATGCAGAAGATTCTTGGAACGGTATGTCGTGATATCCTATATGTGGATCGTGATATTCTGGGGGTCTTTCCAGAAGTATCGCCAGGTTGTCACCTGGCCGTGATGTTGAGCTTATGAGTAAGCTGGTTCTGTGAACAACTCCCTTCTCCAAGAAAATCGTGCTGGATGTCCTGAATTATTTGGTTGAGCTTAAACAACTTGGGGAGTTAAAAGACAAAAGCTCTATCCGATATAGTTCCTTCTCAAAGGGATGTCTAGTCTGTCCGTGTTGAAGCAAGATGGTATCTCCTCTTTGGATATGCTAACCTCTAAATCTTTTGATTTGAATTTGGGCTATCGTCAAATCAAACTCAGACCTACCTACCTGAATGTGTTAGTCTGACCAATACTTATGCCCCGTTCTGGTGAAATATGAGTCTACCGTCTTGGAGTATCTGGATAAGTTTGTGTTGAGCCCATCAACTACCTTCTTATCTTCTCCATGCTTGAGGATATTCATATTGGACATTGGGCGTTAGCATTGGAAACTTGTTAGAACTAACTTTGTGTCGTCACAAGGTATGTGTTCTGGAAGTTAGAAGTGACTCTCTCTGGTTCACGTGCAATTGCTGAAAGATGTCGCCATGGATCTGAGTAATTTGTCTAGTTCCCTCGGAATCATCTCCAGTCAATCACGCATATGCAGAAGATTCTTGGAATGGAATGTTGTTACCTCCATTCCTTGAGAATTTAATCTATGCATCCAAGCCACTGATTGAATTGTTTCAGAAAGAGAAGTCCAAGAACTTCAAGGTCTTCCTTGATGTTTCCCAACAAGGACGAATCGTGTCTCGTTGCAAGTAAATCAAGTAGGGCGGCTGTTTTCTGACAAGTTGCTAATACTTGAGTTCCGCAATCTCGTTCCTCCTTTGGAGTTAGGCCTTCTAGTCCAGCTCCTGGGGTTCTAGCAAAGGTAATCCGGTGGTATCCATGGTAAAAACTCCCGATCCATACATGTTGAGTCTGAAGTATCTCTACACCTGACCAGATCTAAATCTCAATCAGAAACGATAGTTGGTGATCGTCAAGAAGCTTGTTCCCGATGTCTGGAAAATCAAGAAGTGTTCCCAATACTGACGTTTGCGGAGTTTCTAAGAGTGCTCTCGGTCCATCTTCTCGACCCTTTTCCTATGATCTGAAATGCTCCTCCGCGAGGAACATTCTGCTCAAGCTGTCTGGTAGAGGTTACCTGCTCATCTGTTGGAATCTTGTTTTAACATTCTTCCTCAGAGACTTAAGGCCTTGTGCAAAGTTCATATTCGCAATCTTTTGGGAAACTATTATCTATCATCTGGAAACCTCTTATCATTCCTCCGTGACCTCCTTGTGTCTCCTAACCGCCAAATCAAGAGCTGATCAAAGTCTTGTTCCAAGAGTTGACTAGAGGGTACTCGATCGTCGCATCCTCGTGAAGACCATTCCTTTCGGAGTCGTTCCCCTCTCCGATGGTGTGGTTGAGCGATGACCTTGAAGTGTAGCCGACGAAGATCTTTAGGAGGCGCTGAATCATTCTACACCGAGAAGATCATTGAAGACGTCGTAACCCTTTCCCTCTTTCCTACTCTAAGAATCTCGGGACGAGATTCCTGTAAGGAGGGTAGAGTTGTAACAGCCCGAAATTTGTGAACCTAAAAATGTGGATAAAATTTCCACTTTTGCCTTTTCATTCTTGCATCATGGCATCCAAATTAAATTGCTAAGCTTGAAACAATTGATTTGGCACAAATTAAAACAAACGACAAAAATGGCTTCAAATCATTTCAAATGTTTTGGGAAAGTTTGTGAAAATAAAAATTACTTGGAGCTCTCATATTTGTCCAGGAAGTTCCAAAGAGTCCAAATATAATTGTGACAAACTATTTTGATTTGCAAAATAAAATAAAGGGAGAGAAACTCAGATTGCCCGTGAGCAATTCCTATTTTATTTACCTATCAAATGATTTTCAAATATTCTGGAAAAATTAGGGGAGCTCCATATTAATATAAAGAGACTCCCCAAATATTTGCACAATTTTTGGAGGTATTTAAGTGCCTCAAATAAATCCCTAGAGCCACTGATTTTAAAAAGAAACAGCAGAAGGACCCGTTCATGATGAACTTAAAAGTTCCAGGGACTCGTTTGTAAAAAGACCATCTCCTCCCTGTAGCCGCCCGACACGGACGCGCCGTTGCCGGCGAGCGATGGAGGCCCCCCCACGACGTCCTGCGCCTCGCCGCCCAGGCCCCCCCTCCTCTCTTTCCCCTGCGAGGAGAATAAGAGGACCACCCCGTGCTCCTCTGCTCCCACTCCTCATCCATCTCCCTCCTCTACGTTTCTTCTCCACAGCGTGAGCAGCGGCCGTCTTCACTGCCGTCACACGACGCCACCGCCGTGAACCACCTCAAGCCCAGCCTCCTTGTCCAGGAGGAGCGCGTCGTCGACTACTTCGTCCACGCGGAGCGCTGGAGCCGGAGCTGCCCAGGTCGCCGTCCACGACGTCGGCTACATCCGTCCGCGGGAGCGCCAAGGCCGTCGTCTTCCTCTACTTCTGTCGCCAAGTTCGTCGCCTTAGGCCCTCCTCCATCCTCCCCGACCTCATCCACGACTCCCTCGAGGTGAGCCGCACCTCCGGGACACCTTCCCTTCCTCTCCCTTGCTCTGATGCTCGCCGTCGCGTGGCACCGCGGCGTTCTCCGTCGGCCAACGAACTCTGAACCTGCAAGTCTGAAACTTTAGTGTCAATGTTCAGTAGATGTCGATGCCGCTCTTCGACTAGCATTAGATCCGTATACTATCACATCCACCACCGTAGCCCAGTGGCTAGCACCACCGTTCCTCACAGCCACGCCGCGGGTTCGATCCCCCGCAGACGGAAAAGGCGCCCTTTTTATTTCTTTTCCCGCACTGACAGCTGGACCCCACCGGTTGGTGACCGTGGTGGCCAGCACAGCCCACACGCCCAGTCAGCGCCAGCGTGGCGCTAGGGCCCACATGGCAGCGACACTGGCTAGATCTGCCTCCGGTGAGAAAATCCCAGATCCAGATCTATCCCTGCGCGCGGGCCCCACCCGTCAGTGACTCGGGGTAGCCCCACGCTGGGTACAAAACGTTTCACCGTGTTTTTCTGGAAAATTATTAAGAAGAGAGAAAATTGTGTAGAACTTATAAATTCCATAACAAATTAAATACTTGTCCAAAATTTATAAACAATATACCAAAATGTTCAGAAAAATAAGGTGTGTCTTTTGGCATAACTTACACATCCAAATAAATTGGTTAAATTGCTGTTTTATTAGGATAACTAAAATGGCAGAAAAGAAAGCAATTTTGTAAAATTCATAACTTATTGAATATTGATCCAAAAATTGCAAGCAAGATATCAAAATGATCAGTGGAATAAACTTTACATTCTAACATCATTTTCATGTTGAACTAAATACTGGAAATAGCTTTTTCTTGCACTTTAATAAGAGGGCAGATTATAAAATGGAATTGGGAAATTCATATCTTTAAAAATAATGATTCAAAAATTATGTCCGACCTATCAAAATGTTCAGCACATAATATACCTCATGTTTCACCCTTTTTCCAAACATGGATAATTAGTTTTATTGCTGTTTAAAATGATTTGCTAAAATGGCAGATTTAAAATGGATTTTGTAAATTCAATAACTTAATATTGGTTAATCAGAAAAATGTGTTTAAGACCTCAAAATGCTCATAAAAATGTGTACTGTCCATTAACTTCATCCTCATGCATATTTGATCACAATTACATCACTGCACTTCTAGAAGTTAGGGAAATCATTACGTTAACTATGGGGTATAGTTTCTCTTTTGTCGGAATAATTACTCTGGCACCCCATTTAAATTGCTAGATAGTTTTCAGTAAATTCAGTGCATTAAAATTGTCATTCCATCATGTGTTTGTGCATTGCATTTGTTATGCATGCGTGGTTATTGATTGTTATTCTTTCCGGTGTTTCTATGCATCGATAGATCAAGCAGTCGGGGTTCCACCGCAATACCCCGATGAACCGTATTATCAGCCCGCTGAACAAGGCAAGCGTAATCCCCCCCTCTGAGCATGTCTCCTCCTATATTTCCGCAATTATTTTCCCCACTATAATATTGCATTCGGTTCCAAAGGTCTTTTGCTTGGATTAGAGTATCCTACTAGTTGCATTAGAAATCTGTTGCCATTACCTGTATCCTTCCTAATATCCATAGGATTGAAGTGTTGGCCCGAGATAAGTATACTTGCTATGTATATGCTTAGCCATGCTTAGTTTAATTGCTTAGATGTCCGGTGGATGTTTCATTGTTGGAACAGTTGATGGATGGGCCGGATGTGATGGAAAATGGTGGTGATGGATAATAAATTGCTTAAAGGCGGGGATGAGAGGCCACGGGGAATGTGGTGGGTTGTCTCGTTCTCACCGCCTAAGTGCGAGTTCTTTACCTCTTGAACCAAGACTGAGCGTGCAACCATGCGTGAGGCCTATGTATTCGCAGTGCAGGAACCCTCATAGACTAAATAACTCGGGCGGGACTAGCCAGGGTCCTCTAGTTCGGGCTTCCATTTGCGCGTGCGTGATGATGGTGGGATGAACTGAGATGAGGATGGTTGTGGTTAGGAAAATAAGTGGCCGTGGGGCGGGGTGTTGCGGGCACCTGGCAGTCCTGCCGCCACTGATGATTCTGGAAAGTCCTTAACGAGGGAGAAGTCGACACCGCTCCCACCCAGCCGGCTCTCCAAGGAAGAGAGCTAAAAGCTAGGTAATGGGCCGGACGGTACGCGTGGCAAACATTTGTACACCCCTGCAGGGTAAATCTTTTCGAAAAGCCGTGTCCGCGGTTATGGACGACTTGGGAAGTGAAGGTAGGATCATAGAATAACTTGAACAGGAATGATTAAAAACTGAGTACTAGAGGTACTACCCAGAATGAGAGGTTGGCTTCCTCGAGGGTGATTCGGGGAGGTGCCTCTGTAGACAGGTGAAGTGGTTGATGATGGTTGCTGAAAATGATCAGAAGAAAAGAGCTTACTTCTTACCTCTCTTGAAAATATTCTGATTAGTCGATGCCTTTGAGCTATGTTTTTCATGAATAAAATCAGCTTTATGCAAAACAGCCATATAACCTTGAAAGCCTCATCGAGCTAATGCTCTATATATAATCTTGCGAGTTCGTCGAACTCAACGTCGTTTGCTTATTTCAGAGGAGGACTTCACCGACCTCGAAGGTGGGTTCTTTGTGGACGTCGACGAGTAGTCTGGGGTTCCCAGGTGGCAGCTTGGGACATCTCCGGGACAGCTGGCGCTGGGAATGTTTATCTGTAGGCCTCTTAGGCCATAATTTGGATCTTGTTGTTTAGAACAACTTATTTCGCTTCCGCATGGTGTACTGTTGGGTCTGTGACCTCTGGTTGTAATATTTGCTATCTTTCTCTATTATAAGAGTTGAACTATAATGCTTTTGTGTCGTAGAGTCTGTGATGTGCCAGTTGTTCCACAAGTCTTGATCTTACTATTATGCTTTGATAGTTGTGCCTGTGTTAAGGCATCAATCGGGGTGTTGCGTTGTCTGGAGTGAGGTGTACCCAGCAACGCCTGCCAAAGGTTTTGGCCGGGGATTGGTAAACCCGTAACCTCCGCTTGTATCGCTTAACCGGTGACACACAGCATCACTGTATAACAGCCGGGTCGGGGCGCCACAGTAACTATTGAACCAACAACATAATGATACCAAGCCTCTTGACTAATGACATATTTTCTAATCTTTTTAAGCTTCAAGCGCATTGCATCCATCTTCATCTCGTGAGCAGCGACGACGTCGGCAAGCTCGACCCCGTGAGCATCAATGATGTCGGCAATCTTCAAGTCCAATACCATCTTCTCTTCTAGGCATTGGAGACGAAGATCTTCACTTATCTTCAATTTTGCTTTCAAATCGTCGTTTTCTTTTTTAAAAAACTCGACAATAGGGTCGGTTGGAATTTCCAGTTCAACTACCTCCTAGATAAAAATTTATCTATGTCAAGTTGGTCGGCATGATTGTGATAAACACGAAAATGAAACAAATAGTTATGAAAATATACCACATCCGAATCATAGACCGGACGAGGGCCGACGGGGACGGATATCAAAACCATGACACTATACATATAAAAAAACAGAAGAAATTATACAAGAAATAACTGTGCATTTTAATCATACAAGTAACTGTTTTAAAAATAAAAGATAAAAAAGAGGCTCACCGAAGTGGTGCCGGTGACGGGACGACGCGGGCTATCGACGGCGGTGAGGACGGGACGACACTAAAATCCACAAATAATAAATAATTTGAGCTCAAAATGCACATAAAAATGAACTCTCTAGCTTGGGCATTTCATCAAACACCTAACTAGCACTACAAAAATGAAATGAGCTAAACTAGCAATGAAACGAGCTAAAGTTGCAACGCCGGATGAAAGAATGATGTTGCTAACCTTTGAATAGATGGGGTGCCTTTAATCCTCACAAATGGTGCAAAAAATGGGGATTAACTTGAGTGAGAGAGAGGAAATGGAAGAGAAAATTGTGATGAACTCGAGCTCCAAAATGAGATGGAGCTCGGGGTGGAAGATGATATAGCAGGGGAGACCCTTTGGTCCCGGTTTGTAACGCGAAACGGGACCAAAGGTCCCTGCCAGGGGGGCCAGCGCTGCGGCGCATGTGCCCGCATGTGAAGACCCTTTGATCTCGGTTGGTAACACCAACCGGGACCAAAGGTCCCAACCGACCCGAGACCAATGCCCACGGGCGTCGCCCCCGCTCGAACCGGGATCAATGCACCATTGGTCCCGGGTTGTATTTCGGCCGGGACCAATGGTGAAAATGGATGGGCAAGTTTCTACTAGTGTCATGAGTAACATAGAGTGTAGTAACATGGCGATGTTACTTACCACCTTCACAATGAGGAGTAACATAATTATCTTATTTATTGCACTATAGACTCATTTTGTCTTGATAAGTGTGATGTTACGTTAACTAACTAAGTTACTCTAAACACCTCTCTCCTCATTAATTACATGCCACATAAGCAAAGTGGTCTTGATTTGTGTGATGTTACTAGCTAAGTTACTCCCATTGTGACTAGCCTAAGATGGTAGGCAGTTAATTGTCACTTTGATATTTATCCCTTTCTGACCGTTAGGTCCCACTCTCAGTCCAACGTTTCATGTCCTAGTCAGCTATTGAATCGAGACAAGCCCGTTTAATGATGGTGTTGGTTTAACCTGGTCCGGTCAGACATCGGTCAGGTCAAGCCAGACCCAATCATGTGGATGTTTAGATGAACCGACCAGATCAATGACATACTCCCTCGCACACCATCATCCTCCGCGGAGAGAAACTTCCAGGATCCTCAGCCGTTAGCAAGACAAACTTCAGGATCAGCAATATCAATCATAACCAGAGGAGATGACTGTAGCAGTAAGCCCATCGCCACCTTGATACGTCTCCAACATATCTATAATTTCTGATGTTCCATGCTTATATTATATCAATTGCTACATGTTTTATTTACACTTTATAGCATTTTTATGCATTTTCTTTGACTAACCTATTAACAAGATGCCACAGTGCCAGTTCCTGTTTTCTGATGTTTTTGTGTTTCAGAAAAGTTGTTCTGGAAATATTCTCGGAATTGGACGAAACAAAAGTCCAGGTCCCTATTTTTCTGTCACATACACGGAGTCCGAAGGAGACACGAAGGGGACCGAGGAGGCGGCCACACCACGTGACGGCGCGGCCCCACCTTCTGCCGCGCCATGACGTGGTGTGGGCCCCTCGGGTCTCCACCGACGCCGCCCTTCGCCTATAAATACATCTATTCGGGAAAACCCTAAATACCCGAGTCATATTCCACGAAAAGTTCCAGAGCCGCCCGCCGCCGTCAACCCTAACTCGGGAGGGTTCTGAAGCTCTTGGCACCCTGCCGGAGAGGGGAATCATCACAGGAGGGCTCTACATCGCCATGCCTGCCTCCGGAGTGATGTGTGAGTAGTTCATCCTTGGACTATGGGTCCATAGTAGTAGCTAGATGGTTGTCTTCTCCTCTTGTGCCATCATGTTTAGATCTTGTGAGCTGCCTATCATGATCAAGATCATCTTATTGTAATGCTACATGTTGTGTTTGCTGGGATCCGATGAATATTGATACTATGTCAAGTTGAATATTGAATTATCATGTCTATGTTATTTATGATCTTGCATGCTCTCCGTTGTTGTTGATACTCTGGCCAAGTTGATGCTTGTGACTCCAAGAGGGAGTATTTATGCTAGATAGTGGGTTCATGCCTCCATTTAATCTGGGACAGTGACAGAAAGTTCTAAGGTTGTGGATGTGCTGTTGCCACTAGGGGTAAAACAACGATGCTTTGTCTAAGGATAATTGTGTTGCTTACATTATGCACTTTACTTAATGCAATAGTCTGTTGCTTGCAACTCAATACTGAAAGGGGTACGGATGTTAACCTGAAGGTGGACTATTTAGGCACAGATGCATGCTGGATAGCGGTCTGTGTACCATGTTGTAATGCCCAATTAAATCTCATAGTAGACACTACTTGCACATGCATTGTTATTATGCACTTTCAATATTGTCAATTGCCCAGCTGTAATTTGTTTACCCAGCATGTTAGTTATCTTTATGGAGAGACACCACTAGTGAACTGTGGACCCTGGTCCATTCTTTTACATCTGATAATACAACCTACTGCAATCATTGTTTTCTTTCATTCTCTGCAAACAAACATCATTTTCCACACTATACGTCTAATCCTTTGTTTTCAGCAAGCCGGTGAGATTGACAACCTCACTGTTAAGTTGGGGCAAAGTATTTTGGTTGTGTTGTGTGCAGGTTCCAAGTCAACCGCCAGGACCTCCCTACGCACCGACACTTTTTCTGGCACCATTGTCAGGAAGAGAAGCACTCCCCCAACACCACTTTTTCTGGCGCCGTTGACACCTTCAGAAGTGTCTTCATCTCCTACTGGTTCGATAACCTCGGTTTCATACTGAGGGAAAACTTGCTGCTGCACTCATCATACCTTCCTCTTGGGGTTCCCAACGAACGTGTGACTTTCACGTCATCAAGCACTTTTTCTGGCGCCGTTGCCGGGGAGTCAAGCCTTCTGCAAGGGGAGTCTCTCACTTCCAATCTCTTTACTTTGTTATTGTCTTGCTTAGTTTATTTTTATTTTGTCTTGTTTGCTTCTTTATCAAAAACACAAAAAAATTAGTTACTTGCATTTTTTATTATTTCGGGCTTTTTTTTGCTAAAATGAGTACTCCTGAGAACACCAAGTTGTGTGACTTCACTAGCACAAATAATAATGATTTCATATGCACTCCTATTGCTCCACCTGCTTCTAAAGCAGACTTTTATGAAATTAAACCTGCTCTGTTAAATCTTGTTATGAAAGAGCAATTTTCTGGTGTTAGTACTGATGATGCTGCTGCTCACCTTAATAATTTTGTTGAACTTTGTGAGATGCAAAAGTATAAGGATATAGATGGAGATATTATTAAACTGAAATTATTTCCTTTCTCTTTGAGAGGAAGAGCTAAAGAATGGTTGCTATCTTTGCCTAGAAATAGTATTGATTCATGGACTAAATGCAAAGATGCTTTCATTGGAAAATATTATCCTCCTGCTAAGATTATATCCTTGAGAAGTAGCATTATGAATTTCAAACAATTTGATAATGAACATGTTGCCCAAGCATGGGAAAGAATGAAATCATTGGTAAAGAATTGTCCCACCCATGGACTGACTGCTTGGATGATCATCCAAACCTTTTATGCAGGACTGAATTTTTCTTCAAGAAACTTCGGCTGCTGGAGGTACCTTCATGTCCATCACTTTGGGTGCTGCAACAAAGCTTCTTGATGATATGATGATTAATTATTCTGAATGGCACACCGAAAGGACTCCCAAGGTAAGAAGGTAAATTCTGTTGAAGAAACCTCTTCCTTGAGTGATAAGATTGATGTTATTATGTCTATGCTTGTGAATGGTAAATCTCATGTTGATCCAAATAATGTTCCTTTAGCTTCATTGGTTGCTCAAGAAGAGCATGTTGATGTGAACTTCATTAAAAACAACAATTTCAACAACAATGCTTATAGGAATAATTTTGGTAAAACAATTATAAGCCTTATCCTTCAAATAGTGGTAATGGTTATGTCAATTCTATGGTAATTCCTACAGCAATAATAGAAGTGTACCCTCTGATCTTGAAGCCATGCTTAAGGATTTTATTAGTACACAAACTGCTTTTAATAAATCTGTTGAGGAAAAGCTTGGTAAAATTGATGTTCTTGCTTCTAAGTTGATAGCCTTGCTCTTGATGTTGATCTTTTGAAACTAAAAGTTATGCCTAATGATGTTAAAGAGAACAAGACTTTTGCTACTGCCAATGCTATCCAAGTTAAAATTGACAACAATATTAGGATGTTGGCTGAATTGCATGCTAGGTGGGAAAGAGAGGATAAAATTGATAAAGAGAATAGTATAGCTAGAGTTTGTACTATTACCACCACTAGTAATGCTAATGTTTCACATGCTAGTAAGCCTCCTACTATCAATGGTAACATAATTGGTGTTGGCAATGTTTCTACTACTCTGCAAAACGTTTAAAATTGCCTAAAACCACTGAAACTGTTCCTGATAAAAGTGCTGAAATTTTTCGAAATATGGGAGACAATGGTTCCTACCATTGATCATAATGATTTTGATTTTGATGATTGTAATATTTCTGAAGTAATTATGTTCTTGCAAAAGCTAGCTAGAAGTCCTAATGCTAGTGCTATAATATGGCTTTTACAAAACATATTACAAATGCTCTCATGCAAGCTAGGGAAGAAAATTAAAACATGAAGCTTCTATCCCTAGGAAGTTAGAAGATGGTTGGGAGCCCATCATTAAGATGAAGGTGAATGATTTTGATTGTAATGCTTTATGTGATCTTGGTGCTAGCATTTCTGTTATGCCTAAGAAACTCTATGATATGCTTGATTTGCCACCTTTGGAACACTGTTATTTGGATGTTTATCTTGCTGATAATGCTATGAAGAAACCTTTGGGGAGAGTTGATGATGTTCTATTATGGTTAACAATAACCTTGTCCCCGTTGATTTTTTTTTGGACATTGAATGCAATGCATCTTGTCCTATTGTTTTGGGAAGACCTTTTCTTAGAACTGTTGGTGCCATTATTGATATGAAAGAAGGAAATATTAGGTACCAATTCCCACTCAAGAAAGGTATGGAACACTTCCCTAGAAAGAGAATGAAGCTACCTTTTGATTCTATTATTAGAACAATTATATGTTGATGCTTCTTCACTTGGAAACACTTGATTTTCACTTTCTGCGCCTAGCTGAAAGGCGTTAAAGAAAAGCGCTTATGGGAGACAACCCATGTTTTTATTTCTGTATTTTTTTTATTTGAGTCTTGGAGCTTGCTTACTTCTGTAACAACTCCTTTGTATCTTTATTTTATTGCATTGTTGTGCCAAGTAAAGTCTCTAATAGAAAGTTGATGCTAGATTTGGATTTCTGCGCAGAGACAGATTTTTGCTGTCCACGTTTTGAGCTGTACGCACTCCAGAAAAATTGAAAAATTCTGAAAAATTCACGCGTGATCCTCAGATATGTACGCAACTTTCATTAGTTTTAGTTTTCGATCTGAGCAACTTAAGTGCCTCGAAAAAATTCGTCTTTAGACTGTTCTGTTTTGACAGATTCTGCCTTTTATTTTGCATTCTCTCTTTTACTATGTTTGAGTGGATTTCTTTGCTCCACAAAACATCAGTGGCTGTAGCTAATGTCCAGAAGTATTGGAGATGATTGTGTCCTTACAGAACATGTGAATTTTTGATTATGCACTAACCCTCTAATGAGAATTACTTTGAGTTTGGTGTGAAGGAAGTTTTCAAGGATCAAGAGAGGAGGATGATATGATATGATCAAGAAGAGTGAAAAGCCTAAGCTTGGGGATGCCCCCGTGGGTCACCCAAGCATATTTCAAGAAGACTCAAGCGTCTAAGCTTGGGGATGCCCAAGGCATCCCCTTCTTCATCAACAACTTATCAGGTCATCTCTAGTGAAACTATATTTTAATTCTTTCACATCTTATGTGCTTTACTTGGAGCGTCTGTGTGCTTTTATTTTTGCTTTGTTATTTTTTTTTCTGAATAAATTGGATCCTAGCATTCTTGTGTGGGAGAGAGACACGCTCCGCTTTTTCATGTGAATACTCGTATTCTTCACTTATATTTGTTGAGTATTCTTTCTAGCTACTGCAATGCTTTTAGCTCCTGTTTTTCATGCATCTCTTGTTCAGAGCTGTTAGTTCTTGTAGAGAAGTACTCTCTTGTTTCATTGTATTATTTGGAGAGTTTTTGTTGAAATAAGTTGATTGGTGTTTGGTTGGAAACAGAAAATGCTACATGTGGTAGATGGTATATTGAAAAGACATACTCATTCTTGTAGATCATTGTCTTGGATAATTTGATGCTTTGCAATTGTTTTGAGCTCTCAAGTAGATCATGTTTAAGCTCTTGCATCATGTAGTTAAAACCTATTAGTGGAGAACTACCGTAGAGAAATTTGGTTTGCATGTTTGTATCTCTAAGGTCTAGATATTTTCTGGTAAAAGTGTTTGAGCAACAAGGAAGACAGTGTAGAGTCTTATAATGCTTGCAATATGTTTTTATGTAAGTCTTGCTGTACCGTTGATATCTGTGTTTGCTTCAAACAACCTTGCTAGCCTAAACTCTGTACTGAGAGGGAATGCTTCTCGTGCATCCAAACCTTGAGCCAAAACCCATGCCATTTGTGTCCACCATAACTACCTATTATGTGGTATTTCCTGCCATTCCAAGTAAATACTTCATGTGCTACCTTTAAACTATTCAAAACTTTATTACTCCTTATTTGTGTCAATGTTTTATAGCTCATGAGGAAGTTATGTGGCGTTTTCTCTATCACCTTGTCATTTACTCATGACAGACTTTCACCAATGGACTAGTGGCATATACATCCGCTTATCCAATAATTTGCAAAAAGAGCTGGCAAATGGGGTGCCCAGTCCCAATTAATTACAACTATAACTTAATTCTCTTCACATGTTTTGCCATGATTTATCAGAAGCAAATTTCAAAGTGTTAAACATATCAAATAGGCACTCCTCCATGGTATGTGATTGTTGGAAGGCACCCGAGGATTCGGTTAGCCATGGCTTGTGTAAGCAAAGGTTGGGAGGAGTGTCATACCAATTTATAAATATGCATGTGTAAACAAAAGAGAAGAGGGATGATCTACCCTTGGGTAGAAATAACGTCCTTCATGGGAGCCGCTCTTGAAAGTCTGGGTGACAAGGGGGATAGAGTGCCCACTGCCATTCGTTGACAACAACAAACACCTCTCAAAAACTTACTTTATGCTCTCTATATGATTTCAAAAACTTAAAAAGCTCTAGCACATGATTTAATCCCTGCTTCCCTCTGCGAAGGGCCTTTCTTTTACTTTATGTTGAGTCAGTTTACCTACTTCTTTCTATCTCAGAAGCAAACACTTGTGTCAACTTTGTGTGCACAATTCTTATATGCTTACTTATTGCACTTGTTATATTACTTTGTGTTGACAATTATCCATGAGATATACATGTTGAAAGTTGAAAGCAATTGCTGAAACTTAAATCTTCCTATGTGTTGCTTCAATGCCTTTTACTTAGAATCTATTGCTTTATGAGTTAACTCTTATGCAAACTTTTTGATGCTTGTCTTGAAAGTACTATTCATGAAAAGTTTTTGCTTATATGATTCAGTTGTTTACTCTTTATCTATTTGTTAGCAAACTATAGACCATTGCCTTGAGTCACTTCATTCATGACATGAGCCTTGCAATATTATTTGATCAAGATTGTGTGAAAGCATGTCTCCTCAGAAATTATTTTGTTGTTATCGTTTTACCTACTCGAGGACGAGTAGAACTAAGCTTGGGGATGCTTGATACGTCTCCAACGTATCTATAATTTCTGATGTTCCATGCTTATATTATACCAATTGCTACATGTTTTATTACACTTTATATCATTTTTATGCATTTTCTGGGACTAACCTATTAACAAGATGCCACAGTGCCAGTTCCTGTTTTCTGCTGTTTTTTGTTTCAGAAAAGTTGTTCTGGAAATATTCTCGGAATTGGACGAAACAAAAGCCAAGTCCCTATTTTTCTGTCACGTACACGGAGTCCGAAGGAGACACGAAGGGGACCGAGGAGGCGCCACACCACGTGGCGGCGCGGCCCCACCTTCTGCGCGCCTGACGTGGTGTGGGCCCTCGGGTCTCCACCGACGTCGCCCCTTCGCCTATAATCTATTCGGGAAAACCCTAAACCCGAGTCATATTCCACGAAAAGTTCCAGAGCCGCCGCCGCCGTCAACCCTAACTCGGGAGGGTTCTGAAGCTCTTCCCGGCACCCTGCCGGAGAGGGGAATCATCACCGGAGGGCTCTACATCGCCATGCCTGCCTCCGGAGTGATGTGTGAGTAGTTCATCCTTGGACTATGGGTCCATAGCAGTAGCTAGATGGTTGTCTTCTCCTCTTGTGCCATCATGTTTAGATCTTGTGAGCTGCCTATCATGATCAAGATCATCTTATTGTAATGCTACATGTTGTGTTTGCTGGGATCCGATGAATATTGATACTATGTCAAGTTGAATATTGAATTATCATGTCTATGTTATTTATGATCTTGCATGCTCTCCGTTGCTTGTTGATACTCTGGCCAAGTTGATGCTTGTGACTCCAAGAGGGAGTATTTATGCTAGATAGTGGGTTCATGCCTCCATTTAATCTGGGACAGTGACAGAAAGTTCTAAGGTTGTGGATGTGTTGTTGCCACTAGGGGTAAAACAGTGATGCTTTGTCTAAGGATAATTGTGTTGCTTACATTATGCACTTTACTTAATGCAATAGTCTGTTGCTTGCAACTCAATACTGAAAGGGGTACGGATGTTAACCTGCCCAATTAAATCTCATAGTAGACACTACTTGCACATGCATTGTTATTATGCACTTTCAATATTGTCAATTGCCCAGCTGTAATTTGTTTACCCAGCATGTTAGTTATTTTTATGGAGAGACACCACTAGTGAACTGTGGACCCTGGTCCATTCTTTTACAACTGATAATACAACCTACTGCAATCATTGTTTTCTTTCATTCTCTGCAAACAAACATCATTTTCCACACTATACGTCTAATCCTTTGTTTTCAGCAAGCCGGTGAGATTGACAACCTCACTGTTAAGTTGGGGCAAACTATTTTGGTTGTGTTGTGTGCAGGTTCCAAGTCAACCGCCAGGACCTCCCCTATGCACCAGCACTTTTTCTGGCACCACCGTCAGGAAGAGGAAGCACCCCCTTCAACACCACTTTTTCTGGCGCCGTTGACACCTTCAGAAGTGTCTTCATCTCCTACTAGTTCGATAACCTCGGTTTCATACTGAGGGAAAATTTGCTGCTGCACTCATCATACCTTCCTCTTGGGGTTTCCAACGAACGTGTGACTTTCACGTCATCACACCCGTGCTCCGTTCCCGTATGACGCCCACACTTGGGCATGTCGTTGTAGCGCCGCCGTCACCGCACGAGGCTCACACCCCATCTAGGCCGTCGCACCCGACTTCATGCTATTCACGGTCGCGAAAACGGGGAAGGGGAAAGAGCAGATGGCATCAGGTCTGGTACGACCCGACCGATGTTTGACCGACCCAAATTAAAACATCACCGACATTAAACAAACTCGTTTCAGCTCTGTTCGGCTCAATTGTTGACTAGGACACGCCACGTCGGAGTAAGAGTGAGACCCAGCTGTCAGGAAGGTGGGGTAAACTAAAATAAAAGGGGGTAAAAAGTGGAAAACAAATGTGAAATGGGGTAAAATGCGGCACAAAGTTTATCTTAGAGGGTAAAAAGTGGAATTCACTCTTAAAAATATTATAAGATAGTATCCTTTAGTTTTTTTAAATGTAAGGGAGAATTGTAATTAATGCATTATCACGTCAAATTACCAGAAATCGCCATATTTTGAGGAAAAAGACCACAATTTTGAAGTTTTAAAAGGTTGACACGAATTTCACATATACATGTAGATGATAACTGCACATGTAAATTTTTAGTACCAAACTATTTTTTAAGTTTTGAGTGTTGGCTGAACTTTATTGTGCTACACTTTCATTTTACATTCATGTAACTAAGCTTTTGCAGTGTGAAAACGGAATATAAAACTGGCATGAAACATCTTTTGCTAATACCAATACTGGTAAACTACTTTGAGTACCTTTCAAACAGAACAATCACAACGACCACTTGACTAGATAAGTGCCCGTACTTCTTGATCTTGATAATGCCCGTGCTAACGTTACACATACTCTTAACCTATCCTCCCTACAGAGCAACTTGATCTTGACTAGATTAATGTAATTTTCTACACCACATGATAATGTTCACATCGCCATCGTGGTGCGTGAGAAGAAAGCTGTGCAGGTCAAACAAAAACACATACAGTATTAACAAAGCTTTGTCTCACCTAGGCCGCCCTCATATTAATCAGCATATTTAGTCAACCGGAATAGGGGGTAGTGACCTCCATGTTGGGTTTAAATTTTGCTTGAATTTTCGTTTATGCAGTCAAGACTCAAGAAGCAATTAAAATCCAGCGGAAATGGATGCCGTCTCTCTTGTTTCCCTTTTCGTTGCTTGGAAGAGCCAACGACCTGATCAACAAGTGGCCGTCCGGAATCGATCAAGGTTTTAAACTCTTGGTCTTGTCACCCGCAAATTAATCATGCTGATGAGATGTTGCTCATGTGAGCACATCCATCGATCTATTGAAGTTTATCCCCGGGTAATATTAAATTCAGGACAGCTTCGACAGCGCACAGCATTAAGAAGTTCTGTTCCGTACTCAGCGCTCAAATAACATAATCGTTATCATACCTATATTACAAAAATATCTTGATTAGATCAGTTGCCGTACTTCTTTGTACCACCCAACTCATCCATCAGCTCCTTATCAGATAATAATCTAATCAAGCGCCAGCATCTTATTAGTAACACTTGGATGCAGCTTGACAGAGTTTGTCCTTATTTAACTGACAATATCTGACTAGATCATGAGGCTTAGGCAAGATGCTTGAAATTCAGAGGCTGCTAAAATTTAAATTAGGCTTTTTCTTGTCTGAAAGTCTATTTTGATGATGCTCGTAATGTTGAGAGGCTCACACCAGCAAATCTAGCTGTCACTGCTGTTTTTTCTACGCGCAAAGGCTGGGTCTAACCCAATGTTTTATTGAAACCGTGGCATTAACAAAATTCAGTGCATAATTAATTCAGTATAATTTCTCACTTATTTATTGAATCATGTCGATCATCGTCGGTTGCCGTACTTCTTTGCCTGACAACAAACCATCTAATCACGCACTTTATCTAATAAATTTAGTCCATGCATGTAGTTTGACTACGTTTGCATTTATCATGAGTTGAGAAGTTTGCCCATTAAATACAACGAGGGAGGGTGGGCTTACTTACTAGCTAATTAAGGCTTGTATCCTAAAGACTAAAACAACGGCGAACATCAATTGGCCGCGTGTCCACATGTTCAATAATTGTACTGCACGAATTTCTCTGCGTGAGATCGATCGGACCGGTGCAAATTATACCTGAACTAACAAACAATAAAACCCTGCTATAAGTGTTATGGACAGGATGCTTCTATTGGCTTCGTGGGATGCCCACTTCCCACTTACCTTTCTTCGCGCTGAGACTCGCATTGCCTCGGATCACACTTCGTTGGACACGGGGGAAGAGGCCCCCCTCCCCTAGATCGAAACGATTCTTTTTTGAAACTGGTTGGCTGGAAATGCCTGACTTTCATGATCTAGTTTAAAATAAGTGGGCCGAGCTCTTTCAAGCAAGAGTTGCTCGTAGATACCCCATTGACCTCTTACAATTGTTGTCTGCGGGTCTGGGCAGGTACCTGAAAGGCCCGGAGCTAATTTAGGCTTGTATCGAAGTTTGTCCAATAAAGTCAACGAGGAAGGATCAGCTCGCTATTACTCCCTTCGGTCTATTTTACTCCGTATATTAGGATTGTGTTAAGTTACTTTGTAAATTTGACCAAGTTCATAGAAAAAATACCAACTTTCGTTGTACCAAGTCAATATCATTTGATCCTTCATGATATATATTTATTGGGTTGCGGGTAAAATTTTAAAAATTATCCGTAACCTTGCCGCCAAGATCTATTCTATGAAGATATGCTGCACCCCATAATGCGATGATCAAGATACTTACAAACACCGCTGCGGAAGATCTTGTGTTTGTCGAATTAGATGTCGGTGAAGCCTGATAAATAATCTCACGTCCACGCCGGGAGGTGAGATTGTTGCCGTACGTCGACGTAGTCGTTGATGAAGTTGTTCCGTCGTCGAGGAACTGCTGGCGCAAGTCCCGCTCTAACGGTATCCACACATACACCGTGTCAACCCGGGATATCCTTGGAGCATCTGAGAAAGCCATCAATCAAACCATCGCCCGAGTCGAGTCAATCTTTATCCCGGCGAAACCGGAATCTGGAGCGGTTCCCATGGACGTTGATGTCGGGTGCATTTGGGAAAACCTGGGACTGCTCATCAGAACTCGGGGACTGACCAGCTGATGTCGGAAGAGGCAATGTCGGAGGAACCAATGGAGATGGATGAACCGGGCTTTCATGTTCGTCCTGTGCCAGGATGGGCACGGCCTATAATGTCATATATGCTAGATGGGAGTATGTGATGACGTGAAAGACACACGCTCGTTGTGAACCCCAAGAGGAAGGTATGATGAGTGCAGCAGCAAGTTTTCCCTCAGTATGAAACCAAGGTTTAATCGAACCAGTAGGAAATCGACGTTACTCTGAAGGTGTTGGTGGAGGAATGTAGTGCGGCGCAACACCAGAGATTCCGGTGCCAACGTGGAACCTGCACAACACAATCAAACTATTTTGTCCCAACGAAACAGTGAGGTTGTCAATCTCACCGGCTTGCTGAAAACAAAGGATTAGGCGTATAATGTGGAAAATGATGTTTGTTTGCAGAGAATGAAAAAGAACAATGATTGCAGTAGATTGTATTTCAGATGTAAAAGAATGGACCGGGGTCCACAGTTCACTAGTGGTGTCTCTCCATAATAAAATACTAACATGCTGGGTAAACAAATTACAGTTGGGCAATTGACAAATAGAGAGGGCATAACAATGCACATACATATCATGATGATCACTATGAGATTTATTTGGGCATTATGACAAAGTACACAGACCGCCATCCAGCATGCATCTGTGTCTAAATAGTCCACCTTCAGGTTAGCATCCGCACCCCTTCCAGTATTAAGTTGCAAGCAACAGACAATTGCATTAAGTATGGTGCATAATGTAAACAACACTAATATCCTTAGACAAAGCATTGCTGTTTTACCCCTAGTAGCAACAGCACATCCACAACCTTAGAACTTTCTGTCACTGTCCCAGATTAAATGGAGGCATGAACCCACTATCTAGCATAAATACTCCCTCTTGGAGTTACAAGCATAAACTTGGCCAAAGCCTACACTAATAACGGAGAGCATGCAAGATCATAAACAACACATATATGATAGATCAATAATCAACTTGACATAGTATTCAATATCCATCGGATCCCAACAAACACAACATGTACCATTACAATAAGATGATCTTGATCATGATAGGCAGCTCACAAGATCTAAACATGATGGCACAAAAGGAGAAGACAACCATCTAGCTACTGCTATGGACCCGTAGTCCAGGGATGAACTACTCACGCATCACTCCGGAGGCAGGCATGGCGATGTAGAGCCCTCCGGTGATGATTCCCCTCTCCGGAAGGGTGCCGGAGGAGAACTTCTGAACCCCCCGAGTTAGGGTTGACGGCGGCGGCGGCAGCGGATGTTTTCTGGAATAATGGCTCGGTGTTTTAGGGTTTTCGCGTCTGGAGGAATAAATAGGCGAAGGGGCGACGTCGGGGAGCCACGAGGCGTGCTCCCCATAGGCTGGCGCGGCAGGGCGCCCACCCACGCCGCCATGTGGGGACGCCGCCCTGCTGCCCCCCTTCGTCTCCTCTTCGGACTTCTGGAACGTGTCGGGAAAAATAGGCATCTGGGATTTTGTTTCGTCCGATTCCGAGAATATTTCCAGAACAGCTTTTCTGAAACCAAAAACAGCAGAAAACAGGGACTGGCACTGTGGCATCTCGTTAATAGGTTAGTACCAGAAAATGAATAAAAATGCTATGAAGTGTGAATAAAACATGTAGCTATTGTATAAAACTAGCATGGAACATAAGAAATTATAGATACGTTGGAGACGTATCAGTATGCCAAGTGATGAAGCCGAGGCCAGGCGAGTGCAGAGAAGATCCAAGGCGTACACCGTCATCAATAAAGAGTTGTACAAGAGAAGCACAACCGAAGTGCTGCAACGTTGCGTTGAACCGGAGGAAGGTCAAGAAATGCTCCTGGAGATTCATCAAGGAGAATGTGGTCATCATGCTTCCTCAAGGGCCTTGGTGGCTAAAGTATTCCGGCATGGATTTTACTGGCCCACTGCTTTGCATCAGGCAGAAGATATCGTCAGAAAATGCGAGGGGTGCCAGAGATTTGCTAACAAGATCCACGTGCCAGCTTCAACACTCAAGACAATTCCCATCACTTGGCCCTTTGTTGTTTAGTGTCTGGATATGGTGGGGGGAAGTCAAGCCAGCCCGAGGTAACATGACTCATATGCTGGTAATGGTGGACAAGTCCACCAAGTGGATCGAGGTAAAGCCAATCCGAAAGTGTGACGGCCACACAGTTGTGTCTTTCTTGAAAGACATCATTTTGAGATATGGTTACCCTCACAGCATTATCTCGGATAATGGCACAAACTTTGCTGTAGGAGAGTTCTCTCGGTTCTGTGCTGAAAAGAGAATCCGACTTGACATAGCATCGGTCGCGCATCCGGAGTCCAATGGGCAAGTGAAAAGAGCAAATGCATTGGTGTTAGCCGGCATAAAAGCCCGGTTGATTGAACCACTGCTGCGAACTCCGGGTTGTTGGATAGAGGAGATACCAGCAGTATTGTGGGGTCTCAGGACCACACCGAATCGTTCAACGGACTATACGCCATTTTTCTGGTCTATGGAGCAGAAGCGGTCCTGCCGACCGACATACAGTATGACTCGCCAAGAGTTGCAATGTATACAGAAACCGAGGCAAAAGAAGCTCGAGAAGATGCTGTTGATCTGCTCGAAGAAGCGCGAGAGCTGGCCTTATCTCGGTCAGCAATATATCAGCAAAATCTCCGACGCTATCATAGTCGGAAGATTAATCCTCGTGTATTCTGAGAAGGAGATTTGGTGCTGAGGCTAGTGCAGCGCTGATGCATGTAAAATGCATACATGAACTTTGCACTATATCACTCATATTCCAATCATATTTGCATCATATAAGGGTTATACCACTGTTATTTAATGATTTTAGGAAATAAAATAATTGTTTCCTATTTTTATGGAATTAACCCTGTGCAGGCAGAAAACCCTATTTCTTTCCTTTTATGTTTCAGGGACCTAAACGACGTCATAAAAATCTGGAAAAATACAGGCGTCATTATTTTGGAAGGAGGAAGACGTAGGAGCGAAGGAATCAAGCAAACGGAGGCCGGAGGGCCAAAAGGGGGTGGCCCACGCGGCCACTGTACCTGGCGCGTGGGGCCCACCAACTTGGCCCACGAGGCCCCGCAGCCGTCGATCTTTGCTCCACCGCCTTCGTCTTGACCTAAAAACGCCTATAAAAGAAGTCCCACGGCGTTCTCGAAAACAAGCGCCGCCATATCACAGAAACACGAAAACGAAGATCTGGAGCTGCAGATTGGAGGGGGGAAACTCCGGCGGGGCGCTGCCGGGGTGGTCTCCACCTTCTCCAATGACTTCTCCACCGTCTCCATGATGAAGAGGGAGTAGTCCACCCTCTGGACTATGGGTTTGTGGTGGTAACTTATGTATCTCTCCTCTCTTTGAGCTTCACTAATTAGTACCGTATGAGCTGCTGAACATGATTACGGTCATCTATGTAATTCTTATGGTGGATATTGTGGTATGAGATGATTTGTTATGCATTTACTGTTGTGTTGGAACTTTTATGACTTGTCATACTTTGATAGAATATTGTTCTTTAAGAAGTATGATGTATGTGGGTACGGGATGGCCGATGTGACACGGCATAGGTATTGAGTGACACAGTACCGCCCAACATCCTTTATCTGGGGTAAAAAGAAAGAGTATGATGTGGGAGTGACAACAACCATGCTAGCCTTACGGGGTGACCTAGCACACAAATGAGTATTTCTTTCAACTATGTGTTTTAGGACATATAGCCGTCATAAAAGCTACCATTAAAACATGACAATTGTGTGTACTTTATCTATAACATGATAATCACCGTAGATGAGAGAGAGAGGATTAAGTGAACCCATGAACCCATGTCCATTGTTCCTATAAGAGAAAACCTTTGTCTTGTCCTCTTGCATTGAAGAGGATTGGGACACTTTTACATTCTTGCTTGTTACATTAAACTTCCATCCATCAAATCAACCACCTTGTTCTTTAAACTTGTTTAGTGCATAATCAACTAAAACTTGTGACACTTTAGTTGTAGGGAATAGATAACTTTTCCTTCTTGCTCCTGCGGATCGATACCTTACTTCCACATTGAGAGGTGCTATAGTGATCCCCTGCTCTTGGGGGTAATCAAGTACTTTTCTGGCGCCGTTGCCGGGGAGCGTAGCGCTTAAGTTTCTATTCTTGTGTGCACTAGACTTTATATCTTGCAATCATCTAAGCTTGGGGAGGTTCCTTTAAACTTGTTTGGTTGTGAGTTTCTCATTAGTTTTATATATATCAAAAACCCATAAAAATTAGAAAATGGAAAACAACAAAAAATTAGAGAGCTTTATGAAATTTATCTTGAGTTAGGACATGATGTGTTTGAGCAGAAAATTAAAAAATCTATGGAAGTTTGTTTGCATAATAGTGATACCAATGTTATTAGCATGAATTCTTTGAACACTACTATTGCTAATGCTATGGAAAAGCCTAAGCTTGGGGAAGCTAGTTTTTATGAAAAGGATCTTTTGGTTTCCCAGCTTTGAAGGAGAAAAATTGCTTTGATAATACTTTGTCTCCTATATGTGATAACTCTAATGGTGCTTGTAATGTTCTAAATCACCTACTGAAAGTATCCCTTTTGAAATACCTATGGAAATTGTTGAATTAGTTATGGATGAACGTTATGCAGGGGATGGAACAGTCCATCCACAAGATCACTTGTTGAAACTTACAGAACTTTGTGAGTTGTTTAAGGTTGCAGGTTTATCAAGAGAAGATGTCATGAGGAAATTATTTCCATTTTCACTTAAGGACAAAGCAAAGGAGTGGTATAGGATGCTGGATGATCGTCCTTCGAATTGGAAACAGCTTGAATCTCTCTTTTACTCTAAATTTTGTCCTCTTCATGAAGTGCAACTAGCTAGGAGTTACATTTTCAATTTTTATCCTCATGATAGAGAAAGCATTGCTCAAGCTTGGGGAAGACTGAAAACATTAATACTCAAATGTCCTAACCATGAGCTTCCTAAGGAAATAATTGTCACTAATTTTTATGCAAGGCTTTCAGGTCATTACAAGGATCATCTAGATGCATGTTCAGGAGGTTCTTTCACAAGTAAGAAGGTTGAAGCTAATTGGGATCTTCTTGAAACAATTCAACGCAATACTGAAGATTGGGATAACGACAAAGGTAAAGAATCAGGTATAAACTATGAGTATGCTTGCGTTAAGTCTTTCACTGAAACTGCTAGTTTTCATGAGCTTAGTGCTAAATTTGGTCTTGATTCTCAAATTATGGTTAATTGTTGTAAAACCTTTGCCTCTCATATGAATGTTCCTAAAGAAAATTGGGACAAGTATCACGAACCTTTTAAAGACACTTGCATGGAAAATAAAATTGTTATTAATGATTGCAATAAACATGCTCAAACTTCTGAAAATACTATTTCTTATAAGCATGTTAATTTTTGTGGAGCACTTAGACCTTGTGAAAAGAATCAAATCGAAGAAGAATATTGTATCCATCATAAGAATGAAAAAACTAGAATGTGGAGCAAGGCTCTATATGATCTTGGTGAAAAAGTTTGTGCCATATATCCTTTTGTTTGTGAACTTTGCTATAAAGAGGGGCATTTCAAATTCCAATGCTCAGCCTCTAATAAGGATATTGCGGGAGACTTTTGTGATAACATGATCACTCCTAATCAACATGATGAACTTACATTATTTTTGGGGTGTGAAGAGTTATCAAGAAAAACTTCTTCGTTAGATATGAGTGCTTTTGATATGAATAGCGTGTTACATGGATGTTATCTCTATTGTGTTAATAATTGCCATGCCAACACTTACATACAAAATATTATAAAAGATGGAACTACCTTACCAAAATATGAGAGGACTAATGTTTGTTTTACTCTTATTAATGAAAAAGAGGAAACGGTATCCTCCCCTAAGCATGTTGCTCCTATTATAGTTGTTGCTGATGAGTCTGAATTCGATGATGATCCTATGCCTGTTACTTATAGTAGTGATCATGATTTGGAAAAGCATAGTACTTTTGATATTGAAAATCTCTTTGGTACTAATTCTGAAAATGATCATGCTAATAATTATAATCATCCTCATGAAACTTGTCATAGTTATGGGGGGATTACCCAAAACCATCCCTTTAATATACAACTTGTCTATCATGTTCGAGTTCTTTATGATGACCCATGCTATTATGATGAAAGTAATAATGCTCCTTTACTATTTAATGCTACTAGTGAACTTATTGATGATAATGAGGAGTGTTGCTTAAATGCTATATGATAATGCTTTAGATGATGGTCCTATGCTTATTGATAATCCTACATTTGGAAGTTACTAAATTATGTGAGGATAAAAATGATATACTTGCTGCTTATGATAGTACTCTTACTCATGAGAGTCCTACTTTGTTCCTGAATTCTCCTAATAACACCATAGAGGAGAAATTTGCTTATGTTGAGAAATACTTATGTGGTTTGCAATTATCTTTAGTTCCAAATCTTTGTTGCAACCATGATATTAAACTTGATATTGATCTTATAACTATTTTGAAAGAGGGAAGCATGCTAATGAATTCCAAAATAAATTTAATGATCCTCTTTATGTGCCCAAATTATCTAAGTTGGAAGATTCTATTGGTTATATGGTTGAATTTATTTCTACTACTTGCAACTATTATGAAAGAGGAGGTGATAAGAACCCTCTTTATGCTACTAATAATTATGGGCTGCAAGTAAATATTGTTAATATGCATTGGAAAACTTCTATTTATGTGATTCATTCATATACAAAATGCCAATGCATAGAAAGAAAGTTAGACTTCGTTGTTATTACTTTTGTGTTTTGTTTTTCTCTACTAGGTTTCAACTTGACTATTATTTTCATTGGCTTGAGAGCACCATGGGACCCTGGTATTATGCATGAACACTTCCCAAGGAAGAGGGCAATCAAAGTTCAAGCTCCCTCATGAGCTTCATCTTCAATAAACAACAAGTAAGAAGCCTAGCTATATGGCTATAAAGAAAGCGCTTTGCGGGAGGCAACCCGGTTATTTTTATGTGTGATTTTCTTTGTGTCCTCTTGCTGTATCAAGAGAGTTTGTTTTTAGTTTAGTTTCTGGAGTTTTTAATAAAGTGCCAAGTTTTACCCATTTTGGTCTTGAAAAGTTGCTTATAGCGTTCGGAGATTTTATTCCTGCACGAATCTGTGCACGGTATGATTTTTAATTCTTATTCTGTAACTCCGAATGAGCTCATATTTGAACTGTAGTTGCAACTTTTCATCCTCTGTATGCATGAATTTTTGCAAATTTTTCGGCAAAGTTTGGTAGGGTAGAAAAATACGTTTTGCTGCTGCTGTTTTTCTGGACAGATTCTGTCCCATTTTGTTTTATGCATGTTTTGAACTTTTATCTTGAATCTTTTTGATTCAAATGAGTTTATGAGTAGGCATACAACATTATATACTTTCTGGACATTCATATGATGTTTTTTTAAGGATTATATGCAGCAAGAAACCTATTTGTTTATCACTACTAATGCACCCCACAGAAAAGAAAATGGGAGAAACGGTGTTTTGAAGTTTTTTCACAGGGATTGGAGGAGATGCACCAAGAGCTATCCAAGGATGGTGAAGACCATAAGCTTGGGGATGTGAAGACAACCCCACTGGACCTACACACTCTCGGTTTGCACACGTCTAACTTCTGTTTTTCGATCGAAACACTTTATCGCATAAACTTGGAGCGTCTTTTTGTTTGTTTTTGGTTTGTTTGTTATTTTGTGAGACCACCACTTATCATTTATATGAAAGAGCTACTGGAAATATGGGTTGAAATATGTTGGATGCTTTTATCATATTGGGAAAAGGGATGTTTGAGTTGATTTTTAATGATACATATAGTTGCATGATTCATGAGCTTGTTTATGAGTAATAATTTGCAAATGCTTTATCAAGAGCTATCACTTATTCATGTTTTGATGCTGAAAGTTATTTTACTTTGTTTAACATGGATTAGTTAGTTCTATGGACACTCATGCATGCATCTAGATGGTCAACTTTCTCCCTCTTGCTAGCCCAAACATTCCAACAAGCAAAAACTTGTTTCCAACACCTTCAACCAAAGTTATTCCAGTGAGTCCACCATATCTACCTAATGGCTTTATGCTATTCCGAGTATGTATATCATGATATTTGTGTTATCTATACCTCTGAATGAAAATGTTTATGTTATTGATTGTTATGGGAAAAGTTGGTTATATAGCTCTCACGAACTTGATGCACAACTTATTTTTATTGCATAAATAAAACATGACCCATTGTGATTAATAATATGATGCTAGTGGCTTGATAAATGTCCGAGGTTGGGAGTTAGCCCATATGTGCTGTCACATGCAAAGCTTTCAACATGCTCCTTCATCTCATTTAGTTGATATCATGTACTTTTGTTTATGGATGCCTATCATGGTGAAATAAGGGGAAATGAAGTAGTTTAAATGAGTTTGTATAAATGGTTAGAGAGACGCCTGGGCCGCTAATCTAAGCCATGCATCATTCATGGTGGAAATTTACTTACATGCTATGGTGAACCGTCTGTGATGCACCTTATAATAAAAAGCTATTCCAATGGTAAATAAAAAGGGTGTTGAGGTTGTTCATCTTGTTTGTTTGTCTTGTCATTTTGATATGGGCTTGTTCCATATCCTGGGACAAGAGGTACCCCAGTTGACGCTCTTGATGATACTATTATTACTTACAATATATAACTTGAACTTGCTTTGTTTCCTAAGTTGAGTAATCATGGTGTAGGTACTTGTATTCAAGGGGCATGAGACACCTAACCTTTACTTTATCAAGCACACTACTCATATTTGCTTTCACATTAAACTTTAATCATTCAAGATGCTATGATAGGGTAATGAGAGCTTGACACCAAGAATTCCACATTGCAATCATTAACTTAAGTAGAAGAGTTTGGAAGTTAGATGAAACTTATGCATGCTTTACCTCTACTCACATATACATCTTTCCAAAGTGTCCACATTTTATATTCAGATTTTCATCTACACTCTATGACCAATGTAGGATGTTCTTACTTATCATTATGCATACATGTGGTCCATATTACTATCTTCTATGTTACACTTTGTGAACTATCATTGAACATCCTTGCATTGAATACTTGATATCACTTCATAAACTATTTGCATATTGCTACTCCTTTTAAGAATGAATCATTTGACTCTATGTAGCAGTAGCAATCATCTTTGATATTCATTGTTAGTGCTATATTGCAAAGCCCATGTTAGTTTTATCACCTTCATACTCGAGGACGAGTATTGGTTAAGCTTGGGGATGTTGATGCATGTAAAATGCATACATGAACTTTGCACTATATCACTCATATTCTAATCATATTTGCATCATATAAGGGTTATACCACTGTTATTTAATGATTTTAGGAAATAAAATAATTATTTTAGTTACCTAAACGACGTCATAAAAATCTGGAAAAATACAGGCGTCATTATTTTGGAAGGAGGAAGACGTAGGAGCGAAGGAATCAAGCAAACGGAGCCCGAAGGCCAAAAGGGGGTGGCCCACGCGGCCCCTGTACCTGGCCGCGTGGGGCCCACCATCCTGGCCCTTGGAGCTCCGCAGCCGTCGATCTTTTCTCCACCGCCTTCGTCTTGACCTAAAAACGCCTATAAAAGAAGTCACACGGCGTTCTCGAAAACGAGCGCCGCCATATCATAGAAACACGAAAACGAAGATCTGGAGCTGCAGATTGGAGGGGGAAAACTCCGGCGGGGCGCTGCCGGGGTGGTCTCCACCTTCTCCAACGACTTCTCCACCGTCTCCATGATGAAGAGGGAGTAGTCCACCCTCTGGACTATGGGTTTGTGGTGGCAACTTATGTATCTCTTCTCTCTTTGAGCTTCACTAATTAGTACCGTATGAGCTGCTGAACATGATTACGGTCATCTATGTAATTCTTATGGTGGATATTGTGGTATGAGATGATTTGTTATGCATTTACTGTTGTGTTGGAACTTTTATGACTTGTCATACTTTGATAGAATATTATTCTTTAAGAAGTATGATGTATGTGGGTACGGGATGGCCGATGTGGCACGGCATAGGTATTGAGTGACACAGTACCGCCCAACATCTTTTATCTGGGGTAAAAAGAAAGAGTATGATGTGGGAGTGACAACAACCATACTAGCCTTACGGGGTGACATAGCACACAAATGAGTATTTCTTTCAACTATGTGTTTTAGGATATATAGCCGTCATTAAAAGCTACCATTAAAACATGACAATTGTGTGTACTTTATCTATAACACGATATTCACTGTAGATGAGAGAGAGGATTAAGTGAACCCATGAACCCATGTCCATTGTTCCTATAAGATAAAACCTTTGTCTTGTCCTCTTGCATTGAAGAGGATTGGGACACTTTTACATTCTTGCTTGGTTACATTAAACTTCCATCCATCAAATCAACCACCTTGTTCTTTAAACCTGTTTAGTGCATAATAAACTAAAACTCGTGACACTTTAGTTGTAGGGAATAGATAACTTTTCCTTCTTGCTCCTGCGGATCGATACCTTACTTCCACATTGAGAGGTGCTATAGTGATCCCCTGCTCTTGGGGGTAATCAAGCGCACTGCCGGCCGACACAAGTTATCACCTCCATGGGAGGGACCGTTCATTGTGAGCAAGGCTCTGCACAATGATGCATACTATCTTATAGATGCGCAGGAACCGAGGAAAAATGTGATGTACAAATCCGGAGAGGAGACCAAACGACCCTGGAATGTAGCTCTACTCCGTCCCTTTTACTCTTAAGGGCGCAATGTATGTATCTCGGTTTCCTTTGAATAAAATGTCGGCACTCCGAAAAGAAACTCGGCGACTGCCTTGTCCGTATGCATGTGATTTATCTCTGTTTTATCTGTGTTGTTTATATGCCGGATGATTTTTTTACCTCGTTTCAAAGTTCAAGTAATGTATGCTATCTTGTTGTGATCTTGTGACTCGACTGACGAACGCCAAAATGGCAGTCAAGAGCAGAGGTTATGGAATGTGGTAAACATGAAAACGGACTCGGGGACTCGGTCCAAAAATGATTCGGTATATGTTGTTTACAAACCCTGTTTTTCTTTCCTTTTCTTTGTGTCGGATGACTCTAACCCTTACCTCAAAGTTTACAAGTACTGTATGCTATAATTTTGGTCTTGTGACTCGACTGTCGAACGCCAAAATGGTAGAAAAGAGCAAAGATACTAAGTATAGTAAACAAGAAAGTAAACTCGGGGACTTGGTGCAAAGTGATCTGGCATTAAGCCGTTCTCGTTGAAACTAGCAAAATAGAGTAGCACTGAGAAATACTTAAAAGTATTTTTACATCTGCACCCGGCATTCCGGGATTTAATGTTTCCGCTCATGATAAGTTTAGGCAGCTGTGTTGGAGGAGCTCGGATCAGCAGGAGCAGGGCGAGTTGCAGAAGCAATCTCGGTAGCAGGAGCAACCTCGGTCGTTGGATCGACTGCCGAAATGGCTGCCGGGTTACCGGCAGTGTCGGAGGCTAGTTCCGAGGAAATGTCGGCTGCTGTCTGCTTGGCAGTGTCGGCTGCAGCATCGGTAGCAGTATCGGGAGTGTCCACCACGATTTCCTCGTCTACCTCCTCTCCCTCGTCATCTTCCTCGTCGGAGTCATCTTCTTCGTCGTCGGAGTAAGCTGGCCCAGGAATGAAGTGTTGAGTTTGGGCATAGCTGGCCATGAAGGTATTGGGTTGCGCGTACAGTAAATTACAATTTTCACGTATTGCTACGCAACCCTTATTCCAGGATCTACTATCAAGATACATGCGAATACGAAGATCCGAAGATCTAGTTTAGTATACGTTACCAACACCGTAGATTGCGGAAGAACGTGTTGATGACGTAGTCGATGTAGCCGTACGCGGTCTCTTCTCAACCAAGCCTGGTAGAGAGATTCCGACGCCTTCTTCTCCTTTGCTTCACCACCTTGTTCAACAGCTGAAGGGTGCAACGTCTATGACGAGGAACCCCTCCGAGAGCTGGCACACGTACACTGGAAAGGTTCAGCAGGACTTCACCATCCAAGCTTGAAGTCTGCTGGTGTATATGAAGGTGGAGATCTCAACACATGAGAAGGAGAGAGAGAGAGATTAGATCTAGTCTAATCGGATAGGTCGCCTCTAATTAGAGGTCCCTCTAATCCAACTAGAAGAGATCTAAACTTGAGAGCTTGACGTGAGATTTCTCTCTTGTCTATTTGGTGTCTATTGTGTGCAATTACTTCTATCTAATTGTGTCTCCACAACTAGAGGGGTGGGGTTTATAAAGGAGCCCAAAGGGTAGGGAGACTTGGGCAAGGGGGAAAACCTTTCCTTGTCCAACTCAACTTGGACAAGGGGAAAGTTTCCCCTTGCCCAATTCGGCATGGGAGGGGAGTTGGAGTGGAACTCCAACTCCTCCCCTCCCTCCCCCTCTCCTTGTTCGGCCGGCCGGGTGGGGCCCGCCACTAGGTCCGAACCGGCCTAGGGCGGGTGGGGCCCACCGCCGTGCACCGACCTGGCGGGTGGGGCCCGTCCTAGGCCGGCCGCCGCCGTCGCCCCCTTGCCCCGCCGTGGGCCTTGCGGCCCACTAGGGTTCGGCCGGGGGGCGCCTCCCCCCCGATGGCGTCTTGGCCCACCACCACTTGGTGGTGTGGCTCTTTTAATATTTTCCCGTAATTATATTATCAATTAAATAAATGAATATTTAATTAACATATAATTAAATAATACTTTGTCATATTAATTCTTATTTGAATATTTCCTTTTACAGAATATTCACCGAATTAATTACCTATCATATGAAACTCCTTTCATATGATCCGGGACACCTAGTGTCCGCCGACAAAATACTCCGGACAAATATATCCTCCATATATAAACCTTCTCGGAATAAATCCGACCGTGATAGTAACTTCTATCACAAACTTTCTCTCAAACTTTCTCTCTTGACAAGGTATGTCATATCACGCAAGCACCATGTCGATCATACTGTCTCCATGTTCCAGACCAACCATATAACACAACTAACCAATCCTAGCTTAAGTGTGTCCACCCTACAGGTCCGATAACGGGTAGCTATAATTGGTTGGGTATCAACCAATCACCGGCCAGTGACAGTTCCAAGGACGTCCTGTGTGGCTGCTATCGTTATGTGAATAACTCTACTGTTGAACCTGTTGATTATCATATATTAATCCCATTACTCACGACACTGAACTTCACCCGAGATATAGATATGTGATGATACCATGAATCAATCAAGGATTGATTCACATCATCATTGTCTATCTCGTTACCGGTAAGTTCCATTTACTCGTTGCCGTATTATGATATCCCACACGGTGTAACTTCACCATGCATTGTCTGCAGAACATGGTGGATATGTATATAATACCGAGCGGGCCCTGGAAGTATCTCTCTTAACCTAGAGGAGTAATTTCCCATCTCAGAACATTAGGATACATACACACCTTTGAAGCACCCAGCAACTGCCTTTATGGTCAGCCTGTTACGGCCATGACAGTTGACAGTACCAAAGCAACTCCTCCAATATGCAAGACCCCAATAACCTCATGGTTACAAGGACATGTTATACAACAACCTTTCTGTGATAAAGCTAAGGACAAAAAGACTATTTAACGGAATCTCTTAGCATACCAACACTTGGGTGACCCAGCCATATTATAGTCCAATAATATGCCATCCTTGATGCTGACATAAACTCTATGTCCATGACTAGGAAAAGCCGCGTCATCTAGCATTAAGAATTAGTCCATAAAAGAACTAGGTTACTTTTTACGTATTCATATTCTCTACACGTGCAGGTGAGCTTTTCCCTAAATTACGCATTTAGAAATCACTGCAGTTATAGCATAGAGAATACGAATCAATAATGTATGAATCAGGTATACATATGTATAAATACATTGTCACATGTATAAATACATTGCCTTTTGGGCATATATCCAACAGAAGGAAGCTGCGTCCTTGCGGCTCTGGACCAGTTGTGGATCCGACTTCCATGGAGAGTTGGCACGCAGGGATTTCAACGCTTTAAGATCAACTGTTTTGTACCAAGAAAGCACGAATGTCAGAGCTTGGTCTGCGCCGGCACGAGCTGAGGAGGATCTCCACTCTCGGAGCCTTGTCTCGGCCATCTGCAGGTATTTGGATAACTCGGCAAGTGTCTTAGGAGTCTCAGACTCTGCCCATAGAGTCCGGTAAACCCAGATGCCAGCTTCAAGGAGGTCAGTACCCATGCACCTCAGAGGAGATATGCGAGCATTCAAAGCTGTCAGATGGTCCTCGATGTCCCATTCATCCGAAATTGGGCCTGACTCGACTCTTTTTGCTCGTGCCTTCCTGGTAATGTTTGCTGCAGCGGCTTTGGAGTGCTCGAAGAGTTCTGAAGATAGAAAATCTGTCACCGAGTTAAGTCGTATGCAGGCATATAGCTAATGCCGGTAGAAGCAAAGGAAATGAGAAAAAAGGATAAAGGAAACTTACTGTCCATCTAGCTGTTGAGTCGGTTGAGCTCGGCCAGCCAGGCATCACACTTAGCCTTGAGGGCGTTCAGTTCTTCCTGAGCCGAGCTAGCGCAGACCTCGGTCTGCTCAAGGAGCTCCTTATGCTTCAGGGCATCTTCTTTCCGCTACATCAGAGCTTGCTCCATCTCGGACTTTTCAGTCCGGACCCGCTCAAGCTCCTTCTGGAGCCGAGACACTTCAGCTTGTTCCTTCTGGAGCGCAGCATTATGCGTGATGTCCTTTTTCTTCAGCGCCTCCTCCAGCTGCTTGTAGGAGCGCTTGAGCTTGTTGTGGTCCAGGAGCAGCTTCTGGAACACCGTGGTCCGAGCATTGGTGCATTCCTGAAAAAAGGGAAAGTGTTAGTATGATTTTGGAAGATTCACGCCGAGTAAACTCGACATGAATCTCGGGGCCTGAATGTCGGAATTTTCGAAGATTCACGCCGGGCTGGATGTCGGAATTTTTGAAGTTGGCTGGGTATGGAAATGTTATGAAGATTCGCGTCGAGTAATCTTTACTCGGGCGAGCGTCAGTCAGTCGACCCGAATCTCGGGGACTGGGGATTATATATGTCTATTATCTATTATAAAAAGGAAATAAGGTTATGCCGAGGAAAGTTCACCTCTGCAATTTGGCTGGCTCGAAGGGTTGCAACCTGTAGATTATGCAAGGACTGCGCAAGCATGCTTGGGCCAGCTGGATGCTGGTTCGCCGGGTTATGGGAGGAAACCTCGCTGGTGTCGGCGGCATTCTAGTCCATGTTGTATCGCTCCGCCGAGCCCAAGCTGTTACCACTCTGAGTTCGCAGCCACGGAATCTCCCAGCTGCCGGTGAAGACTCGGGAGATGGATGCAGTGAGAGCTTGGTGGCTCGAAGTTGTGGTCGGAGTCAGCACCACTTGTCTCTCCGGGTTGGCAGGCTTTTTCCCGGTGGCCGGTTGACTCTGTGTCGGCTTGGGCGGTGGAGTGAGTTTCCGGGTTGCCAGCGCGGAGGACTTCGGTGGTGGCGGCGGCTGCTGCTGTGGCTGCTGCTGTTGCTGTGGGGGTTGTTGTTGCTGCTGCTGTTGCTGTTGTTGCTGCGGTGGTTGTTGCTGCTGCTGTTGTTGTTGCTGTTGCTGCTGTTGTTGTGGTTGTAGTGGTGGCTGCTGATCCGGCACTACCGGGGTTTCGGCCCGCTCCGTCTCGGAGTCCATAGTGTGGGCGCCGGAATCAGCCTCTCGGTCAAGGGCCGAGATTTCTGGAGTGCTTTGGCCTCCTCCAAGTGCGGCACCAGAAGCCGGCGGCGGTGTGCTGGCCGGAGTTGAATGTCCCGGGGAAGGGCTTGCCCTGGCTGGGCTAGCAGCTCCAGTCCCGGTTGACCGAGATACAGCGGGTGGCGTAATAGGTGAGCGCATCGAAGATGTGCTCTGGTTGACTTCAAGGGCAGCGCTGCATCAAGGTAGGGAAAAGTATTACCTTGGAGAAATTTTATCTAGGTTAAAAGGAGAAAGGGAGGCAAGCGTATTTCGTTAAAGGATATCTTACCCTTCTGTGGTCGGCGGCAGCTTCTTGCCCCGGGACTTGTATCCTGGTTTCTTCTGCTACTTTGGCTTCTTCGCGGCAGGGGCCGAGGGGCCTAAGATCCCGGTATCCGAGGTACTGGTCCCTGCGCGTTTCCAAGATACGCCTCGGGTGCCCGTGGTAGCTGGTGCCGACGGTATTGCGTAAGCATAGGAGATGGGAGGAGCATCAATTGGCTCTAAAATTTGGCAATCATCGTCATCATCATCTGACCAATCTCGGATTGAGGCTCGGGCTTGAGGCTTACCCGAGGCAGGGGCGCAAGCATCTGGAATCGGCATATGGTCCTCGTCGTCCGGGTCTTCAACCTCGGTGACGTCCGGGACAGCTCGATCTTGGCCCCATTTCTCGGAGGGGTTCTCTCCATCCTCAACCTTTTACCGAGTGAATTTATGCAAAGCAGACAAAATAAAACCGGGTTATTCTAGGAGCAAAACATGGTGCTGGCATAAGAGTTATCTCGGCATGCAAAATATGTCGGTTTGGATTGCAGGTTACTTACTTGCTCCGGAAGATGATCCCTGTCATGGGGTTCTTTACCCCATTCCCATTCCTCGGTCATCTTTGTCCTGGCGATGGCCTTGACGCGTCTCCGGAGCTCGGGCTTGCTCAGCACGTGGGTGCTGATCCGGGTAGGGTCGTATTGGCCACTCATATGGCAGATCTTATGAACTCGGCTCTGGAGATCATCGGCCGTCAGGCCATCCTTCAGGAACTGAGTGACGACCTTGTGAATCTGGTTGATCTCGAGGCTTGTTTCTTTTGGGTCGAGAGACCAGTTAAGCTGCTCCGTGGGGGCACCGAGACTGAATGCCCGTAGGTTGAGGAGGTCGACGTGCTTTGGGCTCTTCACGTAGAAGAACGTGCGTTGCCACTTCCGGCATGATTCCAGGCCTTGGATCCGGGGAAATATGGAGAGTTTCCGGGGTATAATGGTGGCAGCTCCGCATGGGGTCATCTCCTTGGGGAAGCTCTTGTTCTCCGGATCCGGAACGCTCTGCTTCCGAAGCTGGAAGTACTTGGCCCAAAGGTCGACGGTGGGCCAGAGACCGAGGTATCCCTTGGAGAAAGAAACATATGCAGAGAGTGCGGTGATGGCGTTGGCCGGGAGATGATGAGGTTGAAGGCCAAACCGGTTTAGGAAGGCCCGGAAGAATTTGCTCGCCGGGAGGCCAAACCCGCGCTCGAAGTGCGCGACGAAGACCACACGTTCGTCGGATTCCAGATCCGGCTCGACCTCATCGCCAGGGGCCCGGCATATCACCCCTTCTGGGATACGCCGAGTCCGGATCAACCAATCAATCTCGGATTGGGAGACATCCGAGCCCTCCCATCCGGCGCGTGCTCCTGATAATCCCCAAGAGCAAGGAATCACTATAGCACCTCTCAATGTGGAAGTAAGGTATCGATCCGTAGGAGCAAGAAGGAAAAGTTATCTATTCCCTACAACTAAAGTGTCACAAGTTTTAGTTGATTATTCACTAAACAAGTTTAAAGAACAAGGTGGTTGATTTGATGGATGGAAGTTTAATGTAACCAAGCAAGAATGTAAAAGTGTCCCAATCCTCTTCAATGCAAGAGGACAAGACAAAGGTTTTCTCTTATAGGAACAATGGACATGGGTTCATGGGTTCACTTAATCCTCTCTCCCTCATCTACGGTGATTATCGTGTTATAGATAAAGTATACACAATTGTCATGTTTTAATGGTAGCTTTTAATGACGGCTATATGTCCTAAAACACATAGTTGAAAGAAATACTCATTTGTGTGCTATGTCACCCCCGTAAGGCTAGCATGGTTGTTGTCACTCCCATATCATACTCTTTTTTTTTACCCCCAGATAAAGGATGTTGGGCGGTACTGTGTCACTCAATACCTATGCCGTGTCACATCGGCCATCCCGTACCCACATACATAATACTTCTAAAGAACAATATTCTATCAAAGTATAACAAGTCATAAAAGTTCCAACACAACAGTAAATGCATAACTAATCATCTCATACCACAATATCCACCATAAGAATTATATAGATGACCGTAATCATGTTCAGCAGCTCATACGGTACTAATTAGTGAAGCCCAAAGAGAGGAGAGATACATAAGTTACCACCACAAACCCATAGTCCAGAGGGTGGACTACTCCCCCTTCATCATGGAGACGGTGGAGAAGTCGTTGGAGAAGGTGGAGACCACCGGCAGCGCCCCGCCGGAGTTTTCCCCCTCCAATCTGCAGCTCCAGATCTTCGTTTTCGTGTTTCTGTGATATGGCGGCGCTCGTTTTCGAGAACGCCGTGGGACTTCTTTTATAGGCGTTTTATAGGCGTTTTTAGGTCAAGACGAAGGCGGTGGAGAAAAGATCGACGGCTGCGGAGCTCCGAGGGCCAGGATGGTGGGCCCAACGCGGCCAGGTACAGGGGCTGCGTGGGCCACCCCCTTTTGGCCTTCCAGGCTCCGTTTGCTTGATTCCTTCGCTCCTACGTCTTCTTCCTTCCAAAATAATGACCTCCGTATTTTTCCATATTTGTCTGACGACGTTTGGGTCCCTGAAACATAAAAGGAAAAAATAGGGTTTTCTGCCTGCGCAGGATTAATTCCATAAAAATAGGAAACAATTATTTTATTTCCTAAAATCATTAAATAACAGTGGTATAACCCTTATATGATGCAAATATGATTGGAATATGAGTGATAAGTGCAAAGTTCATGTATGCATTTTACATGCATCAACATCCCCAAGCTTAACCAATACTCGTCCTCGAGTATGAAGGTGATAAAACTAACATGGGCTTTGCAATATAGCACTAACAATGGATATCAAAGATGATTGCTACTTCTACATAGAGTCAAATGATTCATTCTTCAAAGGAGTAGCAATATGCAAAATTGTTTATGAAGTGATATCAAGTATTCAATGCAAGGATGTTCAATGATAGTTCACAAAGTGTAACATAGAAGATAGTAATATGGACCACATGTATGCATAATGATAAGTAAGAACATCCTACATTGGTCATAGAGTGTAGATGAAAATCTGAATATAAAAGGTGGACACTTTGGAAAGATGTATATGTGAGTAGAGGTAAAGCATGCATAAGTTTCATCTAACTTCCAAACTCTTCTACTTAAGTTAATGATTGCAATGTGGAATTCTTGGTGTCAAGCTCTCATTACCCCTATCATAGCATCTTGAATGGTTAAAGTTTAATGTGAAAGCAAATATGAGTAGTGTGCTTGATAAAGTAAGAGAAAATTCCTTGTATGACACTCTCTTAAATGTGTGTTCCTTATTTGACACTGAAAAAATATTTCTTCCCTACGTGACCTCTTCTTAAAATTTCTTTCCTTCCATGACACTGCCGTCCATTCTGTCATATTGTTCCGTTAAAAAAAATTCGGGTGGTCAAAAATACCCATCCGTCTCTAACCCATCGAACCAGCAACACGATAAAAATCCTGACACTCCCGTCGCATGGGCTGCTGCATCAGCAAGAAGCGCAGCGAGCCGCCGGGCGCGGCCGGGGAAGCCCACCGGCGGAAGGTCGTCGAGGCCCGTGACCTGCCGCCGCCAGAGGAGGAGAAGGTCAAGGAGATGCTGTCGGAGAAGCCCAATAATGCGAAGGACGGCCTCGCCAGGGCGAAGGATGGTGGCGCCGGCAGGGTCCACAGGGCGGCGCGGCCTGCGCGTTCCCTCGAGGAGAAGTCGGAGGCGGCGTCCGAGTCGTCGGCCGCCACCACGGTGGCCGGGCCCGAGCGGTCCCCGTCGAAACCGCCCAGGTCTGGCAGCGGCAGCGGCAGGCTGGGAGCCACGCCCGGCGAGCCCAGGAGCGCTAGGCGGGACCGCCCCGTCGCCGGTCCTGGCGGGCGCGCCTCTCCCTCGCCGCCGCCTCCGCGGCGCGATGCTGGTCGGAGGTCGCCGTCGCCGGCCGCAAAGCGGTCCCAGGACCAGCGCCGCGCCGCGGAAGCCGCCTGTGCCCGCGAGGCCGTGTGGGGATTTTTGGTCAAGGAGAATCGATTGGAGGCTAGATTGGAAGAGGAATCAGTGAGGAATCAGAGGAGGAATGATCGGCATTTCGCCAGACGCGGCAGCAAGGCCGTGCGCAAGCAAGCAGGTTGATTTGACATGGTTCCATGCTACTAGCAAAAGGTATTTTGGAGAAAAAAAAAGCAAAAGCTGATGGATGCGGAGTGGAGCTGGCTGTAGGGCGCTTGGAGGAGAAAGAAACGTGCGGACGGGGACGACGAGGTGGCCCTCTACCTGCTGCTCCGCCGCGCCGTTGCGAGGTTCGGCGCCACCACTCCTCGGCCACCCATGGGCTGCCTCGCCTTCGACCCGCCGCCACCTGGGTCCTGGGGCATACGCGCTCCGCGTCCTCCTGCGCTAGGCTCGTCGCCTGCTTCCGCCGCCACCCGGCCGCAACAGATCTTGCTACACGACATGTTGTACTTGCTACACGATCTGTCCAATCTTTTAATTTTCTAAATCCATATTAGAGAACAAATTTGTGAGAGATATGGCGTCCAAATCCAGTCATTTTGCTGATTTTTTTACATATATATTATTACTTTGTATTTTTTTTGTCAAATTATACATCAGGGGTAAAAATGTCTTTGCACGCCTCTCTTTAACACCGTTAGTGAAGAATTTGTACTAGAGTGTCACCAAAGGAAAGAAAAATTGGACAGAGGTCATGTAGGGAAGAAAAAATTCGTGAGTGTCAAATAAGGAAGAACATTTTAAGGGAGTGTCACACAAGGAATTCTCTCATAAAGTAAAGGTTAGGTGTCTCATGCCCCTTGAATACAAGTACTGAAAGGGCATGGCGTCCCCATGTGTGGTTTTGGTAATTAATGACAATCCCTATGGACTAATGGTTGCATTGAGTTATACTTGTAGTGTTTGTCCATAGACCATGCTTGAACTCCATATGTTGGATTCAAGGTTGATGCCTTGAATATATTGATATAATGAAGTATTTGGCATCAAGATCATCGAGGTGTATGGATATATACTTGATATGATCAAGAAGAAGAGTATGTGATGACCAAGTTGTTATTCGAGGAGTTATCCGATGTTTGGTCATATGTGAGTTGAGCATATTGCAATTATGTCTTGAAGAAAAGGATTAGTGATCATTCATGGTTTTCTTCAAGACATCGTCTATTGAAAAGAGAAGAAAAGATACAAGGTTGATCAAGATATTGATCAACTCACAAAGCTAAAAGATGTACCAAGTGGGATCATGTATCTCTTGGTATGGTAAGCAATTGTCCATATAGCTTTGTGAACTAACCCATGATATGTGTGTGGCATTTATATGTATGGTTAGGTATCTTTCTATGGGCTAGCATCAAATGAAGATTTCATATAGCCCATGAAGGATGACGTCAAGTGGTGATCGTCATCAAGCTTGAGTTGTGCAAGTTCAAGAGAAGTATCTCGAAGATATTGTATGTTTGAAGCTTGCCACCCATTTGGAGATAATGGTCAAGTGAAGATGTGCCGATGAGAGGCTCTCCCATAGTGGAGTATGGGGAGAAATATGTGGATCTTCACCAAGCGAAGCGCAATCAAGAAAGGTGGTCCACTTGAGAAGATCAAGATCGTCATCATCTAGTCAAGTGGAATGCACAAGGCAAAGGTATGATCTTGATAGGGTTTCTATTTTACCGGTCTCATGTTGTTAGTCGGGAGACCGGGTTATAGGATAGATACCGTACTACCAAGAGGGCTCTCGACTAAAGCTTAAGCGTATCAGTTGGAGAGAGCTCAAACCTTTGCATACTTGGCATCATCATCTTTCTTGGTTCTTATATGGCTTTTCTCCTTGTTGGGTTTTGGTGCTTGTTGTGATCCTCATGACAAGCCCAAGTTCTTCGAAAATGTTTTTGTTTGGAAAACTTCTTTGTTCTCGGCGTTGAAAATATTACCGGTCCACTTTCGAGTTAGGGTCCACACCTCCCCATGTGTGGTATCCCCTCTATATTTGTCCACCTTTTGTAGGAAAGCACTCGTCGTTATCTTTCCAACGAAGTTGGTTTCATCTCATTTGGAGTTTTCTCGCAAAAGTTATTGCCGTTTTCATATCGGTGTTTTTGAAGTTGCAGGTTTTTAAGCTCTGGCCGGAAGTTCCGGTTGGGCCGGAAGTTCCGGCCTCAGGGGCGGAAGTTCCGGTCAAAACTTCCGGCCGACATTTTTCGCCGTTTTTGTGTTCTGTTCTCGACCGGAAGAAGTGCCGGAAGAAGTGCCGAAAGTTCCGGCTGGCCGGAAGTTTCGGCCCAACCGGAAGTTCCGGCCCAAGTGATTCTGCGCGAAAAGAGTTGCAACGGGCAGATTTTCTGGGAGGGGTATAAATACCCCTCCACCTACCTCCAGCCAGCCAGCTCTGCCCAGCACGTTTTGCTTTCTCTCTCCTTCATTGTTGCAAGCTCATTTCTTTGCTATCTCCCAATCCCTCCACCCAAACTCTTTGATATTTGGAGGATTGAGGAGAATACCTAGATCTATTGTTCAACCAATCCATCTCTTCTCTAAGTGAGGGGAAGCCTTTGGATCTAGATCTTGGAGTTCCATTTGTTGAGTTCTTCCTTGTTCTTCCTCTCTTCTCCCCCCACAAGCATTAGTTGATTTTGGTGGGATTTGAGAGTGTAGGATTTTGAGCACTTCTTGTGTTCTTGCCCATTGCATCGGTTGCATCGGTTTGAGTTCTCCACGGTGATACGTGGAAATCGAAGTTGAGAAGCTTGTTATTCTTGGGTACTTGGGGTGCCCTAGAGCTTGTCCTCTTGGGTACTTGGAGTGCCCTAGATGGTCCTAGTTGATCTCGGAGTTTTGGTGGCTCGCGGGATTGTTGGGAGCCTCCAATTAAGTTGTGGAGACGCGCCCCAACCTTGTGATTCTTGTGGCTTTGGGAGCCACGGAATTCGGTGAGAGCCTCCAATTAAGTTGTGGAGTGTGCCTCATCCTTGTACGGGTTCAGTGACCACCCTTGAGTGTCCCATAGTGGTTCGTGGCACTCCGCATTGGTGGAGGCACGAAGGAGATTACGGTGCCATTTGACGGCTATTCGGGGATCACTTTGTGACTCCGCACCGCTCCAACGGAGACGTAGCTTCCATTGGGAAGTGAACTTCGGGATAAATCATCGTCTCCAAGTGCTTCGGTATTTCTCTACTCGAGCTTCTTACTTATGCTATTTACTGTGTGATAGCCATCGAGCTTGAAGTAATATATCTTGCTATCAAATAGTTGCTTATATTGTTTAGCATAAGTTGTTGGTGCACATAGGTAAACCTAGCTTATTTTGGTTTTGTGCTTGATAAATTAAACACTAGTTTTATTCCGCATTTATTCAAGCCTAAACCATAAAGAATTTTAAATCGCCTATTCACCCCCCCCCCCCTCTAGGCGACATCCGTGTCCTTTCAATTGGTATCAGAGCGGGTTCTCTCCTTATTAGGCTTCACCGCCTAGAGAGTAAAGATGTCGTCTAGCGGACTAGTGCACAATGCTTCTTTTATATTAGATGGCACAAATTATGATATTTGGAAAATTCGCATTCTTGATATTATTCGGGTCATTGACCCATACATAGAGCGAATTCTAGATAGGGGTTAGTCTCCTCCAAGGAATCCCAAAAGATTATCTTTATTGGATGAGAATAATTCCTATCTAGATGCTCAAGCTTCTAATGTGATTTTCAATGCTTTGAGCGATGTAGTTATTATGTCGGTCTCTCCTTTTCGGAATGCTCATGAGCATTGGACCAAGCTTCAAGATAAATATGATGTGTCCAAGAATTGTGGAGATGATTGTTGTCCCTCCACTTCCGGCCGTGATGAGTCCTCAACTTCACCTACATGTGGCAAGCCACAAAGTAATGCAATGGTGAGTAGTGATAGATATTACAATAATGATAGTGAGCTTATTATTGATGATACTTCACCTCTATCCTATTGCAATGATTTATCTTTGGACTTAAACGCATCTAGCACCAAAAATGATATACATGCTTGTGTTGATAGTCCTTGCATATCATGTACAAATAGCTTGATTAATCCTCGTGATGATATGCTCTCTACATCTTGTTGCCATAATAAAAGTGCTTCTATTTCCTCTAGTATTTGTTTGGCTAACCATGTAGAAGAAACCGAACACTCAATGGAACAAGACATGGACTTAAATGGTGCTTCAAGCAATTCTTCATCGTCATCATCATGTACTCACTTTTGCCTTATGGCTAAAGCTTCCAAGGTATCTCCTACCTTGGATTCCAATATATCCCATGAAGATAGTGATGATGATTGTGATGATAATATGTCTTCCTTAAATCGGAAAGGTCAAATTGTCTTTCATGCTCTAAGTAAAAATAAGAATGCTTGTTCTAACTTTATAGAAATCTTGACTATTGCTATCGAGAGCAAGAAACTCTTTGATGAGCATGAAGACATGATTGAGAAAATGCAAAGCCGTGAATATAAGTATGCGGATGAGATCGCCGATCTCAAGGAAGCTCTTGAAGAAGAACAATCCACCAAGGAGACTCTTGAGGAAACTTTTGCTCTTGAACTTTCTAGAGTAACGGAATCCCATGATAGATCTCTTAAAGTGGCAAATGACTTCAAATTATCAAATGGTAAGCTTATAGATGCACATGCCAAACTCCTTGAGGATTTTGAGCACCTAGATAATGGCTCTAGGGTCATCAAGGGTGAGCTCATCAAACTCACCGAGTCTCATGCGCAACTTAAAGCTTCTCAAGTTACTTTCTCCTATTGTCATAAATAATGATGCTTGTGCTACTAACTCTATCTCTTGTGAAGCATCCATATTAACGGAGAATGTTGAGCTAAGGGCTCAACTTGCATTGCTTTCTAGCAATTATGGGAAATTGGAAGAAAGACATGAAAAGCTTTTGAGCTCTCATGAGGATCTTGTAGTCTCCCATGATAAGCTAAAGTTAGCTCATGAGGCTATTATGTCTAAGGTAACATCATGTGAACCTCATGTGGACAATGGCACAACCTCTACTCAAAATACTTTATTGTCATGTGCTAGTCCTAGTAATTTATCCACTCAAACTATCAATAAATCTTGTGATGAATTACTTTCCATGCCTTGTTGCTCTAACAATGAAGCATCTACCTCCTCTAGTGTTTGTGTTGATACTAACCATGTAGAGGAATTAAAAGAGATCAAGGCCCAAGTCACTTCTTTGAAGAAAGACTTGGAAAAGCGTCATGATGGGAAGCCCACACTTGACAACATGTTGAGTGTGCAAAGACGCCCCAATGACAAGAGTGGACTTGGATTCAACTCAAATAGTAAGATCAAGTCCAAGTATAGCATGTTGCTAGTGTTTGTATGTGTTGTGCTCTCTACTTACTTATCTTGAGAAATCAAGCATGTGTATGTTGGTTTGCACACCATGTATGTGTGTGTTTGTGTTGAGCCATTTGTATCAACTTGCTTATATCTTAATTGGCTCTTTTTGAGAGATTTTTGGACTATTCCATTTTGGGGGAGTGATATGCTTGCGCACTTCACAATCCTAAAAATATGTATACATGAGTTCTACCACTTAGAGTTGATATATCAATCTTATCTAGTTTCTATGTGGTATGCACTACAACAAAAGAGTCATGTAGGGACGTTGTTCATGAGACGATTTTATTTTCGTCCCAACATGCCTTGTCGGCCGTGTATTGAGACGTTTGTTGAGACGCAACGTAGGTCGTCGTTATCTTGGCTTTGCGCATATGTAAAAACTAACTCCCAAGCCCCCCATCACCCACATTTACCTTTATTTTCCCAACCGTGTGTAAAACCTAGGGCCGCCACAGTAGGCTTATCCGATCGCAGCGCACTTCTCCAGGTAAAACCTAGGGCAGCCGCCACAGCGGATCCTGATCCGATCGCACTGCCCTTGTCCAGTAAACTCTTTGGAAGCTCTAATTCTTTGTCTGCCATGACCCAGGCGGCGACATATGATTCCGTGGATCCATCAACGTGGAATCCGGTGAGTTCATTGCTACTCGATTAAGTACTAATTCCTTGACGCTGAAGTGCTGGACTCGATCAATTGTTCCCCACGTTCCCGCTGGACGCTCTTCCTTCTAAGATCTTTGAATCATTTCTTTATATTGTGCAGATTAGTGTTCGTTGGTGGACTCGATCAATTTCCCGCTGGACGCTCTTCCCGCTGGACTCGATCAATTTCTTTATTGGCGAATTATGTTTATCGCACATAGATTCGAATTCTGTACTAAAACTGATACTCGGTGTTTTGATTTTTCTACAAACAGGATCAGTATAACACCCCAGGTTTCAGAACCACCTGGCGGTGCTACCACACATCTAAAGTTACAACCATTTTAGAAAACTCTAAAATTGGACAACATTTCCTTTGTTTATCCGGTCATCCACGACAGGCATTTTATAAATATACAACGAATAACATGAAAACAAACAAGGGCGAAATTATCATACACACTCCGCTAGCATTCATATGGAATAAAGTCTGAGCGACCAAAGGCTCACACAAAGTATTTCCAAAAGACACGGGTGGATAGGAAGCCAACAAGCTCAACTACTAGGATACTAGCATAATGGTTCACTAAGCATTGTCTAGAAATAAATATGTGATCAAGTGATGTGGTAGGCCCGTCTCCCATGCAAATGCCATTTACTTATTACCTGAAAACCAAATGAAAAGCAAGGGTGAGTATGAAATACTCAGCAAGTACAATTGGAGCCATACGAACAATTAAGCATGGAACAATATAATGACAACATCACTGTCAAATGGAAGTCTGAAACTGAATATCTGAACATGTCGCCCGGACTAGCCCACGAGCTGACAGTTCTCACCGAACTCTATCGGAGTAGCCACTCGGGACAGTTTCTCACCGGACCGTGAAGAAAGAATAGCCATCGGACTAGCTCACAAGCTCACAGTTCTCACCGAACTCTATCGGAGTAGCCGCTTGTGAACAGTTTCTCACCGAGTTAGCTAGGAAATTAAGAAAGTGAACTATTTCTGAACATGGATGAAGAAACCGAATCGAAAGAACTGAATAAAGTACAGAGCGAACCATTTGAACAAGACATCTCAATCAATGACAACAATCAGTCAAACCGTCACACAATGGATGAACATAGAGAACAAGGGTTCATCATGCACTTGCCTTAACCTCGACGTTCTACGGAAGTATTATTATCGGCACCGGAAATCCTCACACCTGTTGATGAAATCACTCTCAGAAATTCTATACCACGATAAGTAGCAGCAGTACGATTAAATCACATGCACTTGTCGTTCTACTATGAGTTAACTATCTGAGCGAGAGCACATAATTTTATTCAACTGAATTTACTTAGTGTACCCGCCAATCAATACTACTGCTAACCACTATGCCAGCTAGAAGGCTGATACGCAAGTGCATATTCCCTAGCTGAGAAAACCATCGGATGCCATGATGTACAAAACTATCAGAATTATTTAGAGACAAAAGTAATCAGATCTTGCTCATCTCAGTTTGTACACAGATTGGGGAAACGAGCCCAGCAGGAATGATGGATCTACACGTATGTGATGCACAGCAGATTTACTTGATTTAAATATTAGCCTCACAAGATAAGCTGATAGATCTAGCCATACCAAAGATTTCTAGACTGAAATGACGTACACAGGTGGAATCATACCCAGATCGACTCAAATAGCTCGCTGGGAAGAAAATGAACGAATAAACTGCAAGACCAGTTAAGAGGAATCGAACCAATCCAACAAGGAGCAGCGTCTCCAGCGATGGACTTGCTTCAGGACAGCAGGGCGGCACTCCGGCAAGGCTTCGGCCGGCTGCCAACGAATACACGCGAACTGGATGTCGCGGCGGCGTTGGCGGCGGATGAACTAGGTCAGGGGCATCCGGTGGGGAATAGAGAGCCGGCTGGGCTGGGCTGGGCTGGGCTGGGTATATATATTTATTTTTCTTTTCTTACAGGTACAGTTTGGACTTAGACGCTAAGGGAAAATTTAGTAGTTGTCGGCACTCGGAACTGAACAATCCTATAGTCGTTTACAATCAGCTCCATGAGACGAACTCAACTACGGTCTCAGATGTTCCATGCGACCAACGTTTAAAAAGTCAATCTTGGTCAAATATCTTCCATCTGTGTCAAAAATATATACTTTACAAATACGGGGTATTACAATCAGGTTTTGCTGGACTCATCTAGTACTTATGTGTACGTGTGTTCTATCGGTTGGAACTCTAGGATATTATTTGCAGACGGTATTTACTCTCAGATCATAAGCATATTTAGTTGTGGTAAAAAATTAATACTTTACCGGTTGATTTTTGCTCGTGCAGTTGTCCCTTTTCAGGAAACCTGTGCGTAGATTTTCCAGGCAGAGAATATGATGGAGCAAGACGTCTCGTCTCGAGAAGCAATGAATTGGATAGCAGATTATATCGAGGACTAATAGATTAATTCCCGTCAGCTATCAAATTACATATGAGCATTCTATGAATTATTCAATCGTGTATGTAATTTTTTTGTAAGATGTACATTTCTCTTGTAAAGTAGCCACTAAATTATATGATAGAAAAATTTCTGCAATGCAATGTGTTTTTGTAATGCATTTTTAATGAATGGAAATGAATTTTGTCGTATGATGTGCTCCGGTTCTACTTGATTGCACAGACTGTAAGAATAAGTAATATTTATTAAAGATCAATTCAAGGACGCAATAAAAACGGACTCATTTAGAGACGTTGTGTTGTACATCTATAAAGCGCCTCCATTAGCGTAAAGAAGCTTTTGAAATCGTCTCATTTTAATTTAGAGATGTTTACAAAGCGTCTTTATGATATTTGAGACGGTGCATAAGAAGACGTTCCTACGACGCTTTACAGTAGCGTCTTCACATGTGGGTAGATATGAAATTTAGCGTCTTTAGCCTATAATCAGATGTCTCTACATGAACTTTTTGTTGTAGTGATGTCATACTCATGAGAAATTTAAATTCTATAATGTCCATTAATTATCTCTAGTTGGTTTTTATTTGCCTCTTGTGGAGAATAAAGGGATTATTACATTATGGGGGAGTAATAAGCTATGTGCATCTTACAAACCTAGACAATGTGAACAATTGAGATATTGTCACCTAGAATTGATATTGTTAATTATCATATTCCTATGTGGCATGTTTCTCAAACAAGTTCCCATTTGCTTGAATGTTTTTTTCTTACTAACACTTTGGATCTTGTTTGTGATGAATGTTCTTGGTAAGGTTTTCCTCTAATATGTTCTCATATATCTCTTTGGTAAACCAATTGCTTCAAAGCACTCTTTGTAGTTGCTTTGCATAATCGCGTGAATATTTGAAGCTATCAAGAACATTTATCTACATAAGCATCACACTTAAATCTTATCCTTCAGAATGTGCTTATTGGTTGTGAAGATGATCTTGAATATCAATCCAATACACCACTAAGAAATTTCTACATATACTCCTTTTCCATGACAATTGATTGTCATAATTGTGGTGAATTTTGTAGATCATATTTATATTGGCTCTTGACTTTATTGCCTTATTTCTTGCCAAAATTAATGTGTTTTAACTCCCGTTGTATTCCTTGCCTCTTGTGGATCATTTTACTTTACTCAAACTTTCCTAGTGTTTTATTTGGTGTAGGAGAGGCATTGATCCCATCATTGTGCACCTTGCATTCAAAGTCTACTTATAGATAATGCACTATTCTTGGGTGAGCTATCCTATATTGAATACAAACTTATATTTTCATTAATATTGTATCTTATTTATATTCTATTTGTATTTGATCCTTTCCTTTGGTCTTTGATCCCGATGACATGTCTCATGTAAGACAAACCTTTTCGGCTTGGTACTTTGTGCCATCATGAAAAGTGTAGAGGGTGTGGTTTAGTTGTTGGAACCCCACTCTTTCTTTTTGAGAGTTTGTCCCAATTGGCATCTCTCTTTGGGAGTGGGTTATATCATTCGTTGATTAACATCTCTCTCTCAATTTGTATCTTATTTTCATTTTGATATCCTTGTCCAATTGATATCTTTTCGATCATGTGTTGGTTTGGTTTTAGTTTCAATTGGCTTCTCTAAATCAATTTTTGATTTGGATCTTTGATATAATTTGGACCATCTTTGATTTCTTGATATTTGTCCAAATTATATCTCATTTTGGTTATTAAAGTTAATAAGCATGCATACGTACTACATGTTTATTTTATGGCATGCTTTCTTTCTTTGTGCCAATATATAGGTGAAACTCCTCGAAATCCTAAATTTGTTAAGATGTGCATGGAATCCAATTTCATATCTATATGCACATATTTTTTGAGGAGTTCCTTCTATGTATTGTAGTTTGACTAACTACTTGGACCCAATTAGTTTGGGAACAATTTTACTTGAATATGTTTTAGGTACATGGAGATGCATTGGATGCTTGTCTCATTTATAATGAAGGTACCTCACTACATGCTTATTGGAGTCAAGCGAGGATGGTTGATGAAATTTTATCTACTACATCAACCCAATGTCATCTCGGTAACAAGTATTCACCCTCATGCATACTTTTCTAACATCCAACCTTGTGTAGGTTGCATCATGGCATGAAACTTATTTATACCTTTATTGTGTTTCTTGCAAAAGTTTAGAGAGACTTTATTGATGAATTTGCAAATCCTATTCGATTCTTATGATACTTGTTGCTTTATCAATGCGTCCCATCTATCTCTTTTCTCTTAGTGATATTTGTGATGCATTTGTTGTGGTTGAATTTGAAGTTCATTATTATACAATATGAGAATATTGAGCTATGGGCTATGATCCTAAACAAACATCATATGTGTATATGTTATGACTTCCCTTTGGATATCGTGTTTCTTTTCCTTAGTAACTACTTTTATGTGTACATGTTTCTTTGTGGATATATATCTCATGATTGTTGTACACTTAGAAACTTATATACACGAGGGAAATTACATCTTTACTCGATATCCTAATTCTTCGGTGTCACCTCTTTTACTCCGCTTTTGACTCGTTGGCGTGACTCCGAAAAGAATTTGATTTATGAGTGCATATCCTATTTTATCTTGTGAATTCATTTGGTTTTGTGTTTTAGAGGATACCGGAGGAGTGAGGATTCCGTGTTTGTACACCTTGTATTCAAATACAATAATTTTAAATTGTGTACAAATATTGGGGAGCTCCTCTACTTCCTTTAAAACACTCTTTTGCTCGAACCATAATATCTTGTGTTTATTTGGTTAGTTGGATCTTTTTGATTGCTTACTTTTTATTTGGAGAATTGTAAAAAGTTTTCCATATCGTTCTGTTGCAATCTTTGGATCCTCAATATAGTTTGTGCTCTCTCCAACTATTCGTCATTGGATATGTGTATTTGATTTCACTCATATTTTGAGAAATGCACACGTTATGGGGGAGCTCATACTATATTGACCTTCTAAGAATTTTTTTCGCCCATTTTGGAAATGGATGCCAATGGGGGAGAAGTTTTATAGGGTTTAAGGGAATTTGGTGTTATGCTTTTGTTTTGTTCATAAGCATTTACCTTTCATGCTTTGTTCATAAGCATTTACCTTTCATGCTCATGCATCCATGCTTGTTGATTTGCATGGTTGCTTAATTCATTATATAAACCTTTGTAAAAAGAGATTGTCATCAATTACCAAAATGGGGGAGATTGAAAGGGCATGGCGTCCCCATGTGTTGTTTTGGTAATTAATGACAATCCCTATGGACTAATGGTTGCATTGAGTTATACTTGTAGTGTTTGTCCATAGACCATGCTTGAACTCCATATGTTGGATTCAAGGTTGATGCCTTGAATATATTGATATAATGAAGTATTTGGCATCAAGATCATCGAGGTGTATGGATATATACTTGATATGATCAAGAAGAAGAGTATGTGATGACCAAGTTGTTATTCGAGGAGTTATCCGATGTTTGGTCATATGTGAGTTGAGCATATTGCAATTATGTCTTGAAGAAAAGGATTAGTGATCATTCATGGTTTTCTTCAAGACATCGTCTATTGAAAAGAGAAGAAAAGATACAAGGTTGATCAAGATATTGATCAACTCACAAAGCTAAAAGATGTACCAAGTGGGATCATGTATCTCTTGGTATGGTAAGCAATTGTCCATATAGCTTTGTGAACTAACCCATGATATGTGTGTGGCATTTATATGTATGGTTAGGTATCTTTCTATGGGCTAGCATCAAATGAAGATTTCATATAGCCCATGAAGGATGACGTCAAGTGGTGATCGTCATCAAGCTTGAGTTGTGCAAGTTCAAGAGAAGTATCTCGAAGATATTATATGTTTGAAGCTTGCCACCCATTTGGAGATAATGGTCAAGTGAAGATGTGCCGATGAGAGGCTCTCCCATAGTGGAGTATGGGGGAGAAATATGTGGATCTTCACCAAGCGAAGCGCAATCAAGAAAGGTGGTCCACTTGAGAAGATCAAGATCGTCATCATCTAGTCAAGTGGAATGCGCAAGGCAAAGGTATGATCTTGATAGGGTTTCTATTTTACCGGTCTCATGTTGTTAGTCGGGAGACCAGGTTATAGGATAGATACCGTACTACCAAGAGGGGCTCTCGACTAAAGCTTAGGCGTATCAGTTGGAGAGAGCTCAAACCTTTGCATACTTGGCATCATCATCTTTCTTGGTTCTTATATGGCTTTTCTCCTTGTTGGGTTTTGGTGCTTGTTGTGATCCTCATGACAAGCCCAAGTTCTTCGAAAATGGTTTTTGTTTGGAAAACTTCTTTGTTCTCGGCGTTGGAAATATTACCGGTCCACCTTCGAGTTAGGGTCCACACCTCCACATGTGTGGTATCCCCTCTATATTTGTCCACCTTTTGTAGGAAATCACTCGTCGTTATCTTTCCAACGAAGTTGGTTTCATCTTATTTGGAGTTTTCTCGCAAAAGTTATTGCCGTTTTCGTATCGGTGTTTTCGAAGTTGCAGGTTTTTAAGCTCTGGCCGGAAGTTCCGGCCTCAGGGCGGAAGTTCCGGTCAGAACTTCCGGCCGACATTTTTTGCCGTTTTTGTGTTCTGTTCTCGACCGGAAGAAGTGCCGGAAGAAGTGCCGAAAGTTCCGGCTGGCCGGAAGTTCCGGCCCAACCGGAAGTTCCGGCCCAAGTGATTCTGCGCGAAAAGAGTTGCAACGGGCAGATTTTCTGGGGGGTATAAATACCCCTCCACCTACCTCCAGCCAGCCAGCTCTGCCCAGCACGTTTTGCTTTCTCTCTCCTTCATTGTTGCAAGCTCATTTCTTTGATATCTCCCAATCCCTCCACCTATACTCTTTGATCTTTGGAGGATTGAAGGAGAAGACCTAGATCTATTGTTCAACCAATCCATCTCTCCTCTAAGTGAGGGGAAGCCTTTGGATCTAGATCTTGGAGTTCCATTTGTTGAGTTCTTCCTTGTTCTTCCTCTCTTCTCCCCCCACAAGCATTAGTTGCTTTTGGTGGGATTTGAGAGTGTAGGATTTTGAGCACTTCTTGTGTTCTTGCCCATTGCATCGGTTGCATCGGTTTGAGTTCTCCACGGTGATACATGGAAATCGAAGTTGAGAAGCTTGTTACTCTTGGGTACTTGGGGTGCCCTAGAGCTTGTCCTCTTGGGTACTTAGAGTGCCCTAGACGGTCCTAGTTGATCTCGGAGTTTTTGGTGGCTCGCGGGATTGTTGGGAGCCTCCAATTAAGTTGTGGAGACGCGCCCCAACCTTGTGATTCTTGTGGCTTTGGGAGCCACGGAATTCGGTGAGAGCCTCCAATTAAGTTGTGGAGTGTGCCTCATCCTTGTACGGGTTCGGTGACCACCCTTGAGTGTCCCATAGTGGTTCGTGGCACTCCGCATTGGTGGAGGCACGAAGGAGATTGCGGTGTGCCATTTGACGGCTATTCGGGGATCACTTTGTGACTCCGCACCGCTCCAACGGAGACGTAGCTTCCATTGGTAAGTGAACTTCGGGATAAATCATCGTCTCCAAGTGCCTCGGTATTTCTATACTCGAGCTTCTTACTTATGCTATTTACTTTGTGATAGCCATCGAGCTTGAAGTAATATATCTTGCTATCAAATAGTTGCTTATATTGTTTAGCATAAGTTGTTGGTGCACATAGGTAAACCTAGCTTATTTAGGTTTCGTGCTTGATAATTTAAACACTAGTATTATTCTGCATTTATTCAAGTCTAAACCATAAAGAATTTTAAATCGCCTATTCACACCCCCCCCCCCCCTCTAGGCGACATCCGTGTCCTTTCAAGTACCTACACCATAATTACTCAACTTAGGAAACAAAGCAAGTTCAAGTTCTATCATTGTAAGTAATAATAGTATCATCAAGAGCGTCAACTGGGGTACCTCTTGTCCCAGGATATGGAACAAGCACATATCAAAATGACAAGACAAAAAAACAAGATGAACAACCTCAACACCCTTTTTATTTACCATTCGAATAGCTTTTTATTATAAGGTGCATCACAGACGGTTCACCATAGCATGTAAGTAAATTTCCACCATGAATGATGCATGGCTTAGATTAGTGGCCCAGGCGTCTCTCTAACCATTTATACAAACTCATTTAAATTACTTCATTTCCACCTCATTCCACCATGATAGGCATCCACAAACAAAAGTACATGATATCAACTAAATGATGAAGGAGCATGTTGAAAGCTTTGCATGTGACAGCACATATGGGCTAACTCCCAACCTCGGACATTTATCAAGCCACTAGCATCATATTATTAATCACAATGGGTCATGTTTTATTTATGCAATAAAAATAAAGTTGTGCATCAAGTTCGTGAGAGCTATATAACCAACTTTTCCCATAACAATCAATAACATAAACATTTTCATTCAGAGGTATAGATAACACAAATATCATGATATACATACTCGGAATAGCATAAAGCTAATAGGTAGATATGGTGGACTCACTGGAATAACTTTGGTTGAAGGTGTTGGAAACAAGTTTTTGCTTGTTGGAATGTTTGGGCTAGCAAGAGGGAGAAAGTTGACCATCTAGATGCATGCATGAGTGTCCATAGAACTAACTAATCCATGTTAAACAAAGTAAAATAACTTTCAGCATCAAAACATGAATAAATGATAGCTCTTGATAAAGCATTTGCAAATTATTACTCATAAATAAGCTCATGAATCGTGCAACTATATGGGTCATTTAAAATCAACTCAAACATCCCTTTTCCCAATTTAATAAAAGCATCCAACATATTTCATCTCATATTTCCAGTAGCTCTTTCACATATAAATGATGTTGTGGTGGTCTCACAAAATAAAAATCAAACCAAAAACAAACAAAAATACGCTCCAAGTTTATGCGATAAAGTGTTTCGATCGAAAAACAGAAGTTAGACGTGTGCAAACCGAGAGTATGTAGTTCCAGTAGGGTTGTCTTCACATCCCCAAGCTTATGGTCTTCACCATCCTTGGATAACTCTTGGTGCATCTCCTCCAATCCCTGTGAAAAAACTTCAAAACACCGTTTCTCCCATTTCCTTTTCTGTGGGGTGCATTAGTAGTGATAAACAAATAGGTTTCTTGCTGCATATAATCCTTAAATAAAAACATCATATGAATGTCCAGAAAGTATATAATGTTGTATGCCTACTCATAAACTCATTTGAATCAGAAAGATTCAAGATACAAGTTCAAAACATGCATAAAACAAAATGGGACAGAATCTGTCCAGAAAAACAGCAGCAGCAAAACGTATTTTTCTACCCTAGCAAACCTTGCCGAACAATTCTGCAAAAATTCATGCATACATAGGATGAAAAGTTGCAACTACAGTTGAAATATGAGCTCATTCGGAGTTACAGAATAAGAACTAAAAATCATACCGTGCACAGATTCGTGCAGGAATAAAATCTCCGAACGCTATAAGCAACTTTTCAAGACCAAAACGGGTAAAACTTGGCACTTTATTAAAAACTCCAGAAACTAAACTAAAAACAAACTCTCTTGATACAGCAAGAGGACACAAAGAAAATCACACATAAAAATAACCGGGTTGCCTCCCGCAAAGCGCTTTCTTTATAGCCATATAGCTAGGCTTCTTACTTGTTGTTTATTGAAGATGAAGCTCATGAGGGAGGTTGAACTTTGATATGCCCCTCTTTCTTGGGAAGTGTTCCATGCATAATACCAGGGTCCCATGTTGCTCTCAAACCGATCAAAATAATAGTCAAGTTGAAACCTGGTTGAGAGAGAAACAGAACACAAAAGTAATAACAACGAAGTCTAACTTTCTTCCTATGCATTGTCATTTTGTATATGAATGAATCACGATGAATAGAAGTTTTCCAATGCATATTAACAATAGTTACTTGCAGCCCATAATTATTAGTACCATACAGAGGGTTTTTATCACCTCCTCTTTCATAATAGTTGCAAGTAGTAGAAGTGTATTCAACCATATAACCAATAGAATCTTCCAACTTAGATAATTTGGGAACATAATAAGGATCATTAAATTTATTTTGGAATTCATTAGCATACTTCCCTCTTTCAAAATAGTTATTAAGATCAATATCAAGTTTAATATCATGGTTGCAGCAAAAATTTGGAACTAGAGATAATTGCAAGCCACATAAGTATTTCTCAACATAAGCAAACTTCTCTTCTATGGTGTTATTAGGAAAATTCAGGAACAAAGTAGGACTCTCATTAGTAAGAGTATTTTCACAAACAGCAAGTATATCATTTTTATCCTCACATAAAGTAGTAACAAGTTCTCAACATGGAGGATTATCAATAAGCATAGGACCATCATCTAAAGCATTATCATATAACACATTTAAGCAACACTCCTCATTATTATCAATAAGTTTACCAACAAAAGGTTTTTGAGTTTGAGTGTTACTATCACATGTTGATGGTGAAGTTGGGGGATCCAACTCTTCATTCTCCAGTTGTTCATCTTTTTTAGCATCTTCTTGAGATTGCATGGGCATCCCCAAGCTTAGGTTTTTATCCTCTTCTTCACATTCTTCCTCTTTCAAGTTTATGTTTTCACCATCCTCTTCCTGAAAAATATTAGTTCTTTCCATGGCAGCAAGAGTTATTTTTTTATGTTTAATAACATAAGCATCTACTTGAGAAAACAAATAATCAGCTTCTTTTAATATTTCACGTTCCTCAAGTGTACATGTTTCAAGTTCCTCAGGTGTATAATCATCCAAAAAAACATAGCAAAAGTAATGAGGAACTTCCAACCAGACAAGTTTAAAGGAACCTCCCCAAGCTTAGTCTAGTGCACACAAGAATAGAAACTTAAGCGCTATGCTCCCCGGCAACGGCGCCAGAAAAATACTTGATAATCCCCAAGAGCAAGGAATCACTATAGCACCTCTCAATGTGGAAGTAAGGTATCGATCCGCAGGAGCAAGAAGGAAAAGTTATCTATTCCCTACAACTAAAGTGTCACAAGTTTTAGTTGATTATGCACTAAACAAGTTTAAAGAACAAGGTGGTTGATTTGATGGATGGAAGTTTAATGTAACCAAGCAAGAATGTAAAAGTGTCCCAATCCTCTTCAATGCAAGAGGACAAGACAAAGGTTTTTTCTTATAGGAACAATGGACATGGGTTCATGGGTTCACTTAATCCCTCTCCCTCATCTACGGTGATTATCGTGTTATAGATAAAGTACACACAATTGTCATGTTTTAATGGTAGCTTTTAATGACGGCTATATGTCCTAAAACACATAGTTGAAAGAAATACTCATTTGTGTGCTATGTCACCCCGTAAGGCTAGCATGGTTGTTGTTACTCCCACATCATACTCTTTCTTTTTACCCCCAGATAAAGGATGTTGGGCGGTACTGTGTCACTCAATACCTATGCCGTGTCACATCGGCCATCCCGTACCCACATACATTATACTTCTTAAAGAATAATATTCTATCAAAGTATGACAAGTCATAAAAGTTCCAACACAACAGTAAATGCATAACAAATCATCTCATACCACAATATCCACCATAAGAATTACATAGATTACCGTAATCATGTTCAGTAGCTCATACGGTACTAATTAGTGAAGCTCAAAGAGAGGAGAGATACATAAGTTACCACCACAAACCCATAGTCCAGAGGGTGGACTACTCCCTCTTCATCATGGAGACGGTGGAGAAGTCGTTGGAGAAGGTGGAGACCACCCGGCAGCGCCCCGCCGGAGTTTTCCCCTCCAATCTGCAGCTCCAGATCTTCGTTTTCGTGTTTTCTGTGATATGGCGGCGCTCGTTTTCGAGAACGCCGTGGGACTTCTTTTATAGGCGTTTTTAGGACAAGACGAAGGCGGTGGAGAAAAGATCGACGGCTGCGGAGCTCCGAGGGCCAGGATGGTGGGCCCACGAGGCCAGGTACAGGGGCCGCGTGGGCCACCCCCTTTTGGCCTTCCGGGCTCCGTTTGCTTGATTCCTTCGCTCCTACGTCTTCTTCCTTCCAAAATAATGACCTCCGTATTTTTCCATATTTTTCTGACGACGTTTGGGTCCCTGAAACATAAAAGGAAAAAATAGGGTTTTCTGCCTGCGCAGGGTTAATTCCATAAAAATAGGAAACAATTATTTTATTTCCTAAAATCATTAAATAACAGTGGTATAACCCTTATATGATGCAAATATGATTGGAATATGAGTGATATAGTGCAAAGTTCATGTATGCATTTTACATGCATCAGCTCCCTCCTCGACAGTTGTGTCGGCGGGATCCGCGGTATTACCAGAAGACATCTCGGAGATAATCTGCAAAGAGGCAGAGATTCAGCGGTGATAAGGATTTCTAGATGTGTGCATAGTAAAGGAAAAGAAGCAATAGTGAAAAAACAGGAATCTGTGAGCAAGCAACTAGAAGAAAGATCTACGAGGAAGATTTAAAAGAAACTAAATTGAAGATCTATGAAACATACCTAAAGAGATCTACTGAAGAACTAAGCAAAAACTAGGGAAGAACTGAACAGGAACTGAATGCATCCGCGGGAAATGTTGTGAATAAGGGTCTTACCGGAGAAACGGCGGCGGAGAGACGGGCTCGACGGCGGCGCGGAGAGTTCCGGTCGACGGCGAAGCGTGCGGATCGGCGTCGTGCGGTGGCAGAGTGATTTGCGCGACGACGGTGAGAGCAGAGCGCGATGGGAGCGAAGAGAGCGAGGAAGAAGAAGAAGAAGAAGAAGAAGAAGAAGAAGAAGAAGAAAGAAGAAGAAGAAGAAGAAGAAGAAGAAGAAGAAGAAGAGGAAACCCCCGCTCCCCTATTTGAAGGCGTGGGAGGTGCGTGGTTAGCGAAACCGCCGCGCGGATTTGTTGCGCACGATCCGTGCGGTTGGCGATAAAAGTGGCCGCACGATCGGCCGCATCGTGGGTTGCAAAGTGGGAACCGCTTGTGGCGGGATTTGGTGCGGTTACTGGCGCGTGAATCGAGGGGTTACGCGCTGGTCAAAGCACTTGAGTGCGTCGTGGACTTGATAGCCCGTGGGGCCCGTGTGGCGTGCGCGCAGAGGCATGTCTGTTCGTGCACGGGAACCGGAGCGGCGCGCAGCGTTCTGCTGCCACGTACAGTGGGAGAATCTTTGAGGAAATCGAAGAGATCTTCTTGTGTCGGAGTAACCGGCATAAGGGTAAGTATCAGAAGTGGTTGGAGATTCAATTCCTAAGATTTTGAGTGGAACCGACATAATTATGTCGGATATTTGGTAAAGTTTGTTTGGTTGTGTAAACCTGGTGTGGCCCTACATCCGAGGCTGTAGGACCGCACCAGCTTCGGGGACTAGTGTCGGGGGGCTACCCCCGGGTAGGGTCAAGGTACGGTATAAAGTGTGTCCAAGAGTGGACTGAGGCACAATAAGAGACGACATACCCGGGCCCAGAAGGGGCCGGGATATGAGGTTGGAGTTACCGACATAACTAGGCCCGGAAGGGACCGAGATACAATGCTGGTGCCGACATATACTGACCGGCATATAACGACCGACATATGAATGTCGGTATCTTGGTGTTTTATCTTATGTGCAGGGGAGAATAAGCAAGGGAAGAGAATCCGACATACCCATGCCGGGATAGAGGAGAAGAGGCACCTGATGTCGGATAGCAGTCAATGGTTCTGTCACCTCTCGCCTGACACGGGGGCATGGCAGAACGGAATGATACAGAGGTCACGTCCCGCCTGACACAGGAGCATGTCAGGGGGCAAGCAGCGGGTACGAGGTGACTGCTCACACCTACCCACTGACCACGGGCGTGCGTGGGACCAGGGTACAAGGCATGGGCAGGCCACGTCCTGTCCATGGCAGAGGCTACAATCATGACATACCGTTGCGTGTGGCTACAGTGCCGTGCGTGCACCTTACCGTTAGGGTTAGCCTATAAATAGGGCTCTTCCCCCTCCTGCGTGGGGGACGATACACTGAGAGATACTTCCCCCCATAGCTTCATCTTCTTCCTTGAGTTCATCTCCATTGTTGAGATCATACAGCTCGAGGAGCAACTTTGTACACTTGGTATCGAGATATACAGAGAGAGACAGGCAGGAGTAGGGGTCTTACCTCCTCACGAGGGCCCCGAACCTGGGTAGATCGGTGTGTTCTTGTGTGTTTTCTGTGTGCGCTTCTCAGCGCGCTATCCCTCCCCGGTGCCACCAGCGTCCATCGGCCCCACCTTTAGCCATCCTATGGCATCTGCCGTGATACCACCACGACACACAACTTTATTCTCTCAACAAAAGATTGACCTACAGCTTAAGTTGGTGACCCGAAAGGTTCAGCAAACACAAAGTATTGTTCGGGAACTTACCGAACAATAACCAGCAGTGGGTTAGGCATTCGTACTGGCACCCTTGTGTTTGTGAGTGAACGACAGAACCTGTGTGTTACTCATTACGCTTAATCCCCTTACGTACACGATACCAATGATATCTCGAGATTGAGACAATGTGCTCTAGTCTGATCAAACCCTTCGATCATAACACATATAATTCTCGTACCAATATCATTCTCTTTTCTCATTCCGTATGTATATAGTCCCGTGACTAATCACGTTGTGTCTGGCCAGACGATTGGGTGACAACATAAATACTGAGATGGCCTAGAGGATGTATCTCTCCATCGCCTGGTGATACGTCTCAAACGTATCTATAATTTCTGATGTTTCATGCTTGTTTTATATATCAATGTCACATGTTTTATATACACTTCATATCATTTTTATGCATTTTCTGGGACTAACCTATTAACAAGATGCCACAGTGCCAGTTCCTGTTTTCTGTTGTTTTTCTATTCCAGATAATTACTTAAGGAAATATTCTCGGAATTGGACGAAACAAAAGCCCAGCCTCCTATTTTTCCGACACGTACACGGAGCCAGAAGGGCAAGCCCATGGGAGGCCCACGGCCTCCTCACCATGCCATGGCGCGGGTGGGCCCCCTGCCGCGCCGCCACGTGGTGAGGAGCCCACGGGGGTCAACCGACCATCGTCCTTTCGCCTATATATTGCCCCCGACGCGAAAACCCTAAAATAATCAATAATATTCCAGAAAGGGTTCCGCAGCGCCGCCGCCATCGAAGACAAGTTTCGGGGGTCAGAAGTTCCTGTTCCGGCACCCCGCCGAGACGGGATTGACCCTCGGAGCCATCTCCATCGACTCCACCGCCTCCACTTCGACTCCATGATGGTTTGTGAGTAGTTCCCCCATGGACTACGGGTTCTTGGCTATAGCTAGTTGGTACTCTCTCTCCCATGTACTTCAATACAATGATCTCATGAGCTGCCTTACATGATTGAGATCCATATGATGTAATTGTGTTGTGTTTGTTGGGATCCGATAAATTGTGGAATTATGATCAGATTGTTCATCATGTTATCATAATATTGTTTATTTAAGATCTTGCATGCTCTCCGGTACTTGTGGTTACCCTGATCAAGTAGTTGCATGTATCTCCAAGCGGGAGTATTTATGCTAGATAGTGGGTTCAGTCTCCATTTAATCTGGGGGAGTGACAGCAACCTCTAAGGTTGTGGATGTGTTGTTGCCACTAGGGGTAAAACAACAATGCTTTGTCCAAGGATAATTGTGTTGTTTACATTATACACTTTACTTAATGCAATAGTCCGTTGTTTGCAACTTAATACTGGAAGGGGTACGGATGTTAACCTGAAGGTGGACTATTTAGGCACAGATGCATGCTGGATAGCGGTCGGTGTATCTTGTCGTAATGCCCAATTAAATACTACAGTAAACTTTATCTTATCATAGCATGCATTGTCATGTCCTCACAATTATCAATTGCCCAACTGTAATTTGTTCACCCAACACTTGTTATTTGCTTGGAGAGTTACCACTAGTGTAGACAGCTGGGAACCCCGGTCCTTCTGTCATCATCAAATACTCACTCGGTCCTATATACCATTAGAAGTAGTATCAACTATTTTCTGGTGCCATTGATCTCATATTACTACTGCTTTCACATCACCCCTGTTACTAGTGCTTTTCCAGGTGCAGCTGAATTGACAACTCCGTTGTTAAGGCTTATAAGTATTCTTTGTCTCCCTTGTGTCGAATCAATAAATTTGGGTTTTACTTCCCTCGAAGACTGTTGCGATCCCCTATACTTGTGGGTTATCACCTGGAGGAGTAAGTGTTATTCTTGAACGATCTCTGTTCCAATACATTATTCTAGTTCGAACCCAAAAGCCACCTATCATGGTCCCATGTTACTGTAAGACGGTTGGTCACAATCAAAGCTCGAGTGTCGAATAAGCGGTCACAAGATATTCTCATAGCATAGGAATATAGCTAACGATAACTAAATAGATGATCATTGCTATCTTCATCGTTGATGATTTGTCTCATAGCAAGATCATACGGTGGGTCGGTTCAGTACTATTATCATTCCGAAAATATACTCCTATAGTTGTATGACTTATACAAAGTCCATGATCAGGAAAACATGATCATCAAACAACAAGATAGGCTAGTCTTAGAGACAAGACTAGGGACTCTTTTACCGTTCATATCTCTACACGTGTATTGGAGGTTTTCCTCTTGCATACGTTGTATTTGCTATACAAGTACCCAATACAGTTATAGCATAAAGATATAAACATTAATAATAAACCTGGAGATAAATAATAAACTTAATTATTATTATCTCTAGGGCATATCTCCAACAATATTTTCATCATCTCAACCGCACCGTATGAGTTGGAACTTATATCTCAAGTATGTGTGTCGTGTCTCGACTGCATGACCTCAAATACAACTTGTTTCTAAACTGTGTCATCTCTCAACAGTAGTTGAGAAAGGGGTTTACTAGTTATGGTTTGTATCGAAGTATGTCCACTAAATTCAACGAGGATGAGCTTGTTTATTACTCCCTTTGGTCCTTTTTACGCCATATATTAGGATTGTGTTAAGTTACTTTGTAAATTTTGACCAACTTTCACAGTACCAAGTCAATATCATTTTACCCGTCATGAAATATATTTTCATCATCTTAACCGCGTTGTCTGAGTTGAAACTTATATATCAAGTATGTGTGTCATGTCTTAACCGCATGGCTTCAAATGCAACTCATGTCTTAACTGCGCCGCCTCAAGTCTCAACTGTACTTGAGAAAGGGGTTTACTTGGTTCCTATAGCGTAAACATGCACTACTTATTTGAACAGAATTTTCATGTGTATAAGTGTCTATAGACTATACTTCCCCTTGTACACCCAGGCTAATCCTTCTTAATGTGCACTAGGTACTCAAACTTCACAAATATAAATATACGTAGCTTATGAAGAAACTCATAAGACTCCAACTATTCCATCAATATCCTGACAGAAGGATAAAATGCATAATATAGTATCTCCATATATACAAATTTGTTGTTGTTGAAGAACCTTTTTTTCTGAAGTTGGGAGTCTTTAGGGGTGCATTGAAAAATCGTGTTGCCTAACTTGAATAAGCTGAACACTGTGTTTTTTGTGAGTATTGAACAAGTCAAGATTGGGGGCTTGCACTAGCATTAATGTCAAAATCAAATGTATGTCACAGATGGAAAAGACGAACACCTTTGTACGGAAGGATAAGTCATATGAAGATTAATTATGTTCATGTGTCTGTGTAGACCTAATGTAAACAAAGATAAACATGAAGTTGGCCAGACTTTCAATGTACATTAAGCTAGTAATTTGATAGCACATATGTACGTACATATATATGATGACATCGCCGACGTGGTAGCTGGAAGAGAGTACTGAGCAAGTAATGTGTTAGCTTTCCTCCAGGATTCTGGATCGAAGCATGTAGGAAAGCGATTTCTCAAGGCAATTCAGATAGAGCTAGAGAAGTAAACCTTACGTATGTATCATGTTTAGGGAATTAGGGGTGTGTAGTCTGTGTGTTATCGGCCAGTTTTAACGGTTTATTTTCTAGTAGCACACAAAACCTACACAACTCGCAGTCATGTCATTCGTGCATGATGAACGCGAGCTAAGTAAAGATTAAACTCACAGGAGTACAAAGGAAACTAATGAAATAATATTTATATAACCTTTTAGTTCATTATATCTCACTAGTGGAAACCCCCCCTCTAGTCCCGGGTTGGGAACCCCTAATGTACCGGATTGCCATCCGGTACATGGACCGGGACTAGAGCCCCCCCCTCTTGTCCGGGGTGGGTTACGACCCGGGACAAGAGCCCTCCACGCGGGGGCAGCGCATGCGCATGTGAGAGGAGCTCTAGTCCCGGGTTGTAATACCACCCGGGACTAGAGATGCTTCCACGTGGCGGCCTGTGACTTTTTTCGTTCCGATTGTTGTATATTACGAATAATTTGCAAAAAATACGGTTAATTATCTGTAAATCAGAAAAAACATATAACATATCAAAATGTTCGTAAGAGCAAGCTTTATGAGATAGTCGGGAAATCGGAAGTCGGAACGGAAAGTCGTGAAGACGGGAAAGTATTCGATTATTCGATTACAAATAAAGATCCCATATATAAGAGAGACTAGAACCGTCAACTATTCGATTACATGGAGATCATCAAGCTAGCCACTACTAGAGCCCGTCATCTATCTTGATTCGGCGCCATTGTATTTTCCCTTCGGATCTAAGACATAGTTCATCAAAAAGCCCGCAATTTCCTCGCTAATTGCTCGAAAGCGGTCCTTTAGTTTCACGTTCCTCCGTTTTCGATCCATCTATAAAAGAAGGGAGATTAATATGAATATCAATCATCATAACAGAAATTATGAATGACACTCAACACAAATGATGGTTATAAAATGAAATTGTGAATTTATTTGTTCACTTACTTCGATAAATGTGTCTCGGTTCCGCTCAGAGACTATCTTGCGAATCCACTCGCAGACGTAGTATCCACACAAATTGGTTCCTTGTGGCTGCCTATCCAACCACTACACGAGAATAGATTTCAATCAAATAATAATCAAGCATCACGATGGTATTGAAATTTTAATTGAAAGGGATGCGCGAACACCTAGCTCATACTACTTACTCTGGGGTATTTATAAGTAAGGTTCTCCGGAAAGTCACCTTTTGTAGTCTTTCGGAAAAGTTCCCAAACCCTGCCCAGCAAACAATTGAATAAATGAGTTATTAATTAGTTACTTCATATCTCAGGAAAGAGACCGATGTAATAAGATAAAGATTGAAATTACCGTGCGAGCACTCCTTGGATAAATTCGTGCCTCTCTTTGGGCCAGTTCAATGAGTCCATAATATCAATTTCTGCTGTATCGACTCGAATGACTAACAGAATGTAATGGTCGCTGCGCACGTTTATATATGTCAGTAACTAATCAGTTACACTTAACATCAAGTAAGCAAAAATTAACCAATGTGTACAAGACAGTAATACTCTTACCTGAATGGTAAGGAAACAATATCTGCCCTTTATAATGTTGTTCTCGGAGGGCCCTAAACAAGTTGTCCACCGTATCGTCGTGCTTTAATGTAAACATTTTCTGATTAACTAGGCTTGGGTCGACGAACCCAATCTCAAACGACCCCTTTCTGTCACATTCATCGCTCTTCATTCTGCATAATACCGTAGTGAGCATAATTAGAACAGGCAATGACCGAGCTAAGCTATAGACTTACAATGTTAATTTACAAAAAATAAATGGATTGAATCACTTACAGACAATAGGTACTGAGGATGCTCAAGTCGAGGGCGTCAAGCTGGTATAACTGATAGAGTTCTTCAAGTGGAATAGTTAACTCGCTTGTAACCGCTGAAATGTTCACTTGTAACTCTCACAATGATCATTTCTCGACCTAGCAAAACGACCTCCTTGTACCACTTATGCAGTCTTGTCATTTGTGTTGGTAGAACCTTGAGCTCATCAGGTGACACTAGATCCTTCCCGTATACCCAGGGCCATTTAGCAGGTTCAAATGTAGAGGAGAGGAGATTTTCGTTGTCCAGTTGAGAAACTGAAATACCAGCATCTGCAGCAAATTGCGCGCGGTGAGCGGGATCCTTCTCAAGCCCAGAGTCCTCATCAGTGGTCACCTTGAGCGGGGGATGGACTGATTTGACTGTTGTCCTAGCTGGGCAACATCTCTTCTCCTTTTCCCGCCGGAGCAACTCCTCATTTGACGTACATAGTCATCTGGCCTATTCATCGAAATCTGCGATGGCGTAGTAAGAAAATCGACAGCCCAATTTATTTGCTCTTCCGCATACGTTTCCTTTGGCGGGGTTTTCTTTTCTCCTTAGATTCTGCAGCCTGTCTTCTCGCCTCTGTTTGTAGCCAAATGCTGGCTACCTCTTTAGAACACGGAGGTTCGTCGTAAGGTCTCGGGGGAGGAACTTTCGGTACTTTTGGGAGGGGCTCAAGTCGGTGTTTGGGTGATCGGAAACCTTTAGCCTTCATACCCTTTCGACCTTTAGCCTTTATGGGCGGTGGAGACGGCTCAGGAGATGGCTCAGGAGTCGGCTCAGGAGTCGGCTGAGGAGTCGGCTGATGCGGCGACTGACGCGGCGACGGAGATCGAGATGGACTCGTGCCGTGGTGGTCGTCGTAAGTGTCGTCATGTCGACTCAGAGAAGGCGATGGTGGCCTTGGCGGTGTCCAGCCTGGAAACTTGATCAATTTCTTGGGCCATAGAATGAGTCCACCCTGGACATCTCCCAGTTTCCTCTCATCATCCTCTCCAGGGAAATGAAGTTCGAGTGATTCATATCCGGGTTCAACGTGATCCACGCCGACACGAGCATAGCCAGCTGGAATCTCATTGTCACGATACAATGCTGTAGATTCACAAGTTAAAGCATAGCCGACCGCCGCCTTCAGGGATATGTTTCTCACTGCCTCATGTAGCTCACAAGTTTTCTTCTCAGTGATAAAATCCACGGGGTATGTCATGTCATGACCACCGTCGTGGAAGCCACGCTGCTTTTCCGTTGAGACGGACCACCTTGCTCACTATCTTGCAGGTGCAGCTGATGAGTTGCCCCTTGACTAGCTCGCTCGCGCCGCAGTTCTTCTAGTTGCTTTTCGCTCACACTTTCCACTGCTCAACCGGTCGTTTTGCTCCTGTTCCTTCCTCCTCTTTGCTCTTTCTCGGCTTCTATAAGAGTCACGGTCCTCGGGAAACCCTTCAAGCCACGTCATAGCTCCCCTGCCTTTAACAGTTCCTCCTTTCTCTTTAGTACCGAGGGCCTTCCACAGCACGTCGCGTTCTCTGTCGGGAAAAAACCTTCCCTCACGAGCATCTGTTATTGCATTCAGAATTGTTTGCCGGGGTATAGGAGTTTCTTTCGTTTCATCAACCACTACATCACCTGATGCGTCATACTCCGCCCCATGAGCAAGCATCCAATTTCTGACCCTACGGGGCCAATAATCTGTAACTGGAGTGATCCCTTCTTTGCGCAGATTGGCCTCAATCTTTGCCCACTTAGGCTCGGCAGCTCTGTAGCCACCTCCACCCAACTTATGGTTATATATCTTCTTCGACGCATTCAACTTATTCTGTGCCGATCTTTTCTTGGCTAGTTGTGTCTCCTTGTAATCCAGAAATGCCTCCCAGTGAGCCCGCTGCCTCTCTAGTGTTCCAGTGAAATCTGGGATTTTCTTATTGTCGACCCACTCAAGGTATATTCTGTTCTTCCATTTATTGAATGCTGAAGCCATCTTCTTCAGAGCCCAATGCTTGACTTTGTCCCTCATGGCTGTTGTCCTTTCGGGAGTATCCAGCTCCGGCAGACTGAAAAATCTCATGAGCTTGGCCCAACATACATCTTTGTTTCTGTCGGTGACATAATAATTGCCGTCTATGCCTTTTATCTGATTCCATTCCGAAAGGCTGATCGGGACATTGTCCCTAACAACAACTCCGCATTGATGCACAAACTTATTGCGGACGTTCCCAATCGGTTGGCCTTCTGCATCGACAAACTCAATTCTGAAATGATCTTTTTTTTACCAACCCTTTGGCATGGCCTCGTTTAGTAGTTTTTCTTTCGATGTGGAGGAGGTCTAAAAAGAAGAAACATTTGTTAATATATATACAAATAAATTTTTACATCTGATCAAATAGAGACTTAATATACCACGCCGGACTGCGGGGGTTCACCAACTATTCTAGTTTGCCCTTGGTCGCTTCGTTCCACCTCCACTCCCTCACCGGAATCGTTCAAGAACTCGGAGCCATCTAAATCTCCTCCAATGTGTTCATCACCGGGTTGCCGGATAAAGTCCATTATCGCATCTTCCCCTTCTCTGAATTGGAAGGAGGAACATCTCCATCGTCCATTGCTTAACTATTACAAAAGAAAATAAAACAAATGATAGCATTAGCACAATAATTCAACGTATGGAACTTTCTGACTACCCTACTTCCCGACTTGACGACTTCCCGACTACACGACTTCCCGAATCAACAACTTCCCGACTGTACGACTTCCCGACTACACGACTTCCCGACTCAACGACTTCCCGATTGGACGACTTCCCGACTACACGACTTCCCGACTCAACGACTTTCCGACTATACGACTTCCCGACTACACGACTTCCCGACTCAACGACTTCCCGACTCAACGACTTCCCGACTGGACTACTTCCCGACTTCCCGCTTCCCGACTGTACGACTTCCCGACTACACGACTTCCCGACTACACGACTTCCCGACTGTACGACTTCCCGACTGTACGACTTCCCGACTTCCCGGTTTTCCGACTACACGACTTCTCGACTACACGACTACCCGACTACACGACTTTCCGACTTTACGACTTAACGACTACACGACTCCCCGACTTAACGACTTCCCGACTTTCCCGACTTTACGACTACCCGACTTCACGACTACACGACTACCCGACTACACGACTACCCGACTACACGACTACACGACTTTCCGACTACACGACTTAACGACTACCCGACTTAACGACCTCCCGACTAACTTAGCAAAATTTAAACTAACCTACACTAACTACAAAAATAACTTAGCAAATCTACACTAAATTTCTAGACATAGCTAATTAACAACTAAATCGAATCTAGCTAATTAATCTACACAAAAAAGAAAATAACTTAGGTAATGAAAAAAAAGAAAAAAAAAGCACCTTTTTGGGCAGCCTGCCGGCGCCGGACTTGGACGGCGTGGAGGGCTCGGACGGCGTGGAGGCGCGGGCTGCCGGCGTGGAGGGCTCGGGCGGCGCGACGGCTACGGCGCGGGCGGCTCGGGCGGCGCGAGGACTCGACGGCGCGGGCGGCTCGGAGGACTCGATGGCGCGGGCGGGCTCGGAGGACTCGAGGGCGGAGGCGGCGCGGGCGGGGTCGGACGGCGCGGAGGATTCGACGGCGCGGGCGGGCTCGGGCGGCGCCGAGGACTCGGGCAGCGCGGAGGGCGGCGCGCCGGAGTTGGGCAGCCTGCCGGCGTCTAGGCGGAGGTTGGCGGCGCGGGGGCGCTGAGGGAAGGGCTTCCCGGGTCGTGGCTCGACCCGGGTCAAACCCCTGGATATTTATACTAGGGAGCTCTGGTCCCGGGTGGTGCCACGGCCCGGGACAAGAGGGTACCATCTTGTCCCGGGTGGTGCCACGACCCGGGACCAGAGATGTTTTCGCCCAGCGCGCGCAAAGAGACCTCTTGTCCCGGGTGATGCCACGACCCGGGACAAGAGGGTACCTTTTTCGTTCAAGCCCAAAGTTTTAAAATTTAGCGCGCAAATTTTTGAAAGTTCATTTTAATATGAATTTGAATAGCTTCTGCATACTTTCGAATCTGACAAAAAATTCAACATGAAAAGTTTTTGAATTTGCAAAACTAATCCAAAGCAATTTTCTGTTTTCTAAAATAATTATTCTAACTATTCAAACTATTAACCATTTTGCCATTTTCAATTTAAAATGCATTAACTAATATTGTTTAAATTTGAAAGTCATATTTTTCTATTTTTTCGTAATAATTATCCCTTTATTTTAAAAACATCTTTAACAACATCCCGTGGTAGTGCCCTAGCGCACTCTGCCGAGCACGCTCGACCTGGTCCAGAAGGCGCTGCGGTGGGCGTGGTGGATCCATCTCGTGGATACGATGCCTTCGTGGCTTAGGGTTTACATATAGAGCAGCGCAGAGGTAGGACACGTGTGACCAAGGCAGCGCTGGGGTTTGACACGTGTCCAGGGCAGCGCTGGAGGACACGTGACGGACCCGCCTCACGTCCCGGTTAGTAACAGCAACCGGGACTAAAGAATCACACGGATCGTGTGTTTCTTTCAACCGCTTGTGAGCCGTTGGATCAGGGTGTGTTTCTTTTGAGGGCTTGTTAGTTGTTGGATCAGCACTATCAGGACCACTTCGTGAGCCACCAAACCCTATATATAGCCCCCTCCCGGACATGTTCGGCACTCACCGTCTACTCACATTGTAGTTCATTTTGATATACAAAGCATTCGGATTCCCTGCATACGTCCAACAGTGCATTTGATATGCGGGCACTCACGAGCCACTGTTGGGCTGTATGCAGGGAAGCCGTGTGTTTTGTTCTATCTACAAAATACTTCAGTTCATCGACCGAATACAAATCATTCGGATTCCCGTCATACAGCCCAACGTGCATTTGATATGCTGGCACTCACGAGCCACCGTTGGGCTGTATGATGGGGAAACCGTGTGTTTGTTTCAACTTTCTCGAGCGCTTGTAAGCCGTTGGATTTTTCGGGCTTAGGGTTTAACACGGATCGTGTGTTTCTTTCAACCGCTTGTGAGCCGTTGGATCAGAGGTGTGTTTCTTCTGAGGGCTTGTGAGCTGTTGGATGATCAGCAATATCAGGACAACTTCGTGAGCCACATGACCCTATATATAGCCCCCCCTCCCGGACATGTTCGCCACTCACTGTCACATGACCCTATATATAGCCACATGACCCTATATATAGCCACCGTTGGGCTGTATGACCCTAGCTACGACTCCGTGTCCGCGCCGCTCGACGCCCTCCTCCGCGCCCGGCGCCGCCCCTGCCTGTCGTGTCCTCCGCCGGCCCCTAGTCCGTCCCCATGCCAGTGTACGCTATCCTCTCTCCCTGATCCTCTCCTCCCTGCGTAGGTTGCATGCACCTTAGGTGTTTGATCAAATTCCCCATTATTTTTTTCAGATCAGCAGCATATACGTCGGCGATGGCCGCGGCCGGACACCTGTTGGACAATAGAGGCCCTATGCGGGATTGGGCTCCGCCGGGCTGGCACTAGGAGGTGTTATCTTCCGGAACGCGTAGCTTGGTGAGAAATGCGGGCGACGTCGTCGACCTGGATCTTCTTTGGTGGAGGTCAAGTGGGCCAGGGAGTTTCCAGAGGGAGCCGGCCCCCGAGGAGGTGGTACGTCGCCGTATAAGGGAGGAGGATGCGCACGTCCGTCGCTACATGCATTTGTTGGATACGGTGTATACTAATACATGGCAGGTAATGCAAAGGGATCCTTATCATGTGAGTTTTAACCGTGTGATGGTTCCTACTCTTTGGGTGAGGAGCGCGCGTGATGGACCCCACGGCTTAGGACGAGGCAGAAGTTAGTAAAATAAAAATGGCATGGACTCCAGCTGTAACCGGATTAAATAAAGATGTAAGCGTGTGATAAACTCCAGCTATAACCGGATTAAATAAAGATATATCCTCTTGCATAGAGTCTTTTTATGTGTACTAGTTGCTATGTGAAATAATAAACTTGATTTTCGACAAAATTTTCACAAACATTCTTCACAAAAAGTACTATCATGTAGAAACAACTATAATAGAATGACATGATCTAAAAATTCAGCACATCAAAAGCTTCAGAAAGCTTAATCACATCATACTTAAACAGGGACATAATTAATACAAATAATAGTTCAGATATCCATTACAGCATAATTAAAGATACACGCATATATATGATAATAGATCAGGAGACCCCAAGCACTACATAATAATAGAGATATAAAAGTGTTCGCCATTGCAAACACTACTCGTCCTCCGAATCAGAATTCCCCCAAGCAGGAGACCCATGGGTCACTGGTGGTGGTACTAGGTGACGCTGCCCATAGTTGACGATTCTAATCTGGTGGTACACCTCGTATGCAATGTACGCATCTATTGCTGCATACTCAATGTTGGCCGCGTCAAGTGGGGTCTTCTCCCAGAGTTTGTGCTGATCGTTGTGGAATTTTGTCTTCATATCAGCGTACTCCTCGTCGATCAAGGCGAATGCCATATTAGCCATTGAAGTCTTGTCATTCTCAAGCTTGAAAATGCGTTGGAGATCAATGTGGCAGGCAGCTGGTATCTCAATACCCCAGGTGCGCCTCATCTTGATCTTGTCATTCGTTATATCAACGCTAGCAAAATGTATGCCGCTGCGAAGAAGGAACTCCATGAGTTCTGGACAGTGCTTGTCACTACTGCAACAACAAATTAGTGGAACACATGTTAAATACTGCTGCAACAAGTATATTTCGGCATGCACAAGTATGTATAATAAGAAGTGGAACACACATGTTAAATACTGCTGCAACAAGTATATTTCCCGGTCGGGAAGTCGTTAAGTCGTGAAGTCGTGAAGTCGGGAAAGTCGTGAAGTCGTAAAGCCGTAAGGTCGAGAAGTCGGTACGGAAAGTCGTGAAGTCGGAAAGTCGTGAAGTCGACTTCCCGACTACACGATTAAAATGCATTAACTACACGACTTCCCGACTTTACGACTTCCTGACTTTCCCGACTTTACGACTATCCGACTACACGACTTCCCGACTACACGACTTCCCGACTTTCCGACTACACGACTTTCCGACTTAACGACTTCCCGACTTTACGACTTTCCGACTTTCCCGACTTTACGACTTTACGACTACACGACTTCCCGACTACATGACTTCCCGACTACACGACTTCCCGACTTTACGACTTCCCGACTTTACGACTTTCCGACTTTACGACTTCCCGACTTTACGACTTTCCGACTACACGACTTCCCGACTACACGACTTTCCAACTACAAGACTTTTCGTCATCTATTTGATTACATGGAGATCATCAAGCTAGCCACTACTATTCGTATTACCTTGCCCACTGGAAGACCATGACATGTTTCTTGAAACAAAGTTGGATGACGGCAACATCTCTTTGATCGGCCGTGTACTCGAGATCAAGACCCATGAACTTCTTGTTGTTGTCTTCCTCCTCTTCAAGCCAATACTTGAAATCGGAAAGAAAATCCGGCACTTTGGCGCAGTCGTTCGTGTAGACGACATTGAGATTGGTCGTGCCATGTGCGAGCACCTTCCCGTAGTGAGTGATTGGATTCATGGTGGAAGGATGGGGAAGAAGAGAGGAGAGGGAGACGAACAGAAATGGCCGCGGTTACTGTAGCAATCGCGGTTCTGATCGCTTAATTAGGAGCGCGCGGGAGGCAAACCGTTCGGACCTTTAGTTTCGGGTGGTATTACGACCCGGGACGAGAGGGTCTCGCGCCAGGCGTGCAGTTGCCACCACCCTCTGGTCCCGGGCTGTAATACGACCCGGGACTAGAGCCCCCTCACGACCCGGGACTAGTCCAAAAATTTTGACCCGGGACTAGTGCCCCCCTCTAGTCCCGGGTCTTAAGCCACCCGGGACTAGAGGCAAAATCGGCCTTGGTCGAAAGGTCTTGTTTCTAGTAGTGTCTCTCCTGATCTCATGGGGAAGATGATCGAGTTACTTACAGAATTTGTAGGCCACTGGCACTGTCAATCGAGAAAACACTTAATAACCGGGCGCCAAATAATGTACGTGCCACCAGGTAAGGTATGGCTCTACTTAAGTACTACGCAAGTTGTCTGATATAATTTCATCTAGGAAAAAGTCTATTTTAAACCCTGAACTTGTAGATGTTCGGCAGTTTGAACCCTAAAGTTGAAATCCCGGTCGTTTATACCATGAACTTATCAATCCCGGTCTAAAATAAACCCTAGACCCGTTTTTCAGAGAAAAAAATAAAATCACGAATTACTAGTTTGACCGAATGTGTTGGCCCACATGTCATATCTATCTTCTACCTCTGTCCACTCTCTCTCGTATCAATTTTTTCCTCCGTAGCTAGCTGCGCCCTCATCCTCACTTTTCTTTCCTGTTCAACCTTGCATGGTGCCACACGCACGTGAGGAGGCCGCGCATGCTCTGCCTGGTGCTGCCGGAGCCACGGAAGGCCATGGACTGGCAGCAGGCTACTCTGCTAATTTACAAATTAGTTCGGGTGAATTTTTTTTGCTATGCTGCTGGGCGGGGTGGCTGGGATGCTAAGTAGCAGTGTGCGCACCCTGCCGCAGGACGACGGCGACCCTGTAGCCGTGCGGGCGCAGCCGAGGAAGCCAGCAAGATCGGTCGGTTCCGTGCAGTTTCGCTTGACCAAATCGGCCGGTTTCACGTCGCCGTACTACTGCGGCTGCGCGCGCTGTGCGACAACGAGCCCGCGAGGGAGTGGAATGGAGGATACAACGCACAACGGCGGCCTTCTCACTCGCCCGCGCCACCAACCGTCTCGGAGCCAAGGGCGGCGGCTCCTTTGCGGCAGCAGCAGGGCGAGCTCGTCGGCGACTCGGCCTCCTTCGCGCGCTCCTTCGGAGGAGCAGGGCGAGCTCGGCGGCGCCCGGCCGCCTCCGCTACTGCGTCCCGCACCCACGCCACCGCCGGCCATCTGATTCGGTAGACTTTACCGATTGAGACAGAGATGGATTGGTAGAAATGAATATGACATGTGGGTCCCCTAGTCAGTGAGACTATGTATATTCCCGGCCAGGATTCTCTGTTTCCGGTGTGCCAAATAGGTGTAGAGTTTATTTTAGACCGGGATTGATAAGTTCAGTGTACAAACAACCGGGATTTCGACTTCAGGGTTCAAACCGCCGGACCTCTACGAATTCAAGGTTCAGAATAGACTTTTTCCTTTTATCTAGAATGACAACTTTGTCTCCAACACCAATCAATGGCCATGCGGGCTAGCGGGACCACTTTCCGGCTAAACATGGTCTACGACCCTACCATGGACAATTTGAAGGCTGGTTTTCTCGTGAACTCATCTGTTTAAGTCGGGGGGCTAGTTGAAAAACGACGCGCCGACAAATGATCCGGGGAACGGTGACAAAATTTGGACTTTTCATCTGCGTGAGACTCTGTACCAAGTGTTGACAATAGGAACAGACATGGACGCACATATGGAGATAGCTTATCACCAATTGCATCCGTACGGATACGATGCATCTATAAGCATAGACGACATTGGACTAACTAGATAGCCGGCCTCTCTGATTAAAATATTGGAAAGACCGTACATATAAACCTGATAAAATGCATGAGCTAACTGACAAATACATGGATCACCAACGGTGGTTCACATGCTGAGCTCTCTTCCCCATGCTTTTTCTCTCTTTGATTGATTCTGTTAATCATGTGGTTCGAGGCCAGTTCAACTAGAATATGCACGTTGTGCTAGCTGGTGCGCAACGGTCATAGAACCTAGCCTCCAACCTCCATGCAAAAACCCAAGGCTGCCCATGTCTAAGCTGCCTCCATGGCTCCATGGAAGCATCAAAGCAGCGTGGCTTAGATGCCGGCGTTCGTGGTGGTTGCTGGAGGTGGATGCGAGTGGCAAGAGGAAAGATAGTGAAGTTTTCTGGACGGGGGTATTTTTGATGGACCATGTCCTTACACATAGCTAGGCTAGCTCCTGGGTCTTACGGGGCTCATGCATGATCGTTTACTTAAAGAATTTGCAGGCAACAATTAATTAACCAGAAGCCAAATTAAAACACAAGTGTGGCACCAAGTAGTTATACATAAGTGCGCAAGTTGTGTGGTATAATATCATAGTATCATGTATCGTTGTTGCATTCCAAGGTCGTTCACATGGTCTCTGTGTTCGTACATGTGGTAACGTTGAGAAGAATGCTCTAGGTACCCCGAATATTCATCAAACGTTAGCTACACTTGCATGGTCACTCACATGGTCTCTGTGTTCTTACATGTTGCAGTAACGTTGAGCAATAACAACTTCCTAAGGCCGTAAATGAGGAAACTCTACATAGGCGTGAGAATCAGCCAACTCTTTGACATGCCGTGTAGAATAGTTGCCGATTTGAACAAGTGAGAGTACTCTTGGCTAAGAGTCGAGCCCTAGGAAAAATGTCTTTGTCACCCTTGTGTAGGCAGACACAAAATTAAAACCAAATCAACTTAAGTCCGAACTAAATAAATGTAAAACTACTGTGGCGACAAACGACCCGGGAACATGTGACAAACTTAGGACTTTCATTATAATCTCTCGTGACGTGTGTGTAGCATAAAGATCAGCTTGAGAATCCGTACAAGGAGTTGACATTAGGGACAAGCGATGATGGAGATAGGCTATCACCCAGCTGCGTCCGTACGGATACGATGCATCGATAAGCATAGACGACGTGGGGCACTTGATAACATCTTCCGCTTAAAATACTAGGAAAGCCGTACGGATAAAACCTGACAAAACGCAACAGCTAACGTACGCTCTGTGCTTGAGCTAACTGGATCTTGACCAGGTACATGCATCCATGATCGACAGTTAGTTCACATGCCGAGCTCCCTTTCCCATGTTCTCTCTTTGACTTGACTCTGCTGATCATGTGTCGATCGAGGCCAAATCTATTGTATATGCAGGTTATGGTAGTTGTTGGGCAGTGATCAAGTGTAATATGATTCGAGGTTTACCTTTTGAAAAAAGTACAATACGAGGCTAATAAGTAAGCGTACATCCTGAAACACTGATCAGTACAACCACCACCCCCTTTGAAGCTCATATCTCAGTGCTGATTTTGATCATTCTCTGTCCTCAGCAGACAGCATGTAGTTACCACTAGTAGGAAACCCCTACCGTTGGCGAAGTCGGGTTCGCCAGCACAGTCTGGCCAGTGGTAGTTGCTACCGCTGGCCGTTCTCGCGTCGCCAGTGGTACTAAAATGTACCGCTGGCGAACCCGCATCTCGCCCGCCAGAGGTAGATTCGCGCAGCATTGGCGGTTGTGCACGCTCGCCAGCGGCACGTCCTCCGCTAGCCAGCGGTTGAGATGCGGGGTAGAACCCTGTTCGTCAGCGGTAGGTGTCATGTTCGCCAGTGCTATATTTGGCGGGTTTTTTTTTAATTGTATTGTAGCAGTATATACATGTATATATATCAGCAATATACGTACAGACAGCAGAAACAATATAAATACATGATTAAGAAGTGCAAACCGAAAAGTTATACAAATATTTGACCGAATATGTATCATACAAAAGCAAACACATCACGATTGAGACGGTGTTTAGTAGTCTTCGATATTACAATCATTCAAAAGCTAAGTTTGTGAGCAGCGCGCATGACAAAGATGACAAACAGAAGGGGATCACGGTGAAGTATCCGGTCGTTCTTCCTCTCTTCCGATCGCTAGCTTCCGCCTCCTCCTTGCCATTTTTCATCTCTATACAGAAGATAGATAAAACAGTTAGGCACGAATTAAATTGAGTGCATAAAAGATTAAATTAGACACAAATAAAGTAGGACTCAGACACAAATAAATAAGGGCCAACTCAAAACAAGATTAAAAAAACTTATGCCTCGTACAGACAATATATTGGAAACACACAAACAATTCCGAGAGTTTTGTTGAACCAAGTAGGAGGCACAAAACTTGTATGCGTGCATAATACAAGGTTCAACAAACTCTCGGGATCATATAGTGCGCCACATCATTTTAATCATCGGCATGGTAAAAAAATGAAGAAGACCAACTCATACATGTCAACTCGAAAGAATGCCTCATATAATAGATTGGACAAACAAATTCAGGGATGGTGTGAGTGAGCCAGTATGATGCAGAAGATATGTTTTCTTGCATATTACAGGTCTCACTCACAACACCCCTGAATAACATAGTGTCACCTCATTTTAATCATTGGCATTGTAAGACTTAGAGAAAACAAGATTCAAAAAATAATGCCTTACTTAGATTATTATTAGAAACACACAAGGAATCCTGATAACCTTGTTGAACCAACTAGGAGGCACACAACTTGTATGTGTGCATGATACAAGGTTCAACAAACTATCAGGATATCATATAGTGCGCCACATCATTTAATCATCGGCATTGTAAAAATGATCGAGGTATAGGGTCAACTGAAAAGCATGCCTCATACTTAATTAGATTCGAACACACAAATTCAGAGACGGTGTAAGTGAAATCTAGTGGGATGCAGAAGATGTGTATTCGTGCATATCACAGGTTTCACTCACGTCGCCTCCGCATCACATAGTGCCACAATAGTTTAATCATCGGCATGATCAAAAGACGGTAAAAAAGAGTTCTCACACATGTCACACAAGTTCAACGACTTTGAAACTAGAGCTAGGCGTGCTAGTTAATTAATTAGCCAGACCACACACCGTTGACATTTATTTCTTGGGTTGGCTTCTTGACTTCGGTGGGAATTCGCGAGAACCATTTAGCGTGTTGAATGGCCTGCGATCGGCCTGATGTCCTAGGCGTCTTTCTATCTCGGGCTTTGTCGGTGAATTAAGATAGAACACCCCATCCAGTGGGTGAGCTCTTTATCAATTATTTCCGAAAGTTTCATCTAGATGCGAAGAAACTCTTTCCTGATTGCGTCATCAGTGGCCGCCGCCTTTAGTTTGACCCATTTCTCGATAGCAGCCGGAAATTGTACTCGTTATTTTCTCGTGTATGAACTCCCGTATTAGAAGGATGAGGTACCAGGACTCAGTCCTACTGCCTGGCGCCTGCTTGATGCCGGCGAACTCGGTCGTGTGAATGAATACCTTCTTGCCATGTTTTTCGACAAATCTTCTCATCATGCCTTCATTTAAATAGTAGTTGTTGAGAGCCTCATCCAGGACATCCTTGATGCAGGTGTAGTCTTTCATCTTGTCTTCACTTCCCGAGTCGAGATATAGGGCATACTAATCCATCGGGAAGATAACGATGAAGGTACCGTATTGGTTACTGCCGTAAACAGTACAAATAGAGACCATCATCTTCAAATTAACGATGCAAAAGCGGGTACGGAAGAATGTTTATCACGGGTACGAAAGAATCTTACCCGGGAAAGTAAGGTAGGAGAAAGATAGTTTTGGTGCAATGCTTCCTCAGGAAATCTTCGAGGTACTTTGTCGTGCGAGTTTTACCCGAAGGGGTGTTCACAAAGCACTCTTCCATGTAGTAGGGGTCGACTATCATGATCTTTGAGTTCTCTCTAATGAGTTGCTGCGCCCAATTGAGCGCAAATAGTCGGACCATGGACGGGGAGAGCAGTTTCATGTGGAACATGTCGAAGATATCACTATATCTCAGGAAGAACACGTCCCCGGGATATATATCGACATAACCCATGCCCTTTGGTACCTTCCCCGCGAAAAGCGGGTACGATGGATTGTTCTCTTTGATAAGTTATTTTTCCAATAATAACTTTAGCATGGATGCTTTTGATTTCCGAAGGTACGAGAGCGAGCACATTTCCGGCAGCATCGGTTTGGCCAACTCATGGGACCGATGCCAGTTGGGGATGGTTATCTTGTCACATACCCGTTTGGGGATCTTATCTCCCGACACGTGCTAGCTATTGAAGGCACCAAAGGTTTTCTTGCTTTTCTTCAATCTTTTCTTTTCCGGCTTCTTAGGCTCGAGAGCCTGCTTCAGGGTATCATGGAGTGTGCCCTGGCTGAATCCGGCTTCCGCATTAGTTTCTGGCATTGGTTGAGAATTGGATAGGCGCTTGGAGCACGGAAGCTTCTCTCTTAGATCAGGCACGTGAGAATGCATTAGATCATGGTCAGGCTGGTCAAGAGGCACGTCATTGAGGTAGAAGTCCATGGGGTCCTCGGGGTCTGCATCAGGTGTTAGTTGGGGGGGTTGTGGGGTGTTAGTACGGTCTAAACGAATCAGTGATTTTGGCCATGTCATCGGCCACGGCAGGCATTCTTCGAGGTTGTACTCCTTTTCGGCCTTGGGGGGTTGAGCCACAGGATCGTAATATCCGCAACCCGGTAACACCCGAGCAATTGCAACCCTAAAGACATCATCAGACAAAGGCACTGATGTATGCATCATGCGGTCAAGTGGTGTCAAGATACTTGCCTTTGCCACATCCTTGAGCTCACCGTTCACACGCAATAGCAATGTGCATGGCACGTCGTCGTCCTGCGAAAACATGTAAGACGTCAGGCGCCACCAATGAAGTATTATAAAACTTCTCGAGACTTTTGGAACGCTCGGTTACCTTGAGAGTGTTGAGCTCGGCTAATGGTGTGACTCTTGTAGTTGGCGTGCCAGTTATGGAAGGGCTGCTACGAGGCGTGTTGTCGGTCGGCGATCCATCTCCCCTTTGAGCTTCGTTGATCACGACGGGGGCAATAACAGGCGAGGCATTGTTTGATCCATGGTTGAGTGATACGTCTCAAACGTATCTATAATTTCTGATGTCCCATGCTAATATTATACCAATTGCTACATGTTTTATTTACACTTCATAGCATTTTTATGCATTTTCTAGGACTAACCTATTAACAAGATGCCACAGTGCCAGCTCCTGTTTTCTGCTGTTTTTGTATTTCAGAAAAGTTGTTCTGGAAATATTCTCGGAATTGGACAAAACAAAGCCCAGGTCCCTATTTTGCTGTCACGTACACGGAGTCTGAAGGAGACACGAAGAGGGGCACCGAGGCGGCCACACCATGTGGCGGCGCCCCCCTTCCTGGTCGCACCGTGGCATGGTGTGGGCCCCTCGGGTGCCCACCGACATCGCCCTTTCGCCTATATATTTGTTTCCTCGGGAAAACCCTAAACACCCGAGCCTTCATCCACGAAAAGTTCTGTAGCCGCCGCCATCGTCAACCCTAGTTCGGGAGGGTTCTGAAGCTCTTCCCGGCACCCTGCCGGAGAGGGGAATCATCACTGGAGGGCTCAACATTGCCATGCCTGCCTCCGGAGTGATGCGTGAGTAGTTCATCCTTGGACTACAGGTCCATAGCAGTAGCTAGATGGTTGTCTTCTCCTATTGTGCCATCATGTTTAGATCTTGTGAGCTGCCTATCATGATCAAGATCATCTTATTGTAATGCTACATGTTGTGTTTGCTGGGATCCGATGAATATTGAGTACTATGCCAAGTTGATTATTGATCTATCTTATATGTTATTTATGATCTTGCATGCTCTCCGTTACTAGTAGATGCTTTGGCCAAGTAGATGCTTGTAACTCCAAGAGGGACTATTTATGCTAGATAGTGGGTTCATGCCTCCATTGAATCTGGGAGAGTGACAGCAACTTTTAAGATTGTGGATGTGCTTTTGCCACTAGGGGTAAAACAGCAATGCTTTGTCTAAGGATAATTGTGTTGTTTACCTTATGCACTTTACTTAATGCAATGATTTGTTGCTTGCAACTTAATACCCAAGGTTTTCTCGGATGACATCCTGAGGGTGGATTATTAGTCATAGATGCAGTTGGATAACGGTCTATGTATCATGTTGTAATGCCCAAATAAATCTCATAGTAGTCATCATGTCATGTACATGCATTGTTATGCATTCTCTATTTGTCAATTGCTCAGCTGTAATTTCTTTACCCAACATGTTAGTTATCTATTATGGAGAGACACCACTAGTGAACTATGGACCCCGGTCCATTCTTTTACATTGATAATACAACCTGCTGCAAACACTGTTCTTTTACATTCTCTGCAAAACAAACATCATTTTCCACACTATACATCTAATCCTTTGTTTTCAGCAAGCCGGTGAGATTGACACTCTCACTGTTAAGTTGGGGCAAAGTATTTTGGTTGTGTTGTGTGCAGGTTCCAAGTCAACAGTCAAAACTCCCTGCAACAGCACTTTTTCTGGCGCGTTGACACCTTCAGAAGTGCCTTCCTCTCCTACTGGTTCGATAACCTTGGTTTCATTCTGAGGGAAAACTTGATGTTGCACTCATCATACCTTCCTCTTGGGGTCTCCCAACGAACGTGTGTCTTCGCGTCATCACTGGGCTCGATGTTGATCACAGAGAAAGGCCCTATTTGGCCTCCTTTCATCGAAGATGCCATCGACTCCATCATGGTAGGAATGAGGGAGTTGACCATCCTTACCACTTCGGTTTGGATGGACGACTGCATTTTCGCGTTCGCTGCCTCCAATTCCCGCCTAAGATCCATCTCCGTGAGCTTCTTTCTCTCCTTTCGCTGCTCCTTGGTCTCGGTGCCGTAGTAAAAATCATGTTTGTAACCGCCTCCTAGGCCGATCACACGGCCACGATGCGGTACACGTGACACCGACAATTCCTTTATCGTGTTCAGCGCCCTGTTAAAAGGGGTGTCCCACGGGAACTTTGTCTTTGACCCTTGGGTTAAGGAGCCTTCTTGAGATCCATCAGCTGCAGCTAGTCGTGCTTTCTCTTCTTTCTCTTCTTCCTCCAGAACTTTTTCCATTATTTTCTTCACCTTCACATTATTGGAAAGTTCTCACGGTGTTTCGGGATTTTCCTTCTAATGCGCCCTGATAAACTTTCTTGCCAACGGGTCGGTGATCTTGTCGTAGATAGAAGGCCCCACCCTCTTTTCATCCTCCTTCTTCCAAACTGGTTCCTTTCCGGGTAACCACCGCTCCCGAGAGTGTGAGGAGCTACGTTCTTTCCATGCATATCTTTCCCCCACACCCTTTGCGCCTTCTTCGCAGGTTTGGCTCCGTTGGCTTCGAAAAGCGCGAAGTCATCTTCAGAAAAATATTTGGAAACGCCTGGTGGATCGCAGCGTAATCGGCACCCTTTTCAATCATCTCCCTCACAGTTGAGCTCCAAGTACTCAATGCTTTGCTGAACTTGCCAAGAGCATATCTGTTTACCAGATTCTTCGTGACACTCAGGTCATCGTAGGGCTTTGGGGACTGGTACCGTGCGTGTAGCTTGCCAACGAGGAACTCGGCCGCAGTTCGTTTGGCTTTTCTTCGCATGTGCTCGTCATTGAGATTGCCAAAGTCTCGGACAATGCATCCCAAGTTGTTGCCGTACCCTTTTGCGAGCTCTTCCGGCTTTGTAGGGCGACCGCGGGTAGGGTCCACGTGCGTGAATTCATCTCGCCCGGAGGGGAGCCTGTTTGGGCGTCTCTCCTTACGTTGACGTTTGGCTTCGCTACCAGACGTCTCGCCGCATGTTTGGACACCGCCACTAGTAGTGGTATCGCCTTCAGATGTGTCCCCATCGGATGGCCCCGTCTCAACCTCGGGGTCCATTGCATTGTCAACGTCTTCCCGAGGGCCTCCAGATAATTATCTTCTGCACGACCATCTCTGCCTCCAGAAAAACTGTAAGTTAGTACAACAAATATAAGAAAAAATGCACTAAACTTTTAAAAACTCACTAATCTATTTCAAATTCATAATAAATATGTCCTATCTTTAGCCAAAGTGACGCCAAAATTCACGGAAAATTTTGGCATGACCTTTGCTAAAATATGACATATGGAGTACCCGAATTTGCCGGAACGGAAGTTAATCAACGTTCCGGCAATCTCAAGGGCCTCTAGGGGTACCTGCAAACATTCACATGCATTCATCGACCATTTGTCAGTCGCATTGCGACATTCACATCACACAAAAACTCATCGACCACCACCACACATCATCCATCGACATTTGTCGATTGCATTCCGACAACATTTCATACAAAAAATAGCAGTAGCTAAACATAAACAGTAGCTAAACATCAATCATAAAATCAAAACCTACATCTAAATTCAGCAAACCTACATCTAAATTCAAAACCTACATCTAAATTCAAAACTAAACAATAGCTAAACATGGGTTGTGCAATTCAAAAAAAACAGTACCTAAACCTAAATCTAAAATAGTAGCTTTTCAAAAAAAAATGGGTTGTGCATTTTCACAAGCACCTTTGGTGCTAGGAGGTAGGAGGGAGAGGAGGGAGGGAGAGGATGCAGTAAGAGGAGGGAGAGAGAGGGAGGGACAGGGGGGGCATACCTTGCTCGATGGCGAGTAGGGCTGGAATTCGAGCCGAGCCGAGCGAGCTCGGCTCGACTCGCTTGAACTCGCTCAACTGACGAGTCAAGCTCGACTCGTTCAACAAACGAGTTCAGAAATGAAGCTTGGCTCGATTTGGTAAACTCATGAGTAGCTCGCGAGTAGCTCGTTTAACTCGTTCAAATAAAAAATATGGTATTTTTGATATATTAGTGTCAAACTATTAATATTTTTTGCAACGATAATGGTGTAAAGGTTCTATATTTTAGCACTGATCTATCCTTTGACTTCATATATAAAATTGTAGAAAGATCGTCACTGTTTCAGTTCAGAATAGTAGGAAAATTACTTGTTTTTCCGTATGCTCGCTTGTTTGAACGTGTTAAACGAGTAATCGAGCTACTCGCGAGCTACTCACGAGTAGCTTGGTCAACAAACGAGTTCGAAAATGAAACTTGGCTTGGCTCGTTAGATAACGAGTTTGAGCCGAGCCGAGCCGAGTCACGAGCTACTCGTTTAGCTCATGAGTTTCGAGTTTTAATTCCAGCCCTAATGGCGAGGGGCGGCCGGAGGAGGGGAAGAAGACGACGACGGTAGTGGCCGTAGCACGCGCGCGGCGGCCGGAGGAGAAGGAGAAGACGCTCGGGCGAGTGGCGGCCGGAGGAGAAGGAGAAGACGACGACCGGAGGAGAAGGAGAAGGCGTCGGCGGGAGGGGCCGGCGGCGAGCAGGGCGGTGGGGGCGGCGGAGTCGGGCGCGAGCGAGCGGGGCGGCGGAGTTTGGACGGTTTGGGCGGGAAAAGAGGAGCACCGCGCGAGGGGAAATAATAGCTTACCGTTGGCGAACCCTGGTTCGCCAGGGCTAGCTCAGTATCGCTGGCGAAGCGGGTCTACTCACCAGAACTAGCCCGAGTACCACTGGCGTAGCAGCCTGTTCGCCAGGGCTAGCTCCAGTACCGCTGGCGAACGTGGGAGTTTGCTCGCCAGTGGTAGCCTGCCCTGCTCCCCCCCCCCCCCCCCCCCCCCTCCCGCACGTAGCGCTGGTTGGCCCTGTTTCCTCGGCCAGCGGTAGTGGTAGTAGCGCTGGCGAACAGGGACACGGCTTCGCTAGCGGTTGTAGCACTAGCGGGCGACAAATTGTGTTCGCCAGTGGTAGGCTGGCGGCTGTAGCGGTATTCTGGAGGAAACACTATATGTAGATATGCATGTTTTCTATCGAGTAAATCTCTTGTCATGCATGCTTTTATATATGCATATGTCTGTTTTTTCCTCTACTAGAAATCTTAGGTTCCAGCAGACAGACCATAATATGCTGCCACCAAGGCACCAACTGCCTTTTTTTTTTAGGGGAGACACCAACTGCTGATTGATGATGCACGAAAATACACCTGGGGGCCAGGAAGGCTCCTGATGAGGCCCCTTTCACCAGCAAGCTCATCATGGCCTGTCCGAAATGGGCCTATATATAGCGCCTTTTCCAAAGCTGGCACGAACATCCCTTTCCATCCAACTATGCAAAATAGTGCAAACCTCGGGCGATTTGATTTATGTCCACTCTAAATGTGATCCACAATGTCTCTCTCCTACCTGGTGTATGTACAGCCTTCCTTTCCATTCTGGCTTTAGACGAGGAAGGGCAAAGGGAAAGGTCCATGACCCGGAGAGGATGAGATCCGAACCCATTGTTGGTAGTAGCACAGAAACCTAGTATAGGTATTATCCACTAAATGGAACATGGATCGTATAGGTGTTATCCACTAAATGGAACATGGATCATGTGGTTTCTTACTCCACTGCTGCGATTACACACTGGCGCGCTACATCGACAACCGGCCGTTAGGTATAATCTAGTGTTGCGATACTTGTTGCAGCTTAACATGAGCCAGCAACTAGAGTTGCTGAATTTATCATTTATGCTTATGTCCTTTGTGAAATTGGTGCATTTCATTTCTAATAGTTCGGAACTATTTGGAAAAACATCTAGCTGTATATTGTGGGATGATGTGCGAATCCGAAAGTAATGTACGTTTGGGATTCTTATGTGACACTGATAATCGTTCAGCTAGCTACTTATATAATTGGGTATTATGTACATTTACAGAGCGCCAAACTCTGTAAGCACACTAAACCTGGCTATCTTGATATATGATATATGCATTCAGGGGGGCAATGTTGTCGCTGCTCCTCAAGCTCCAGCTTTGGTAGCCAGTAGGGCATCATCACCACTTCGTCGATCACTGTTGTTATCATCTTTTGGTTAGACGGCGAGACCCTACGGTGCTATAGTTACAAATCGCCGCTCCGGCCCTGCACGATTTACACTCGAGTTCATACCGACATAATCAAATTTGGTGGAGGAAACTTGGCAACAGATTATATCATTGGCAGGAAGAAATAAAAAGCTTGAGATACATCACCTTTTATGGCAACTCTTTCCAGGCTTTTTCGACGATATACTGTTGGCATATTCTTGATGTCGATCTGCATCCGGATGATCGATCCTAATCATCTTATTGTAAAGATAAAATCGTGCTTACGTTATCCTATTTGCTGAAAAGGACGTATCCCGCTTGTGCAGATGTATTTTGCCTCGCTGGAAGGAGTACGTTGATAAAGCATCTGCAAGCTACAAAGCTACGTTCAGGTGCTCTCTTCTCTTCGTTGTTGAGAAGTACACGTTCAGGTTCAGGTGCTCTGGGTAACAAATGATTTACATCACATGGAAACATGCATTGTGCAATCACAAGCTCTTGTGACAAAGGATTTTGTAATTATGTTTAATATACATATGCCGTTATTCTACATTTACAATTAAGTTCCCACTCTGCACATCGAGTTATAAAAATAATTGGGATTAATTTGCAACCCCGATGAGGTCTTAGCATGCAACCAAACTGACAAACTGCATGTTCAAAATTGCTGATTACACCATGTGTTACTGGTACGTTACTGCTTACAAGTATATTTTGCTCGGGAAAGGGGCTTGCAATTTTGGATAGTCTGGACGAAATCAAACACTTCTTCCTTTGTGGGCCATTCTGTGGAAAACGGTGAACGGCTATGATTTAGATGGACAAGCGGCTGAGAGATGGTCCACTCAAAGACTGTTTCTCTTCCCCATTCGCAATCTGCCCGAACTCTATGATTCATGTCAAAGGCATTCCATTGACATGGTATTAATTGGCCTTGTATGTCCACCACAAAGATAACGTCAGAAATTGCATACCGAGCACAAACACGGTATCAAACAGCAGATACATGTATACAACCTGCATCTAATGCCTAAGTATTGCAAGTATGACATACAAAATCTACAGCAGTGCACCAAAGACCCAAACATGAGAACAAACGGTCAGGTGCATACAGTCCGTGTGGAAACTATGCAAGTCCAAGTTTATGTCTAGGGTACAAAATTTAGAAATTGCAGATAGTTCCTCATTTGCACATGATAATGCTCAAATTTTGTATCCTAGAGTAACGCTTCTCATCTCACCACACCTCAGTTTTAGACTGCAGAAAGGACCCACAGATTTCAACAGTATACTTCAGGTCAGTCAAGGCGAGGAAACGTGGATTCGGAGGGTTAGCAATGAGGCCAACCTTTTAAGTATACTCAATTTTCGTCAGTGATGTATGTTGTCTACAGGGAGTACCTCAATTATGACTCCGAGCTTCCACCTATGGATGATTCTGGTTTGGTGTTGGCATTTTCAGGATGTTTGTTTGCATTGCTAGTGCTGGTAACATTCTCTGGCATGACATTCGTCATATCAAGGACAAAAGAGGAAGGTGCAACTCTTCCCCACAGTCCTTACTATCCGTCATAGAATTTTCATTACCGGTTGATACTGTATCCCTGCCCCTCTTAAATTCATCAGCTACCCCATCTGAAGGAGTGCTCAAACTGCTTCTTGAATCGTCTCCACAATCAATATTTTCATCAAGGCCATCTCCCTCGGACCTTTGAGTTCCGCCAAAATCACCATTGTTCTCTTCACTTCCTGGATCAGTGTCCTCATCTGGTAAGTCAAGTCATCACTTTCTTTCTTCAGAACCAAACTGGTTGTCATGATCCTGCTGCAATTCGCTCCCTATCTCTTCGTTCGTCGCAACATGAGCCGATGGCTCAACACAATCAACTGCTGGATGTCTTGGGACTTTCTCATCATCTTCATACAACGAATCTAGGGATTCCATCTTGGCCTGTAGTTCAGGTGTGGAGCACTCTGAAAAGAGGGTTCCTCAAATACGGTATCAACAGATTTTCTGCCTTCCACTGCATCAGCTCCAGCGTCCGTATCACAAATGTCTTCATTATTTCCCTGAGGGGTCTGTTCATGATGAGAACTTGCAACAGAACCATGTTCCGGAATAGGTGAAACAACTATAGCAGACTCTGCATTATCCTTCACGGCAATTGCTGGAAGAGACTGGAAAGTGTCCCAATCATCATCCCAGTCATCATCACTAACTTCATTTCCATCCTTCTCTTCAACTACATCAGCACCAGACACTATGGTTATTGACCCAGTTTTATTACTGGTACTATCCTGAACATTCTGCTCTGACTGCGCACTTGTATTCATCGGCACCATTATCTGACCATGGCTGACTGAAGCTCGGATCATGTCCTACATAAAAAGTGAGAGCGTGGGGTACTTTAAGATGCAAAGAATCCAGGTAATTTACTAACAAACACTACAGCAATGCCCAAACCACATCCCATAAAAAAAAGCAGCATCAGAGCTGGATATTTAGCACAAAGGTCACAGGTGAAGACTTCTCACAGCGCTCGCATGACGAGCATGGATGGCAAGATGACAAAATCTTTGAAGCCATCATGAAGGATCTAAAGGTGTATAAATTCCATGCGATGCATGCCAGGCAGCAAATACTAATGCACAATACCTGAAGTTGCTGCCTTTTTGTAGGTGGTGCTGAAAGCATTACATCTTTGATCTGTATGGCGGTTGATGGGATCTGAATAAAATGAGAGAACAACTTCTTGGAGATGGTATTTACTTCAGTAAGTTCCTGAAAGGAATGACTTAGACAAACATTAACAACCCCAGACTCAATAGCGTAGGCCCTGATCAATGATGAAAAATTGGGGGAAAAATATTGATTTGTTACCTGTGAAGCATTATCACTGGACAAATAAAAAACCATTAGTAAGGCATCCAGCAGAAGTATTGTGGACTCTTGCTGGTATTTCTGTGAATGTGCTAGTGTGTGGAAGAGGAAAAGCAATTTCAAACAATCATCAATAATGTTGACAGATTCCTTGCTTGAACAATTCTGGAGAAAGAAAGTTGTCAGAGAATGCCATCTGATTTCGTAGAAATCTTAATAATGAAAAAACAAATCAAGCTACCAGACAGTACCTTCAATGCAGTTTGCATCAAATTAAACACATCTTCTAGTAATTCCCCAAGTAACACCATAAAAGATTGTGTCTTTGTTTGTGAAGCTTCAGTTAGCTCTCTCTGCGCACAAGTTTTCAGCACGTGTATCCCCAGCATTTGGACCTGCTTATTTAAACCCTCATGTTAGCTGCTAACACAAATTAAAATGTTAGGTGCCCGTACTAGGAAATGCCAGTTAGATACCTGCAAGTTGGTGCTACAAAGTGATCCCCGAATAACGTGCATGCAATGCCTAAAGCTGTCCCACATGTGCACATCATTCTTAGTACCATTTTCAGTAAGATATCCAATCTCATAAACAAGTTTTGCAAGAGCAATGAGTTCTCCGAGACAAAAGAATAGTATCTTCACCAACAGTCTGTAGGAATCAGAAATCTTGTTTTCCAGCATTGAAATCCTATTATCACATTCTGTACACAAGTATGCCACCAGGCTAACCAAAGCTCCTAAGGCAGCAGTTGGATTGCTGTATGCATCACCTGGTTCGACTCTTTCTACAAAAAAGAAGTCATCATATTTATAGAGTCCTTTTTGGTCCGCATTTTCAGGCAGATAAGTTTAAAGCTGCCATTTCATCTTGGCAAGATTATGATTTTGGGTATCTGGCGAACATACATACACGCATCTCATATTTGATTCTCAGACTGGTTTGACCAGTCACCAATATGTGAACCTTGCACTAAAACATATCAGATACGTGTGGGCCAAAAAAGAGTATGTTACAACTTACAAGGTAAGAGAGTATCTGGCGAGTCATTTTTGTACAAGGTAATTCTTAAATGTGCTTATTTTTAAAGACACTAGGAAAATGTTCGGTTGAGGAAAGTAGATCATCAGCACCTAATTGAAGAACAGTGCAAGATAGTACCTCTAAAAGACTTCTTCATGAAAGGCAAGACACATTGCAGAAAGGAGATGATATTGGACAAGCATATATCAGTTGAGACTAATTGAAACGATTGGTATGATGTGGATAGCAGCACCATCATCAGCTTCCACAAATGCTGCCACATGAATCAGGCTGTTAGAGTTCATACATCACAAAAACCCTTTGCTTCGAAAGGTAACACGGCAAATATACACTAGATAGAATCAAGGATATTAGCTCAGGTTGCCTCGTATCTCTACCTTATTTTTCATTCGACAGCCCATAGTCTCACTTGCAAATGATATTTCAGGAAGCAATGTGCTACTTGACCTTTCCTGAGAACTTCCGTCCCTGCTGCAGTGAGAGAGAAAAAGAACAATTGACAATGCTATCTCAGAGGAACAAAGGGAATAATCAGGAGCACAGAATATGAGATTTGGAGTTAAGTGCATCACAATGAGAATTACCTTTGAAGTATCATGGCAAGACAATGAGAGTATAACTCCAACGCAACAAAAACAAAGTCTTCTACCTCAAAAAACTTGTCAGGGCAGTATCTGATAATCTTCAGAAGGAAACAATAGTTAGTGAAGTATCCATGATTACTTTAAGAACAAAGGTGCAATGTTCCCACAAGATTTTAGAACACGTGAATTAATGATGAAGATCGTATACTGTATTTCTGATGCAAAAGCCACAAGTCTATGTGTTGATAGATACAGTTAAATATATTGTCACATGCAATCGGTGGATGAAATATGATCTGTAACGCTTCACGCAAGCCATCACTCAGAGTCGTGTAGCTAGCTGCTTGAATGGTAGACAGCAGTCTGGCGACATTCAGCACCTTGTCATTGAAGACAGCAACATTTTCATGCTCCCAAATCCACAACACGGATACCATGGTGAGGGGGGCAACACCTACCCGCTGCGCACTGTGGATTTAATACAGTATCTAAATTTCACGCACCAACCAGTAGAACCAAAAGTCTCATTTTCTTCCTTTGCATCTTCACATGTACTAATCAACATGTATCGTCAACGTATTATACAACGAGGATAGAG